>CM053623.1:83894141-83981330 GCA_028646595.1 Phalanger gymnotis | reverse complement strand
CATGTGTATCATTATGTAAAACTCTTCCACAATACTCATGTTGTGAAAGACTAACTATATTTTTCTCCTTCCTATCCTATCCCCCTTTGCTCAATTTTCTCTCTTGACCCTGTCCCTTTCTGAAAGTGTTTGCTTTTGATTACCTCCTCCCCCTATCTGCCCTCCCTTCTATAGTAGCCCCCCCTCCTTTTTATCTCCTTCCTCCTTCTTTCTTGTGGGATAAGATATCCAATTGAGTGTGTATGTTATTCCCTCCTCAGTTCGATTCCAACGAGAGCAAAATTCACTCATTCCCCCTCACCTGCCCCCTTTTCCCTTCCTACAGAACTGCTCTTTCTTGCCACTTTTATGTGAGATAATTTACCCAATTCTATATGTCCCTTTCTCCCTCTCTCAATATATTCCTCTCTCATCCCTTAATTTGATTTTTTTTAGATATCATCACATCACATTCAAATCATCCTGTGCTCTCTGTCTATATATAATATATATGTATATATATATATATATATATATATATATATGTGTGTGTGTGTTTGTGTGTGTATTTATATGTATATTCCCTTCAGCTACCTATATCATTAAGGCAGAATTCATGACTTCAAAGATAACCATGAATATGCCTGAATGATCCAGAATTGCCGGATATAAGGAATTCTCTAAGTAGAATGTAGAGGAGTTAAAGCATTTATTGAAACTCAAAAGTAGCAGACCCACAGACCAGTGTCTCCAGTTCGACATCCTGGCAAGAATCTTCCAAAACCAGTATGCCCATCTCACAATAGTGACCAGTAAGCCACAGAAAAACATTATGGCAGCAAGTCAAGCCATACTGGTGCTTCTCCCCGCCCCCAATGCCAGAACCCTCCAGCAAGAAGACCATCCACTGACCTCAAGCCCCTGCTCAGCACTCTCCAGGCTCCATGAGGGTCAGTCCTGCTTTTTTGTAGCACATACCACCATTGCCACCACTTCTGCTGCAATCTCCAAGTTGTGTTCCAGCTAGCTGGCTGCTTCCTCTCTCCTTCAGCTCTTAACTGCTCTCACCAACTGCCTCTTAGCTCTGCTCCAACATGTTCAGCAAGGTCCTGCCACCACAGGCTTCATGTCATCACATGGACCAAAACTCAGGTGTCTACTATTGGCTCCAGTCTTAGCCACTCCCCTCAGGACCCTGAGAGCCCTGCCCCCAAAGCCCAGTGAATGGGCAGGAAAAATCTTCCCATTCACTGATTGCCTTTACTGAGGTCTCATGAATTACTCATGAAATACTGAGGCCCTAATACTGAGGTCTCATGAATTATACACATCATCTTTCCATATAGGAATGTAAACAAAACAGTTCAACTTTAGTAAGTCCTTTATGATTTCTCTTTCTTGTTTACCCTTTCAAGCTTCTCTTGATTCTTGTGTTTGAAGGTCAAATTTTCTATTCAGCTCTGGTCTTTTCACTGAGAAAGCTTGAAAGTCCTCTATTTTATTGAAAATGCATATTTTGCCTTGGAGCATGATACTCACTTTTGCTGGGTAGGTGATTCTTGGTTTTAATCCTAGCTCTGTTGAGCTCTGGAATATCATATTCCAAGACCGTTGATCCCTTAATGTAGAAGCTGCTAGATCTTGTGTTATCCTGATTGTTTTTCCACAATACTCAAATTGTTTCTTTCTGATTGCTTGCAGTATTTTCTCCTTGATCTAGGAGCTCTGGAATTTGGCAACAATATTCCTAGGAGTTTTCTTTTTGGGATCTTTTTCAGGATGTGATCAGTGGATTCTTTCAATGTTTATTTTACCCTCTGGCTCTAGAATATCAAGGCAGTTCCCCTTGGTAATTTCTTGAAAGATGATATGTAGGCTTTTTTTTTGATCATGGCTTTCAGGTAGTCCAATAATTTTTAAATTATCATTCCTGGATCTATTTTCCAGGTCAGTGGTTTTTGCAAGGAGATATTTCACAGTCTTCCATTGTTTCATTCCTTTGGTTCTATTTGATAATATCTTAATTTCTCATAAAGTCATTAGTTTCCACTTGCTCCAAACTAATTTTTAAGGTAGTATTTTGTTCAGTGGTCTTTTGGACCTCCTTTTCCATTTGGTTAATTCTGCCTTTCAAGGCATTCTTCTCCTCATTGGCTTTTTGGAGCTCTTTTGCCATTTGAGTTAGTCTGTTTTTTAAGGTGTTATTTTCTTCAGTATTTTTTTGGGTCTCCTTTAGCAAGTCATTGACTTGTTTTTCATGGATTTCTTGCATCACTCTCATTTCTCTTCCCAGTTTTTCCTCTACTTCTCTAACTTGCTTTTCCAAATCTTTTTTGAGCTCTTCCATGGCCTGAGACTAGTTCATGTTTTTCTTGGAGGCTTTTGATGTAGGCTCTTTGATTTTGTTGACTTCTGGCTGTATGTTTTGGTCTTCTTTGTCAGCAAAGAAAGATTCCAAAGTCTGAGCCTGAATCTGAGCCCGTGTTGGCTGCCTGGCCATGTTCCCAGCCAACTACTTGACCCTTGAGTTTTTCGTTGGGGTATGACTACTTAAAGAGTAGAGAGTACTTTGTCCCAAGCTTGAGGGGCTGCACTGTTGTTTTCAGAGCTTTTTGTACACGCCAAGCTCTGCCACATCAGTGTTCCTCCTCCCCCAAGAACTGCCAACCCGGACCGCAACTCAGATCTGAGCAGGCTCTGCACTCCTGCTCTGATCCTCCACTTAATTCCTCCCACCAGGTGGGCTTGGGGCCAGAAGCAACTGCAGCTGTAGTTCTGTAGCTGCACCGCCTCCATTGCCTCCAGGGTGGTGGCCAAACCACAAACTTCTTTCACTATGTCCCCAAAGTTTTTTCCCACTAACCTCCTCTGTTGTCTTTGGTGTTTGTGGGTTGAGAAGTCTGGTAACTGCCACAGCTCACTGATTCAGGGCGCTAGGGCCTGTTCTGCCTGGCTCCTGGTCTGGTTGGTTTGGGAGCAACCCACACTGGGCTCTGCTCCACTCCCAGCTCCATGTGATAGACCTTACCCAGCCACCATCCAGGCTGTCCTGGGCTGGAGCCCTGCTTCCCTCTGCTATTTCGTGGGTTCTGCAGTTCTAGAATTTGTTCAGAGTCATTTTTATAGGTGTTTGGAGGGTCCTAGGGGAGAGCTTTAGGCATGTCCCTGCTTTCTAGCCACCATTTTGGCTCTGTCCCACTATAAATTGTTTTTTAAAAGACGAAGCCTAGTTACATGGTCAGTGGTATTTGCTATTTGAAGGAATGCCCATGTTACTCCTTGTATAAAGTGGGCAATCTCTCTCAGGAGAGATCTATTTTTTAAGTCTGAATTTTTACTTTTTTTCTTTTCCTTCCTTCCTTTCTCTCTCTGTCTCTGTCTTTCTCTCTCTCTTCCTCCTACCCTCTCTTTCCCTCCCTCCCTACCCCCAACAGGCCTCAGATTTCATCACCTCACAGAACTGATGTGAAAATTTCCTGATGTGGAAATTTCCTCCACCAATACAGATCAGCAACTCCAGTGTTAGAGAGCCTGGGGATACTCAAACATTGTGATTTGTCCATGGTAATGGGGCTAGTATGTGTTAGAGGCAGACCTCAAAGTCAGGTCTTGCTGATTCTACAACCAGCCTTCCATTTGCTATACCACAGGACCTCTCTTTCATACAGTCAGCTTGTGTAGTGCGTTAACCATATTATTGTTTGGATTCCTACATGTTATCCCTTCAGCAAAGGTGGACCTATTCCTCGAGCTTTTATGGAGAATTCAATCTAGAATATAGATGAGTTTTTAAAAAATCAACTTTCCTCTAAAGCCAACAGTCACCATGAAGAATTGATAAATTCTGATCTCCCAATGGCCCCTAGATAATTAACCTTGTCTTCCTGTGGTTATTTAGAAGGGAAGCAAGAGATCTAGCAGCTTCTATATTAAAGGATTGAAGGGCTTAGAATATGATATTCCAGAGGTCAAAGGAGTTAAGGTTGAAACCAAGAATCACCTACCCAGAGTATACGTCAGGGCAAAAAATGGACTTTCAGTGAAATAGACGACTTCGCAGCATTCTTGATGAAAAGACCAGAGCTGAATAGAAAATTTGACTTTCAAATACACAAATCAAGAGAAGCATGAAAAGGTAAACAGGAAAAAGAAATCATAAGGGACTTAATAAAGTCAAACTGTTTACATTCCTACACGGAAAGACGATAATTGCAACTCATGAGACTTTTCTCAGTATTAGGGTAGTTGAAGGGAATATACAGATTAGATAGATAGATAGATAGATAGATAGATAGATAGATAGATAGATAGATAGATAGATATAGAGAGAGGGCACAGGGTGAGTTGAATATGAAGGGATGATATCTAAAAAAATAAAATTAAGGGGTGAGAAAGGAATATATTAGGAGAAGGAGAAAGGGAGAGATAGAATAGGGTAAATTATCTCACGTTAAAGAGGCAAGAAAAAGCTGTTAGAATGGAGGGGAAGAGGAGAGAGGTGAAAGGAAATGAGTGAACCTTACTCTTATTTGGATTTGGTTTAAGGAGGGAATAACATACACACTCAACTGGGTATCTTACCCTACAGAAAAGTAGGGGGGAAGGGGATAAGAGTTGGGGAATGATAGAAGGGAGGGCAGATTGGGGGAGAGGGTAGTCAAAAGCAAACACTTTTGAAAAGGGACAGGGTCAAAGGAGAAAATTGAATAAATTGGGGATAGGATAGGATGGAGGGAAATATAGTTAGTCTTTCACAACATTACTATTTTGGAAGTGTTTTGCATAATGATACATGTACAACTTATATTGAATTGCTAGCCTTCTCAAGGAGGGTGGATGGGGAGGGAAAAAGAGAGAGAATTTGGAACTCAAAGTTCTAAGAATAAATGTTAAAAATTGTTTTTATATGCAACTGGAAAATAAGATATACAGGTAAGGGGGTATAGAAATCTATCTGGCCCTACAAGAAAGTAAGGGAGAAGGAGATGGTGGGGGGAAAGGGGTGATAGAAGGGAGGGCAGACTGGAGAAAGGGGCAATCAGAATACATGCCATTTTGGGGTGGGGGGAGGTAGAGATGGGGAGAAAATTTGTAACTCAAAATCTTGTAGAAATGAACGTTGAAAACTAAATATAAATAAATTAATCCTTAAAAAAAAAGAATTGTTCGTTCTTCCCTTTCCAAGGTTTTCTGCAAGGATGGGGGTTGGGAGAATCAAGCTTCTCCTCCAGACAAATAAACCCCTTTCTAGCTCAGCTCAGGTGTATAGTTTGATTTGGTTTGGGTTGGTTTGGTTTCCTGGACATCAATTCCTCTTCCCAATGAATCCTTCAAGACAATTTTGTCTCCACAAATCCAAACACTTAAAACCTTCCGGTAGAAATCGCAATATCTGGTGTCTATGTTGATTCTTTCCCACTCTTCCTAAAAAAAAGGACTGGTGGGAAACGTTGATGGAAAGAATGAAAGAAACAAGAGGGAGCTTTGTAGGTACTGGGGTGAGTTAATTGACTTTTTTTTTTTGTCTCCAGTGTTCGCACAGCGCACAAGAAACTTTTTGTGGGAAAGCTGCTATCCCTCAGCATTGTCTAGCCAGTTTACAACCTTCTACTTTATTGGTATGGACGATTTGGCTCCAGGCTAGAGCGGGGTGGATGCAGGGGATTGAGTTTTCCTTTCACTTTCTGTAACTGCCACCTGGGGGACAGAACTACAGTTCCCACTGAGCAATGAGACCGGAGGTAGAAAGGGGTCTAAAGGCAAGGAAAGAAAACTAAAGAAAAATCTTTACCTGCTGGCACAGGTGAGAAAAAACAGGTAAGCAACAGGTGACCCAGAAAATGAAGGAGGCAGGAGAAGAGACAATGGAGGAGGAGGAAGTAGAGGCAGAGCAGACATTTACATTGCTTGCTAGGTGAGAGCTGACGAGTTTTGGGAAGTTGGATTTTTTTTTTCGGTGGTGGGGAGGTGGGGAGTTCTTGGTGATAGAAGGTAAGAAACGTTTGTTGGAAACTCTAGAAGAGACCTGGGAAGGGAAGGGATAAGCCAAATGAGGTTTCGGCTCATGTTCCAGTGGCAAGAGGGCGGAAGTGATAGGGCTTTCTTTGGCTTTTAAATGGGAAAAAAGGAAAGTTGGATGGATAAAAGGACGGTTTTAGCTTTGGGTAAAAGGGAGTAATAGGTTGTCGATTTCAGACTTCCTGAAAAGAGGTGTGAAGTACTCCCTCATTTAACGGCACAAATATTTATCTGGTACTAGATGCTGAGAAGATAAGAATTTTAGATAAGATATGGTCCTTTTTCTCCTGGAACTCAATCTAGGTGGGGAGATAGGACTCGAACAAACAAAGGTCTAACATGCAATAGGAGGGGATTAGAAACTAAGATTTCTTAGCCTTTGGGGACCCTCCCGTTAGGAAGGTCCCTGTGCCAAGCAGTCTGTTCTGTGATTTACAGGTTTGTTGTGCTGTGTAGAGCACCGAGCGATTAAGTGATTTGCCTAGGGTCACACCGACAAAGATCAGAATTAGGACTTGAACCCAGGTCTTCTTGGTTCTTTCATACTACACAATATTTCGTGCCTTATCCATTAGAGAACTGCAAAACAAAGTGTCACATAGAGGCTGTGGGAGGACTTGATTAGCAAGCAAGCGAATTAGGGAAGGCTTGAAAGAGACCGCATTTGAGTTGGATCAGGCAGAAATTCAAGGAATTCAACTTAGCTTTCAAATTCCTATAAAATGCCCATAAGATCAGGGACTGTTTGTTTTTGTATTTGTGACCTAGGCAACTGGCACATAGTTGGTGTTTAATAAATGCTGTCGAAGTTGAAAATTGCCTTAATTTTCTTGGATACCTTGTCACTACCGAATCATTGAATTTACCGTTCATTTAAACTTTCAGATCTTTTTTTTTTTTTAGGAAACTACATACTTACCTATTCATATTGCCACCATCTTGGATTTGCAAAGTTAAATTTTTAAACCTAGGTCTAAGACTTCCTATTTGCCATTACCAAATTTCATTGTGACTTGTATCCCCAAGAATCAATAGAATTCAGTGATAGTCAGTTTTGATAAGTCTTGGGAGTTCTCCATCGAATCCATGCCCCAAGAAGACAACAGACCCCTCAATTGTTCTTGTCAGGTTAACAAATTGCTGCCTCAATAGCCCTTAAACGAATATCGCCATCATTCATCTCTTCTTCCTATGACCCTTACTGGATGACCTTTCATTTTTTCATGCCCAACCTGAATCATCTAACTCTAAAGTTGGATCACTTCTTCGAGATTTGAAGAAATCAAGATGCATGAGACTAGACATGGATTCCAGCTCCCAACAAATAACCTACATTTACTAAATCAAGCAACCATTTGGTTAAGTGTAGAATCACTATAGAATCAATTGCTTTTTATAGTGAACAAATATAAACACAGAGGGATCCTTTCAATCAGCTTTGTTACTGTTAAAATGTGATCTACTATTGTATATTTATAAAAATTTGCCTGTTCCCTTTCTTATACCTTCATCAAGCTTCAACTTATTTATACATTATTCTTTTAAGAGTTTAAAAAAAAAAACATGAGAAACAACCACAAGTTGGTGGTATCTGATATTTTCTCTGTTTCTTTGAAAAGGAATAATAAAAAGGAACAATAGTGTTTTTTTAAAACAAACTTTTAGTGACCTTTCCTCTTTCAAATACTTTGAAAATTTATCCCTCAATGAGCTCATTATTGTATCCCTTCCCACACGGACTTCTGTGTATACTTGGTCTGGTCCAGCTGCTTTTCCCATCTTTGTCTTCTTTCAAGCTTTCTACTTCCTCCTACAGCACGATGGGAACTGTGATGATAAGAGTCCAAATATTGTAACTCCACTGTCATCGAGGGATAAAAGTTGATGATAGAAATCTGTACAGGGCTTTTTCTTTTTTAATCTGTTCATTGTCCTTCCAGCTTTATCCTTAAATGCCCTGGGAATGGCATTGGTCTTCCTATAAAATTGTTTTTCCTTCCACTGCTTTCCACTGTTTTAAGAGGCTCTACTGATCATAACTTCTCATCATCCTCTTCTCTGAAATTTTACAAATTATTTTATTTTCTAGACTGGTGTTGCCCTTGGCTGTTAGATATCCCTGCTTGCAAATCGAATGTTTGCTGGCTAGGATGGTTTCTAGATTCTTTTGATGTCTTCATTATGGTAATTGCTTTACATTCGTATGTGGAAATTTGTTTATATTGATTTTTACTATGACTGGCATTTCAATCAGTGGTGTTAACTACAGAAGGGACAGAATATGGAGTGGCCCTAAGCTAGACCCAGAAGGGAGTATGAGGATATCTTTGTCTTAGAGGTATCCCAGAAATCATCTCACATCTATAACAGGACTGAGGGCACCTCCCCTCCCAGAGAATGTTTCAATACCCAAATGTATCCTAAAAACTCTATTTTTCCTTTTTGTCTCTCTTGACCCATCTGAGCCCTAAGAACCATGCAGTTTTCCAGTTTCACAAAGGCACCAGATGAGACTTTTGACTATTTGTTCAAGATTATCCTCATTGGAGACTCGAATGTGGGAAAGACATGCGTGGTGCAACACTTTACATCTGGACTCTACACAGACGCACAGCAGAACACAATTGGTGTGGACTTCACTGTGCGCTCTCTTGAGATAGATGGGAAAAAAGTGAAGGTAAGAGACTGTAAAATAAAAGGACAGACACTGAGATTGACACTGCCTCTGTTACCAACAAGAGGGTGCTGGAGTTCTAAACTGCCATGGCTTTTATCCCCAGACGTACAAAAGGCATCGGGTAGCTTCTAGTTAATTCTCCTCCCTACTTCCCAGTTGTGTTGAGAAGACCGCCATTCCGCCCAGTCACCTGCGTTTTCAAAGTTAGAACCTGCTTAGACTGTTCTCTCTACCCCGCCCCGCCCCACCCCACCCCGTGCCTCAAACACAATCAATTGTCAAGTCTTGCTAAAATTGCTGAGGTAAAATTCCTATACCTTATAGACTATTTGGGAAAATCAGCCCCCTGTTCAATCAGTCCATCAATCGATTAACCCATCTATTGGCAGGTGTTTATTAGTTGACCATTCCATGCCAGGCACTGGAGACACAGAAGAATGAAACAGTCTCTTCCCTCAAGAAGCTTAGTGTTTCATGGTTTCTCCCATTCATTATAATTCTTCTATACAACACGACTAGTGTGAAAATATGTTTAATAGGAATGTATATGTAGAGCCTATAGGCTGTCTTGGGTGGGGGAGGGGAGGTAAAGGGAGAAAATTTAAAACTTATGGAAGTGAATGTTGAAAACTAAAAATAAATAAATTAACTAATAAAAAAAGCTTAAAGCGTATGGGGGAAACAATAGGTATACATATAAATATAGGGGTGTGTGTGTATGAGCGTTTGGGGGTGGGGAAGGGGAGGTGCTAGCAACTCTGGGAGGATCAGAAAAGGTGCCTTGTGGAAGGGGATGCTCAAGCAGTCTTTTTTTTTTTTGAGGAGGGGAAGGCAGGGCAATGGTGGTTAAGCAACTTAACCAAGGTCACACAGCTAATGAGTATGTCAAGTGTCTGAGGCTGGATTTGAATTCAGGTCCTCCTAACTCCAGGGTTGATGCTCTACTCACTGTGCCACTTAGCTGCTCCCTCAAGCAAAGTCTTAATAGAAACTAAGGACTCTAAGAAGCTGAGGTGAAGAAAGAAGGATAAGGACGTCAAGGGCAAAGATGTAGAGACAGGAGACACAACAAGATCAGCTTGTCTAAACTGTAGAGTATGTAAGGGAAGTATAATTAGGCTAGAAAAGTAGGTTGAAGTGAGGTTTTAGAGAACTTAAAACACCAAATAGAGGACTTTACATTCAATTCCAGGGGAAGCCACTGGAATTTATTCAGCAAAGGAGTGATTTGGCTACTTTATGGAAGATGGATTAGTGAAAGGAGAGACTTGAGTCAAGTAATCCAAGGAGAAAGCTGCTGAAACAGTCTAGGCAGTGGGTGATTAGGACCCACCCCGGGCCACGACCACATAAATAGAGGGAAGGGAATGAATTATTCTAGACGTATCCTGGAGACAGAATTGATATGGAGGTTGAGGGATAGGAAGGAATCTAGGATGGTTCCTAGGTGGTAAACCAAGGTGACTGGGAGGAAAGTGGTGCTGCTGACAAAAATGGGGAAGTTTCAGAAAAGAGTTGAGAAATACGATGAACTTTCTTTTGAACACGCTGAGTTTGAGATGCCTACAGGATGGCCAGTTTGAAATATTCAGTAAATATTTGGTGATATGTGACTGTTCACAAGGGACAAGGGTGACCTATATAAGTATGCTAGTTGTCTGCACAGAGATGATAATTAATGAGAACGATGAACTCACCAAGTAAAATTGTATAGAGGGAGAAGAGTCACAAGAGCCACCATTACCATCCCTGATCTGGATGAAGAGTCATCAAAGGAAACTGAGAAGAATAGGTCAGAGAGCAAGGTCAAAAAACCTAGAGAGAAGAAAAGCATGATCAACATTGTCAAAGACTGCAGAGAGGTCACGAAGGATGGAGGATTGAGAAAAGGCCCTGGTTTTTGGCAAGTAATAACGCTGATAACTTTCCCCACCTCTAAAACCAAGTGAAAGTGACTAACTTTCCAGACATTCAGTTTCAGAGTAATTTGTACTAGATGCCAGACACAAAAGGAAAATTCTCAAGAAATAGAGGATTGGGTTGGTTTGGGGTTTTTTTTAGAGGTACAAGAGTATTAAGACTACTGATTGATTCTGAGTCAAAAGACCTGAGTTCAAATGCTGGTTCTGATACTTGCTATATAAATCATTTTTGCCAAGTGACCTAATACTTCTGGGAATTAGTTTTCTCATTTGTAAAATGAAGGAGTGGCACCCAATGTCTTCCAAAGGCCTCTGCAAGTTTTAAATTAATACTTCTATTGTTTAAGGCTTGGCATGGAGTAACTTATGTTTCACCAAGCAGTTCTTCCTTAGCTGGAGCCACAATTTTCCTGCTTTCAGTTAAGCCCATTTTCTGTTGTTCAGTAGTAGTCCATAGACAGGAAGAATCTAAATGCAGGCTCAAATATACCCCCACCGTCTTCCCAACAAAAAAGCTTTTATTAGAGAGACCCTAATTAAGTCACCCTTTAGCTTTCTCTTTCTAGGGTGCACATTCCTATTCTTGAAGATTGGAGAAATCAATATTCATGCGTTCCCAAAGGCTTATACTCATAGATTGAGGCCCCAGCAAAACATTTGAAATCCATTTTTAAAAAAGTATTTAATAACCAATGATAACATAATTAGAGTTGTAAGTAACCTTAGGGGTCATTTAGTCCAATGCCCTTATTTTTCAGATGTGGAAACTTGGGCCTGGGGGGTGCTAAATGATATGGCTAAGGACCCAGGTAATAAGCCTCAAAGGCAGGGTCCCCTTACTCCTACTTCCATGTTTCTTTACAACAATCCTGAGAGGTAGGTAGTGTGAATATAGGCGGAGGAGTTGAAATTCCAGGAAGTTAAATGACTTCCCATGGGTCAAATTTGAGGCAAGAGTCAAACCCAGTCACCTGATTCTAAGTCCAGTGTTCCTTAGAAGAATTGCAATCTGCATAGATCACTCATTGGAAGGAAACCTTAGAAGCAGATAATCAAGTTCTAAATTATATGGTATAGACTATAAATGCTAGATAAGTTCAGAGAAGGGGAACATTAGTCTTGTTTGGAAGACTTTTAGATTTGGACTGGGCCCTGAAAGGTAGAAGTCAGGATTGGGAAAAGCAGATGGGGGAAAGCAGGTCAGTCTAAGAGAGGGGAACTGTCAAGACCCAGCTGGGAATAATGATGCTGTTTTCCTGGGACAGCCTAGTAGAACAGAAGATATGTGTTGAAAGTGAGGATGAGATCAGATTGTGGAAGAAGTTGAAAGCCAGGTTGGGGGGCAGGGGACTTAAATGTACCTCAATAAGAAATAAGAGATCATTGAAGGCTTTTAATGAGCGTTATGAGTAACATGATTGATGAAAGAAACCTTCAAGGACGACTAATCTGGCAGTCATATGCAGGTTGGACTAGAATGGGGAGAGCTGAAAATCAGAGAAATGACTTAGGCAGTTGTCATAGTGATCCAGGTATGATATGTGAATACCTGGACCAGAAAATGAAATAGGTACAACCACGGGTTAATAATAATGACTATTTACTTATTATTAAATTATTAATTTTTATTATTATTATTATTAAATTACAGATTCCCGAAGGGGTAAACAGTATATAGTACACAGCTGGAAGTTTAATCTTCATTATTAACATTTTCTCCATCACTCTTCTAAATTTAGACAATCAACAAAACAATAAAGCAAGCCCTGACTTTGTAGCATTGGCTGATTTCTGAATTATTCCGATATTCTGAGCATTTGTAACTCACAGTGAAAATTCAGCAATTGCCTCTCAGGTTGGAGTTGGCTCTCCTACTCCTGCTAGGAACTTCCCAAAGCTATTGTGATTTCAAAGTTCTCAAAAGAGAACGCAATTCAAGGGCTTGGGAGACCCAGTCAGGGCAAACTAAAGGCTCCTAGATGCAAACATACCTTCCAATAATATTTATATTGAAAATTTAACAATCAGCTCTGAGAGCCAGTGCCATTGGAACTGGTACCAGCTCACTCCTGGTTGCAAGAGACATTTTAAAAACAGAGAGGGAAAAGTCTTTGAGTGGGCAGCTAGCTAGATGGTATAGTAAATAGAGCGCTGGGCCTGGAGTCAAGAAGACTCATCTTCCTCAGTTCAAATGTGGCCTCAGACACTTACTCTCTGTATGACCTTGGGCAAGTCACTTAACCCTGTCTACCTCAGTTCCTCATCTGTAAAATAAGCTGGAGAAGGAAATAGAAAAGAATTCTGGTATCTTTGCCAAGAAAACACCAAATGGGGCCATGAAGAGTCAGATATGACTCAACCACAGTCTTTGATGACTGATTTGTAAGATACCTCTAAGTTTTGGAGTTTGGGTGGTTAGTGATAGGAATTTCTGAGGGGGGAAATAATAATAGCTAAGATTTTTTTTTTTTTTGGCGCTCTAAGGTTCTCATCTGATCCTCACAAGAACACTAGGAGATTGGTGGTATTATTATCTCATAAGTGACTTGCCTAGAGTTAAACAGACTGTATAAGGAGGGGTTTTAACTGGGGTTTTCCTGAATCCCAGTCTATCCACTATGTTCCAGGGAAGATGGTTGTGGACGGACGAGTTCAATTTGGGACACTATGGTTTGGAGCCATTGGCTTGACATGAAAGTTGAAATTTTATCTAGATGGCCAGCGAAATGGGAGTAGAACTGGGAAGAATTGGCATGACCATAACTCTCGATTTGGGGGTCATCAATAAAAAGTAATGGAGTCACAGGCACAAATAATTATATTTTTCATGTATGTATTTTGGGGTTTTGTTGTTGAGTTGTTTCGGTCATGTCTAATTCTTTGTGACCCCATTTGGGGTTTTCTTGGCAGAGATACTGGAGTGGTTTGCCATTTCCTTCTCCAGCTCATTTTACAGATGAGGAAATGGAGGTAAACAGAGTTAAGTTACTTGCCTAGGGTCACACAGATAGGAAGTGTCTGAAGCCAGATTTGAACTCAGGAAGATGAGTCTGTCTTCCTGAATCTAAGCCCAGTGCCCTGTCCACTGTACCGCTTAGCTTCCCATGTATATATTTTAACATTTTATTAATACATTTCTAATTTTTGTATTATATACCTTTTCAAATAATCCACCTACCCATCCCTGCCATATGACAACAACAAAAGCAACACTTAAGCAAAACCAACTGATACAGTAATTTCAACTAACAGAGTATGCACTATTTCCTACTCAAAATCCACCATCTTTCTCCAAAGTGGAAGGTAGTGCTTTCCAACATGAGTCATCTGGAACCAATATTAATCATGGCATTTGGTAGCATTGTTATTTTTATTGTATTGGCATGGTCTGCCTAATCACTGCATTTGACTTGAGTTTTATTCCAGTTGTCATTTACATTCTTGTTATTTATTTACTCTTTCTGGTCCTTTCCTTCTTCAACAACCCATAGGAGTCTTCTCATATACATCCCATATCCATACATCTATTATTCCTAAAGGCAGTGATATCCAACTCATATAGAAATGGATGCCTGTGGGCTGCGTACTGACTTAGAAAACCAACAATAACCATTATCTATGTTGCATTGTATTTATATTTATTTTATTAGACATTTCCCAATTGCATTTTAATCTGGTCTGGGAGCACTTGGGAGTTTTGGGAGTTTTATGCTTCCACTACAGGACAGTAATTTTCCATTACATTCATGTATCACAATTTGTTCAGCCATTCCACAATTGAGGAGCACCTATTATGTTTCCTATCTTTCACTACTTCAAAAAGTGTTGCCATGGTTATTTTGGAACTTTCTATCATTGGCTTCCTTTGGGTAAACACTTTATATGTATATCTGATAGCACTTTACTAGTTTTCCATGGAGGGGAGTATAAAGAAAAAAGAACAAAGGGGTAAGAACTAGCCTCTGGGAACATCCATGGTTAAGAGGCAAGAGGAAAAAGAGAACTCAGACTAGAAAACAGAAGGAACAACTAGAGAAGGAATTGGAGAACCAGGATAAGGTAACATCATGGAAGCCAAAGCTAGGAGAGATTTTCAGTAACAAAGGAGGTGGTAGATAGCATCAAACATAGGAGAGAATTCAAGGACAGTAGGCCTTGAGATTTTGCAAGAGTCCTTACCATAGCATTTCAGAGCTTAAGGGGACCTAAAAGACCCTCTACTCTAACACTGTCATTTTACAGGTGATGAATTTGAGACCCAGAAAAATCAAGTGGCTTGTTCAAAGCCATCTAGCTAGTTACTACTAGAGTAGAGACTAAAACCCAGGTCTGCTGACTCCCAGGCCAGTGCCCCGTCTGCTGTATCATGCTGCCTCCTCCTACATGGGTACCATTGGAGAGAAGGAAGGAAGGAAGGAAGGAAGGAAGGAAGGAAGGAAGGAAGGAAGGAAGGAAGGAAGGAAGGAAGGAAGGAAGGAAGGAAGAAAAGAAGGAAGGAAGATAAGAAAGAAGGGAAAAAGAAAAGGAGGGAGGAAGGAAGGAAGGGAAGGAAGTAAGGAAGAGAAAGAAGGAAGGAAGGAAGGAAAGGAGGGAAGAAGGAAGGAAAGAAGGAAGAAAGGAAGGAAAGAAAGAAGAAAGGAAGGAAGGAAGGACTTATTAAGTACCTACTATGTGCTAAACACTGTACTAAGCATTTTACCAATATTTTCTGATTCTCACAACAACCCTAAGAGGAAGGTGTTATTATCATCCGCATTTTACAGAGAGCCATTTCAGCAGAAGCTAGATTTCAGGGAGTTATGGAAGAAGTAGGTGAAGAAAGCATGAATATTTTAAGTGTAAACCAGTCATTAAGTATTTGTCAATTAAAAGGACACTGGCTCTTGGCTCTGAGAACCTGAGACCTCAATAAAATTCTATGTCTAATGCTTACCGACTGTATAACCTTAAAAGATAATATGGATAGAGTATTGGCCTCAAACCCAGGAAGACCTGAGTTCAAGACCAATCTGATACATACTGGCTGTGTGACCCTAGATAAGTCACTTAACTTACTCTTAGTGCCCCAGGAAGTTCTCTAAGACTATAAATTGCAGAGAAGGTGCTGATCTATACTGGTAAAGAGTTCCTTGCTGGCAACTCTCTGCAAAGATAAAATTACAAGTCTGGTCAAGTCAAGTCAGTAAGCATTTATTAAGTGCTTATTATGTGCTAAGTACTAGGGATACAAATACAATTTTTAAAAGTATATGATAAGATTTTTTTTTTTAGTACATTAAACAACTACAAAAGAATGTATTCTCTAAGATCTGAAGGGGAAAGTTGATTCTGGTGAATGTAATCAGTAAAAGCTTCATGGAGGCAGTGGCATTTGAATTGAGTTTTTAGAGGTGGGTAGGAGTTCATTCTTTCTCCTCTTGGTTAGGAAGAATTCCTGTTCTTCCACTTCGTGTCTAAACTATGTGTGTAAATCACTTTAACCTCTAGAAAAGTGAAATGTTGTTGTTGTTGAGTTTTTTCATTCCATGTCTAACTCTTCATGACCCCTTTTGGGGTTTTCTTGGCAAAGATACTGGAGTAGTTTGTGCCATTTCCTTCTCCAGTTCATTTTACAGATGAGGAAAACTGAGGCAGACAGAGATAAGTGACTTGCCCAGGGTCACACAGTAAGTGTCTGAGGCTGAATTTGAACTCAGGAAGATTCGTCTTCCTGAATTTAGACAGGGCACTCTATCTATCGTGCCACCTGGCTGATTTGGAAGGGTGAATTAGTCTTTACTACTGATAATCATTTAAGTGTATTCAAGTGACCTACATTTACCAGATCTTGTGGGAGCCCAATCTTCACCTCTTTTTATCACCTAAATGTACCTCTTTTTTTGCCAGTGACTTCTCTCTTTTGGTAGGGTCTCTACTGCCTTCTCTAGTTTACCAGAGACTTGAAAACCTGCCCTTAGGATATAAGTGTGCTTAGCTTGGATGGAAGGTTCTTAACTTTTTAAAAAAAAAATTTTTTTTACATGTGTCAAGGATCCCTTTGGCAATCTGGTGAAGCTT
Organism: Phalanger gymnotis; assembly: GCA_028646595.1. Classification (NCBI taxonomy): domain Eukaryota; kingdom Metazoa; phylum Chordata; class Mammalia; order Diprotodontia; family Phalangeridae; genus Phalanger; species Phalanger gymnotis. The sequence goes on along the minus strand of CM053623.1, from coordinate 83,964,677 downwards.
TCTCAACACAAAGAGCACTTATTAATCAATTACTATGTGTCAACATTAAGGACTAGGGATACGAAAAATGGCAAACTGAGTCCCAGAAAGGAGATGCAACTTACCTGACAAGGCCAGTGTCAGGCTAGAATGCCGGGTCTCCTGCCTTCTCAGGCTCCATTCCTTCCACTGTTTCATAAAGCATCTCATTCAATTACTCAAGCTTAAATCTTGGTCAGACTTGCTGTTTTGATTAAGCAATACAAAAGCCCTTTCAAACCACAGTCTGATTTCCTAGATAAGTGTTGGTTAAATTTACTGTATGATTTTCATGCTTAGACAGCAAGACAATCTGATGTGATTGACCATAGAACAGGCTATTAATGAATGGAGCATTTTTTATCATGGTAGAAAGTCAATAATTTATTTATATTTTTTCCAGGACCATTTAAAAGTTTTTTAAAATAATATTTTATTTTTCCCAATTACACGTTAAAACAATTTAACATTTTTTTAAAAAAAGTTTTGAGTTCCAAATTCTACCCCTCCTTTTCACCTTCCTTTCCCCCCTCCCTGAGATGGGAAGCAATCTGATTTACACGTGTACAATCATGTAAAACATTTCCATATTAGTCATTTAGTACAAGAAAACTCAAACAAAAAAATTTTTTTAAAAGAATGAAAGAAAGGAAAGAGAAGAAGTGAAAAATATTATGCTTCATATCAGTCCTTTCTCCTGAGGCAGATAGCATGTTTCATCATTAGTCCTTTGGATCATTGTATTGCTGAGAATAGTTAAGTCATTCATAGTTACTGATCATACAATAGTGCTGTTACTGTTTACAACATTCTCTTCGTTCTGCTCATTTCACTTTGCATCAGTTTATGTAAAGTCTTTCCAGGTTTTGCTGAAATCTTCCTGTAAAGTCAATAGCTTAAAAATAAATAAATTAATAAGTTTTCCACAGCCCCAAAGAACTATTAGAAGGTACCTTCCCCTATTCTTTTTAAGATTTTTTTTATTCATTTTAAACTTAAATACAAAACAAGAAAAGAAAAAAAGAGAGTATTTCCATGGGCGCAGCAGAACCTTCCCCCATTCTTTGTAGAAGTGAGGGACTATACAAGTAAGACACTTCATATAATGTCAGACCTTTAAAATGTGTTAGTTTCTCTACATTGCTTTTTTATTCTTTGCTGTAAGACATGGCTCTCTAGGGTGTGGGGAAGAGGTAGGGACAAGGTGGGGGCAGTGGTGGACGTAGTAGGATATGATTGCAAAAAAAAATGCCAATTTTTTTTTAAAGTGATCCAGTACTTGGAGATGTTTCATTTGGAATTTTGGGGTGTAGGATTTGTTATAACTGTCTGTTCTGTAGTAATGCTGGGTTGGCTTAGCTCCTCTCTTTTCCTTACCTGGACAGATGCAGGTATGGGACACTGCTGGCCAGGAGCGATTCCGGACCATCACCCAGAGCTACTATAGAAGTGCGAATGCTGCCATCATTGCCTATGATCTGACAAGGCGATCCACATTTGAATCTGTTCCTCATTGGATCCATGAAGTAGAAAAATACGGGGCAGCAAATTTGGTCATAATGCTTATTGGTACAGTATTTAAAAGGCATTTAACATCATCATCCTCTATTAGTAGTTTAGTTTTTTAACAGTTTAAATTTCATGAAGCACCAGGATAAGAACACCAGTTACCCACCAGTGTTATTATGAGTTTTTGGTGTAACCGGAAGAGCCCATTGACATGAAATACTGAATCTATGTATGGGTGATTCAAAAGTATGTAAGCTTAAGCAAATACAGGAAACAAATTAGCCCATTACCATAAAGTTAAAAAAAATAAAGAGATAGAGACCCTTTCTTTATATAATGGGCCACCGACCTAGAAGGAAAAAAATAGGAAGCAACTGGACTTTGGGTAATATTTTTCATGAAATGCAAAATGTTCATGAGTAAGACCCCCTTTTTTTTCAGATTAACGAGGAACATAGATAAAAATGTCAATCATATTTTAATACCATATTATGCATGACCAGATGAAAGAGATTGAGGCAGAGAGGATTCTAGGAATGAAAAGATAAGGGACAGAAAGAAAGGAAGTAAAAGAGAAAGAAAAAGCAAGAAGAAAAGAAAAGGAGAAGAAAGAGACAGAGAAAGGGAATAAGAGAGATAGGCTCAAGGAGCAAAGGAAATACAGAGAAATATTTAATAGATTGTAATGTGAATATATTGCTGTAGTATCCTGCTATTGATGCACAGTGGCAGCTAGCTGGTGCAGTGGATGGAGCACTGGGCTCAGAATCAGGAAAACATCTTCATGGGTTCAAATCCGGCTTCAGCCACTGTCTAGCCGTGTGACCCTGGGCAAGTCACTTAACTCTGTTTGCTTCAGTTTCTTCATCTGTAAAATGGGCTGGAGAAGGCAATGGCAAACCAGTCTTGTGTCTTTCCCAAAAAAATCCCAAAATGGGGTCACAGAGTCAGACATGACTGAAACAACTGAACAACAACAAAAAGTGCAGAGGGAGCGATATTCCTCTTTGATAGAAATCTTCAAGGCAGAGCTAGATGACCCCTTCTCAGAGATACTATAAGATGGCATTCCTCAAATCTCGAGTTGTGCTAGCTTCTGAGGTCCCTTCCAACCCTGAAATTCTGCAGAGGAAATGAAAAATGACAAAAAAAAAAATTAGATACACTACTTCTCCCCTCCTTTAGCATGGATATACAAAAGTACACTGACTTTTAAAGATTTTTTTTAAAATAGCATTGTTAAAATATTAATGACAGTTGTCTAGATTCATTTTTCATTCTGTATCACTTCTTATAAAGTTTAGGTATTTATATTCTTCATATCTAGTTTCTTATGGAGCAATAATATTGCATTGCGTTGATATACTATGATTGATTCAGCTAGTCCCCAATTATTTGATGTTTATGATACTACTTTATTTTCAATAGAATTGGTTTTTTCTAGGCTACAGAATATTTGTTGAACTAAAATGTTCTTTTAAAAATATACCATTCATAAAAATCAGGCTACACTACTCAGTATCCTGTTGCTCTGTCATTAATTGCAGGGAACAAGGCTGACCTATGGGATAAACGTCATGTTCTTTTTGAAGATGCTTGCACTCTGGCAGAAAAATATGGCCTTCTCGCAGTTCTGGAGACTTCAGCTAAAGAGTCCAAGAACATTGAGGAAGTGTTCATGCTAATGGCAAGGGAGCTGATTGCCCGGAATGAATTGAACTTTTATGGGGAGGGTCCACAGAACAATGTCCTCTTGGATTCTAGTCCAATTCTCATCACTTCAAGTCCAAGTTCAAAGGACAACTGCAATTGTTAAAAGGGGGAGGGAGAAAGGGGGTGGCAGAGTGTGCTGTTAGAGAGGCAATCTCTGAAACCCAAATTAGTTAGAAATCTGGCCATCCAGTGTGTTAGGTTTTAGACCTTGCAATGGCTGTTCTATTGTTCCATTTCAATTCCCCAGTCTTTCTTCCAGCATGCATAGTTGCTACTTTTGTCCTCCTGTATCAACAAAGAAACCTCTTGAAGCCATATCCACTGACTGAAGGAAGGTCTATATACAAATATTTATTGTGTATCTACTATGTTCCAGGCACGGTTCTAGGTGCTGGGAATACCAAGACAAAAATGAAGTAGGTTCTGCCTTCGAGAAGTTTACATTCTACCAAGAAAGGCTTCCTTTTAAAGGCAGTACTTAAGAGGAGTTTTGAAGGAAATTAAGGAGTCTAAGGGGCAGAAGTAAGAAGAGAGTGTTTCCAAGACACAAGACACCTTTTTCCTTAGTCTTAGTGTTGGGGGTAGGAAAGACGGATAACAGTTCCTCTTCATTAGCCCTGGTAAAATCCTAGATCTAGCTTTTGGCCACAGTGTTTTCCTTCAGTGTTGAAGAAAAGGAGGGGCCCTAAAGTTGGGAGGAAAGTAGAACAGAATATCAAGAAAAAGGAAAGGCTGAAAAGCATACTTTAGAGTGGCTTGTATCCACTCACAAGTTGGGTTTGGTGTGGTTTTTAAAAAAAAAAATTTAGAGGGGAGTGGTGAATTTGAGTATGGTAAAATTAAAGACATCAAATAGCATAACCTTGCTTCACATTTGTTTTCCTCATACCCATCTAATGCAAGAAATGATAAAACCGTCAGTACCTGGCCTCTGGAACTGAAGCTTTCTTAGCATATTTAATTAGTTTACTAATGAATTAATTTAATTAGTTTCATTTCATTGGGCTTTTTTCTGTTTGTATCAATGTGGCAGTTGTTTTCCTGATCTTGCTTACTTCAGTCTTCTTCATTTTATAGGTTTTCTCATCATTTTTCGCAGTCTTCTTATGGGCCCAGTAATGTTCCACTCTATTGAGGTACCACAACCTGATTAGCCATACTCCAATCCATGGCACCTGCCATATTTCCAGGTGTTTTTTTTTTGCTCCCAGAAAAAAGTACTATGTGAATAGTTTTGTACATCTATGACTTTTCTTTCCTCCTTTGAGCTCTTTGGTGTTGGCATATTGCCAGCAATGGGATCTTTGGGTCAAAGAGTATAAACATTTTTAAAAAAAACACAATTCTGTAGTGCGTCTTTTTTTACATTTAATTTTTACTTAATTTTTTCTCAATTACATATAAACAAAAATTAACATTTTTTTAAACATATGACTTTTATATTCTCTCCGTCTCTCCTTTCCTTACTCTCTCCTTGAGAAGGCAAGCAATTTGATATAGATTACATATGTATAGTCATTTTAGCACATCTAACAAAACTTAAAATATTTTAGTTAAGAGATGTTCACTATTTTGTCTCACGCTGCTTGGGTGATATATTTTGGTTCGATATCTTCTAAAAAATAGAAGAGAAACACAATAGAAAACAAGAGAATGTTATTTTTCTCTAAATTTTCAATGGCTTATCCACAACTTACCAAATTCCAGTTAGTCTGAACTGATGCAATATTGGCTGGGGAGTCAGAGGAGGGTTGTTCCCAAACCCATGGCTAATACTGTTGATCCCTTAGAAGCTGGTACTGCTTGGTAAACATATCTAAAAGGAGAGGGCAGAGTTTCAGATCAGTTCCTTTTACAGATGTACAACCTGAACAAGATCAAAATGATCACATATTGGCCCTTTCAGTGAATTCACTTCTTAGTCCAGGGGCATTCCCAAGCACAGCCATGGTATAGAAAATAACTAAGGGCTAGAGAGATATGACATAAATGTGCCACAAATCTTCCAAATACCTGTCTAGCTGTTCTGTGTTTCTCACTGCCTTTCTAGTAGATTAGTATACCTCTAGAAAGTGCAGACCACCTAAGAAAGGTAAGAAGACCATCAGCAAAAAGAACCTAAGATTTGTAGTAACAGGACTTGGTTTTGAATCACATTTTTGCTGTTCTCTGTCTAGGTGACCTTGGGTAAGTCAACCTCCTAGAGCCCTGGTTTATTCATCCGTAAAATAAGGGAGTATCTATTTCAGCTCTAAATCTTATTAGAGGCAACTTAGTGTCATGGATAGAGCTCTAGACTTGGAATCAAGAAGATCAGAGTTCAAATATGAATGAATGAATGAAGTAAAAAAGTATTAAGGGCTGACTATGTTCAGGCAGTAGGGTAGGTACTAATGATGCAAATACAAAAGCAAGACAGTCCTTGCCCCAGGAGCTTACATAGACAAAAAACAATACAGACAGGGCAGTGGGGTTTAAGTCACTAGTTATCCCTCTTCTTATTTTTTATCTCCCTCTCTCTCTCTGTCTGTCTATTCATCATAAACCCTGTATTCCCCATCTAGCTATCTATCTATCTATCTATATATATATATATATATATATATACATATATATATATATATATCTGTCATCTGTCATAAACCCTGCATTCCCCCCCACAGTAGAATGTGACCTCCTTGAAAGCAGGAATTGTATTTTTTCTCTGTATCTTCTACAGCTTGCCAGTAGTAGATACTTAAGAAATATTTGGTGAATTGAACATAATATTTTTATACCTCAGATTCATTTTTCTCGTATTTAGGTTTTTACCTCTTCCTCTGGGAATAAATAAGCAAATGGATATTACCATTCTCGTAAAGGATATGTTGATCCATTATTATGAGATCCTGCTCACCATCCCAGTGAATTAAACCCTACTGCCCTCTATGTATCGTTTTTTGTCTATTAGAATGTAAGCTCCTTGAGGACTAGGTCTCTTTTGCTTTTTGTGTTTGTATCATTAGTGTCTACCATTGCACCTGGAACAAAGTCAGCCCTTAATAAATACTTTTTCATTTCATTCATTCATTTATTCATATTTAAATTCAGGTCTTTCTGATTCCAGGTCCAGAGATCTATCCATGACACTAAGTTGCCTTTATAAGATTCAGAACTGAAAGAGACTTTAATGGTAAAACAGTCCAACTCCTTCATTTTATAGAGGAATATAAACTAGGGCTCCAGGAGGTCGATTTGTCCAAGGTCAATAGCAAAAATGTGATTCAAAACCAAGTCCTCCCACTCCCAATCTTGTATTCTTTCCACTACTGTCCTACCACTTCTCCAGCAACTACAGAGCTTACTGAAAACGATAGCGCTTTCCTGACCTGTGCCCTGAATCCTGGTGATACTAGCACATTAATTAGTGCAGTCTCCCAGAACTGACATCTCCAGACATCCTGTCTGGGCCTGCTGTTCCACTGCAAGGCATAGAAAACATATGGGATCCATAAGTAGTTAAAGGGCACAAAGAGAAAAGATGAAATAGGAAATTTGGCTGTAAAGGGATTACCTCAACAAAGCAGAGAAGGAAACTTTCCTTAATGCCAAGCCACTAAGGCAGAAAGAATCGTTAGGTATGCTGAACGAGCAGACAGGTTGATGGAAGGTAGAAACTGAGTGAGGGAAAGTGAATGGGAAGTGGTGGTGGTGAGAGAGGGTGGGCGAATAATAGAGATGATGAATGGTTATTGAAATAACCACAAGGTGGGCAAATAATTATACCTTTCGATGGGCCTTGAGTTATGACACATTACCCTGCCCCAGGCCCATTTGTTTCATCACTTATGGATCTCAGCCACATACCTCAAAGCCTATCCTGCAGTCGAATGAAACATTTGTTTAAACAAGTAATGTCCATGAGAAGCAAGGTGGGCTGTGTTCAACAGAAATTTAAAATAGAGCCTGGGGATCCTGTTGGAATGATAGGTCCATAACAGGATCTGGGTTTTTTACAGGATCCATTAAACATTAAAAAAAATTTTAGTTAACTGTATGATCAAAAAAAAATTTTAAAGCCTTCTCTAGGAATGGTTGCTCGCATGGGCAAACTGAATTCTTGGCTTTTGGAAAACAAGCAGAACTCTTTTCTGAATGGTTTGGCTTCATAGTGTAGTGTCAAGCCAGCAAAGACAAACCTTGTTTTTACAAAATAGATATTGGGCCAAGAGACTGCGACGCTGCTGGGCTAAGAGAGTGAAAGGTACTCTTGTACTCCCTCTCGTACAGTGTTTGCTTCCCCACCTCTTGCTGTATAGCAGCAAAGGGGAGCAATTGATCAAAATCACAAGGGGGCTCTTTAGGAGCACGGGAAGTAGATAGAAGGCTTGGTGGTGTAACCTGCGCCCTAGAATCACAAGCTCTGGATGAATAGATGGATGGATGGATGGATAGATAGATGATAAACACATACACATATATAATATACGTACATAAAGATGCAGATACACGAACTATATCTATGTATGCACGTAGATACATATAGACATCTAATATACACATATTTATGTAAAGATATGGATATACACATATGTATATACATGCACACATACACACATGCCGTATTTTATAAGGTTGCGTCTTTATGTGTATATATCCATGTGTGTACATGTACACACATGGATATATACACGGATACGTAGATATTATTTATTATTCTTACTACTGTACTCCTTGCAAAAGAACTTCAGGATCTCACAGACACTATAATATATATTAACATTTAATGAAATTTAAAACCAAATTTGTTTTTTTTTCCAGAGAACTTTGCATCCTAAAGTACATTAAAAAGCAATGTTACAGCAAGCAGCTGTACTGTCTTAAATAAATATCCTTCCTGACTGGGTACAATTCTTCCATATGCCACTCCACTGTCTTATCAGTCTCTAAAAACTGGAGTCAAAATGTGAAAATATGTTTAATAAGAATGTATATGTAGAGCCTATATTGAATTGCCTGCCTTCTTGGGGAGTGGGAAGGGAAGGGAGGTGGAAAAAGTTTTAAACTTATGGAAGTGAATGTTGAAAACTAAAAATAAATAAATAAATTTATTTTTAAAAACTGTAGTCAATTGCATAAGATGTCATATTCAGTCCATCTGTGAGGCTTAGCTGTTGGCAGAAGAACTGAATTATCAGACCATACACAAACACATATACATACACATATACCTGTCTGTGTGTGCACAGAGTTGATGACAGATTTTTTTCTTTACTTATTTTAAAATTTTTATTCATTTTGAACTTCAATATGATTCAATTAAAAAATTAATATGATTCAACAAAAAAAGAGAAATTTTCCCTCTACACGGAGTAACATAGAAAGAGGATTCAACATAAAATCGTGAATTTCCATTTCACAGTTTACTTTTTTTGAAAAATGATGTAATAAATATCCCACATCCTTTTTAAAGCTACACTGCTTTTCTGTACTTCCTTCTAAGTTTTCTTTTGCTCTTTGCTGTGCACTTTTAATTTTTTTTCTCCCTCACTTGCCCCACCCTGCCCTAGAAAAGGCTACCATTAAACCCAGATATGTGTATATAAGTAAAACCATTCTATAGGTATTTCTATTTATCAATTCTTTCTCTGGAGGTAGACGGTGTCTTCTTTCATAGGTCTAGATAGATAGTTCCAACAGAATGATGAAGTTAATAAATACGATGTAGTTTGTAGTCACTCCTCTTCTCTCTAGGTTACTGGGTCTAGGAAATCCCTCCACACCTAAAGAAGGCTAGGCCCAGGAGGTTTTACCACCAGTCTATTCCCCCCAAACCCGATCTGCTGCCATCTCTTTGGCCATGTGGTTCCACCTTCTGCCTATATTAAATACTTCCCTCGTTCAAAAGAGTCTCTGAAGTTAACAAGTGTTCCCTGTTCTTCTCATGTTCTCCTCTGTTTCTCCAATTGGATCAATGGGAAACTTGTCTGCACTCTTTTATTGGTCCATATCCCAGGAAAAAGCTCAGACTTTGTATAATGGCAAGTTGCGTATATGTCTGGTCTCCTTAAGATACTGGATATGAGAGCAGGAACGTCACTTTGCTCTTGCTCTCTACCGAAGCACTGAGCACACCCACAATAGACACTTAATCAATGTTTATTAGATGAATAAATGAAGGGTTGATGAAACCAACATAAGTTTTTTTTTTAATTAATTTTTTTTTTTTTTGGCAAGGGGCAAGGCAGGACAATTGGGGTTAAGTGACTTGCCCAAGGTCACACAGCTAGTAAGTGTGTCAAGTGTCTGAGGTCACATTTGAACTCGAGTCCTCCGGAGTTCAGAGCTGGTGCTCTACTCACTGTGCCACCTAGCTGCTATTTGAAGCATTATTCCCAAGATGAATCAAGCCAAATTTAGAAAGGGAGCTGTTAGGTTTTATCTCCCCTTCTTGGGTAGGATAGTTACACCGCATAGCTTGGTGAAAGCATTCCTGTACAAGGCTTTGGGGCCCAGAAGCCAAAGGAACTCAGAAATCATCTTAGCTAAACTAGAACAATAGTAGCCAGGATACTTCTTACCCAAAGAATATTCTAAAACCTTTAGGTTTTACAGGAGAGACTGTTGAGGGGGAAAAACTCAGGGATTCAGAAATCAAATTGGTTTTATGCATCCTCAGGGACTAACCACTTAGGAAGGGATTCTGAGGGTGGAGCACCTTTACAGACTCTAACTGCTTAAGGTCTCCTGAGTACTGGAGAGGGTGGGGGCCATCCCGAATGAATTTACGATCTCAAATGTTCTTCAAGTCAAGGGGGCAAAAATTTATTACGCTTTACAGCAGGCAAGAGTTCTTAGGGAACGTGCAACCTTACACGGGTGCAGGGAAAGTTTAAATACAAGATTTGGGGGTGAAACCTGTCAATTAGGTATTTGGGGTGGGATTAGGAAATGGTTAAGGGGTGGTCAGTTCTTAAAGGAACATGCACTTTTTGTACCTACTGTGCAGGTATCTTACCCAGAGTTCACTGGGAAATAGCCCAAGGTGGGGCTACCTAGGAGTGTGGTTCTGACTGTGAAAGTCACTAAGTCAACTATTGGTCAGGGCTGACTAGAAATATGCAGATGGCTTCCATCAAATGTCTTGTTAAACAAGATGAATGCAAGGGAGTATACATTTGACTATGTCTAGGATACATATCAGGTGTCAGTAAGTAGTTAATATTGTTATGTCCCAGTGTATAGCCAATTAGCAATACACAGGGAGTCCAAAGTAATAAATTCTATAGGTGCAGCTGGCTGCAGTATCAGGAGGAGAGATAAGTGTTTTGCTAAGGCATGCTGGAGAGGGACTGCTAGCGCCAATGCTTTGAAGCTAGGGTGAGATGTGATATTAGAACTGGGGTCCAGGCACAGGCACCCAAGCAGAGGCTAAGGAAAAATGTGATGTTAGAATTAGGGTCCAAGCACAAGCACCCCCTCAAGACTACTGAGGTGTCATAATGGTACAGTTTTGTATAATACCCACTTTAATAAGACCTTCTAAACTTGTAAGGAATACTCATTGCTAAATATATACTTGGGACAGCCATGGGGTACAGAGGATAGAGCACTGGGCTTGGAATCAGGAAGATTCATCTCCCTGAGTTCAAATGGGACCTCAGGCACTTACTTGCTGTGTGACCTTGGGCAAGTCACTTAAGAACACAGTAGGTGCTTAATAAATGCTTGTTCCCTTCCTTGTGGCAAGTCACAACCTCTTTGGGCCTCTGCTCGCCTGTGAAATGAGCGGGAGTTGGCCTAAGGCCCTTCCAGCTCCCAAAATCTATGATCCTATAAAAAAGATTCTTTAAGCAACTTGTCTTTTCATAGACATGGACTGCTTGAGTTGCTTTGCCTTGCAGGGAGCTAAAGATCCATTCATTCTGCATCTAGGGCAGAATAAGGGGACACTTTCTGAAATGGTAAAAAAAAAAATGCTCATGCCTTCACTGGTGATCGTTTAATTCCAACCACTTCAGCTTCCCTTTAGGTCATTTCTCAAAATAACCTGATAACCTTCTCTAAGGGCTTTTCATCCTCTGGGGAAGTAGCCAAGATCTGGCCACACATTTCTGAAGACTGGATAAAGAGACAAGACTGAAACAGGCAACAGAGAATTCATGAGCTGAACTGTTTTCATATCTCTTCTCAAAGGCTAGTTTGCTAAGCCTGACTCCCTGCTGTGAAATGTGTGCCTGGTGAAATTTAAACTTGTTTATTCTGTGCAAACACTCCTCCCTTAACTGATAGGCCACCAATAATGCTGAAGTTTTAACCTTAAGCCACAAAAGCCCATAATAAAGTGAGCTCCTGGTCCTTGTGCACAGAGCTGATGATTCCAAAGGTCAAATCACGTCCACCCAAAGTAAACACTTTAGAAAAGCATCAAGTCAAGTCCATGGATACACGGTCTCATTCTTGTCTCCTATAACCAGGATCATAACCTGAAACACAGAGCCCAAGTTTTCTGATTCTTTTTTCCTCTTTTATACATATTGTCTGGTTTGGATAGCTCTTGAAGCTGAAAAGACAGATATTAAATTTAACCGTGGGAGACTGAAATAGATTTTTATTAATATATTTATAAACAAAATATAAATATAAATAAAACAGATTTTTATTTATTTCTGTTTTTTTCTACATTCATACAGGCTATAGATCATATTTATAATTGATGTACTTGTGGAGAGGGGTGGTTAGCAGGGGGAGCTGAGGTTAAAAGAGACGTGACTGTACTCTTGTCCTTAGATATTTCCCTTGCACTCTGAGTCCAACCACTGAGAGCCAAAATTTGGTATTTTCAGGCTTCCAAATTACTTAGCCTACATTCATACAATAGATGAAAAATAAGATTTAGGGGTACCAGGAAGGTTAATAAAATATTAAAAGTGAAAATTTTCCAGTCTCTGTATGGAGATGAGAACTAAGAAATAAATGGAAAAAGAAGAAGGTCTATTTCAGAGTACTCAAATCAATCCCCCATTAATGACATTGGATCAGTGAGAACAGAAGCCTTTAGTCTAGAAATGATATATTTATAGAGAACTATAAAGTTGGCAAAGTACTTTCTTTGCAACAACCTTTTGGAGCAGGAAGGATGTAGGACTGGGCTAGGGATGGACAAAAATTTTATCAATATAGGGCATTTCTTGATGGGGAAACTTCCTCTACCAATGCCCTTTCGCAGTTTATAATCTTAAGAGAGTTGCCTAGAGCAGCAGTTCTGAACTGTTTGGTTTCAGGACCTCTTTACAATCTTAAAAATTACTGAGGACCACCCTAAAGGAGTTTTTATGTGAGTTACATTTGTTGATATTTATGATATTTACAAATTAAAATGTCTTATTACAAAAATAGTTTTGACCCTGAGGGCTCCCCAAAAGAGTCTCTGTGACCTGGGGTGGGGAGAGTTGAGAACCACTGGTTCAGACTACTGAGAAGTTAAGTGACTTGTATAGGGTCACATAGCCAGTACATGGCAGAATTGTAATTTGCATCCAGGACTATTTGATTCCAAGGTTTCTACGCTTTCTTCTATGCTCTACTGCCTTTTATGAAATAGTATGAAGATATTATTACCATCTTTGGCATAAGGAAACAGATTCTGAGAGGGTAATTTGTCCATTGTCATACAACTAGTATGGGTAGGATTTGAACCTAGGTCTTCTGGTACAGATTTCTATATACTACACCCATTGAGAAGGCAAGCAATGTGAGATCAATTATTATGTGAAATCATGCAAAATATATTCCTATATGGCCATTTTGCAAGAAAGAAAGAAAGACAGAGAGAGAGGGAGGGAGGAAGCAAGGAAGGAAGGAAGAAAAGGAAAAAAGGAAGGAAGAAAAGGAGTTCATCAGCTCTCTCTCTCTGGAGGTGGATAGCATTTTTCATCATGGGTCCTTTGGAATTGTCTTGGATCATTGTTTTGATCAGGGTAGCCAAGTCTTTCACAGTTGATCACCATTACAATATTCTGTGTACAATGTTCTCCTGGTTCTGCTCATTTCACTTTGCATTGGTTTGCATCCAATCTATCTTTCAAGCCTCTTGAAACATTACCTTTTCTTTTTTTTTTTTTTGGAGGGGGGAAGGCAGGGCAATTGGGGTTAAGTGACTTGCCCAAGGTCACACAGCTAGTAAGTGTGTCAAGTGTTTGAGGTCAGATTTGAACTCAGGTCCTCCTGACTCCAGAGCCAATGCTTTACTCGCTGCGCCACTTAGCTGCCTCAGACATTTCCTTTTCTCCCACGCTTTGAGATCCAATCTATCTGGCCTCCTCTCTGTTTTTCACCGACACTCTTGCCTCTCTGTCTTTGTACTGGCCATTCCTCATTCCCATAATGTACTTCCTTCTCACTTCCACATCACAGAATCCTCTTCCTTCAAGATATAGCTCAAACATTATTGTCTTCATAGGTCTTTCTGGATTCTTTTAACTAAGAATTCCCTCCTGCTCAAATTATCTTGTTTTTAACTACTTTGCAGTAGTTGTATTTATTCTCCTTACTTTTATTCTGCCTGTAGTCACATATGCCTTTGTCTCCACAATTAAAGTGTACTTGCCTAGGGAGTAGAGACTATTTCATTCATTGTATTTGTATTTCTAGCATCTTAGCACAGTACCTAGCACATAGTAGGTGCTTAATAAACACTTCTTAATTGATCCATTAATTAGGATTTGAGTAGCTCAATTGCATAAGAAAAGGTTAGCAGAAACAATGAACTTGCCTCAAGGACATATATTGCTTCAGTACCTTTTCCCCAGCTACTCATTTTTCATAGCAGAGAGAAAAATTTGGTAAATGTGCTTGATGGTCACCAGATCCTAGCTTCAAACTAGGAAAGAGAGAATATACATCTCCTGCTTCCTGCCTCAGGGTAACAAACTTCAGAGCTGAGGCACTGAGGGAACAGAATTGTAAAGCCTTCTGCCAGTCTCAGGCTAAGGGTCTACCCTTTCTAAAAGAGCACAATAACCACCCAGATGAGCATGAAACTGGAGCTGCTAGAGACTATAGCTGTCTATCAAAGAGAGAACACAGTCCCATGGATTGACCCATCCCACAGCAACCTTATGCCTTATGCCCTTCAAGAAGCAAGTCCAGCCTACTAGAGAATCACTACATCTTTGTGACCCCCATTTGGGGTTTTCTTGGCAAAGATACTGGAGTGGTCTGACATTTCCTTCTCCAGCTCATTTTACAGGTAAGAAAACTGAGGCAAACAGGGTTAAATGACTTGCCTAGGGCCACATAGCTAGTGTGTGAGGCCAGATTTGAACTCAGGAAGATGTCTTCCTGAATCCAAGTCCAGTGCTTTATCCATATTGCCACCTCATTTTAGGAAGGACTTTGAAAAACTAGAGTGTATCCAGAGGAGGAGAATGGTAAGAATCCTGGAAACTAGATCATGAGGTTCAGTTAAAAAAACTGAGCATTTTTAGCCTGAGGAAAAGAACATTAAAGTGGACATGATGAATATTTTATTTTCTTTTTTTTAACATGGGCAATTATGTAAAACATTTCTGTATTAGTCATTTTGTACAAAAAGACTAGAATAAAGGGGGAAAAAATGAAAGAAAGAGAGTGAAAAAATATCATGCTTCAGTCTGTATCCAGTCAATATTGGTTCTTTCTCTGGTGGCTTCATCATTAGTCCTTTGGGATTGTCTTAGATCATTATATTGCTGAGAATAGCTAAGTCACTCACAGCTCTTCATCAAACAATATTGCTGTTACTGCATACATCATTCTCCTGGTTCTGTTTACTTCATTATGCATCAGCTCATGTAAGTCTTCCCAAGTCTCTCCAAAAGCATCCTGCTTGTCCTTTCTTATAGCACAATAATATTCCATTACAATCATATACCACCAATGTTTAGTCATTCCCCAGTTGATGGGAATCTCTTTAATTTCTAATTCTTAGCCACCACAAAAAGAGTCGCTATAAGTATCTTTGTACAAATAGGTCCTTTTCTCTTTTTTTGGATGTCTTTGGGATAGATATGGCTCTAATGACATGTGATAAAGATAAATATAAAATTTTCTACTTGGACTGAAAAAAATGAGTTTTTACAAATACAAAATAGAGGAGGCATGGTTAGACAGCAAGTTATCTGAAAAATATTTGTGATATTAGTAAAAAGGCAGCATGGAGTAATGGAGAGTCAGGAAGTCCTGCTTCAAGCATTTAGCTGTATGACCCTAAGCAAACTGCTTAGCCACTCTCAGTCTCAGTTTCCAAATCTTTAAAATAGGGATAAAAATAGCAACTGGGGCAGACAAGTGTGCAGACAGGTGTCACAATGGATAGAGCCTGGGACCTGGAGTCAGGAAGACTTCACTTTAAATCCCCAGCCTCAGAAACTTACTTGCTGTGTGATCCTGGGCAAGTCTCTTAACATGGTTTACCTTAGTTTCTTCATCTGTAAAATGAACTGGAGAAGGAAATGGCAAACTACTCCAGTATCTTTGCCGAGAAAATTCCATATGGGATCATGGAGTCAGACACCACTGAAATGACTGAACATAGCACCTACCTCTCAGGGCTGTTATGAGGATCAAAACAGACAATATATTAAAATCACATTGCAAACCTTAAAGTACTATAGAAATGTTGTCACATATGAACCAACAATATGGTATGGAAGCTAAAAAAGTGAATGCAATTTGGGGTCTCATTAAGAGAGGTTATGTTTTCTAGGAATAAGAGGTGTTAGTCTTGCTATACTATGCCCTGGTTTGATCAAATTTGAAGTGCTGTCTTCAGTTCCAGGTGATATATTTTAGGAAGGATCTTAATAAGTCGAAGAACATCCAGAACCATGAAAGGCCTTGAGTTCATACTATGTAAGTTAATGGATTTCTGGGTGCTTCACTGAGAGAAAAGAAGACTTGAAGGAAGGGGAAGTATGTGATATCTATGGTCAAGTATTTAAAAGGCTGTCACCTGGAAGAATTCAATTTATTCTGTTTCACCCCAGAGGGCAGAACTTGGAGCAATGGCTAGAGGTTACCAAATGGAAAATTTAAGCTTGATGTCACTAGAAAACTTCCAGTTAGAGCTGTTCAAAAGTGAAATGGGCTGTCCTTGGGAGGTGGCTGTTTCCCCTCCCAGAAGTCTTTGAACAAAGGCTGGATGACCATTTGGGTATAAAGGAAGAAGGATTCCCTTTTTAGGCATAGGTTGGACTAGAGGTCCATTGAAATTCTTTCTATCTTGGAAGTTCTGAGATTTTTTTAAGCACCACCTGACAGGTCCAGTAAATGACAACTATTAGAGAAACCCCTGGGAGTGGGAGTAGAGAGTGGGAATCTAAGCTAATCTTCTCTGACGAGTTGAGGGGGAAAGGAATAGAAACAGAATGAGAGTTATGCCACTGGTGAATGGCCAAGAGACTGTGGGACTATGACTTTCAAAGACGTTGAGATGAAAGGAAAGAAAAAAGTATTTATTAAGCTCATACTATGTGCCAGGCACCGTGCTGAGTGTTTGACAAATGTTATCTCATTTAATCCTCACAGCAACTCTGTCCCCATTTTACAGTTAAGGAAATGGAGGCAGAAAGAAGTTAAGTGACTTGCCCAGGGTCACACAGCTTACAAGTGTCCAAGGCTGGATTTGAACTTGGGTTTTCCTGGCTCCAGGGGCAGGGCTCTATCTACTACCCAGATGCAACAAAGGGGGAGTTTGTAGAAAGAGTCAAAGCTGATGGAATTTGTCAAAGATTAGGAAACAGAAATGCAAGGTACACTGAAAAGTCCATACCCTGTCGGAACTTAAGCTGATTCCCAAAAGCTTTTAGGTCTTTTTATTCCGGATGTTTGTTTCTATCTGAAATAGAAAACTTCAGTTGAGCTCAAGCTGTCCATAGTTCAGATAAGTTATTCTGGGAAAAATTTGAACTTATTATTAATCATCATTGATTTGGCCATTCTCATACATTCTGATGGGAGCTTCTAGCAACTACTGTAAGTTCTGAGCTCTAGCCCATGTACACACCACCATGGTTGTTGTCCTTTGTCCTTGAAGAGGACCAAAATGACATCACTATGCTAGAGACAAGTTACAGTGTGTCCAAACTGTAGCTGTTCAAACCAATATGAGCTTGGAATGCTCTACCACAGGCCGGGCACAAATAGTCCATGGGAACATTTTGGGTATATTCTCTAAATTTTCACATCTCAAGTTTCCTTTGAGCTACTTTAATTCTGCTTTGCTCATAGAGCATAGCACCTTCTCTGATGAGGATACGCCACCCTTGGTGATCCTGTGTCAGTGTCTCCTATGTCACATAATCAATTCCAAAGTTCTTAAGAGAGACCTTGAGAGTATCCTTGTATCACTTCTTCTGACCACCATGTGAACACTTGCCCTTTGTGAGTTCTCCATAAAACAGTCTTTTTGGCAAGCATACATTTTGCAGTCAAACAACGTGGCCAACCCACCAGAGTTGTACTCTTTGCAAGTAGAGTTTGAATGTTTGGCAGTTTAGTTTAAGAAAGGACCTCAGCATGCAGATTCAGTCTGGCCCGCTTACCAATACAAGCATCACAAATGCTCAGATTCCTTAAGAGTGTAGCCAATGCTGAGATTTCTTAAGAGTCTAGCCAATATGGTGGATCTTAAATAAATCTTGTTTTTTGAAAAAAAAAAAAAAAGAAAGAAAAGACCTCAGTGCCTGGTACCTTATCCTGCCGGGTAATCTTTAGAATCTTCCTAAGACAATTCAAATAGAAGCAATTCAGTTTCCTGGCATGGTGCTGGTAGACTGTCCACGTTTCACAGGCATACAACAATGAGGTCAGCACCACAGGTCTGTAGACTTTCGGTTTGGTAGTCAGTCTAATACCTCTTCTCTCCCACACTTTCTTTTGGAGCCTCCCAAACACTAAGCTAGCTCTGACAATGCATGCGCCAACTTCATTATCAATGTATACATCCCTGGAAAGTATCCTGCCAGGGTAAATGAACTTATCCACAGCATTCAAAACTTCTCCATTTGCTGTAATCAATGGTTCCACGTATGGATGGTGTGGTGGTGGCTGATGGAGCACCTGTGTTTTCTTGGTGTTAATTGTTAGGTCAAAATTAGCACAAGCAGCAAAGAAACGATCCATACTTTGTTGCTTCTCAGCTTCAGAGGCTGCACTGGGTGCACAATCATCTGCAAGCAGAAAATCATGCACCAACAACTCCCGCCACTGTTGGTCTTGGCTTGTAGCCTTTTCAAGTTGAAGAATTTACTGTCGGTGCAGTAGCAGACCTTGATGCTGCGTTCATCTTTGCTAAAGGCATTTGACAACATGGCTGAGAGCATCATGTTAAAAAGCATGAGAGCAAACGCACAGCCTTGTTTCACTCCGTTGGTGACTGGGAAACTCGAGAGCATTATCCATTATCCAGAACCCAGGCAAGCATGTCATCGTGAAGCTGACATATGATGCCGATGAAGTTTTCTGGGAAACCAAATGTTGACATAATTTTCCATAAGCCCTCACAACTAATAGTATCAAAGGCTTTGGTCAGATCTACAAATGTTGTATACAGATCTTTGTTCTGTTCCTGGCATTTCTCCTGGAGTTTTTGGGCAGCAAGCACCATATTGACTATTCCTAGGCTCTTTTTGAAGCCACACTGGCTCTCAGGTAGATGACCATATTTCAGGTGAAGGATCAGCCTATTACATACCACCATACCCATTCATGAAAAAAAGCCCCAAGTTGATCCCTAGGGCATTGGTCTCCAAGCCTATTTACAGCTCAGGATCTTATTTTGACCTGTCAGTCCTTTCTGAAATGCAAACTGACCTTACCCTTTGAGACAGGCCCCTCACTCCCCAACACTGAGACAGAACTCTAGCTTCCACACCAAGGCATTCACTTTCATCTCTTTGGCCAAAACCCACTAACCAGTATCAGAATCTCCTCAATGAGGTACAAGCCTTCAACCTTATACTCACTCAGCCATTTTCTGCCCTCCTAGGAATTCTTGTACAACTGAGACTCCTACGCTCAGTTCTCCACCATTGCTCTGCCTTTAACACTCCTGTACCCACCACATTCAAGACAACTTCCAACCACCTCCAAACCACAGTCCTTTGTGTACTTCCTAACGTTCTTAAATTCTACCCATATAAGCTTTTCCTTACATTTTCTGCCCCTGCATAATGAAGTGGGCAAAGACCCTTGCTGGGTCTTTCTTCTCAGCACACCCAGCATTCCAAGTTCTTGATACTGAAGGCATTAGTGCCCGGTTCCTCCGGATTCTGATACCCTATAGCATCCTAGAAAGTCAGTTAGTCAACAAGTATTTATGAAGTCTGTACTATGTGCCAGGCACTGGGGAGATAAAGGCAAAAACAACTCCTGCCCTCAGGGAGCTCATGTTTTAATGGCGAAGACAACATGTAAACAACCATGCACAAGTAAGATCTATATAGGGCAAATTGAGGAGAAGCAACAGAGAAAAGGCACCAGGACTCAGGAAATGGGAAAAGTTTTCTGCAAAAGGTGAGGCTTAAGTTTGAAAAAGATAGGGAAGCCAAGAGGCAGAGGTAAAGAGGGAAAGAATTCCAGGTATGAAGTTGTTGTTCGTTCTTTGCTTTTGAAAAAGTCCAGTGACATCACTGGGGTGATGTCTTGACTTCCTGTAAGTTGGATTTAAGTGACAAAGACTTGTACACAGTCATCAGCTTCCCTCTCTCTTTCAGAGTCATCGAAATCCAAGACAAAAGTCAGAGTGGCTGGCAACGGCCAGGGATGCAATGGATGACCTTGGCTTCTTCGAAAGTATGGAGTATAGCCAGTGAAAATACATGGAGTTGGGAGATGGCATGTCTTGTGTGAGGACCAGCTAGAAGGCCAATGTCATTGACAGGGAAGGGGGAAAAGAAGGGAATGTGTCAGAGACTGTGCCAATAGCTTTTTACAAATATCATCTTATTTGATTGTTTTTAAAAGGGTAGGATAGGCAGTAGGGAAATAAACAGCACACAGGAGAGACTGAAGATTAGAGATGGAGTAGGGTTGAGAGGGAAATCTACTAGAGAAGACTAGATGGAATGGGATTAAGGGAGCATGTAGGGGGTTTGCCTTGGCAAAGAAAATAATCACCTCATGTGAGACAGTTGAAGAAAGAGACAACAGAAAGACATCTAGATGATGGGAGATGAGGAGGTGGGGAGAGGAGGGATCTCTTGTCAGTAGCTAACTACTAACTTTTCCAGAGAAATGTGAGGAAAAGTTCCTAACTGAAAGAGGATGCCTGGGAAGCTTGAGGAGGGACGAAAAGGTCGGGAATAACCAATGTGATGAGTGGATTGACCAGGGAAGTTGTATAGGATTGCTGGAGTGAGGGCTCAGTTGCTATTCTGTGACAAATATGTGGTGGACCCAGTCAGCAAGTTTTATGATTTTTCTCCAGTTCCATTAAGCAGTGGCCTAGGAACAGGAGAGAAGGTATAGGTACGAGTAATCCAAGGTTGGGGATCGGCAAGGCATGTTTGAAGGTGGGAAAAGGGGAGGAGGAAATTGAACGCAGAGTTGAACTGGTTCACCAAGGGGTTGAGATAGGGAAGGGAGAAAAGTGCATCTAGGGAAAGAATTTAGAGGTGGAGGTATTGGGGGAGGAAAGAAGGAAGAAAACAAAGAAACAGGCATTTATTAAATGCCTACTATGTGTCAGGCATTATGCTACGTGCTTTACAAATAATATCTGATTTTATCCTTGCAACAACCCTGGGAGGTAGATTATTCTCCCAGTTTTACTGGGGAATTTGAGGCAGATTTACCCCGGGTCACACAGCTAGTAAGTGTTTGAGACTGGATTTGAGCTCAGCTGTTTCTGACTCCAGGTGCAGTGTTTACTTCACCTAGCTGCCTCTCTTGGAGGTCAACATGAGTACAGAGAACAGGGTTAAATGTCAGAATAATAAAAGATACAATGACAAAAGATTCTGCTCAGATAACGATATTTACTATGCTCTTGGGACAGAAAAGATGTGTAGTCTTTTTATCTGTTCCAATTCACATGTAGCTCAGGTGACTCTGAGCTTCCTGGAATTTCTATGAAGAATTCTAGACCTATCCCAAACACCACAGTTTTTGCCAACACTAACTAACCAGTACCAGAAACAGGAATCAACTGGACAGGAAGAGACTGGCAGGATCTATTAAATGAGGATGGCAAGAGACCAAATTCCACAGACGTAGGCAAGACTGATAGGACAGATAACTCAGATCTAACAGGCAGAAAAGCTTAAAGTCCTCTGTGTCAGAAAGGGTTGAATCAGAGAATCAGAGATCAGAGCAGGAGACACTGAGGTGATGTCTGATCCTAGTGTAGGAGATCTATTCCTTCTGTTCAGTTGCATACTCCCTGTTGAAGCTGAATAACCCCATTAAATCATGCCATGAGGATTGAGATAGCTTTTGGTTGGAGAACTGGCAGCCTCCTGAAAATTAGACAAGGATGATGGACAACAGTGGAGAGATGAAGGAGGAGCCCCAAATCAGTCAGCTTGGGGTGCTAAAACAGGTAGAGAGTGGAACAGGAAAAACTCCAGATGAGATTTTGTCTGGCTGGTCTTCGTCTTGCCTGGAATCTGTTTCTTCACAAATGCCTGAAAGGATTGTCTTGCTTTTTATAGTTATACAGAATAGGTATGGCTTGCCACCATGTCTTGCTAGGCTCTCTTTCTGGGCTGGATTGCTCGCTTGAAGCTACACCCATTTTAGTAGGTTGGAGAGTGCTGCTGGGGTCCTAGCAAGAACCCTGGTCAAGGAAGCTATAGTGTACTACTCCCAACTGTAGCTCCTGAGCTCCCACCTGGGTACTTCCCATTTAAACAAATCAGCTGAGATGACACCTTTAACCTTTAATCATGAAACATTTATTAAACAGAATGGAAAGCAAGGATAATAACATAGTAGTCTATTCAAAAGCTGAAGTCGTCCTCTTCCACCAAAGCACAGAATACCCATGGGAAAGCAAGTGAAGAGGTTAAAGCAAAATGAATGATGGTTAGTGAACCATAGGTTTCTAGGGGTGCTTGTGACCCCAAAATACTGACACACCGGGTCCTGCCGAAAGAATTAGACTCAAGCCTTCTCAGCCAAGGGAAAAGACAAAGTTTATTAGGGATTCACCATAATGGGTTGTCTTAAGAAATTCCACCCTTTGTGACGCCTGTTTTCACAAGCAGGCCAGATTCAATCTGAGTTGAGCTAGATTGAATCTGAGCGCCTTCATGGAGGCAAGATGGAGATTATATACACAAAGATTGTAGGAGGGATTGAGGGGTGGTCCAGGGTGACTAGAGGAGGGCTTTAGGGAGGATCTTGAGGAGGAGTCTAAGGAGGACAAGATGAGGTCAGACTCCAGCAACCAAGAGAATGGGATTAAGGGCAGGAAGTGGCTGAAGGAATATCAGGGTTGGGAAGTAACTGAAGGCATGCTTATTGATAGTAACAATAGAGGGCAAGGCTTAGGTAGAGATTTTGGCCTAATGATAATGTAAGGCTTATGGCCTTAAGGGAAGGCCAGATCTAGTTGGAAGATTCAAGGAGAATTCAATGAGGCTCCCAGAGACTGTATTCCAGATTCAAAGGGGTTCCCAGAGACTGTGCCCTCATCAGCAGGGACATAAACTTCCAGCTCAAATCACTCCTTGATTGGTGATAAGGTAAGGCAGTAATACGTTCTTTTTGCAATAGCAGTTCCCCTAAATCTATTGGGGGTGGGGTGCATCTAGCTGGCACAGTGGGCTTGGGAATCCAGAAGACTCATCTTCCTGAGTTGAAATCCAGCCTCAGGCACTTTCTAGCTGCGTAACCCAGGGCAAGTCACTTAACCCAGTTTGCCTCAGCTTCGTCATCTGTAAATTGAGATAGAGAAGGAAATGGTAAACCACTCCAGTATCTGCCAAGAAAACCTCAAATGGTGTCATGAAGAGTCAGACATGACTGAAAAACAAACTCAACAACAAAAAACCTCATTTGCAAAGGTATTCAGGTCTGATATCTTGGCTGTGCTCACAAGGGTTTTTCCCTCTCAAGCTATAGCAAAGAGCAAGGCATGCAAGTCTCTCCTTTCCTCAAACAGCTTTGTGAAAACAGCTAAGGTTTCTTCTCTTTCCCACCCGTGCAATCAGCTCCCAACAACCAACTTTTTTTTTTGGTTTAGTTGTTGCAATTACTCTGAAAGCAGTAATTAAGTCAGTACTCTCATTCCAGGAAAGAGCTATCAATTGCCCTATGACTCTTCTCACCACCCCGGTAACTTCTCAGAACAAAACCACCTGATCGTCATTTCCTAATTTCAGTCCAAACTCATTCAATTTAAAAATCATTTAAGTGCTTATTGTGTGCCTCTGTTGGGGAATATGATACACAGACAAACAACTATGATACAAAACCCACACAAAAGTGCACCAAAAAAATCAGAAACAAATGTTTCATTTCCTAGTCCAGACATTGGCATTTATCCACAGCAAATTTTTTACCTCTCCAAAAAAGAGCCTTCTTTTTATTAAAAAATAAAAAAATTTTATTAATACCAGTCATCTTTACATCACAGTCGTTTTCTATCACTCCCCCCCTCCCATCAAAACCTTCCATTGTGACAAGTGAAAACATTTAAGGAAAAACAGTTCATACAACAGTCTGTCCTAAGATCTGTCTTGAAGGCTGAAGTATGTTTCATTATCTCTTCCCCAGGACTTTGACTGGTTTTTTCCATTACTCAGAGTTCAATTTTCTTTAAATGATATTTTCATTTACACCATTATAATCATTGAGTCTATTGCTTCTTATGGTTTTGCTTATTTTATTTCCTCAAGTGGTTCATCTGGTTCTTTTCATTTTCTCTGAATTCTTCATATTCATTATGTCTTATTGTGGAACAATATCCCATTGCATTCATATACCATAGTTCTTGCAGACACTCCCCAATTGAATGGCATCGTCCTTTGTTTCCAGTTCTTTGCTACCTACCACAAAGAAGGCTGATCTGAATATTTTGGATTTTTGTTACTGTCATTCACTTCCTTGGAGTATATGACCAGTAACATGACTGCAGGGGTTGAAGGGTATGAACAGCTTAATCACCTTTCTGGCCGTAAGGATAGGGCTTAATGAATCAATTATCCCCAATCCACTTACAGTAAGTAATAAGATACACTGATACCTTAGCCAGGTGAGAATATACCTTAATCAATCAAATGTTTTAGGCTAAGTGTGAAAAATTGTTGAAAGTCATTGGATGAACTGGAGAGAAACATTGTGTAGCAAGAAAATTTAGATTTGCTGAAGAAAATTAGTCATACCCTGTTGTTGCTGTTTCTGTTTCTGTTTGTCTTTCATTCACCAAGAGGACCATGACATCAGGAAGGTGATGCCGTGACTTGTAAGTGAATTGGATTTAAGTGAGGGAGGGCTGGGCAAAGTCACCAGCCTCACTTCCTTCTCTGGAACCATCTGAGTCCAGTGGCAAGATATAGATCAGGACAACTGGAAATGGCCCCCAGTTACACTCTATGGGTCACCTAGAAAATACCAGCAAATTCCTGAATCAAGAGAGGATCAAAGGAATGGCAAAGTGGCAAGCAATTTTAGAGAAGCCCCCCAAAAGGAGTCAATTCAGTGGGAGGAGAGCTCCTTGGCCTCAGCCTCCCCCAACCCCCTTAGTCAGAATGATTCGAAGAAAGGCCCCTCTATTCCATGCCACTGTAAACTTACAGAAGTGGTCTAACCTAATGCATACACTCCAAAACTCAATCAGTCACCCTGTTACATGAGAATAATTCCAAATCGAAATCTAGAAGGGATAGACTACTTCACAAAGTCCACTAACAGGGTATCATTGTGCCTATCTTCCCATAATCCCTTTCAATGTCCTTTCTGCTAAAAGTAAACTATAAAAAAAATTATAAACTAGACATTAAATTAAAAAAAAAAACAAAACAAAACCATAAACTGACAGCTCTTTCTCCCTGCGTTTTGATCCTCCTATCTCCAATTTCTTTCTCTCAGGGTCCTGGTCTCTGCTCCATTAACTGCTAAAAGCTGCTCTACTGAGGCTATAGAAAGCAGAATAATCCAAGATAGATTTTACTGGTCCACATATAGTTTGTGTTGGGAAACATTGATAAAAAACAAAAGTGTTATATGCAGACTATGGAGGAAAAGACAACTTTGAATTAAGAGTGACAGGGATAAGGGATAGAGTCTTTAAAAAGGTAGAATTTGATCTGGATCTTCTGGAATCAGTAGGACTTACAAAACCATGTATTTTTTATTCATTTTAATAGGTATAATCTCTCCCTCCCACTACCTCCTTTCAGTTGAATAACAAAACTGAAGAATAACATCCTCATAATAAATACATACAGTCCAGCAAAACAAATTCCCACATTTGCCTTGTCCCGTCTCTCTCTGTGTTTTAAGTTCATCACCTCTCTTGCAAAAGTAAGTGGCATGTTTCATTTTCAACCTTTTGGACTTGTGGTTTGTTATTGCATTGATCAGAGTTCTAAATTTAGTTTTTCAAAATTTTTTTTCTCTATAATGTTAACATCGTATGAAAGTTCTCCTAGTTCTGCTTGTTTTTCTTTATTAGTTCACAGAGATCTTCCTGACTTCATATGAAATGTCCCATTTCATTATTTCTTATCATAAAATAATATTCCATTACATTCATATATCAATTTATTTAGCCATTTACCAATAGGAAAACATCCTCTTGGTTTCCAGTTTTTGGGCTACCACAAAAAAATCTAACTCATTTCTACAAAAATAAATAAATATTTTATATACAAATAGGTGCTTTTTGTCTTTCTTTAATCTCTTTAGGATATAGGCCCAGTAGGGGTCAAAGAGTATTCATAGCTCACTAACTTTGGGGGCAAATTTCCAAATTACTTTCCAAAACGGCCAGACCAATTCATAGCTCCACCAACAGTGCACTAGTGTACCTGTTTTAGGATAAGTAAAATTTCAGGACACATAATCAGGTTCAGGGAAATCTGTAAGTAAAGTCAGAGAAGTGAGAGAGTTCAAGAAATGTCCAGAGAATCAGGAATAGTAAAATTTAAAGTGTCAAGTATATGGATGGCATTAATGTAAGATAAAGTTGGAAAACTAAGATAATGTCACATTATGGATGGCCTTGGACACCAGACTAAGGATTTTAGACTGTATTATAAATAGGAAATAGGGAGGGTCTTGAGGCAAAGAGGGTCAAAGTCAGATATGGCCAATATATGAAGTCATTCTGTTTTAGAGAATCGTGTATAGAGGAACATCATTTTCCCCACAAAGATGGTGCTGAACCCAAAGAAAGGTGAAAACTTAAGAATGGAGAGAGGAACGAAAAGTAAGATTTGGTGCCTCCAGGAATTCCTTAACAAGGAGGCAGCACGGAAAGGACATAGGACCTAAGTTTGAATTTGGGCTCTGCCACTTCCTACCATATGAACTAAC
Organism: Phalanger gymnotis; assembly: GCA_028646595.1. Taxonomy (NCBI): domain Eukaryota; kingdom Metazoa; phylum Chordata; class Mammalia; order Diprotodontia; family Phalangeridae; genus Phalanger; species Phalanger gymnotis. The sequence goes on along the minus strand of CM053623.1, from coordinate 83,937,932 downwards.
ATTCACTTAACTTCCCCTGGGCCTCAGTTTCTTCAATTGTATAAGGAATATAAGTACTTGGATAAATTTTTTGTAGAAGTAGTGTGGCCAGGTATGGTGGCACATGCCACCATAGTCCCAGCCACTGAGGAGGCTGAGGCTGATAGATCTCTTGCACTCCAGAGTTCTGAGCAGTATTGGGCTATGCCTACTGGGTGTCTGCAGTAAGAAGAGAATCAATATGGTGAGTCTTTGGGGGCAAGAAGACTAGTTTGTCTAAGGAGGAGAGAACTAGCCCAGCTAAGAAACATAGTAGGTCAAGCTCATTGATAATCAGTATGATGAGGCCATGAGTAGCCCCTGACTGGCCTGGGTGAGATGGGGAGAATTAGTCTTAATAAATAATTGGATGGATAGATAGATAAATGGATGAATGAATGGATATATAGAAGAACAAGCAAGTGAAGGAATGAATGGACATGGTATGGTCAGGTGGATAGAGAACTGAATTTGGATTGAGGAAGAACTGTATTCAAATTCTGCTTCTGATTCTAGCTTTATGACTCTGGTCAAGTCACTGAACATAAGCCTACGTTTTCTCACCTGGAAAATGGAGATAACATTTTCCTTACCTACCTTACTGGATTGTTTTGAGGCTCAGAGGAGACAATGTGTGTGTAGAGTACTTTGCAAGTCTCAACGAGCTACCTAAACATTGGTTGTTCTCACTGTTGCTGAGCAGACTTCAGGCCAGTCTTTGTGAGTCTAAGGAGCAGAGCTGTAAACAGGGACAAGCTTTGTCATAGCAGTTATAGCCATCACATCTCCTAGGATTTACATGAACAGAGTGCAGCAAAGTGGGAAGTGCTAGAGTCAGCAAGACCTGAGTTTGAAGCCCTATCTCAGACACAGAGTAGCTACGTGAATCTGGGAAAGTTACTTCATCTGCCTGAGCCTGTTTCCTTACCTGTAAAATAAGACAATAATAGCCTCTACCTTATAGGATTGGGGCGGGGGAATCAGAAGACATAACATTTGTAGAGGTCTTTGCAAACCTTAAAGGACTATCCAAATGTTAGCTATATATTCTTATTGCTGTGTTTTAAAAAGAACTCTGAGATATATGACTTTCTCCATAGGAATTTCAAAAATTTCAGGGGTTTCTGGCCAATATATGTGAGTTAGAAGAATATATAGTATGTGTGTGTGTTTTGCAACTAGGAGCAGGATGTATAGGTTATAGGCTTCCCTCCTTTCGTGGTGCAATCCAAAGTGGCTTTTTACTGTTCCCCATACAAAGAACTCATATGCCAGTCCTTCAGATTGACCAAGTAGAGCCCACATTAGGTGCCAGAATCTTCTCACTCATGCCCAGCTGGACTTGATGAAAACAAGAGACTGGATAACCAGGTGCTGAAGTCATAATTGTGAGGTAAGGGAGTTTGTTGCCTAAAAAACTGAAGTTGTTCAATACAACCAATTCAACAAGCATTTTTAAAGTGGCTGTTAAGGGCCAGGTACTGCTTTGAATATGTGGGTAGAGATAGACTACCACTGAACTGTTACCACTTAGGTAACAGATGTAGCAGCCAAAATGTAGTTGATATCAGGAATATATCAGCCACTGGAATTCATCACAGTTGACAATGGGGAAAGGCTATGGGGCACCAGAACATGGGCACCTGTCAGGAAGTAAAGCCATGCCTAATATACAATTGGAGTAAATGGAATCAGCCATTACAATGGAGAGCCCAAGAAAAAGTTCAATACAGCTGGAGTCATTGTGTCATCAATTGCCACCTCCTCCTCCATCCCTGACCTAGAGACATACTTAACTGTGTTAAGAACTCACTGACATTTGGGATCAATTTGGATTTCGCAGACTAATGATCAAGAGACATTCCAAAGCTAAGACACTTCAGCAAGGCTTTGTACTTGAAAGAATTCCACTACTAGTGGCTGGGAATCCCTTTGTGAGCTGGCCCTTTGTTGTAAATTTGAGTACCCCTCTACTTCATTGCTTTGAGCAATGGCACACGGGATACATGCCCTATTCCTCTGTTCTCAGGAAATCAGGGACCTGAGGAGGTAGGAACTGCTAAAACACATCTGTCTGTTAATCACTGAATCAAAGTCCTCGGGTGTTAATGCCTCTCATAAAAAGGTTGTAAGCTCACATGTGTCTGTGTTAATCATTGAATTAAAGCCCTCAGGTATTAACACTTGCCACAAGAAGGTTGGAAATCTGCAAACAAACCCAATCCCAACTGAGCCAGGATCATAGGCTCATAGGTTTAGAGTTTAAAGGGGACTTTGAAGTCACTCAGTCCAGCTTTCTCCTTTTGCAACTGATAAAACTCAGGCCCAAGAAAGGCTTAGTGACTTTAATATCAAATGAGAAATAACTAACAGAAGCAGGATTTGAACACAGGTCTTGAGTCTAAATCCAATTCTCCATTTCACCACACTGACAGGATCCTGGAATTTCCTGTTTTCTTCGCAGAGGGTACCACTATAGGAAGATATCGAGGCATAGTGAATAGAGAGTTGGTCTCAGTCTCTGGACCCTGGTCTCAGGATGCCTCTGACATCCTAACTCTGTAACTTCAACAAGGCACTTAACCTTTCAGTGCCTTAGTAAACTCTCTAAGACTATACCTCGTAGAGAAGGTAGTGATGTGCCCTGGTGGAGGATGTTTTGTCCTTTGGGAGGTGCCCCAGCCAACAAAATCATAGGTTCAGTAGCCATCTCTATATGATGAGGGTACCTTCTTACCCTTGATAACAAGGATAAGATGTACTCAGGCTTGCGCTGGAGCCTGCTGGCAAATTGTTAACTTTTCAGTGTAAGCATTTAGACCTCAGAAATGGGCAAATCAGGGCTTGATTTATTGTTTATTGATTTTCTAGAGCAGTGGTGTGAAACTCAAACAGAAAAAAGGGCTGCTAATCCATATATAAGGATCCCTTTGGGCAACATATTGACTTAGTTTTAAAATGTAATCTTATCTATATTTTACTGCATTCTTACTTATTTCATTTAATACTTCCCAATTACATTTTAATCTGGTTCAGGCTACACTTGAGTGTTAATAGCAGTATGAGGCCTGCAGGCCATGAGTTTGACATCTCTGGTCTAAAGAAAATGATGGAGAAAATATAAATAATTCAGATTAAACTATAAAGCATGTCTAAGTGTATTTCCCCCTCCCCCCCAAAAAAAATCCCAGTTGTTAAATATTTATCAGTACATCAGTTACCTTTAGCTTCAGCTGAGGCAAGTTCTCATTAGTGTCCATCACCTCCAACAACCTGACCAACTCTGGCCAAATTTGCCGGTTTTTTCCACCTTAGCAGAGAGACAAAGGTTCATCTTTTTTTTTCTGAATATGAGTTTAAGAGAAATAAAATATGTGTTTGGGGAGGAAGCTGGGGAATGAGAATAACGCACAAGGCAGCTATGACCACCACCCACAGTCACAATGTTGAATTTCCCCTAAAAACAACTGGGCTAAATTACGTGCAGCTCTACAAGCTCAGATCTGCCTAGCATTTGGCATCCCACAAAAGCCTCTCTTTGGTGTACATAATCTTAAAGACCTTGCCCGATCCCTTAGCCCATTGTATACAGACTACTAGAACTGGATAATGGCTCAAGTGCACAAAATCTAAATTAAGATTCTGATGAGGCAGAAAAAGCTCAGGGTATATGAGATTATCAGAGGTTCAGAGTGGCCCTGTCTAGACAGAGGGTTAGGCTGAATTCAGAAGCTAAGCTATCCTTGCCTACTAATGCCAAGCCATGGGTGGTTTGACCACACTCAGGGGGAGTAGCACTGGAGGCTGTAAGAGCCAACTTGAATTAAGAGCTCAGGATTAGAGATAAAGACCAGTAAGGATGGCAACACCATAGCTACAGAACTGACAGAAAGTAACATGCCAAGACCATGTGGACAATAAGGAGGCTGTCTTATAAGTTTCCAGGAATGAGAAAGGATTGCAGATGTAAAGAGAAGATAACGATTGATGGAAATGCATATAATGGCCAATATCCTCAACCTTTGATATTGTATACTATGTATAAACTAGTTATTGGTTCTACCATATGCATATCTAATATGGATATCATGCACAACGATTCTTAATATGATCTATCACATGTATGCCACTCTGATACCATCTGTAGTATAGTACATTGCATGAATTATATGTATTTGGTCGGTCTACACAGTATGCAACTTGCACTGAGGTGGCATTCAGATAGAATACTGGTCCTAGAGTCAGGAAGACATGTCAAGACATTAGCTGAAAGGCCCTGGGCAAGTCAACTTAATCTCTGCCCCAGTGTCCTTATCCGTAAAATGGGAATATGATAGCAGCTATTCCCCAGAGTTGTTGTGAGGATCAAATATTTGCAAAATACCACAGTACCTGTCATACAATAGGTGCTTAATAAATGTTCCATTCTCTCCCACACATGCTATTCCTACTTATACTGTTGGCAGTACACAATCCTAATGCAGAGAAGCATTAGGTATCCTCATGTGTAGTTTATTTAGGATAACTGCCTATTACTATGCTACATTCTAGCAAATGTTTATGAAGCATCTTTTGGTTGTACTTGTGTGTCCTGTATGATTTGCAGGGATGGTTTTTGTTTTCAAAATGTGCAACAGGTATTGCTGTCCCAGCATAGATTCTAATTGGATGGTGGTGTATGCAGCCTTCCTGATGGCAGGTTAAAATGTGGGAAGATTGAGAGGACACCAGGGCAGGCCAAAATGGACTCAGAGCCAAGATGATATTGACATTGTCATCTAACTACCACCACCTGTGAGAGGACCAGGTTTATCCCATCATCTCTCCTCATCCATTTCCCCTCAACAGGGACCAATTTTCCCTAAAAGACAACAAAATTGTCCCAGGGATATGATCAGCCCCTACCTTCCTTGATGCAGCTTCCTGGCATGCATAAAAAGTCCCACCTACCTGGGTCAGACTAGACGGAAGGCAATACTTAAGTGACTTAGCACGCCCTGCCTTGCTGGCAGACAAGCCTACAGGACGTGAATCTAAAGAACCCCAAATGTTGTTGTATCCTTCTTAGACATCCTTGCTGTGTTGGGACTAAGTAAACTTTTGTCTAATGACTTATGAGTCTCATTTCATCCTCAAATCGAATCTTAATAGGGTAATTGTGTTAGGCCAGATCCTAAAACAGGAGTAACAGGAGGCATTTTGTCTTCAGTACTAGCACACAAAGGCTGCAAAGGTCCTGCCAGTCTCAGCTCCAATTCTGCAAGACTCTAATGTTTTTCAGACCCCATGCAATACCTTTCAGACTCTGAAGCTCCTGGGTTGGATCAAGCCGAATCCCTATCACCCTTTGCTCTCACTTGAGTCTTAATGCTGTCAATACAGTGTAGTGAGTTAAAATGGCTTCCTATTCTAGTATAACATGTCAAATTTCATACTCTTGGTACAAGTGGAACCTACATTCTTTCCAAGTATAGATTGTAGTTTACAACAATCTGAGCAAAGTTTGATTTCTATTTGTCATACGCTTCGCATTCTGATGACATTGCTTTATCACATGACACTAGGGGGTGGCTGTTCCAGGGGAAAATGGGAATTTATTAGCAGTGGTTGCAGGAATCTGATGGTGGCAACAGGGACCAGTGTTGGAGGCCAGAATTAGTCACACTAGAGAGTGTGAGGTCTTCAAGCCCTCTTATTCTGTGCTAGTCTTGTCTATAAATTCTCCATAGGGTTACCCTCTCCTTCTTTCACTATCTTGGGGGTGGGGTACCAACGTATCATCACTCAGGCCATTCACTTATTTCATTCTCCTACAAAACCAGTCTTTGTTACTTGCTGGTAATGTTTTTTGTACTTCTCCTGTGTATGAACATGATGCAATCGGCTTGTACCTACCGTATGACATGCTCATAAATAACCTCAGGAAGAATGTGACATTTCAAGTCATACAGACACATGCTAGAGGAGTTCAGGAGGGGGAATAATACAATCTGGCAAGAACAAAGAAGGCAAAATTTCAAATGTGTGTATCTTAAGTAGGCAGAAATGGAGGTCTCCCGTAACTTCTCATCCTTAGCCTCTACAAACTGGAAATGATTCTGATCCATGTTAAGACTAAATTCCACAATAACAGCTGTGCATGTCCTGTGTAGTTGATTTCCTTAAAATGTATTGCTGTGATATCTATGTGATGAGACGAGACTTATCCAACCTTATGGACAATGTGTGGATGGAATCATCATGGATAATTTCTCATCTAAAGTCACAAAGACAAGGGGCGAGTTGGGACTTATGTTCATGTCCTTTGTAGAGAACTGGTCTATACTTTAGCTTAGTTAGGATACCTCAAGGAGAGAAGAAAGGAAGAGTAGCATCTCTTCCTTCTGTTTTCCTTCTACAGCCTTCACTAGGCAGAAAGATGGTACAGTGTAGAGTGCTAGATCTGCAGTCCGAAAGACCTGAGGTTCAAATCTAGCCATAGATCCTTACTAGTTAGCTGTGTGCCTTTGGACAAATCAGTTAACCACCTTTGTCTGCCTGTTTTCCAATCCGTAAAATGGGGACAATAATAGCACCTACCTCCCACGGTTGTTTTGAGGATACAATGAGATATTTGTAATGGGCTTTGCAAACATTAAAGCGCCACATGCTATTTTTATTTTTATTATTATTAGTCATAACAACAGTAGCTGCCAAGCTGTGGTAGATGGCTTTGGAGAAGTAAAAACTCACGTTCATTGCAGTCAGTAGAAATCAGAATGACCACGGAAAAGTAGCTTTCAGAATCAGAACCTATGCATCCATTTGATTGTATAGTCCTAAATAGAACTTCTCACTTAAAACTTCATTAACAGTATCATTTCCCCCATAAACCCAGAAATGCCTACGTGACCGCTAAATGACTTTGATCCTAGCTAGCCAGCTCCTTCTAACCTACAGCACCTTTCTTTGGTTGGAAAGAGGCAATGTGGTGTAGTGGGATGAGTATAGGACTTGGGAGTCAGAAGACCTACATTCAAATCCCACCTGACATTTAATGGCCAAGTGACCAAGGGCGAGTCACTTGGCTTCTCTGAGTTGTTTCCTCATCTGTAACAATGGTCATCTGATTTCCTATCAAATGAATAAAGTGCCCTGTAAACAATGTAAACATGAAGACCTTACAGAAAGTAGTAGAGGTTGAACCATATCATCCTATCAATGGGATCGCCTAGCTCTTCACCTCGCTTCCGAAGTGGGATGCGAGTCCCAGCATGACTTGATGCCAGATTCTAGCAGCCAAAAGGCAGATCTGTTTCTGCCGGGAAGGGGAGTAAATTCATTCTGGCTATAATAAAGTTCAGCAACATGCTGCATGGCTGGTCAAGAATGAACTATTAATATGGCCGCCACAACAAACGCATTTGCTAGATGTGGGGGCATTTTTAACAGCATAAATTTTTCTATACATGTTAAAGCTGAGTTACATTTTCACAAACATGCAATTAAAAAAGTTACCTGAATTCCTTCCATATGAGTGAAGGAACGCGGTAATGGAGTTTATTTTATTAAAATAGAATATATGCATATACAGAGGAGCATAAAGCAAAAGGGGTGATCTACCAGAAAATACATTGTGAAAGTACAGCATGTGGTTGGTGACCCACCTGCAAGTTAGTCAAGGACGTGAACCATGCTCATGCCACAAGCACACGCTAGTGTAAGATGGGTAATACCCTTTGGCAAGGAGCCGCTGTGGCCTTGGCCTTGTTCTCCAAAGGGACACGGCCTCTACTTACAGTGATCATCTTGCAACTCTTTTCAACCTGGAATAGTTTGGTGGTCTCAGCCGGCGGGCTTCTTAAAAGCGTTTTCGTTCTCTCTATTTATATTTCATATACTTTTCTCAGAAGGCCAAATAAATTGGGGAAGGTGGCATTTTTCTCAATGAAACCACATCAATAGGAATATGATTAATTGATGAGGGATCAAAGGCTAAATGGCAATAAGGGAACAATTGGGTATACACTTCAAACTGATTTGTTAAAGAAAAAACAGACTACTTGTTTATTTTTTTTCTGTTGTTTATTTGGGAAAAGTGCTTCTTACAAAAAGGCAGCTGCAAAATACAGAGACCTCTGCAACAATTACTTGTTTTATCTTAAAGTGAAAGGATGGGTGGGTCCAAGGAACTAGAGCAGTAGGTGGACAGATCATGGGGCCTCCATGAATTATTTCAAGAAAAAGAGCAATGTATTACAAAGCTAAAATTCCTCCTTAAGGAATCTGGTAACAACTTACTTGGGCTCTTCTCATGGATTAGTCCCCTTAATGAAGGCTTAGTACTGCGAACTGATGTTGAGTCATACTATGCTACCTGCACAGCTTAGGGGTGGAACAAGGCAAATACCCACCAAAAAAAAAAAAAAACCAACAAAAAAACACCCCCAAACCTCTCAAACAAGAACAAAGATTTTTCCCAAAGTGCCTTAGTTGGAGAGGCTCAAGATTGTATACAATACTAAATAAAGTGAGCCATGTGACTGAGTCCCAAACTGTGCTGTTATTCTGGATAACCAGATGGTGCCACTCTAGGGCTAACCCCACTTCTCTATTTATATAGACAGAGAGAGCGAGCACTGCTATGTTTGTGACTACCAAATATCAAGTTACCTCTGTGTCCTTTAGGATCAGTATCTGCCACAGACTGGGCTGAGACCACTAAACCAATTTTCCCATCTGACTGGAGGCTAGATTTCATGCACCTATACCAGGATGAAATACACCAATATAGGGATGAAAGCTTGCTTTCACACACAAACACACACATACACACACAACCACACCCAGAGCCACCCAAGTCTCCCAGCCCTTGAGACCCAATTCTGCAATTTATTTGATAATAAACTTCTCTCCTTTCACATACAAACAGTTTTCCTTTCATGCTAAACACACTAAAACCTGAACACATTCGCACCTGGTTCTGGTTACCCAGTAGTAAGTTATGTGCAAGTAAACAAGAGACCAAAACCACAATTGAACGAGTGCGTGTGGTGGAATTACAGGGTGGGGAACAGAGCTGAAAACAGCCAAATGTAGAGATCTGACCAGAAATCTGAAGTAACCATTCTTAAGTCAGGTAGCGACAAAAGACTAGTTGGCCAATTTAGATTCCTTTCCCTATCCCACGCCCCTTTTCCTGTCTCCCCCTACCCCACCTCCCCCAGAATGGCCATTGCTCATGTTTGTATCTGGGCTCTTCATAATGAGTGTGGAAGTTCTGTAAACACTAACCTGGAACTGTGTGAATCCCATTGAAAACAGAGATGATGCAACAAACCCTAAGCTAACTGTCTGACAGTTAAATTCATTTTACAAAAACTAACTTTAAGATTTATTTCTTGTTATTTTTTTTTTAACAGAGAAAACAACACACTCCTGGGGGAAGAAGGCAGGGAGTTGGGAAGGAAAGGGAGACAGACCCTGGGGGTAAAAATTATTACAACAGCACCTGGAATTGATAGGCCTGCCTAGGAGAGAAACACAGGCACTGCCACAACACCACAGGAAATAGCTACTGTCTGAGGCTGAGCAGACAAGTCCAAACTCCAATGAAAGGTGCTATAGATCCAAGTCGTAATAATCTTCCAGCTCATCATGAAACAAGTCCCACTCGTCTTCAGAGTCCGTCAGGTCGTCGTCCCCACCTGCTGCCAAAAGCATAAGCAACATCTCGCCCAGCTCAAAGGTTACAACCTCATCTTCATCATTATCAAAGGGGTTGCTGCTCTCCCTCTCCTCAATAAGCTCCCAGAAGCGGTTCCTTCTTTGGGCCTGTAAGAGATATGGTGGACATGGTAGGGATGGCACTGCTGATCAATGTCCTCTAATCTAGGCAAAATTCCCAACATGCCAATGGGCATGTGGAAGCAAACTTCTCATTTGGGGCTTCCATAACTGTTCCCCTCTAGCTACTTGTTTGTTGCTTAGAATGCTAGGGAAGAATTACTATATTCTTTTCCATATCCCTTCCTCTTTCTAATAGGGCAGATATGGCCTACCTATGCTCCTACATAGCAGTAATCTTTCTCTTTCCTTCCCTGGTACCAATATAAAATCTTTGATAACAAATAATGACATTTCCCCTCTTAATAAAGAATAAGATTTACCCGGTATCGGTTTGATGTTCCCACTTTTTGTCTCTGAGGCTCCTCTCTACGGCCATCAGGGTACGCATGCTTGTAAAAACAGTTCCCTCCAAATGGGCAGCTACCACGTCCTTCATCAAAATACCTGCATGGTTTGTTGCTGAGGGAAAAAAAATTGCACAACTTACCTCAAAGAAATCAAAAACAGTCCTTAAATTTATTATCTAATTTATTAAAACAGCAATGGGACAGAATGTGATTCTCTGTATAACCCTCACCTGTCCCATTCTTTCCATGACATAACCTCTAAGTATGTATACAATATGGGGAAAATGTTAGAAACAAGCAACTTTTTTAAAACTATATTATTTAGTGATGTTAGCTCCTTAGAACCAGGGAAGAAAAAAAAAAATCTTATCACATCACAGGACACTAGAACTGAAAGAACCCTAGAGATCAACAATCTAACCTCTCTTACCATCACTTCCCACACACACCTATTAAAAACAAATGCAGTTTCACAAAAACAAAACAAACACTACCTCCTCCACCCCCATAGCACAGTTCAGTAAATCAGTACTATTAGGAGGAATGTCCTATGGCATGGACCTTGAGTTCTATGTTATAACACAGCCTGGTAAGACAGGAATTAGGCCAAGGATGGAAAAGTATACTGGAGAGGAAAGCTAAGGAAGGAGAGTAAAAGTGATGTAAAGGTATGAAAAGGCACTGTTCTTTCCAAGAGTGCCCAGAAGCATTTGGGAGAAGGCCCCGGGGCCCCTACCTCATTGCTTCCTTGTACTTCTGAATGAGTTTCTGCTTCTCTTCTTTTTCCTCCACCCAGTACTCACTTGGAATGACAAAGTTCGATGTGATGCGGCATTCTGGGCAGGACCTGGAAAATAAGGGAACAGGTTACAATGTAAAATGTAAAAGTAAAATTCTTCATTATGGACCCTTTCTCCTAGGAGACATCCTGGTCGATTTAAAGCATCATTGGAAGACACATGGGAAACTCTTCTGGACCATTGTTTCAGGTAAGACATAGAATGTTAGGAATTCTATTCTGTGGCTAGCCAGTGCATTTCAAAATAACTTAGGTAAAAAGGACATTTCAAACAGATTCCTTTCTTTTCATTTAAATGATTTCTTGTATTTTTACTCTATGGACTTTGCAGTTTTAATAATGAGAATATAAATGGTGGCAGATTATTAGTTACATGGTGATAGGACCGTTAGGGGATACAAGGATCACAACTACCAGATTCACTTTGCCTAAATTGGCTATCAGTTAAAATCTACTCAATACATAATTACCCCACTGAATGTTACACAAAGCTCCCATATCCAAATAAGAATCCATCTTGCCAACAAAGACATTAGTTGGAATGCAAGGAAAAAAGTCCTATTTTTATTAAGTTTTACAATACGTTTTATTTAAATGTGGTCTTGTCCACTGTTTTAATTTGGCATAAGATGTATTTACTACTACACCCTCATGGTTGAGATTAGAAAAGATCCTTACTTTATAATCTTGCTCTCAAACTGCTTAGCACTTCTCCATTTGCGGATGCACTTTAGACAGTAGGTATGGTTGCAGTTGGAAAGAATCCCAAAGCGGCGCTCACTAGGGTTGGCTTTTTCATAGACTACCTCCATGCAGATCCCACACACCATGTCCTTACTGCGCTGGACAGCAAATGAGAGTTCCATGTCCTTCTCATGAGCCTCAATGCAAGACTAGAAGAAAGGATAAGGGAGAAAAACCTAGCAATTCATTCAACTAATACTTATTAACCATCTTGCAATGCACTGAACTAGGGGAAATATAAAAGTAAGACACAGCCCTTACCCTTGAGGAGTTTGTGATCTAATTTCATATACAATCAACTAGAGTTAATTCTTGAATATACATACCAATGGGAGGTAATAGTGAGAATAATGCCCAAACCACATATGCTTGTATTTAAAAATGTGTTTTTATTTTTCACATTTGAACAAAGGTAAAATTGATATTCTGAGAACGGACAAAAAAAATCTGTATTATATTGTGAAGACTTGATTCCAGAGAAGTTGGAACCTACCCAATTTCCCCATTCTTCCTCTGTACCCTTTGTTCTCCATATTGCATGAACAGAAAAGAAAACATCTCTCAGAACAAGAGCCTAACAACAAAACTGTAGGTAGGACCAATGAAATATCTCTAATTTTATTTAAAAAGTCAAAATGCTATTGGTTCACAAAATGAAAAAGAAAGAAACAACCATGTTGTAAGGGAGTTTTAAAAGTGAGGGTTCCACTAATGTATTAAGTCTCCTTGTTGACTTACTTTTATATGCTGTGATCTCTGGGCAGCATCCACTGGGTGCAAGACCTGCAAACCACACATGTCACAGGCATCCCCATGAAGATAAACACAATTTTCCCCATAACGGCATTCTCCTACTGCTGCGTAGGGGCAAAGCTGCTTCTTCATTTCTACATTGGTTTGCTGTTTTTCTAATTCTTCCTCAATCACCATGCCCTGCAGAGGTGGTTCAGTGCAGGAAGGGGCTGCTGGGAAACATTTAAGAAATGGTTAAGAGAATTAAGAGTTCATGTTTGAATTTTTTACATTCAGGCTTTGAGGGTAAAAAAAATACTGTTTTCTCAGCAGGGCAAGACACTATAAGTTTGTAATTCTTTAACAAGTTAAATTCATCAGTGATTTATGATTTCCTTCTATTATCTTCATGTTGCTTTGAACTTAGTTTCTAAAAACTTGATTAGGCCAAATAGATCCCAGATTGCAGGAGGGATGTCAAAACTCTTATAAGCTGACAAACTATTAGGCACCCAACGGCTTTAATTTTATCCTTTGAAATACTTACCACGTCCACAATAGGGCTGCCCAGGAACAAACTCAATGGCGTTTGCCCAGTCTTCCCCACCTGCTCCTGCAGCTGCAAAATTTGAATTTTCTGATTCAGCTTCACCAGTACTGGCTTCAGCAAGTGGTTCAACCAGTGTTGGGAGGCTCGAAGAGGCTAGCAGGTCGGGTTTTGCAGCTAGATTGGCAGCAGTCACTTCGTCTCGTTTCAATGGCTTGGTATGTTCATATCTAACAAATAAAAAAAAAATGCTTATCATTGTCCGGTTGGAGTCAATATGTAGATAAACAGGACACTGGCAGAGACTTGCTGTAAGTTCATTATTGGTGAAATTCAACTCTAATCTGGGAGAACCAATTTCCAGTAGTTTGAATTATGAAACCATCCCACTGAATCTGATTGTGAAATATATTCACACAAAGCAATGCTATAGTATTCAACAATGCTGAAGTGAAGTATCTTGCTTGCTCCTCCAAGCTAAAACTCTCCAGAGTAGAGAGCTGGCATGTGTTTTCAATCTGCATGCAAAAAGATGTCAGCATGTACTTATATTCTTTTATATATCTGGCTACCTCAATCCATGTTTCTAACCTAACTTACTCTTTTTTCCCTCTAAGAAATACCTTCCCTGTACATAGGAGAAAGAAGGGCTCTCCAATTGCCCTGCGCTAGTCTTTATTTGAAGGAATATGTAATCATACTGATAAGTCTTTTTGAAGAGGAAGAATTTAAAGAGAGCTACTGCAGAAACCTTCAATATCATTTCCCTTTAGAAATGATGAGTGGTACAAGGCAAACCTAACACTTAAATCTGAAACAACTGCTTTAGAACAAATCACAAAACTACTTTAGGATCCTAGTCAAGTAAACAGTATTATAAAATGGTTTGTGCTGAAGATATATGAATGCAATGAAATATTTCTGAACAGTAAGAGGATTCAGAGAAGCATGGGTAGAGTGCAGTATAGTAATAAACACAACTCTCCCCTTCAATGACCCCTAAATGGACTACTACGTAATTAAAATTAACGTCTGAGCTTGTCCCCAAGGGATGAGTTGAAGAAAATGTATTTCTATTTCCTGTTTGCAGAAGTGAAAGGACAGTCCCCATTACAAACCACAAGCTCATGTATTGGGGTGATTTGAGGACTTGTTTTCCCCTCCCTCTCTTTTTTATTCTTTGATACAAAGAATGGTTCCCTGAGTATGGAAGGATGGATATAGCTGGAAATGAAACAGACATGAAAAACAAAAGATAAAAAAAATTAAAGAAAAAAAATGCTGTCAGTAAAATTTGAGATACAACAAGCTATGAGTTAAGTTAGAGAACTACTTGAGAGGTACAATACTTGGCAGATAATAGCAAGAAAAAAAATACCTTCTATAAGTCACAAAATATTTTGCAATTAACTCTTACAGCAATAAAAAGGGGAAGGATAAGACAGATGTGGAAAGGCTCTTTCTTGCCCAAGAAGTATTTTCTTCATAATACTTAATAAGAAGAAACTGGGAAGATAAGACAGTGATCTCATCTGTAAAATGAAAAACTTTAGATAAAATAAAATCTAAGGTCTTCTTTTAACCTTAGCTTTAATATTCTTTGATTCTAAACAGTGCCAAGAAACTTCCGGCCAAGCAAAGTCCATGATAGTCAGAAGACTCATTAAAGAACAAATAATTTAGCAAAAGGCTAGAATCATTCAAATTAAGTCTTGGGATAAAATCTGGGTGTTAAATTAAACTGTGATAAGGGAGAAAGTTACCTTCATCTTAGACTATTTTCTTTGAATGTAATTAGCAGCGCACCTTCAACCTTGCTTGGTCATTTGAATAACTATTTTAACAAAAAATTCTACTCTTGCAAAACAGGAAAAAAGACAAAAGACTTACTTTCACTTCAAGCAAGACACCTGGAAGGCAAAAAGCCTTCCTGTTTAATGACTACCTGGCCATTCCTGAGGCACCACTGCCATCTGGTGGCAGAACACTCTAATTAATGGTTAAGAGGTAATAAACTTTTAATTGTGGCATAAGAATCTAATGGAACATTCTATAAGAAATTATGAATACCATAAGTACAGAGAAGCACAGAAAGATTTATGTAATAGAAAAAGAAATAAAGGAACCAGGAAAACAATGCACGTGACTACAACAAAGCATATGGAAAGAACAACAGAACAACTGAAAATGAATGCTGTAAAATTTTAATGACCAAACTTGATCCATAAGTAAAGATATGAGAACGAACCAGCTTTCCTTCTTTGTATACCTAAAGTGTGGGTGTAGGGTACTGAATAAAAACTTTTCTGACATGTTGGTTACTACTGCTATAAAATTTTTCTTTTTACTACTTGTTATAAGCTCCAAGTCTCTAAACATGAGCATTTACACAATGCTTTAAAAGGTATGCAAATAGTAGTAAACTCTTAAAACTCCAATACATAAACCTGAACATATAGAATTATGGTACCAGATGAACTGCAAGAGGGCCTGGAGTCTCAGGGAACAACCTGGCTGGTGGCATCCTGCACAAGCACTGTGAGCAGTGCATTCATCACAAATTTAGGATGAAGGGGAAAATGTCACTGAATAACCCTCAGTCTGTTTTTGGTGTTTAAATACTTTCTTATAAAGAAAGGTACTATTCATACCAAAATATCATAGCAGCATTTTTAGGGCAACAAAAATTGGGTAAAAATAAGTACATGCCCATCATCCAATGGAGGTTTTAAATGAACTAGTAGTGTTGAGTCAACAGAGTGATATGGCAGCCGAGAAAACTAGGAAGAGCTATAAAAATGTTATTGCAATTCTTATCAAGATATTTTGTTTTCATATAAGGTAAACTTTCTTCTTTGCCTTAACATAACCATTTTCAGGAAGTTCAAGGAAGCATTCCCAATAAATATGCTGAAATTTTTCTGAATCTAAAACAATGACTACAAGTTTTGAAAAGAGTAATTATAGACACCAGCACCTTCCCAGCACTTAGCATAGTGTCTGGCACATAGTAAGCACTTAATAGATGTTTATGTATTATAGTCACCTAAGCCTCTAAATCTTAGTGACTTGACCCATTCAACTACATGATAAAATATAATTCTTGATACTGAGATCCAAACCCCCGCACAATATCTGGCCCCAACCTACCTTTCCAGCCTTGTCTTATATGACATTATTAACTCTTCAGTTCCATGATCTTGTTCTACTATGTTTTTGATCACACTACCACTTATGACTGGAATGGCCTCTCCTTTCCCTTCTAACCTACTGGAGTCTTTCCTTTCCTCCATGTAGCTGTTCCTGACCTTACCCCAACACTCCAATGATCTTTCACATCTCAAATTTTACCTAACACTTTGTCTAGACCTCTCCTGTGCATTTTTTTTTTATCACATTGACTTGCATATGTCTTCTTCCCAATTTTAAGTTCCTAAGGGTAAGGCCTGTATTTAAATCTTTGTTTTCCAAGGAAACTGTTTTGCATATAGGAGGTACTTGAATTTTTAAAATATTGAGTCCATACTTTATCATGAATTCCAAATTAACTTCCAATATATTAGCTTCTTTCCCATTTAATGTATGATGTGATTTTTATAGTCATGTGAAGATAGTTATAGAAACATTAATTTTTGTTATCCTCTAAGTTAGTTTAGAAGATAGTTGAGATTATGATAGTAAGGAGAATGAACAATAATATTCTATCTATGAAAACCAAATAACTCATTTAAGAAAAAAAGTAAAAAACAAGGACTTAAAAGTCCTATGTTCTATATCAGTTCATACAAAGTTTCCCAGGGTTCTCTGAATTTATCATTTGTCATGTGGTATACAAATGTAATTAAAGGCTCTAATAGGATGATTTTAATGACTCAGTAAGACCTGAGTTCGAATCTGGCCTCAGACACTTATGAGCTGTGTGACCCTGGACAAGTCGCTTAACCTTTGTTTGTCTCAATTTCCTCACCAGTAAAATGGGGATAATAGCACCTACCTCCCAAGATTGTTGTAAGAATCAAATGAGATGATATTTGTAAAATATTGCACAAAATGCTTGGCATATATAAGCAACTTAATAAATGTTTATTCCATTCATCTATTCAAATAATTTTGCTTAGAAAGTCACTGACAACTTTTCAAGTTTATGGAAATAAGGTTTCTAGTTAAAGTATCATAGTAGTATCTAAGGTCTGGGGAACTTGCTTTTGTAATAGCAAATAACGAGGAACATCTTAAATGTAAAAGTCAAAATCTGGCATGTCAGTGCAAGAAATACATCTTTCCATAAATTTTAAAAGTTAGCACTGATGATATAGATAGACAGATCCATATGTATACCTATGCTTTCACTAGCATAATAAGAGCTCACATTTTTATGTATGCAAAGTGCTTTATATTTATTATTTCATTTGATCCTTACAACTCTGTGTGATGGTGGTGTTCAGTTGTGTCCGACTCTCCGTGATCCCATTTGGAGTTTTCTTGGCAAAGACACTGAAGTGGTTTGCCATTTCCTTCTCCAGCTCATTTTATAGATGAGGAAATTGAGGCAAACAGGGTTAAGTGACTTGCCCAAGGTCACAAAGCTAGTAAGTGCCTGAAGCCATATTTGAACTCAGGTCTTCCTGATCCCAGGCCTGGCACTCTATCCACTGTGCCACCTAGCTCTGCCTCTATAAGGAAGGCATACTATAATCTCAGCCTAAAAGACGTTACATTAACTTGTAACTATCTGAGGCAATATTCCAGTACTTCCGAGTGAGGAAACTACCTCTACCAATGTAGATACAAAGTGGTTTATAATCTTAGAGTTGCCTGGGGCACTGAGAGGTTAAGTGATTTGCCCAGGGTCACACAGCCAGGAGAGTCAAAACTATGTAACCTGACTCCAAGTCTTCCTGAATGAGGCCAGCTCTTTATTAACTAAGCCATGGAGCTTCTTACAATGGACTGCAATAAGAGAGAAAAAATGTGTTAATAAAAAAAAAAAAAAAGGTTTCAGGAAATAGTACAATAGAAGAAACAGAACATATGCATTATTACATAAAAGGAAAAATTTATAAAGGAGAGAACAGACAAAAGAATAGAAAGGACAAAGGGGAAGGGCTTAAGTTGTTTCAGTAGTAACTATGTAAAAGTTCATCTTTTTTTAGTGTCAATGATGCCAAGTATATATATAGTTGGTTTTGTTGTTTAAATCTTTTACAACAGGATAATCAAAGCAGGACACAATATTTATCTAGAAAATGGGAAATGGTTTAAATTGTGGTACAGAATGCAATGTATTATCACTACACAGTAAGGGATGAAAGATGGGACAAAGCCTGAGAACCATGGAAGGCTTTTTAAGAAAGTGATTCAGTGTAAAGAAAGTAGAACCCACAGAATAAAATAGGGACTACAATAATGCAAATAAAGCTAATATGGAAAGGTAACAACTCTGGTCCAATATGACAGTAAATATAAAACCATACTACAAAAGTTAAAGGACACATAGTTCTTTCTGTTAAAAACCAATAAAGTAACTTTTGGAGAATGCATTTGTTGGGAGAAGTTTGGATGTTCACTGTAAAGTGTGTGCTGGGTCAGAACAAAACATATCAATCAATTTTGAAAAGAAAATACTACCTGGTTTAAAGTAATACTCCTTTCTTCTCATGGGGGCTTCTCAAGACAAAAGTTAAATTACTGATTATTTTCTTTCTACTTTGGATCAAGCTAGGCAAGTATCTGTAGGCTCACAAAGAGACTTGAATCAAAGTCACTGTAATCATATTTGTAAGTAAGACATTAAAAAATCTACATTATTTATTAAAAACTGGGATTGTACCTGTGATTTCCTTGGTATATGAAGCTCCTGCTGAGGAATTTCCTCTATCAAAGCATGGTGGCACCTTACAATCCTAGAGTTGCCCAGAGCACTCAAAGGTCACCTAGCCAATGTGTCAAAGGTGGGACTTGAACCCAGATCTTCCCGGCTTGGAGATCAGTTCTCTATCCACTATACTACATTGCCTTTAATTTATTAAGTGCATAAGGCAGAAACTGAATAGCAGGCCCTCACCTGCAGCGGTCTCCATAAGCACAGCACCCTCGCTGATAATATCTGCACACCATAGCAGACTGACTAGTGGAGAGGTCATGGGAGTAGCGGCAGTTGTTTCCTTCCTTGCAAACCCCATGCATGAAATACCTGTATGGACAAAAAAAAAACAAAACACCCACAGATGTCATATATAAAAATACCAACATGAAAAGTTAGTTTACTCAAGTGAGTCATCAATTTCCCATCATACTAATGACATTAAACATACAACACCCACACACACACACACACACCCACACACACACACCATAGAGAAAACTACCTAGAAGAAAAGTTCGGCTGGACTGAATAAAGACCTCTATATTAATTTTTATTACCACTTTTCAAACTATGGAATCATTTCTCTTTTGACATTACCATCATCAATGAACATATGACAGATTTGGGTTTTGCAATGTAAATTATTAATCTCACCACTAAACTCTTACCACTTGGTTGGATGAATTAACTGTATTTTCACCAATAAATGAGGATGGTACCAAGATACGAAAGTTTCTAACTGCACAGCCCATCTGGAGGGCTGAGTTCTTATTCTTCCCTGTAACCAACTTTAGACACATTGCCTCTATAAAGTGAGGAGAAAGAATCAGGACACAACACAGACAACATAGATTCTGATGTCCCATCCTCCACTTTAAGGAATTTCTTTAAGAGAATTGAAAACACATGTAGTAAAACATCTAGTCAAAATATGATGGAAAAGTTGATGTTGATTAATGACTACTTAAAACTGAACAAAACAGTTAAAAGAAACTGGGGGGGGGCAGAGTAGGGGGAATCTTGATATTGAAGGTATGTAGGAATTAACACAAACATACAAAAGACCAAGAGTCATTCCCAATAGATAAATGGTAAAAGGGTATGGATATAATTTTCAGATGAAATTAAATGGTTCAAATCACTAATAAAAGACCAAAAACAAACAAACAAACAAACCACTCCCAAACCAAAAATGGAAACAATCTCCACTGGGGCTATGGAAAGGCAGGAATACTAATACATACGATTTGTGGAGCTATGAATCAGTCTAACCTTTCCAGAAAACAATTTGAAACTAGGTGAGAAATGCCCCTAAAATGTTTCTAACTTTGACCCAAAAAGGGCACTACTGGGCACACATTCTAAAGAAGGTCGATAAAAGAAAGGCTCTATTTTTGTTCTATCAAGATAACAGAAGTACTCTGTGGCAGCAAAACAAACAACCTAGAAACCAAGTGGGTACCCAAAGACTGGAGAACAGCTAAACATACTGTGGTATATAACAATAACAGTAACAGCTAGCATTTATTTAGCAACTCTGAGGTTTGTGAAGCACTTTACACTATCGCCTAATTTTATCCCTATCACAGCCCTGAGAGATAGGTACTATTTTCATTTTATAGATGAGGAAACGGAGGTAAACAGGTAATTGATCTGTTGGGGGGGGGCTGTCTCAGAGCTACTAAGAATCTGAGGTGAATTCAAGCCTTCCTGACTCCAGGTCCAGTACTCCATCCAGCTACACACCTAGCTGTCCCTATATGAATAAAATGGACTATTACTGCACCCTAAGAAATAATGAGAAACCAGAATGGGAAGACTGCTCTGAAATGCTACACAGGAAAAAAGCAGAACCAAAGCTTCTAGCTTCAACACAAAGTCAGATCAAGTTGGACTACTTGCATTGAACAATCTTGGTTCCAGGGAACAGATGATTTTTAGCACCACAATTCTATGTCATAACTGACTGAAAGTGAAGGGCAAACAAAGGTAGAGAATAGACAAAGCTGACTATAAGGTTTTTGAAATAAATGTTGGGAGAAGCAAGGTAACAAATTCAGTTTTCAACATACTGAGTAGGAAATAACAGTGATATAGAAGAATGAAGGCCAAGTGGAAGTATCTACCATACAACTGGAAGTTAAGTGTAAAAACCTAAGAGAAAGATTTTTAGTCAACTGCACAGAAAAGATAGTTGAAGCCATGATGCTAAAAGATGAAGGTTCTAGACAGGGAGCACAAAAAAGGATCAAAGGGCTGAGAGCTGAACTGTGAATCTGTAGTTAGAGGCAACATAAAAGCCAGAGAAGAGAGAAATAGGAAAATCAAGGCAGTTGAGAGAGGTATCCAGCTGGCCCCTGGATTTATGGAGTCAAAAGACTTAAGTTTTCAAATGGTGACCCCGCTACCTGCACAACGTAGGGCAAATCACTTAGCCTCTCGTGCTGTAATTTAATCTCTGCTCTAAATCTATGATGGTTCCTCAATTGCAAACCAGTTCAGTTTTATAATCCGAGAGCATAAAGAGGTTACAAGCTCACCTTCTCTATCCTATTCCCCAAGATACCAGTGAGGAGGTGAAGATGGAGACAGATGTCGCCTGATCAACGAATGATATAGTATCAGGGAATATTTGCTAACAGAACAAAACCAGGAATGCCACTGTCCACAGGGCCAGCCCTAGAGACAGCCTTTCTTTCACCAGCTATGTCCTACCCTCCTCACCCCCTTTCTTGTTTGCCTGGGAAAGTAGGGATTGTGTCTTTTTGTAGGGATCCCTTCATGGCTCTTAGCCAAAACCTCAACACAACCCATAAGCAGTTAAGTGGTTTGGTAGTTAGAGCTCTGGACTTGGGTTCAAAATCTTGCCGCAGACAGCAGCTCCGTGACTGGACAAGTCACTTAACCCTTTGTCTCAGTTTTCTTACTGAGAGGAAAAAAAAAAAAGAGGATATGAGATCTGATGGGGTCCAAGGTCCATTCCAACTCTAAATCTATGATTCTAACTGGGAGCCAGAGAAAATTATAAAAGTACACTCAGCTGACAGGTTAATATTTCTAAGACATAAGATTCTACTGCTCAAAAAAACTTGTCAGTGGTTTCTATCACTTGAGCTTGACATGTAAAGTCTTCTTTACTTTGCCTTTCCCTTATCTTTCCAGCCTTATTTAATACTACTCCTTCAAGGACTCTACATTCTAGACAAACTAATTTGTTAGCTATTCCCCAAACTCAAAATCCTGTCTCCCTCAAAATACACCTTTTCTCATCACTCAATTTCAGAATGCCAAACTTCAATCAAGGCTCAACTCAGCAGCCGTCTACTAAATCTCCACTTGTTAGTATTCTCTCCCCTCTCAAATGGATCTGAGGCCTAGAAGTTAGGTGACTTGTCCAAGTGGCAGAACCCCAGCTTTTGCTGCTTCACTCCTCTTGGCTTTCTTCTCTACAATGCCACCTCTATGGTGAGTGCTTTTTTTACATATCACTTATAAAAAGTATTAAGGGTCTCCAACAGAACAAATTCCAGAAGACCCAATGATTCAAAAGAGGGAAACCAATGTAGGACTGCCACCACAAAACAAATAACTAAGCTCTTCCTCTCAAACAATTCTAAACACCCCAAAGGAAGATCATTCCATACTCTATAGCAGTGATTCTTACGGATCCCTGACCCTTCTAGGGGGTCTGAAAGTCAAAACTATTTTCATAATACTAAGTCGTTTTAATTTCTAACATAGTAAACATCAATTGAACACAGATGTAACCCACACAAACAAAAGGTCTTTGGGGGAAGTCACTAACTTTTAAGACTATAAAGGGGTCCTAAAGCCAAAGAGTTTAAGAACCATCGCCCTAAAGAACTGCGAGAAAGACAGGTATCTGGGCATTTACAGGTTAAGAGGAATCCTGTTACCAGCCTACAATTGGTTGACTCCCTCCTAGGGAGTCTACGGAATGGTAAAAGGCAGACCTGAAAATCAGGAGTTGTATTTCAGACTGGGGTGGCAGAAACACAGTGTTGGTGGGGTTTCATGAAGAAGGCTGGGGAGAAGACTTGAATGTCAGTGAAAAGAACAGGAAGTTCAAGAGAAGAGCAGAAAAAATTGAAGATTTGAGCAAAAAGAGGCCAGAAGAATGGCTAACATGAGTTAAAGGAAAGTGTAGGCAATATGTTAGTTCAGAAGGTTGGTGAGAGTCAAGATACACTAGGAAATATTTTAAAAGTTGCCTTGTTGAAGGGTGAGTAGACTTGACCCTGGTCTGAAGAGCACCACAGGACAAAATCACAATCACTGGATGAAAATTAAAGATGACTTTATTTTGGTCAACATAATGAGGAACAACTAGAGCTACCCTACCATGGAACAAATTGCTATCCCCCAACACTGGGCATAATCAAGCAGAGATACAGATGACCAACTGTCAGGACTATTTTGGAAAGGTCTCCATTATGCAAAAAGTTAGACTAGAACTTTTGGGTCACTTACAACTCTAGAGTTAGTGATTGTGTAACTACACAGACACCCTTATTTATAGGGAGAAAGCAACTTACTCTGCATGACTTTAGGAGTCACTGGGAAGCAGAGTAAAGGAAGTAAAGGAGTTATAACCATATGATGTTGTCAATCATTAGGTCAGAAAATGAAGGAATCAAATCCCAGGATAAGAAGTCTATTATACACTATCAAGGACCCTGCCTTACCCTCTAAGGCACGGTCTCCTCAGAAAAGAAATACATCAGAACAATACATTCCCTGTACTGGTGGCATTTTATTCCTTCAAAAATAGTTATTAAATGGCTACTATGTATAAGACTGCAATCTCTAAGAGGGTAAGGCTCATCATCTCTCTCTCAAGTAACACAAATAACTACAAGAGAATAAATACCAAGAGCCATAAAACGGGAACTACCCAAATGTCATGCTAAATCTACCAGAAAAGATTTCTGTTCAGAAGTATTCTTTCTGCCATGAAAGAAATGGCATTTGAGCTAGATGTTTAAAAATGAGCAAGGCTGGGACAGCTAGGTGGCGCAGTGAGTACGGCACTGGCCCTGGAGTCAGAAGGACCTGAGTTCAAATCCGACCTCAGACACTTGACATACTTACTAGCTGTGTGACCTTGGGCAAATCACTTTACCCCAATTGCCATGCCTTCCCCCCTCAAAGAAAAAAAGTCCTCATTTCTCCCCTGGCTGTACTACTCTGAGACTTCTTTGACTTCTCAATATGTTTCTCCTCTTTGAGTTGCCTTCCCCACTTCCTCCTGCTTTTTATTTTCAGCCTTTTGTGTAACCTTCACCCATTAAACTGTAAGCTCTTTGAGGATAAGGACTATCTTTCTTTGGGGGGGGGGGGGTAGTATTTGTATCCCCAGCCCTTAGCACAGTTCCTGGCACATAATAGTCACTTAGTAAACAAACATTTATTAGGCACCTGCTACATCCCAGGCACTGGGTTAAGGGCTTAATAAATATTTATTGACTTTACTGTCATATAGAGAATATAGTGAAGTATCAACTAAAAAGGAAGAAAAGTTGCTTCTATTCTAATTGAGGAATACTATTTATGGTATATGAACACAATTTAGATATCAAGATGTGAAATCAGGTGTCCAAGCTAGTAAATATTGAAAGAAATAACTAATTCTCTAACACATTTTGAAAGCATTTTTTTTTTTTGGAGTGGTCATTTCCACACAGAAAACTCCGAGTATACAAACTCCCTCTAAGAATAGATAGCCAATTCATTAACTGAACAAGCAAACACTTTCTGTAACTTAAATCTTAGCTAGTTGCTTGGGATATCATCACATAGCTAATATGTGTCAGAGATAGATCTTCAATCAGGTCTCCTGAACTCCCAAAGCAAAACCTTGATCTACTACACCAAGCTGCCTCAACTATTTGTTGAAGCCACCACTATGCTTCTAGTTACCTAGAAGTCATCCTTAACTTTTCACACTTTGTTCACCTTCCTTACATTATCAGTTTCTAACATCTGTCATTTCTACATACACATCATCCTTCCCATCTGTCTTTTTTGTTCTGAGATGGGCATCACCCTAATCCATACCCTTCAAACCTAGACTACTGCAATAGACCCCTATTTTTTGCTAATAGCATTTATATAGCATTTTAAAATTTGTAAAGTGCTTTGCAAATATTATCTCTATGCCTGCGAAAGAAGTGCTATTAGTATCACCATTTTACAGATGGGGAAACTGAGGTAAGTAGAGTCACAGGGTTCCACAATTAGTGTTTGAGGCTGGATTTGAACTTGGGTTATCCTGACTTCAGGCCCAGCTCTCTGTCCATTGTGCCACCTAGCTGCTTAGTTTCTTTGCACCTAGCTTCTCCCCTCTACAAAGTATCTTCCACATACCTGTTAATATCCTAAAAACACAAATCTGTCTGCATCACTCTTAAGCTCATGAATCATCAGTGGCTCCCCATTGCCTTTAGGATCAAATACAGACTACTGTCTGACATTTCAAGCCCTTCACAATTTGGCTTCAGAACTTGTCCTTCCAGGCTGATTATACTCCCCTCCCACAAGTCTAACCAAACTGGCCTATGTACTGGTTCTTTGTGACCCATGGTCCCACTTTCTGTTTCTTTTCCACAGGCTATGTGCAAAGCCTGGATTACTTGACTCTTAACACTTCCTAGGCTCCCCTGAGGAGGTCTGCCTTTCCAGGTACTCTAATCATTGTATATTTTTAATATGCTGAATTTACTTAGTTGTAAAAATGCTGGATTCACTTAATATAAGCTTCTTGCTGTCAGAAGCAACACAAGTTGTATTTGTATCTTAGGCACTCAGCACATTACCTTACACATTGAAGGCATTTAATTAACACTCGTTGACTGACTCATGAGCTCATAATTCTATAAAAGGGCATATAAAAAGATGGGGGCATATAACATAATATATCTATATATTTATATATATCTATTTATATCTATATATATATCTATTTATATATATCTATATCTATTTATCTATTTATATATATCTATATCTATTTATCTATCTACAAGAAAAACTAAAAGCCTAGAATAAACTGAGGCTTACAAAGAATTAATTTTAAGGCTGTATTCAGAATGAAGAAATTAAGAAGGTGATAGCACCACTGATTAAGGAAGATGACAATGTTAACCAGAAAACAGTGAAAATATACAACTTCTCAGTTCTTATTTTCACCTTCAAGGAGACTAGTCTTCACACTGGAAATTACAGAACAGACTATGGAAAGAAGGCTATACCTCAAGATAGGGGAGGACAGAGGAAAAGAATACTACCAGCTTTAAATGTGTTCAAGTCTCCAGGCCTTTGATTTTTCCTTGCAATTTCTGATAAAATAACTTGCAGAAATAATCTCAGAACCACTGGCTTGTTGGTAATCTCCAAGGAACTATAAAGTGCCAGAAGATTTGCATAATTTAGACTTCATGCTAAAAATGGAAGGGAAAAAAGAGGACCCCACAAACTACAGGTCAGTTTGACACTGATCTCAAAAAAAAAAAATTTAAAAACAGATCATTTAGGTGAACGGTTTGTAAGCATCCATAAACTAATGTAGTGATCACTACTTGCCAACATAAATTTACAAATAAGGCCAATATAATCATACATTTACTGAAGTGCCTATTTTTCCTTTTCTAATAAGGCTACTAGCTGGATAGGTAAATGGAATACTGTAGATACAGTACATCTGTTGCAGCCAGGATTTTAAAAGTCTTTCATAATAGCCTGGTTGTTAAAAATATTTAGTGTTAATAAGTGTTAATTTGAATCTTGATGAATAATCTCATTTAAGTATTTGATTAATGATTGTGTTGACCTAGTCAACAAAGTAAGCAGCATGGTTATTTTTATCAAATTTTAGATAATACAAAACTGGGCTAACATACAAGATGATAGAATTAAGTTCAATATGATCTTAACAAGCTAACAATATGTTGCTTGTGATACAGGTATGATCAGGGGGTGGCAAAATAAAACAAAACTGTAGCAACCCAATGGTAAATAATTAAAATGAGAAAAAAGGGGACATACCTTAGGAAAAAAACACTAATGACATCATGTTGACATTTGACAAGGATAAATGGAAAGCTCTCTTTATTCTATCTGATTGTGATTCTAATGACCAAACTTGGGCAGAAGACCTGAAAAAAATGTGACTTCCTTCCTTCACTGCAGGGGAGAAGGCTGATTGCATATATCAGATTGTTTATATGTTGGTTAGTTTTATTGAACTGCTTTCCCCTGCCCCACTTTGTTACAGGGGATGGTTTGCTGGGCAGGTAAGGGTAGAAATATTTTTGGAAGTAAATATGATATTAAAAATAAATATAAAAATAAGAGAAACAACTTTAAATAGTAAAAAACCCCATCTCTACATTTAAGTAAAACAAAAACAAAATAACAACTATAGGATCAGGTAGTTCTAACTAGGCAGCCATAGCGGAAAAGATGGGAGAGGTTACTTTTCAAAAACATGAATTGAAATTCACTCTGCTCGCTCCCTCCCTCAAGCTGTACCAAGAAAGACACAAAATGCTTGCACCCCTAAAGGGGAAGAGAAAAAGGTAGAGGGAAGCATCAGACGAAAGGAAGCACACTAGTCATTGATGGCTAGAGCAAAGGCTTGAAAGGCCAGCTCCCTCTTCCCCTCTCTCCAACGAAGCAGTCCAAGGGAGCATCCACCCTATTTGGATGGACCTCTTTCTCTCTGCCTGTCAAGTATTCCTTCTTTTGGTCCATTAAGTCCCTTTTGGCTAAAGAATAACAGCAGCTTGAGGCTGTTATCCCTGTTATAGACAACATTAATTTCAATATAAAGATTGCATCTATGTGATTCCACATCAAGCGAGCAAGCATTGTAGGTTTAGTTATTACTTTTAAAAGTGTACAGAAATGACATTTACATTCTCTGGTTTCGGGGGTGTGTATGTGTTTAAGAAAAAAGACTTGGGGGAGTTTTAGTTGGCTGCAGGCTAAATGAGTCAACAGTAGAACTGGGCTGCTAAAGCTAACATAACCTTAGGCGGCATTAAAAAAAATATAGTATCCAAATCATGGAAAGTAATAGTCCCACTGTACTCCATGCTACTCAAGACTACACAGTAGAGTACTGTGTTCATTTCTGAGTGCCACGTCTTAACACAGCCACTTAAAAACTATAGAGTATGTTCAGAGAATAATTTAGATGTAAAGTTTGAAGGAACCATAGATGGTGAAAACTAGAAAGACTCCACAAAATACTCAGATCAAATATCTGAAGGGAAGTCATGAAAAAGACAGAATCTCCCAGTTTTGTCTTGTTCCAGAAGGCAAAATGTTACAAAAAACCAGACAGTAACTTAAGATAACTTTTTCACAATGGAATGAATTCCTCAAGTTGTAGAAGACACTCGAAGAAGTTGGCCAACCATGTTACGGGGATTCAAGTTTTTTTTTTTTAAAAAGTACTTCTGTACAGGCAATATTAGAGACTGAAAGAGCTAAAAAGCTAAATAAGATGGAATTTAACCCAGCAAAACAGATGCAGCAGCCAAATAGAATCAAAGAGAACACAGGAGCCAGAAGACATCAGTTCAGATTTTAATTCTGCCACTTAGCAGTATAGCTTTGGAAAGCTCACAACCCTCTTGGAGTCTCAGTTTCTCCCATGGTGAAATACTTAAAGCTACTCTTCTCACAGAATAGTTTCGAAGATGATTTTGAGAATACATAGAAACTGCTTTGAAAGACATGAAACTCTACTGGAATAACATTTAAATTGAGCCTTAAAGGACGGGTAGGATTTAAATGAGGAAAGATGGGAAGGAGGACATTCCAGGGAAATTTTTGTTCTTCAGTTGTGTGTGACTCTTTGTGAACCCATTTGGGGTTTTCTTGGCAAAGATACTGGAGTGTTTTGACATTTTCTTCTCCAGCCCATTTTACAGATGAGGAAAGTGAGGCAAATGGGGTTTGCACAGGGTCACGCAGCTGGTGACACCAGATTTGAAGTCAGGAAGTTGAATCTTACTGACTCCAGGCCCAGCCCTCCATCTACCATACCACCACAGGTTTAGGAGGGAGCAAGTACATGAAAGAGAAAATACTGAATGCAAGGGCAAAAAGATCTGAGTCCAACCCCTTCATTTTACAGATGACAGGTACAAAGAGATTAAGTGACTTGCCAAGGGTCACAAGTTCAGTGAGGTATGATTTCAACCCAGATTTCTGGCTCCAAGGTCAGTCCCCTATTCACTACTCATGCTGCCTCTTTAAACATGAGTTGGAGGCAAATCATAGAAGGCCTTGAATGTCAGGCCTGTACTCTGATTTCACAGGCAGACAGAAGTCAATGAGTATATTTGGGCATAGCTCAAATTTAGGGTGCTGTTAGGAGCTTTTACCGGGCAGTACTGTGTAGAATTGGGAGAAATCCGTGGCAGGAAGATCACTCTGGCTCTAGGCGGGAGCTAATCTGGACCTGTACTAGAACGGTGACATTTGTTCAAAGAATAATCTGAAGAACAGATAAAAGCTGGTCCCTACCTAGATGAAGGCATCTATCTCTTGCCTCCACGTCTCTGCCCAAGTGTGACTCCCTGTCTATAATGCACTACCCCCCTTCTTAATCTTATTCAAAGCACAGCTTCAGTACTACCTTGTACTCAAGAGACCTTTCTGATTCCTCCAGATATTCCTGTCTCCCTCTTGGAATGACTTTGGATATATTTTTTACTTATATACCGTTGTACATTTTGTATCCCCCAAAGAGAACGTAAACTCCTCAAAGTCAGTTTCACTTTTGTCTTTGTATGCTCTGCACCCAACAAGACTATTTTACAAGTAAGAGCTCAATAAATCCCTTCATTGAATTTAACTGGGCGAGGTAGGGGGAGGACAAAAGTAATGATTAAGAAAGGCAGAAATAATTCTTGCACTTGATAGATCAAGTGGGATGAGAGAACCTGCATCTAGTGGATTAGATAACCTCTAAGATCCCCTCAAACTTTAAGAATCTCTTGATTTTTGGACATAGTAACTTTATGCTGTATCCTTGACTTTACATACTTTCTCTTGTTTATCTCATCTTTAATAATCATTTCTATGCATATGACTCTCTAATCTTTATCTCCAGGACCAATTTCTCCCCTAAGCACCAGGTTCACATTTCCAACTGCCAGCTGTACATCTTTCCTGGATCAAATTCAAACATGTCCAAAGCTGAATTTATTGTCCCTTCCCAAAAACCTGCCCATCTTCCTAACATTATTTCCACACCAGCGTTTTCCTTAGTCATCGAGATATAAAAACATTAGGGTATTTGCTTCTTTCCTCTCTCCTTAAATTCAATTAGTTTTCAAACTCAGCTCTGTCCATCCTAATTCAACATTTCTTAAATCTGTCTTTCTCCTTTTCACCCCCATTATTCTAGTTTAGACTCTCAGTGTCTCACCTACACTATTGTAATAGTTCTTAAGTCACCTCTCTAACTCAAAGTCCATTAAAACACACAGTGGCCTAATCTTCAAGTTCAGAATTCTGATCACAGCACTTCTTTGGTGAAGAATATACCTATTTGGCTCAATGCACACTATTCCTCTTTGTGTACTCAACACACTAATCTATAACTTAAGTCCTTAAGCATAGAACTTCTTCCTTACTCCACCTGTGTTGTGTCTTCCTCCCCCCCACCCCCACCCCCCAGTACTTTATACAGAGCAGATACTTAATATTTGAATCGAATCTCTTGGAAACTTGGAACGTTGGAGCCAGATGGAACCCATCAGGAGCTTGTGAAAGTTTCATGGATCTAGTCAGTATGCTTATAGGCATTCATTACAATTCCCTAGAGATTTAGGAATATATCTTTATTTGTTGATTAATTTAATATTTAATCATGAAATCTTTTATACTGTAACTTAATTCTTCTTGCTGGTACAAGTCTGCCACTAGATGCAGGTTCTCTCATGTCAAGATGTTTGTTCCACTTCCTTGTATTCCCCATTGGGCCTAGCACAGTCAGATATTATGATATTATGTTTGTTTTTGTATTACTTAATACTTAGTTGATTTCATTGGATCAATTTATTTTATTAATAGAAATTTTTATTAGTGAGCGTTTTTTAAACACACAAAAGCAATTCCAAATAGTTCTCAGGTTAAAAAACTAAGTAACAGATCAAAGAACATGGATGCCATTTCCAGAAAGACTTCATTTTAGTAGTTCTATTTTAATGGATATAGTAGCAATATAATATAAAGGTATCCAGACGAAATCCAAACATTATATACATATACGCAGCAATTATTTATGGGCCAGTTGTAGATTAACAACCTTTAATGAAAGAGAATTTAAGATGAAGACAGCTATTCCTAAAAAGCTTCTGATGAGAGAGTAAAATTATGACACTGATTAGTTGAAAAAGAAATAAGATCTATTTTATAAGTATCATTTGGCAGGACACTTAGCTGAGTACTGTAGAAATCACACTAGTAAACAAAACTATAATTTGCTGAGTATACTGTCTTGCCTTGAGCAAGTCATCTGAATTTCTCAGACACCCCCCTATATCAATCAGTTACCAAGTCCTGTCATTTCAACTTTCATAGCACCTTTCCTAAATGCCCCCTTCTCATCTGATACTGCTAATACCCTGATGTAGTCCCTCATCTCTTCACACTTGGACTACTGCAATAGGCTTTTGGCTGGTCTCCTTGACTCAAGTCTCTCCCTCTATACTCCATTCTCCACCCAGCTGTCAAAGTGATCTTCCTAAAGTACAGGTCTGATCATGACACTCTGTTCAATAAAGTCCAGTGGCTCCCCATCACTTAGTGTTCAAAGCCCTTCATAACTTGGATCTCTTCTATCACTCCAGTCTTCTTATACACACACCTTTACCTCCCTCATACACTCTCCAGTGACAGACCTCCTTCAGTGTTACTAACTTAAGACACTCCATCTTTCAACTTTAGACATTTTCTGTGGCTGTTCCCCATCGTCGTCGACCCCCTCACCATGTCTGAAATTCTTTCCCTTTTCATCTCCACCTCCTGACCTTTCTAGCTTCAAGTCCCAGCTACATTCCCTCCTTCTACCAGAAACCTTTCCTAACCCCCTTTGAAGCTACATCCTTTTTCCAGTGGATTACCTCTAATCTGGTATATCTTGTTTGTACATAATTGTTTGAGTGCAGTGGGTCGTTCCCCGCCCCCCATTAGACTGTTCCTTGAGAGCAGAGACTATTTTTGGCCCTTCTTTGTATTCCCAGCGATAACACAAGGCTGGGCACACAATAGGTGCTAAATAAATGCTTGCAGAATGACTTGTTTCCTTATGGGCCTCTGAGGAATGCATTTGAAATACTATAAAAGAGTTATATAATTAAGCGTGTAATTGTTTTTTAACCCCACCCATTTTATCCTTAGGGATGCTAAAGAATGGCAAACTCCTAAAGTCTCATCCTAATTCTCAAACAAATGGGATGGAAATATCAACAGCTTGGGGGGGCGGGGAGAAGGAAGGGGCAGCCAGGTACAGAACCATGAAATGTTTAACATTAAATTGCAGAGGAAAACATCATGAGAAATAACAATAGAACACCAGATACAATCAAGGAAAATAAGTATCCTCCAATAAAAAGGTTGAACAAGTTTTGTGTTTTTGGACACAGAGAAGCAGCTTTAGCCAGCTTCTAGAAGGCATCGTACCTTTTGTGAGGAAGGCAGCATTGGACAAATGCCTAGATCTGTGGATGACATGTGGTAAACAAACATGTACACTGTAGTCTCATTGTAACACCAACTGTATAACACAGGACCACCTTGGACCCTTTCCAAAAGGGTTTAGTTACGAGGCATACTGGAAGAAGCTATTTATAACTTAGTCTTACCTATGTCTTTCTACATCATGGACTGCATTACAGAGAAACTCTGGTTTAATTCCAAGAGACATGATTTTTATTAAGATGCCTAGTCATCCCTGTTCCTTTCCCTGCCCTCCAACTCCGTAGTTTCTGTTTGTTTTTTTAAAAACGATAGAGTAATTTTAACGATTTTGACAATAAGTCTCTACTTTTAGGTATCTTATTCCTCTATTCAAGGGAAGGAAGTATGAGTGATAGATATATAGAGATGACAGTTGGACTTTGATCGAGAATAACTGGAAACAATCATTATATTTTGATGAAAATTCCCGGTAAATTCATCATAATTTCTACTAGGTACTTTGTTACACAAGGTCAAAGTTGTGTGTGTGTATAAAAACATACATACATATGTCAGATTCATGTTTTCATTGGTGTAGTAAAGTTCTAGTGAGGAAACTCCAGCCACAAATGTGTATCAACAACCAACTGGTCTGGAACTTGTAGCTTAAGAGTTGTCTCCTGTGCCTTGAAGATAAGCAACTTAACCAAAGTCACATTAATATTTGTCAGAATTGGGGCTTGAACATAGGTCCTTCAGTGTTCCAAGGCTAATTCTCTATTTACCTATTCGATCTGTCTCTCACTGCTTTAAGTAAGAACCAAATACTAGGATTAGAGCAGTATAATCTTTTACAAAACACTGTGCAGGTCAGGTCTAATAAGGTTCTGAACTATAAAAATTCCTCACTGTCCACAACACAAAAGGATTCCCACACTGGATTAGTTAACAACCCCTAAGCTAGGCTCATAGACTGATTTGATTCATTATGTTGCTGAAGGAAAATCAAGAATTTGTGGAATGACTGGTCAGGGAAAATCAGCAAAGCTTAAGAGAATAGTGTTTTGCATGGGTGATGTTGCCCACAAATAGGGAGAAAGAAAAAAGGTCCCCTGCATGGGTAATCTCACATATCCTTAAAAGACATTAGATCTGGAAGGGGTCACAAGACTGGAGATTTAGTCTGAAGATTAGACTTCTGGGATACAGATAACTAAATTGACTTGCCCAAGCTCATATAATAAACTGAGTCTAGAATACAATTCTTTTCCTACAGCAATTCTGGTATAAATGATGGAAAGGTGGGCCAAAAACAGGGGGGTCAAAGGAGGGCAATAAAAATAGATGTTTGTAAAAATCAAGTTGATGGTGGGTTCTGACTGCTTGGCTAAGTTAGGATTAGCTACTATTATTATGGATTATTTCTAATAATAGCTAACATTAATATGCTAGGAGTTTGTAAACTATTTTTATACATTCTCTCATTTAACTCTTACCCTGTGTAAAGTGGAGTATCATCCCTATTTTAGAGATGAAAAAACTTAGGCTGAGAGAGCTTAAGGGGACTTGCCCAGCCACAGAGGTAATAAGTATCTGAAGCAGGTCTATAAACTTAGTAGTAATTAGTAATTGTTGGGCAAAAATCTAAAATTATGAAATGATCCAAAGAATTTCATTTCAAGCAACTGTATACATCAGACCACAGGCTGGAATGACTGGTATACCCAAGAGGCTAAAAATGTACTATTTCAAGAATAAAGTATTTAACATTAACCTTTTATTCCACCATCCAGGTAAAAAGAGACTCAAATACCAACTAAAATTCTCGACTGTACACAGTGATAGCCGAATATAGCAACAATAAATGGAAATCATAGCCCCAAAACCTGGTTTCATGAAAAGGAATTTTGAGCGGATTTTCCACTTCATTCTAGCCTCTTTCCTACATCTGCTGTGTTTTTGTACTTTATTGAAGGGTAGATTTATCGAATGAAATTTTGCACGTCTTGAATACTTAAAATACCTGCCTTAAAGACAAAAAAGGACCTGAAAATTCTAAAAATAATAATCTTCATGACTACAACATAAAAATGCGTAGCATTTTTTAAAACCCGGATAAACATCCAAAAATTAACTCACTTATCAGTTTCTTTTCTCTCAGTTGGCCCATCTTTTTATTACTTCAGCACTAGTAAAGCCGAAATGCTGACTAAGCATTTTTAAGTGACTAATACCCATGCTGCAAATAAAGTATTTTTCTCTGAAAATGATCCTTTAGTTCATTGCGTACACTATCAAGCGGGCTAAGACAGAGCAGAAATCCCTGTTTATACCAGGGCACAGCTGATTTATGGGGAGTGTAGAAATCATCTGAACACCAAGGTTTGGCTGCTTTCCAGAAGTAGAGAGGTAGATTCCAGACTGGGAAGGTGAGTTGCGTTCTTGAGATAAGTTAGGGTAGGATAGCTTTCTGGGCGTCGGATCTGGTTCTAGACAAAGCCCAAAAAAGCCAAGTCCGACAAATGGGGAGAGGAAAAGTACAAAAGCGACTTCTCACAGCAGGGGAGATAAATTAACAGCCTTTGTAACCGGTCGTAGCCGGGTGGCCCAGAGGAGAGGAGGCTGGAGAGTCGGGGCGATCTCGCTGGGGCCCTCTGCGGGGACTCCCAGGCCCCAAGAAAAGACCTTGAGAGCCAAATGAAGAACGACACCCCCAACCCCCACTTCCTCCCAGGGAAACCCGGGAGATGAGATTTGGGGGGCAAATTCGCGCATGACACAGGCTGGGATAAAGGGGCGATCGCCGCACTCCTTCCTCCCCGAATGGCGCTCCCCCCCCCATTCATGGCCTGCGATGACTTCAAGAAAAAAAAAGGGGGAAGAGTCTGGGCGGGGGCCCCCCGCAAGGACGCCCAGAGATGAAGCGGAGAAGCTGCCGGAAGGGTGCCCCCAGGTTCGGGGGCGCCTCGGTTGGGGGGGAGAACGCCGCGGGGTGTGGGGGCAGCGGCGCCTCCGGGCGGGGGTCATGGAAACGCCGGCTTTCGCTCTCTTCCCCGCCCCCCCCATGTTCCCTCAGCCTCTTATCCGCTTTACCTGCAGGTGACCTGTTTGGTCCAGCCACCGCCGCTGCCTCCCCCTCCTCCTCCCGCCGCCGGGGACTGGGAGGCGACTGTGGGGGTGAGGGTGGGGGAGGCCGCTGCCACCGCCGCCGCCGCTGCCGCTCCTGATGTTGTGGCTGTTGTTCCGGGAGCTGCA
This sequence comes from Phalanger gymnotis, assembly GCA_028646595.1. NCBI lineage: Eukaryota > Metazoa > Chordata > Mammalia > Diprotodontia > Phalangeridae > Phalanger > Phalanger gymnotis. The sequence goes on along the minus strand of CM053623.1, from coordinate 83,902,077 downwards.
GCCTCCGCCATTACTGTTTATCCCACACAGCAATGGCACCGGAACTTCCGGGATCACATACTTCCGGTCAGGCGGCGGGGGAGGAGGGAGGAGAGACGGGGCTCGTCTCTGCCTGGTCTTCACCGCCTCCCCAAATCGAGTCGCGCCACCCCCCCCATCCCCCCATCCTGCGGTCTGAACAAAGTCGGGGACCCGGCCTCCGAGCTCCCTCTGCCCGCCCCCAGGGCTCCTCCAGGTCGTCTCTGATTGGTGGAGCGCGCTTTCTACCGGCAAACAGGAGGGGCTAGTAACCGGGACTCTATACAGGTGTGCTCCATCTCCAATCATCAGCATCAGCATCAAAAGCATCATCAGCGTCATCCTGACAACTGAGAAGTTGAATGGCTTCTCTATTGACGATCTCCACTTTATTTTATTTAATGGAGTTGTTTGCCCATTAGACTGCAAGCTCCCCGAGGGGAGGAACTCTTTTGCCTTTGTACCTTCCAGTATTTAACACAGGGCTTAATAAATGCTTATTGAGAGACCGACTGGTCACAATATATGTACAGCGATGTAGACATCTATATGTATACAGATCTCTATATAGCTACAGAGGTCTATATGCATATAGATGTCTATATGGCTATGCATTCGTGCTCATATATATAATGTTTGCATTACCTAAGGGTCTGTGACTGGCAAACGCTCTGGCCCAAATTGTGTAGTGTGTCCACCTAATATACTTAAATTAAGCCTCTCTTAATATGTCCTTACTTTATCATTCAATCGGCAAACATTTATTAAGCAGCTTATACTATGTGCCAGGCACTGTGCTAAGCTCTGGGGTTACAAGGAAAGGCAAAAACATGTATAGCCTATATTACATTATATGCCATCTTGGAGAGGGAGGGGGAAAATATCTGGAACTCAAAATCTTGTAAAAGAGAATGTTAAAAACTAAAACTAAATAAATAGAAGAGGAAAAAAGAAGCAAAAGACAGTCCCTGTTTTCAAGTAGTTTACAATCCAGTTTGGGAGATGACATGCACACAGCTATGTACAAATAAGACAAGATAAATTGAGGATAATCAACAGAGGAAAGGCACTAGCATTAAGGGGATTGAGAAAGTCTTCTTGTAGAAGATTAGATATTTGGCTAGGGGACCTTGGGAATTCAGGGATCCGGTGTCAAAATCTAGAGTATCTTCCCTTAAATGTGGGTAATTCCTTCTGCACAAGAAAATGCCAGGTTTTGATTATAACCACATAACCAAGACAATCTTGGTGTTAATGCTATTTTCTTTAATGCTTGCTTATACCCAGGCTGGAAACTCTGGGCAGAGATTACTATACCTTGAAGTTACAGAATTATACTTAATATTATATAATTATATAACAGTGCATTTTACATAATTGTTATAATTAAGTAAATATGATCAATTATAGTAACTCTAAATATTAATTTATATGTAATATATTAGCTATTAATGTGGCATAGAATTATAAGTAATAATATATGACTTTATAACAATGTAGAATATATAGTACAATTATATAACAATGTATAATATGTTACATTAATATAAGTTAATACATAGTATATAATGATTATAATTAATTATAATAATACTTATAATGAAAACCCTTATAGACTTTGATTTGGCTATTTGAAATCAGACAGAAATTTAGATAAAACATCTCTGAAAGAGGAATGGATATTAATGAGTAAATAGGATTCTACTTATATTCTGCTTTTCCGAAATGTCCCTGGGAGGGACGCTGGGAGGGAAGTATACCTATAATCTACTCTCTGTAATTGAGGCTTCCTCCTAATCTTACAATAACCTGTCATCTGTCAATGGAGGATCTGGCTGTTCTGGTTATTAAGGTCAGAACTTGATAGTACTGTAACATAACTGAAGGCCTGAATGAAAAAATTTAAGTCCATTTCATGAAATAAGTTGTTGTGGCCTGTGCTTTAAAACCCTTCTGATCTTCCTCTACTATGACCCAGCTCTTCATTCTAAAGCCTCGCTCCAGCCCTGGAATTGACACATGGGAAAAACCCTCCACCCTTGTGACCTCTGCCTCAGATTGGATGACTTCTCCCAGAACCTCCTTATAGGAGAGCACTCAGACTAGCTGTATTCCAGACTTTTTCTACCATGCCTCCTCAAAGGGTACGGTTCCCCTCCTTTTCCCTTTTCCAGGTACCTTTTTTAATGTAGTCTTCTCTGTTTCAAATATAAGCTCCTTGAGTGCAGGAACTGTCAAGCATTTATGGTCTATTATGTGCCAAGTACTGTGTTAGACACAGAAGATACAAAGGCAACAGCAAAATAGACCCTGACCTTAAGGAACTTGCAATATTCCTATGGGAGACATAAGTAGGTATATACAAAATTGTATGTTGTAAATATAATATTGTAGAAAAGGCACTAGGAGCTGGATGGGGAATCAAGAAAGGCTTTGAGTTGTCTTGAAGGAAGCTAGGTATTCTACTAGATGAAGGTAAGGAGAGAGCAGATGCTAGGCATGGGGAAATAGCTAATTCAAAAGGTATGGAGATGATGTGGGGAACAGTGACTTTGGCTATTGTGGAAACCCTTCCAGATGGTGTGGAAGAAGGGAAGTAATGTATAGTAAGGTTAGGGTGGGGCCAGGTTGCAAAAGAACAGAAGGATAGTAGATAACTATTGTCATTCATTGAATGAGAGAATTACATGGTCAGATCTATGCTGTTTGGAAAATAGTTTTTGAAGCCTATTGAAGATGTGGATAAGGGAAGTGTGATAGCATCTACCAGAGTTCTCTTTTGGGAAGGGAAGCCTAATGTCTCAGGCTAGATTTTCCCTAAAAGGGAACAAAGACGGACTTGATTGGCTAGGGGAGATAGGACAAAGCTCAAACCATGCCTTCCTTGACTCAGCTTCCTAGGAGCCTCATGGCTTCCTGGTCACCTAAGGGCATAAAAAGACCCACCCAGGTGGGATCTGCATTATCCAGACTTAGTGGATGTCCCAAGACCTCACCTCCTGCCCTGATGACCAGGTCAGTTTCCTTGTGGGAAAGGAGTGGCTTCCTCCATCCAGGCTAAGTGCTACAAATCCTTTCCATGTTAAGGCTAAGTGAACCTCCTTTTGTTAAATGTTTAATGATTTACAATGCATCATTACGTCCCAACACCATACCCTTTAACAGTTCTGGCCTGAGTCAGGCCCACACCTAGCAAGGAGAGAATTGAGGCAAGGAGAAAGATTGGGAAGCTACTGTAATAGTCCAGGCAAGAAGACCTAAGCTAGGGCAGCTATGTCAAAAGAGGGAAGGGGAGGGATACAAGAGATGTTGTGAAGTTATAAATAATGAGATTTAGAAACTGAATGTGGACAGCGGGAAAGTAAAGAGTATAGGATGACACAGAAGTTTCAGATCTGGATAGCTAAAAGTATGGTGGTACCCTCTACAGAAATAAGGATGCTCAGATGCTCAGAAGAAAGGTGAGTTTTAGGGGAAAGATAATGAGTCTGTTTTATAAATGTTGAGTTTGAGATACCTATGGGACTGATGAGGGCACAGTCTCTGGGAACTCCCTTGAATCTGGAATACAGTCTCTGGGACCCTCCTTGAATTCTCCTTGAATCTTCCAACTAGATCTGGCCTTCTCCTAAGGCCATAAGCCTTACGTTATCTTTAGGCCCAAATCTCTACCTAGCCTTGCCCTTTATTGTCCTGCTACTTCCTGCCCTTGACACTATTCCATATCCATGCCTTCAGCTACTTCCCACCCTTAGTCCCATTCTCTTGGCTCCTGGAGTCTGACCTTATCTTGTTCTCCTTAGACTCCTCCTCGGGACCCTCCCTAAAGCCCTCCTCTAGTCACCCCAGACCACCCCTCAAGCCCTCCTACAATCTTTGTATATATAATCTCCATCTTGCCTCCATAAAGGCGCTCAGATTCAATCTAGCTCAGTAGATTGCATACTATAAGAAGTGGTTGGAGAGTGGAAATCATCAGGACCTGGGTTCAAGTGTTGCTTCTGATATGTACTACTAGCTACCTGAGCCTGAGTAAATCAATTAACTTTTTAGTGCTCCTGGCAACTCTGAGACTACAAGTGGCAGAGAATGAGCCAACTTACATTGGTGGAGGGAGCTTCCTCACCCAGGTGTTCTCAGCATCAGAAAAGTCACCGGCCCACTCTCTATACCTATCCTATAGGACTCTTAAATTCAATGTGTCCAAAACAGAATTCATTATTCTTCCCTCTAAACTATTCCTAACTTCCTTATATCTATCAAGGGCATGGATGGCCATTCCTATAGGCACCCAGATTTGAGACTGTCCTCAGTTCTTCATTCTTTCTTAGCCCCAACTTACCAGTCACCAATTCTAACTCCACAGCATTTCTCACAACCATCGCCTTCTGTCCAATCACAAGGTTCCTCTCCCTTGGACGGTCTTCCTTGCCTCCATTCTTTCCTCTCTCCAGGCTATCCTGTACACAGCTGCCAAAGTAATATTCCTGAAAAAGAGGCCTCACTGTATCACTCCATCAGATGCCTATTATATCCAGGACGAAATACAAACTCCTGTGGTCTAAAACCCTTCTCAACCTGCTCCAGGTCACCTCTCCAGGCTAACTTCAGATTATACCCCATCCATTCACTATTTCATCTATTCAGACTGCCCTACTTTCTGTTCCTCTTATTCAATCTTCCACCTCCCACCTCCACTGCTTTGCACAAGCTGTCCCCCATACCTCATCTCCATCCCTTAGAATCTCTGGCTCCTTTCTGGTGCCACCTTCTACTTAAGACCTTTCTTTATCTTCTTTCCCACTGCTAGTACCACCTTCCTCTAAAACAAAATGTCTTTATACTTACTATATATATACACATATATGCATATATATATGTATATATATGCTGCATTTACTTATATGTATACATGTTGTTTCCTGGGATAGAATATAAGCTTCCTGAGGGAAAGACTGGTTCATTTTTGTTTTAGAATCCACAGAGATGGTAAGGGCGCATAGTAGCCACTTAATAAATGCTTATTGACTGATTCATTTATTCTAGTGTTAAAGGTCCTCCACAATCTGATTAAAACCCACCTTCCCAATCTTACCTAACAGTACCCCCCTACATTGTAACATCTAAATCAAAAAGGACAACTCTCGATCCCCCTTCTTGGTCCTGCCTCATATTGTCTCTGTGTGCTTGCTTAAACTACCTCTCAGTTAGCCAGTCAAGTAGCATTTATTAAGTATTTACTATATACTAGGCACTGTGCTAAGTCCATCAAACTCCTTTTCTTCCTTTAAGCCCCAACTGAAAGTGCTACCTCCTTCATAAATCCTCACATTCCTTACCCCACTTTACATTCCCTCAACCTCTCTTAACTTCATATTCCAGGTGAAAGTGACCTTGTCATCCTCAAATTTCTCATAGAACTTGGCTCATTCATACCTTTGAACTTACAAGTCTTTTCCTTATGATATATTTACTTGGGTATATGTCATTGCTTCACCCCCTCTCTCCATTTGATGTTAAGCTTCTTGAGAAAAGGTTTTAGGGTTTATATTTAAGTCCTCTACCTAGCCCTTGGTAGGCGCTTCATAAGTGTTTGTTGAACTAAGTTGAAATTGTACTTTGCCAAGAGAAAAAAAGACCCGTATTTACAAATACATTTTAGTAGTTCTCTTTGTGGTAGAAAAGAACTAGAAACTTAGGTATGCCCATCCGTTGGGAAATAGTTCAATAAATGATGATAAATGAATTTAATGGAATATAATTGTGTTGTAAGAAATAACAAAGAGGATAATATGAATCAGTGCTGACTGAAGTGGGCATAACCAGGAGAGCCATTTATACAAAAACAACAACATAGTAAAGATGAACAACTTTGAAGGACAATTACCTCACAATTACCAACCATGATTTCAGAATACTTAGAATGAAGAATGTTACCTACAACCTGGCAGAGAGGTGTTGGATTCAACGTGCAGAAAGTGAAATACAGATGCCCATCAGTAGGAGAATGGCTAAATAAGCTGTGGTGTATGAATGTAATAAATGGAATACTATTGTGCTATAAGAAATGGGGAACAGGCAGACTTCATAATAACCTGGAAAGACCTACTTGATCTGACGCTGAGTAAGGGGAACATTATACAGGATTACAGATATGTGGTATCTGTGATGACTAACTTTGATGGACTTGGCTCTTCTCGGCAACACAAGGTTCAAAAGACTCCAAAAGACACATCCAGAGAAGGAATTACGGAATTTGAATGCAGACCGAGGCAAAGTATTTGCTCTCTCTTTTTCATGATTCATTCCATTGGTTATAATTCTTCTTTTCAACTTGACTGTTGTGTAAATAAGTTTAATGCGAAGGTATACATAGAACCTATATGGGATTGCATGCCATCTTGGGGGGAAGGGGGGAGGAGAAGGAGGTAGAACTGAGTTGTAAACAAAAAATAAAAGATAACTTTAAAAAAAAGAAAGGGAAATATATTTTTGGATATAGCCAATGTAGGAATTTGTTTCACTTGACTTTGCATACTTATTACAAGGGATTTGTTCTCTTCCTTTTTTTCCTTCAGTAAGGGAGAGAGTTGAGAGGGAAAGAATAAGAAGAATAGCTAGCATTTATATAGTATCTACTATGTGCTAGGCACTGTGCAAAGTGCTATACAAATATCTCATTTGGTCAAATAATTGATAATTGAGAAATAATCAAGAAAATAATTGCTTCTTAATTGAAAAAATTAAAATTTAATTTAAAAAAAGAGAGCACCTTCCCTTATTCCATTAGTGACTGGTGAATATACTATCATTAACTCTGACCTGGAAAGCAATCCCTTCATGGATTTGAATTAATTTCTTTGGGTCATATCTGAAAGAGGTTGGCAGTCAGTTCTTCAGTTCTGTTGGAGAAAGAAGGGGACCCAGGAGAAATGCCATGTTCAGGAATAGAGTTGATGGAATACACTGAAGCTAAGCCTTGTACTTTATCTCCCAGGAACTAGGGCAAGGGCAGAGGTTCCAGTGGCAGGAAAACCACAGCTATCTTTGTTTATTCTTCTTTCTCCATGGAGAAATTGTACTCTTTTGGCTGGTCTTCTAACAATAGCCTCATCAGCAGGCTTTTCCTAAATCTGGCTACCTGGGACACAGGATTCTCATTAGCATCAGAAAGCTTTCTAAGCCTAGATTTCAGTGATTCAGAGATTGTTTTCAAACCAGTACCTGAAATTCTAGGGAGGAGCCAGCCTTGGTCAGGTGTAGGGAGCAAAGTAGGAAGTAACTAGCTATGGGTGAGGAAGCCCAGGCTGACCAAACAGAAAAAGAAATAGAATTAAAATATCTTCTCGGAGAATGGCATGGAGCTTCAAAGTTAACTCTGAGAGGAAAGGGAATAGAGGTTAAGAGGGCACATGCCTGAAATATCAAACCCACTGAGAGGAACCAAAAAAAATCCTAACTTAGAAAAAGAAAGACAATGCTAGAGACAGAGGAAAATATGAGCCTGGCTTCCTAAATCTTAAATGTAAATGAATTAATCTAATAAAATGAAATAGTGATAGATCAGATAATAAAACTAAACCCCACAATCTATTGTTTATAAGGAACACATCTAAAAAGCAAAGATATACATAAAATAAAAATGAAATGCTTGAACAAAATTTATTATGTGTCAAGTATAACCAAAAAAGCAGAGGTTGCAATCATGCTATCAGAAAGAGCAAAAACAAAAACTCACAATATACACAGATCAACAAGGAAATTACATGTGCTTAAGAGAGACCATAGGCAACAAGCCAACATAAATATTAAACTTATATGCTCCAAATGGCATAATATCTAAATCCATAAAGGAAACATTAACTGAACTACAAAAGACATGAATAGTAACACAATAATAGTAGGGCCTTTAGTGTTC
>CM053623.1:83867044-83893641 GCA_028646595.1 Phalanger gymnotis | reverse complement strand
AACCCAGATGTTGGGCTCTTGAGACAGTGTTGATGTTAAGACTCCGGGCAGCTGTAGCTAAGGAGCCCTCCAGCTTGTAAACCCGGATGCTGAGACTTTGTTGAACTCTGGTAACTATGTATTGGGATTTGAATCAGACAAGGTCTGTCTGTTGAAGTTTGTAATTTGCTTGTATTTTGTTCTGAAGTTCAGGGTGCTGCCTTTTTCTCCTGAACTAGGTGAATGATATTTCTGTGCTCAATTAAAGTAAGCTTGCCAACCCCTTAACCTTGCTCTCCTTATTAAGGCATATCAAAAGAACCTGGGCTTTCTGGCTGTCCAGCAGCTTTCTGGGTGCTGGCTGGGCGTGGATCTGGACCCCCCACAGAAGCTGCTAGCCAGATTGTTAAAACACCCTCCTTAGTTCTCACCTCCACTGAAATCAAACCTCACTTTCTCGATCAAGGACTCCTATGAAGGCTCCTCTGACCAGTTTAGCCCAAAGAAACCTCTCCCATCTCCTAATTCCTGTCTCCTCATTTTCTATTAGTCACTGGTCACTCACCAACTTGTGTACATGTGTATGAGATTGAGTGTGGGTTCAAAAAATCAACTGCTGAAGTGTAGACTAGGTGAGATGTGAGTGGGCTGCAATTCGTATGACAAAAGACTTTGGGACTTTGGACTGATAACTTAGCATAAGCCAAGAACATTGGCAGGAAAAAACAACAGCCTTAGGTCCCATTAAATGAAATAGCCTGTTTACAGGGAGGGAGGTAACGTCCCATTCTATTCTGCTGTGCTCAGATCACATATGAAATACAGTTTTTTTTCCCCTCAGATTTTCTTGACAACTATCAGCAAACATTAACATACACATATTACATATAGTTTCTTTTTAAAGTACATGTTAAACCATTCTCTAAACGCTTAAAAACGAACACTGCCCCACTTGTCTATGTCCTCTTTTGAATCTCCTTTTGTTCTATGTATTTCTAAAAGTGTAACTGACACTTTTTTCTTCCTTTTCTTTTCTTTCCTTTTTTTTTGCATCTCCATCAATACCCGTCCCTTTCCTCCCACACTTTCTCCCCTGCTACAAGTTATCTTTACCTCTTCTTTGTTTCTGTAGAGAGTACCACCATTCTTCCAGGCCCCCAGGTTCATAGCCTTAGAATCATCCTTAAGTCCTCCCAATTCCTCACTCCTAACCAATCAGTTCCCATGTCTTGATGATTCTACCTCTACAACACACATAACATTTTAATCCTTCTCTCCACTCAAGTAGCCACCTACCCTAGTTCAGACTCTAATCACTTCACACACTTTAACCGTCCTAGTCCTAGTGGTCTTCCTGTTTCAAGCCTCTCCTCCCTCCAGAGCAACCACATTAACATTCCCAAAGCTCAGGTTTAGCCATGTCACTCCTTTGCTCAAAAAACTCCGGTGGCTCCCAATTGCTTCTGGGACAAGATATGAACTGTTCTGGCATTTAAAGCCTTTCCCGATCTGACTCCAAACTTAATGCACATCACTCCACTTCACACACTGTATTCCAGTCAAATTGGCCTCCATGCTGGGCCTCATACACGACATTCCGTCTCGCCATTTGATGCCTGCCTGTGTGCACAGGCTGTTCCCCATTCCTGGAATACTGTACATTCCCTCCACAGGCCTGCCTCTTAGAATCCCTCTCTACCTTCGAGGATTAACTCAAATGATTACTTCTCGAGGTAGACTGCCTCAGTATCCCTAATTACTAGAGCCCCTCCTTCCTCCAAACTACTTTGTATAAATTTTGCATTTGCTTATCTGTGCAAATTTTATTTCCCTCCAATAGAATGTAAGCTTCTTGAAGGCAAAGATTGTTTGCTCATTTGTTTCTTGTTTTATTTATTTATTTATGCGTTTATTTCTCCAGAGACTAGCATAGTCCCTGGTAGTAGATGCTTTAAAACAAAACAAAAAAACTGCCTTGTTGAAATGATTTGAGTATCCAGGCTTATAAAAATTAGGTAAGGTGACTGAGGTCCTTTCCAATCGAGGGCATGCTGGAATCAGTTCCCATGTGCTAGAGAGAGAAATTTTTAGTATGAACAGTTATGTCTTGGAAATTCTCTAAGGCTACAAATCAGGGCTTGATTTATTGTTTGGTTAGTTGTCCAAACTTAAGAAAGTGATGGAGACCATGTTAACAATGAAGATTAAACTTAAAAGTGTGTCCTTCCCATGCCACTTATTAACATATTAAACATTTATCAGCACAAATCACTGCTTCCAATTCTAGAAAGTGAGATGTGGATAATCAAGAACGACTGATATGAAAATAAATGTACCAGCGCTCATACGTTGAAATGAGTGTTGCTCCCTCAGAGTAGTCTCCTGGGAAAACTTATGCTTGTTCTTTTTGAGGCAGTCAGGGTTAAGGAACTTGCCCAAGGTCACACAGCTGGTGTCTGAAGCTGGATTTGAACTCAGGTTCTCTTGACTCTACCCATTATACCATCTAGCTGCCCCTCGACTTGTTCTAATGACATTGCTTTTTTTTTTTTTTTGGTGGTATATGATTGTAGTGGAATAGTGTTGTGCTATAAGGAAGGACAAGAAGGATGATTTTAGAAAAACTTGGAAAGAATTACACAAACTGATACATAGTGAACAGAACCAGGAGAACATGGTACATGGTAACAACGTTTGTGTATAGTTCTTAACTGCTTTTGAGAATGGTTATACTCACCCATAGGTCTGCCAACATTATACCAATGTGTCTATTTTACTACAGCCCTTCTAACATGTATCATTTTCCTTTTTTGGTCATCTTTGCCAATCTGGTGGAGGTTAGGTAGAATCTCAGAAATGCTTTAATTTTCATTTCTCTAATAGTGATGTGGAATTGTTTTTTTTTTTTTAATATGAGTATAGATAGCCTGGGTATCTCCCCTTGAAAATTGCTTTACATGTTCTTAGACCATTTATCAATTGGGGAATGGTTCTTACCCTTATAAATTTGATTCAGTTTCTTATATATCTTAGACATGAGACTTTTATCAGAGAAACTTGCTGCAAAGATTTTCCCCCAGATAATTGTTTCCTTTTGAATGTTAGCTTTATTTTTTTGTGCAACTCCATAATTTTATGCAGTCAAATTATCCATTTTGTCTTCTGTGATCCTTTTCATCACTTGTTTGGTCATGAACTTTTCTTCTCTCCGTAGTTCTGACAGGTAATTTTTTCCATGTATCTCTACAATAACTGCTATTATTTAGAATATTTCTAGATTTCCTCTTTTGGAAATGCCTTTTGGGACCAGTTCATACACAGTAAAATGTCTCACTACTTTATAACCACACCCTGAGTTTGCAGATTGTGACTTAGTTCAATCACCAACCTTATTCAGCAGACTTGTTTGCCTTTCATTATTGTTGACTTCTGGCTGTTTTCAAAAATTAAATCTACCTAGGAGAGACAAAAGAGTTGCCCACCAGAGTTGATGACTTTTGTAGTTCCACCTTTGGAGTCTTATTTGGCCATCTAGATTGTGGCGAAGGATAGAGAAAATATCACTTTGTATGCTTAGAGTCAGGGCAGCAAGGTGGCATAATTATTAGAGTACTGGGTCTGGAGTCAGGAAGACTCAGCATCTTGGCCAGATCTGGCCTCAGATACTTCCTAGCTGCATGACCCTGAGCAAGTCACTTAACCTTGTCTGCCTCAGTTTCCTTGGCTGTGAAATGAGCTGGAGAAGAAAATGGCAAACCACTCCAGATAGCGAACAACCACAACACGTTTAGAGTCCCTACTTTGCATCGAGTGGGGATTGATCAAATACCTGTTGGTTGATTGATGAAGCTCAAAATTGTGGTTTCCATAATTCTAAGAGAGGCAGTCAGTTTGCTCCCATATGTGCAGGACACGATATGCAGCTAAGCGGCAGGAATTTAGAGAGATGGGCCAATGTCTTCTCATCTTTCTCTCACCATTTCTCCTAAAAACAGTTGCCCAAGGGGTTGAGAGCTGCTTTTAGATATGGATTCTTGAGATCATTGTCCCCTTGGTCTCTCTAGACCCATCCCCCATTTTTCTTTGGTTCTTTTCCCCAACCTCAGTAGCTAATCTGACAGTCTCCACAATAGTTTTTCCAATATCATCAGGACATAGCTCTGCTTTAAGTTGCAAATTGCAAAACAGATTTCATCTGTTTTAATTAATGATTATTGATGAGAGTGAAATCTATTTTCCCTCCCCTTTCCAAGTGATCAAAATAGTGCTATTTAGCTGGCTTTGAGATAACTACTGGGCACCAAGTGCTTTCAGAGAACCAATTGCTGATCAGCTGGCTGCCCTACAAGAGGCCAGTACATGCTGCATAGGGAGTGGGTATTTTGCTCTTACCGTGTATGCCTGGTGTCAAACTCAAAAAAAAACCCAACCAGATTCCTGTGGGCCCAGTATTGCCTTAGAAAACCACAAGTTAACCTTATTTATGTTGTATTGTATTTTTATTTATCAAACACTTTCCAATTACATTTTACTCTAGTTCTGGCCCATACTCAAGAGTTTTGTGGGAATGCAGCTAAAGACCTGGAGTTTACTGGTCTCCACTGGATATGCAGCTTGGCTCAGTCCTGAAAATGCATCATTCTCCTCTGATGCATCGCTTCTGGTTTGTAGCCAGGGCATTTGGTAAGCTGCCTTTTGGGATGGGCAATTTTATTTTTTTTCCTGGAAGCTGGCTTTGCAAGTCTTGAGCCTCCCAACTCAACTGTTTTGATTCCAAAACAGTTCTGGTACTGTTTCGAAACAATCTAAAGGTACTCAGACCAACATAGCTTTAGGCTGAGGGATTCATCTTGCTTGGCGGAGTCCCTAGCTTTCTCTAAGGCTAAGGTCTTAGACGAAGATCATCCTGGTCCTCCCCATCTCATCCCACCCAACTCCCTCAGGTGCTAGTACCCTCCTTCCCCAAACCACTTTGTAGATTTTGTATTTGCTTACCTGTGTACATGCTTTCCCAAATAGAATGTAAGAGATAATCTTCATCCTCCCCATTGACCAATGAGGATGTTGAAACTAAGACTGTGACTTCAAGTGAGGCTGCAGAGTACCATGGAAGTACTAAAGTTCTCTCCTAAGTAGAGCAGAGATCTGATCATAGAGCAGGATTGTTATCTGCCTCCTTGAAGTAATTTGCATGGTGCTGGTGTTAGCTGTCAGGAACACAATGGGAGTTCAAAGGAATTTACTGATGCCAATAACTATCAGGGGAACCTAGGGCACTTCCTGTTGAGGAGGGTGGTGACTGTGGTTAGCAAAAAAGATTTTGACTTCAGCTATCCTTTTGGGTGCTAGCTGGGTGTGGCCATGGGCCTGACTTTAAAAAAAGAGGTGAAAATGTGATTAACCCTAGGTGCATTGGTGAGTATCTGCTGTACCAGCTCCTTGTAGAAGAAACTCAGCAACAAATAACACCTTCAGCTTGATGGAGAAGCAGCAGACAGCATTTTGGAAGAGACGAATAGCAGTTGTGAAGGCTGAATAGAAAATTAGTAAGATATAGCTGGTTGCTGGGAAGTGAAGCTTTGATATGCAGCCCTAGGGCTGTGAGTTGTGCAGGGAGCATCCCATCTCCCACCAGCAGTATGGGAATCTATAGAAAACTGAGCCCTTTTTGTAAACGGAGGGTTTCCTTTTAAAATTACTTTATTTTGTCTTAATTTAAAGTTTTGTTATTTGACTTAATAGTCCTGAGAGAATGTACTAGATGGAGGCTCAAGCCGTATGTGCATAATCTTGATTATTAAGACATATCACATACCAAATGTGGGGAAGCAAAAGTTGCACAGAACTCATGCCGTAACTCATCTTGGTACAGAGGTGACTCTGGTTCTCAGAGGCTGTCAGCAGCTCGCAAGGTCTGGTGGGTTCCACCAAACTGGAGAGATTTCACATGTGGGCCCAAGAAGCTGTTCCCAAGAGCTCATCACCACTTTGGTTGCACTTCGATAAAGTTTTTAGTCAAAACAGCTTACGGATACGGTTTATGAAGCATATGGCTCTGTTCCACACCAAGGGTGAGAGCATTCACGTTGGTGAAATGATAGATCCTTCAAGTACCAAGGAATAAATACTGTGGTATGACCAGGGTGAGCCAAGGTCAAAGTCCTAATGCTCTAGGCAGCATCAGAAGGTTAAATTCGGGGCCTCAAGCTAGATTCACACAAAATCCACCCCTCTTTGCCTTTCATTAATTGTGGAAGTAAAGACATTTATGGTGTTCTTCTTTTGACATTTTCTACCCTGCTAAAAATCAGATACTCATGCTTGGGTTGTGGTTATATCTTAAAAAACTAAAGGGACCAATGAATATCCTTGGCATATCTATTTTGAGAATCAGGAATTAAACACGCTGTCATAATTCACTGAGACCACTAGGTGACAGCATTGATAGGCCTGGAATAAACTGTGGAACACATCTCTATTGCAAAAGATAAAACTCTATTATCATCTATTTATACCTCTCCCACCTGAACTTTAAAATCAGAAAGGCTACCGGCTATTCCAACATGAGTGGATAGGATCATAGACTTAGAGCTGGAAGGCAGTTTAGGAGCCGCTGAGTCCAAACCTCTCATTTTACAAATAAGGAAACTGAGACACAAAGGTAAGTTACTTGCTCAAGGTCATTCAGCTAATACGTATCTAGTGCAGCATTTGAACCCAAGTCTTCCTGCCTCTAAGCCAGAGCCCAATCCATTATAATATGGTGCCTCTAAAGACGCATACCACATCACAGTATTGGCGCCTACTTGCTGTTACAGGTGTCAGGGGTTCTATAAGGACTTCCTGTCTCCTATACATCATTCTCCTTGACTATCTTTGCCATTGATTCTCTCTTCTTTCCTCCCCCCAAGTATCCCACTGTCCCATCTAGAGGATCCTCTCTTGAACCCCTGTTCCAACCTCTTTACTGTCCTTTTAGAGGCACCATGGCATAATGGAGTGCACCTTCATTTTAGAGCCAAGGATACCGGGTCTGACTTCTAGTTCTGAACACTTCTTCCGTGTGTGGCCCTTTGGTGGTCTGGTGCCATGGAAGGCACACTGGATTTATAGATAGAAGACCAATGTGGGTCTGAATCCTGGGTCTATCATTTACTTCCCGTGTGGCCTTGTGTGGTCTGGTGCCATGGAAGGCACATTGGATTTATAGAAGGAAGACCAACCTAGGTCTGAATCCTGGGTCTACCATTTACTACCTGTGCAAGTCATTTCTTCTCCATGGACCCGGATCCTTATTTTGTAAATGACAGGGTTGGATGAGATGATCTGTAAGGTCCTTTCCAGTTATAAACCCTGTTGACAATGACACTGAGTAGTACAGAATCTGTAAAATGGGGACCACATACGCACTGTTTCACTGGGATGTTGAGATGTTGCACGTGGCACTCGTAAAGTACCACATATGTGGGTGCTGAACAATCTGGGCACCAGTGTTGCTGTTCACCCTCCCGTCAACCTCCACCTTTTCAATGCTTCACTCTGGAAGCTGAGCTGCTGAGCACCAAATAACTGGAAGTGTTAAAGATTTGTACCTAGCCTAAACAGAAAGGAAAAAGAAAACCCATATTTTTCTTTTTTTTTTTTAATATCTAAGATATATATGTATAAAAAAATCCACTTGAATGTCAGTGATGTGCTGGATCCCAAGGTCCTTTTCCAGTGCAGGGACTGAAGAAGCCAGGACTGGCTGGGTTCTCTCTCTCTCTCTCTTGCTTTCTGTCATGGGAGAAATTTCAAGGCTGAGTTGGTGCCTGGGACATTTTCCATTTCTTCCCTTTACCTTGAGCTCCCAAGATTCCACCCCCTTCACGAGAGCCCACAGGGATGGTTTTCAAAACATGTAGTGGCACAGGTGGGATTTCCTCTTTTTTTATTTTTGGCCAAGTCATAAAGTCATTTGAACAACTGCGTCAAGGCTTATTTCTTGTGAAGAAATTTCATTTTGTTTCCTGTAAAGAGAAAATAAGGAAAACAGTGCATCATCTGGAGAAAAGAGATGAGTGAAAAATCATTTCCTATTTCTCACCCCCTCTAACCTCCATTGAATGGACCATGTGTAGCAAACCTGCAGTTCTGGGCTACTCAGTAAACATAAACTTATTTATTTATTATCACTTACTATGTGCCAGGCACTGTGCTAAAAGCTTTACAAATACCATCTCATTTGATCCTTACAACAATCCTGGCAGGCAGGTGCTAGTATTTCCCCCATTTTACAGTTGAGGAAACCAAGGCAGAGATTACATGACTTGCCCAGGGTCACACAGCTAGTACATCTTAGAGACTGAATTTGAACTCAGGTCTTTCTGAATATAGGCTTGGCGCTCTGTCCACTGCACCACCTAGCTTCCCCTAGATTAAATTACAGTCTTTGTGCTCTCATGGAATCCAAACAGGATTTTTAAGGTATGTAAATGAATAAAGCACTAGGTTTTACCATCTATGAAGCTTCTCAGCTCCCCACAAGGAAGTTTCTCTCCCCTTTCTTTCACAAGCCCCCTTCCCCAGGCTCTATGTGACTCAGACCTGAGGCAGTGTCAGTAGAGAGCCCTGAGGATGGACTCCTCCCCAGATACTGACAAAAGGGCCATTCAGTGGGTGCCATCCCTAAGTAATGGAGTGGCCAAGTAAATTCCAAGGAGACAGTTAAGTTCTAGACCCTGGGAATTTCCACTGCATTTTCTCCTGCATTAGGGAGGACTGTTTTAATTTCTTAGGCTATGTCTTCAATTCTGACACTTCCCATAGATCTCCAGGAGGAGAGTCCACAATGGGCACGAGATTCACCAGCTGCAAAAATTATGATACAGCAGAAAAAATACTAGACTTGGAATGAGGAGTCCCAGGTTTGAAATTTGGTTTTCTATACTTACTAGCTATGAGGCCATAGGCAAGTCACTTAATCACAGTTTACTCTTCAGTAAAATGGACATATTAGTCCTTTTGCTACCTTTGACACAGGGTTGTTGTGTGGAAATCTCTTTGTGAACTTCACGAAAAGTGGTCTAGAAATGTGAATTACTATTCTTATTTTTCCCAAATGGCTTAGCACACAAGAGTGTGGTTTAATAAATAAGCACATGATAAAAAGAAAAAGAAGAGGGCAGCGAGGTGGCACAGTGAGCAGAGCACCGGCGCTGGAATCAGGAGGACCTGAGTTCAAGTCCAGCCTCAGATACCAGACACTCGACACACTTAACTAGCTGTGTGACCTTGGGCAAGTCACTTAACCCCAAATGCCCCGCCTTCCCTCCTCAAAAAAAAAAAAGGTGGGGGGGAGAAAATAAAGGGTAGAAGAAGGAAAGGAGTGGAGTCTGCCAAGGTGAGAAGACTGTCTCAATGAGGGATTCCTGGGGATACATTGTCAGGAGGGAAGAGAAATCCAAATCTATGTCTAATCTATTAGGGATTGACAGGAGCCAGCCAAGCAGGATTCTTCAGGGAAAAAAAATTACAAACAAACAAAAAATTCAGAAAGCAGAAAAGGTGACACCTCCCTCTCCTCTTCCCCTTACCTAGCCCTTTCAAGAACTTATTGACACCACTTTGTTCACTACTGGGGAGTGTCTCCAGGTACTCCTGTGCTCGGACCTCAAACAGACCTATTGGAAACAGAAATAAGCCTTTTTAGTTGTCTCCTGACACTTTTAAACAGACTAATTTTTTAAAAAATAAATTTTTATTAATGTACTTTGTTTTTATATCACCATAGTTTCCTCTGATATGCCTTCCCCCACCCAAAGAATCACCCCATAAAACAAATGGTGTTTTTTTTAAAGACAGAAAAAGAAAAAGGAAAAAATCAGCCTAACTGACCCATACATGGAAAAATCTGCAAATATGTGCAATGTAAAACAGTTGTACACCTCCTACCTGGTGATTCTATTTTTATTCAATTTTTAATTGATATCTTTTGTTTTTATATTATCTTCATTTTCAATACATTCCTCCTCCCTTCCTCACCCAGCAAGCCATCCTTTTATAACAAGAATAAAAAACAAAGGGAAAAAGAAAACCAAAACTAACCAATATATCAATCCAGTCTGACAGTATATGCAGCATTCCACATCCACAGACCCTCTCCCCCCAACCTTTACAAAGGAGGGATGGAAGTTCGTTCTCCTATCACTTCTTTGGGGCTCATTTCACAGCTAAATAATTTAATTTTTAATTCATTTTGTAAATTTAATCCAATTTTCTCATTTGGGCACTTTTATCCTTTCAGAGGGATTCTATTTCCATTTCTGATCGATCATCAATGTGCAGTAGCCCTACTGTGTTAGCATTAAATTGTGTGCCTTAAAAGCAATGAAAGATGGAAACAATCAATTTTGGAGAAGCTGTAGAGAGGCAGACATACTAATGCATTGTTGGTAGAACTGTGAATTGGTCCAAACATTTAGGAAAGCTACTTGGAACTATATAAGAAAAGTAACTAAAAACCCTTCGACCAAAGATGGTATATACTCCAAGGAGGTCAAAGGTAAAGAAAATATCCTCTCATACATGCCGAAATATTAACAAATAGCACTTTTCGTGGTAGCAAAAAACCAAAACAAAACAACTGGAAACAAAGTGGGTGCCTGCTGACTGGAGAACAGGGAAACAAATTATGCTTCATTCATGTAATGCAACATTGTTGAACAAGGAGAAAAAAAAATAGGAAAAATTCAAAAAAAACTTGGAAAGATATATTTGAACTGATATAGAACAATGTAAGAGAGCAATGTATACAATAAATAATCACAATAATGTAAAGATAACAAAAAAACATCTGAACTTAGATCAACGCAACAACTAAGCCTGACGTCATAGGAGTGATGACGAAATAAACCTCACTGCTCGTCAGAGAGGTGGAATGCAACATGCCTTGTTGGATATAGTTAATGTGTTAATTTCTCTTGTTTAACTGCCAGTTTATCACAAGGGAGGGTTCTTTTTTGGGGGTAGGAAGGATTATTGAGAGTTTCTATGCCCCCTGCCTCAGTGAAATATTTAGCAATATGTACAAAAATACTTCTGCGTACTAGAGGAGATCTGCTTTAAAAGAACCCTTTTAATGAAAGAAGACGCCTTTCATAATCTAACTAACCCATCTCTGATTTATCTGCTTTCTTCTCCCTTAAATATCTCCTTGTACTTTGTACTTCCTTAAGCAAATAGCTATTTGTTTACCTTGACTAGCTTTCTGTCCTAGGCCATAATCTCCACGGAGTTAGGGCCCAGATCTTATTTCACCTCTGTACCCTTCAGAACTGTTCCTTTCACGGAGTGGACACTTAATGTGTATTCAATCTGTATCTGTTTTGAAAAAATCAGAGTTTTGTATGCCAAATTTGCCTAAAGTTTGGTACCCTTGCGTATGGATCTGTAGGGAGGTCTGGGAATATTAGATGGGCCGCTGTTTCACCTGAGCCTAGTCTGCTAAGGATCAGTTTGCTGATCCCCAAAGTAGGAGCCTGGGTGAGCTTCCCTGTAGTTGGCATGAAGTCCCTGGGGTGGAACGCTGAGGTTGAACTGGCACAGACCTCATGCTGAACCTTCACCAAATTTCTGATCGATTACTCTTGTAGGTTCTGCATTCAGGCACTAAATATCATCTCCCGGATGACAACTCAACATGCATCTACAATCTCTATGCTAATCCTTCTGGCCCAACAGTCTACACCGGCTTTAGGTACAAGAGGAAAAAAGCACTCTTGGATGGTTCTCTTTAGAGGCATGCTGGAACCGGCACTGTTAAATTTTCAGCATGAGCATTCACACTTCAGAAATCAGCAAAACTAAGGCCTGATTTCTTGATTGTCTAGACTTTTGTTTTTGGTGAAGAATTCGACATCAAAAGATAAAAAGAATAGAGCTCTCCCTGCAGAGGGGGCGCTGTATTCTGTTCCATCTTAGAGGGGCACAAGCAAACATCGATCTCCAACACAAATAGGGGCAGTGAGGCTGGGATGGCGAAGAGCTCTAGCCCCAGGGTCAGGAAGACCTGAGTACAAATCTGGCCTCAAACACTGGCTAGCTCTGTGACCCTGAGTGAATCTCTTAACCTCTGCTTGCCTCAGTTTCCTCAACTGTAAATAATAACAGCATCTGCCACATAGGACTGTTAAGGATCAAAGGAGATAATTTGTAAAAAGTGCTTAGCATAGTGCCTGGTATATAGTAGGTACCATATAAATGCTTACTCCCTTCCTGTCTCTTGTACTGCACACGAGTAACTGTGCTCTTAAAGACAAGGTAGTGGAGGTGGAGGATATACCTACTACCCCTCTGTATCCCTCATAGCACCTAGAATAAATAAGCCTCAACAAATGCTTGTTGACAGATGGGGAAAAAAAAAAAGGAATGTAAGCTCTTTCCCAAGGGCAGGGGAAGCTTCTGAGAGTTTCCTGTCATAAGAGGTCTCCAAGCAGATGTTGGATGACCACCTACTTACCAAGCATGTTGAAGAAATCCACCCTTGAGGCAGAGCCCAGACTAGATATCTGAGGTCCTTCCCAACTTGAAGAATCTATGCATCTCGCATTTCTCCCCTCTGACAACTCACAATGACCATTCTCTTTTTAAAGGAGAAGTAGTAGGGGTAGGGGGAGGGGAGAGAATGAAACGGACTACAGAGAGCTTTCTACATCGTTAAGATTCTTGAGTGGTTTTTCATTTAAACTACAAGGAGACTGAAATTAAAGCTCTCTGTTAAGAAACTAGAATGTCATTGTGGAAAAGAAAATAAAAAGAGAGGGTGGTGGCCTTCACCACTATGGCACAGTGGGTAAAATGCTGGGCCTGGAGTTGGGAAGGCCTGGGTTCATATCTGGCTTCAGACACTTTCTAGATGTCTGACCATGGTCAAGTCACTCGACCACTTTTTGCCTCAGTTTCCTCAATTGTAAAACAGGGATCATAATAGTACCTACCTCTATAGCATTGCTGTGTGGATCAAATAAGTAATCATGAAGGACTTAGCACAATGCCTGGCACACAGCAGGAATTAAGTAAATGTTAGCTGTGACGATGATGATGATGATGATGATGAAGGGGAAAGAGCTGTGAACTTAGAGTCAAACGTATTGTGGAATACTGACCGCTCCCTTGTTGGCAGGTCAGATTGCTCCAAGTTTTTATTAGCTAATCACACAGGGGGGAGGCAGTCTTCTTTGCAAGATTGTCTCACTATGGGATCAGAGAGTTGAATTTTAATACAGCGATGAAAAAAGAAAATAGGAGAGTCACAAGCAGGATGTTCATAGGTAAAGTCTTCCCAAGAGTAGTAAGCAGGACGACTTGCCTTTATTGAGGCTGGGGAGAAAGACGGGTGCATGGGCTTCAAGTCTCATGAGGGATGATTCTCTAAAATGGAAGGAACTTGGGCTGAGTCTGGTTCTCTACAAGGGACTGGAGCTCAAATTTAAGCTGTGCTGCAGTTCTTACTATCCCTGTTAACTCTGAGCAAATCACGCCATCTGTCTAGACCTCAGTTTCCTTATCTGATAAATTAGGACTGGATGACCCCTAAGGTCACTTCGGCTCTAGCTCTGCGATCCTTAGATCATAACGAACACAAGGAGAGAAGGAAAGGTGACTAAGTCATGTGTTGGAAAGGGCAATGGGATAGGTAGTCAAAAGACACCTGTTAGCTTGTGACATCTTTGAGCGTCAATGTCTTTATCCATAAAATAGGGATGACAACACACGCCCTCCCTACCTCTAAGTTTTGTTGCAAGGACCAAACAAGATACGGTCCAGGGATCTGTAAAAAGCCATCTTGAGCAGTTTTCACCACAAAATAGTGGGGGTGAATTTAAAGCTTTTCAAATAAGAATCCTAAAGCTGTTCTTCCTCGTGCTCCCCTCCCTACCCTGCACCTCCAATCAGATCCCAACTGGTGCTTGACTCTAGACTGGGCACATTTAATTGACTCAGCACTCTACACCCTACCCTCCTTGACCCTTCCCCCAACCCGGAGTCGGGGAGAAGACATTGAAGATGAGCCTGACCCTTCGCCTCCTGCTTCCGTAGTTCCCGTTCCTGGATGAAGCCCCGGAACGTCTGTGTTTCCATGAAGACCTCCAGGAAGCGTCGGAGGCTCTTGGAAGAGACGGCTTTTCGGAAAGCCTCCCGCTGCAAGGTCCTCTCCTCTCGTTCGTTGGCTGTCAGGAACAGGGAGTAATGGCCCACCACTTCCACGAAGAATCGGACAAAGGCTTCGGACACCACCTCATTCAAAGGACTGAACTCTGGGCCTGCAAAGTGCAGAGGGAAAGGTGGGGAGTGTGAGATGGAAGGAAAGGGAAGAGGCGGCACTATAGCCGGTGTGACAAATTAATAAAATTGAATCTGGCCTAGCTAGCATAGTACACATAGACCAGACTAGCTAACTGATTTCCTACTCTTTTTGGTAGATGTTTTATTACAGTGCACTGGTCACAGTAGTTAATTAATAAAATGTTTGCAGAATTGAATTAAAAGCAAAGGATGGGGAAGAAGGCTCATGTATGATCTACTATTAGCAGGCAGTGTCATGTAGTGGACTGAGAGCCAGTCTCAAAGCCAGGATGACCCAGGTTCAAATCTTGTCTCCGAAATATATTTATTGGCTTTGTGACCTTGAGAAAATCAACGTCTCAGTGTTCTAAGTAACTCCTGCGGCTTCTAAGAAGCAAAGAATATGCTGACGTCTACTGGTATAGGGAATTTTCTCCACCTGTAGCAATGAAATCACAGGTTCAGGCACTGTCTCTAGGTGTCAGCATGGTGGCAGAGGATTGGGAGAACCCTAGAATACCTGGCTTTGGAGCCTGATTCTGATTGTGTGAACTTGGCCAGGACGTTTCAGCATTTTGGGTGTCAGTTTTCTCATGTATAAAATGAGGGGGTAAGACTAGAGCGAGGGTTCTTTGTGCATGTGTGTGCGCACGTGTGTGTGTGATGGTATCCTTTGGCAATACGGTGAAACCTGTATAAGTGAAACTTATATAAAACCCTTTTCAGGATAATGTTTTTAAATGCACAAAATAAAATACATAGAACTACAAAGGAAACCATTTAGATTGAAATAAAAATGCAATTTTTTTTTTCTTATCCAAGGCCTCAGACCTCTTGAGATCTCCCCATAGATCCCTTGGGTCTCGGGGGACCCCAGGGTAGGAGCCTTTGGATCGATGATCTCCAAGACCCCCTCTAGCTGTAACTTCTATGATGCTAGGAGAAGCTAAGTTCTGAGCATTTCTTTTCCCATTTCTACTTTGTCTGTTCTTCCAGAATACCTCCATTTTCAAGTTGTTTGGGAGAATGATAGCCTTCCCTGGGGTATCATCCCCTTTGCTTCCTACGCTTAATGACAGAGCCAAGAGGGGAGAGACATAGTGAAGGTAGGGAAATGATTGGCAGCAGGCACGGTTGAGGTGCAACGTGAGCATTTACCGTATTTACAATCTAAAGGACCCTCATCTTGGTCACTAGCCAGGTCATTCCTCTGCTCCAGGATGTGTTCCAGGGCTACCTGTAGCTTTCGGGGCAGAATGGAATCCTCATCTTCCATCTATAAAGCAGACAGAAGCAGTAGTGAACAATGATGCAGCAACGCCCTGGCCAAAGTCACAAGAATATACATTGGCTAAGTCCCAGGGCAATTTTGGCTTGGTCTTGCCTCCATATGAATCAGGGGATATGCATCAGGATCAGCAGCTACTAGCCTGGGGAGGCCTTATGGATTTAATTGAGCAGTGGGTACCCTGAAGTTAACTTGCTCTCTGGGGAAGGAAAGGGAAGGGAGTATGAATGTTAAATTTTGGAAGATAAAACAGAAATTCCCAACACTGGCTCTCAGGAAAAGGGAATAAATCTGTTGTCAATGGGGATTTCAAATTCATGACTGACATCCTGGTGGGCCCATTTAATTTATAAAAAATTCTGTTCTTTGTAGTTTTCATATGAGTCAAGTTTTTCTGCTGTTAAGATTAAATAACCTTAATAGCAGATAATTTCGAAATCGGCCACAGTTTAGACTTTAGTTATAATATTCCCCTTACCTACCACACAGGGTCGTGGGGAGCAAAGTGCTTTGTAAGCCTTTAAAAAGCTATAAATGTGCGAGTTATTATTATTACTACTTAGATGCACATACGCTATTTAATAAAGACTGACTTTGTCACAAATATATATAGAAATTAATCTCTTTATTCATGGTATTTCTACTTTTGTTCTGCCTTCTTCGGTCACTCTTATGCATGCACGAGGGAGATGGCCTGCCAATCCTCTGTTCTCCTCAGCTCCTTAACCCAGAAACACTTCCACGCTAGAAAGTTGAGCCCCAAACAGAAGTGACTCAAAAACAAAGAAAAAAATCACCATGGTTAGATCATCTTACCTGTCTAAGGAAACGATTGTTTACAAGGTCTACCACAAGGACCTGAGGGATAGGAGAGAGAAAGGGCTGTTATTTACCATTGCTGGAGCTCCTGAAACACAGGAATGACCTCTTGCCTTCTCTCCTTTTTGCCACATTGAACTGGAGCAGGCTTGAAAGAAATAGGGCACTTGCTGTGGTTTCATGGCCGTGTTACTGCCACCACTAATGACGGGGAAAGGTCTACTAGGTTGTCCTCAATTGCTTTAATTCAACACTCAGACAACGAGCTGGGCAGAGGAGACAGATCAGACTTGTTCCCAGTCTTGTTTCTGGGTTTGGCTAGCTTTTCTTAACGTTTCAGTTCCTGGGAACTGAGATAGGGCAAAAGACAACTCTGATCATAGTCTCTACCTGCTCTCACTTACTCCAACACCTCCTCGACCTCCAAATTAAAACACAACTCTGCCATTTGGTCTACATTTCACTCTAGTTAACTGAGCTATGACCCACCTGTCATTTCAGTGTGAGGCTGAAAGGGATGGGGTCATGGCTTCAGTACAGATAAGCAGGGAAGGAAGGCAGGGAGGAAGAAGGCAGAGACCAGAGGCCCTGGAGTTCTCAAGCAGCAGTTGATAGATTTCCAGCAGTAACTTAATCCTCTATATCTTTCTCCATATGAGGGCAGAGAACCTCTGTTAGGAACTAGCACATCCTGCCATGGCATTCTGGACCAGGCTAGAAACTCCTTGGAGAGCATTCTTATCAGATTCAACTCTGACAACCCCTGGTCTCAAGAGAGCCCTGAGCTGTTCTCTACTTTGGAGAAAGATGTTGAAAATGGCGAGTTGTTCAGGAAAATTAGGTGCTAACCTTGGTCATAGAGGCACAGGCTTAAAAGATAAGTTTGATGCCCCTCTCTGCTTCTCAAACATCAAAGGTTGGTCTCCTCTGGCCATCTTTTTTTTGGGGGGGGGAATGGGATTAATTGACTTGCCACGGTCACACAGCTAGTAAATGTGCCAAGTGTCTGAGGCCAAATTTGAACTCATGTCCTCCTGACTCCAGGGCCGGTGTTCTACTCACTGCATCACCTAGCTGCCCCTTCCTCTGGCCATCTTGAAAGACTACAAAGGATAGCCAGACACCATTCTTCTAGCTCCAGACCCAAAGTAGATAACCTGTGACTGACAATTCACATTTGATGGGAGCTCCAAGACACATCTGACTAGGCCCTAGCACCAAATGCTGCTGCCAGGGTTGGCTGGCTTCTCCTGAATAGTCCTGGGGAAGGATGAAGAGGGTTGTGCAGAAAATATTTAAGTACTGTCGAGATATTTAAGAAATATTTAAGAGATATTTAAGTACTAAACAAGGCTTTGTTTAGAATGTGCAGGGAAAAAAATTTTTTCTAATAATCTCTAGGGGCATCCTGGGACCAAATTGTATGATGGAATCCCAAATGTCTTCCAATCCTCCCCCATCCCCAGACTTGTTTGATTACTGACTAGCCCAATAATAAAAAGGGGCAAAAGTTGTGAGCAGAACCAAAGAAAATCATTTCGGCATAATTTGGAAATGCTGACTAGGCTTTTCTCCACTAGGCTATGAAACAACGGGAACTTAATAACGGATTACATTATTAAAATTTCTAAAAACACTTATGTGAAAGAAGACACATTGAAAAGAGTAGCAATAAGTGACCTCTGTTGTAACTGAGCCACATTGAAGCCAGAAGGGTTCTTCTTCTTTAATTGTCTTAGGCCTGGGAGTTGGGGAGCTAATAGGAACAGGAAGGGTTTGGGAGAACTGGGGACAGGAGCACTGGCCTCACTTTGAATTGATAAGAAACAACACTGCAGCTCAGTCCTTCAAAGAGACAGCCCTGGTCAGTGGTCAGGACAGTCTGCCTCATAGCATGGAGAGAAGGCCGTAATGCCTGTCAGATCTCTGAGCTGGTCACAGACCAATGGTAGTGAATGGCAAGGAGAATAAACGCTGTGTTTATCACTGAGATGACTGGGGTGTTAATTAAGTATTCATGTGTAATGAGGGTCTGGTGAATGAGCAAAGTACCTCTAATACCACTCCTCACATGGAAGAGACTAAGGAGCCATTTGTGGGAGAACAGCAGTGCTGTGCAATGGAAGCGCTTTGGAGAGACACAGAAAGAAACTCTACCTGGTTCCAGTCTGCCAACCACGTGGTTAGGAGGAGCCTTTTTGATTGGGGAGCTGGGGTTCCTTCCAAAGGCCCTTGCTTGTTTCAGAGGGGGAAAGACCTGAGGCCTCTCACCTTACAGCACTGCTTCTCACCTAACGCTGTCAGCAAAGGGCTGAAACCACAAGAGGACAACCCAAGAAATAATAGCGAAAGCTGACTGAAGCCTTTTGAAGGACACGTGTCCCCAGTTCTAGTTCTTCAGCAGCTTCTAAGGCTGCCATTCACTATGTCATTAGCATATTGTAACCAATTACGGAATGTCTAAGCATGCTTCATTCCCCAAAGGCATCTCCATTACATTTTATCACGACTCACCCAAAAGCAGGCTCACCAGCTTCTACAACATGGGAAATACAAACATCCAGGCATTTGGAGCATTACACATGGATCCGGGGAAATGGATGCCTGAGTTAGAACCTTCCATCAGCTCTGAATTTTAACAAAGCTGTCATTCCTGTTTGAGAGAAGCCGAACCATCCTGGAAACTTACCTCTTCCAGGGGCAGCTCCTTGAGCAGGGGCAGTGAGCTGGAGAGCAGCCCAATCAGGAAGGGAGTTGGTGAGCACACGATGTCAATCATGGATGGCGGCAGCACGGGGATGTAGGTATGTTGCCAGGTGAAGGGATAGATGAGGGCCACCATGGCATGGCAGCACTTGGAGAGGGTACTGGGGACCAGGTCACAGAACAGAGAGACAAGATTATTTCAGGAAAGTGAACAAAGGATGAGAACCTCAATGCTCAAAGTCCACCTGCTGGGATAGCCTTCTTGGGCATTGAGTGGGTAGTGAGACCTATCTGAGGAAAGCATAATAGAAATATTCAGAATTAGCCCATGGTGGAGACTCAGGGGTGGGGGGGAAGAGACTTAGGACTCTTGCTCAAGTGTGGCTCTACCTTACTGAGTCTGAATATTTGTACAGTAGACTGGAAAAACCTCAATCAAAGATTTTCATGCTTTCCTTGTTGGTGAAACACTCAATATCCTGTAACAGTATTTCCCAAACTATGCATTTGGGAACTATTGGAGTTGCCCAGAAGATTATCAGGGATTTTTCCTGTCTTTGTGCCTTCGCATTAATTGTTTCCCATGCTTCTATGCTCTTAATCTGAACCTCTCCCTCTCAGAATCCCTGGTTTCCTTTAGGCCTCAGTTTAAAGGCCACTTACTGCAGGAAGCTTTTCCTGGTGCACCCAGCTACTAGTGGTTTCCCTTTCCAAGGCTATTGGTCATCTACTTTCTATTTATCTTGTATGGATTGCTTTATGCATATGTTGTGTTCCTTATAAGAATATAAGATCATTGAGGGCAGGGACCGTTTTTGTTTATTCTTCATATCCCTAATGCCTTGCATGGTGTTCAATAAATGCTCGATCACTAAGGGGAAAGACATGCTATCTGCTGTACTTAGAAGATCCTTCCTTTTCTCCCCTCTAAATAATAAATAATAAAACCCCTCTAAAATAATAAACATGAAATTATTTATGTACCACAAATACTTTGTATGTAGGTTTGGGTTGTGGTTTTTTTTTTTTTTGGGAGGAGGGCAGAGATAAGAAAATAGGCTTAATTTCTTTCTCTACTTTATTCCAAAATTTCTCCAAAGCCCAACTTACCATGGGGGTATTTCAACTTCCCATCTAAGACATTTATAGGTTCGCGCCCCAAAATGTCCTGCGATCATTGGAAATGCTGCTCTATAAAGTTTGTTCTCGTTCAGTTGTATCTGACTCTTCGAGACCCCATTTAGGTTTTTCTTGGCAAAGAGACTGGAGTGGTTTGCCATCCATTTCCTTTTCCAGTTCCTTATACTGATGAGGAAATAAGGAAACTGAAACTAACAGGGTTAAGTGACTTGCCCAAGGTCACACAACTAGTAAGTGTCTAAGGCTGGATTCGAACTCAGGAAGAAGAGTCTTCCAGACTCCAGGCCCAGCCCTCTATCCACTGCACTGCCTAGCTGCCCTGACTCTAAGTCTGGAGTCAGAGTTGTTATATACCTTTTATAATAGCTGGCTTCCTGAAAAGATGCTTGTAATTCAGATTTTCATCAATCAAAGCCTTTTTTCTCAGTGACTATCATTCTTTCAGAGATCATCTGTCTTTATTTTTCATTGATCCTCAATGGGCAAAAAGTCCTAAGAGTTTAACTTTGAATCCCCCTGTGCCATCTGCCTGCCCCCTTCTACCCTTCTACTGCCAAAGCCACTACCTAAACCTACTAAGGGAGTTCCTTAGGTGAAAATTAAGCTGAGGACAATATTTATAAACCATGGTTCTCCTGGAATGTGAACAATCACTTGCTAATTTTTCTGCTTTATGAGATCATTTCCAAACTTCATAGTTTGGGGCAGGAGTTATTCAAGAGAGCTGAATTTTCTAGATGGCCCTGGTTTACTCCTTTAACTACCCAAGCTATTCTTTTCCTTTCATCATTTTGGACGAAAAGCTTTCCAAAATATGATACACTCATCTGCCTGTTCAGTCGTTCAGTCAGATTATGCTAAATACAACGGAATTATTTTCTTAATGAGTCATTAGGAACTTCAGTTACTGCCCAATTTTGTCATATCCCTTGAGAGTCTATTGAAGCGTGCTATGTTGTTTACGGTCTCAGACTGGCCTAAGAAGGTCGGGCTCGAGTCCTGGTGTCCTCCTTTCGTAATTTTGCTCCCCTCCCAGTGTCTGTTAGATAACTAGTGATCGCTTTTCTTTACTATCAATGTACTTGTATGCAGCCCTTCCTTTCCTGTCTCATTTACTACTGCTAGTATGTTGCAGGTTTAGAAACCAAACAAAAAAACGCTGTTAAACTTATATGTAAAAGAAAAGCTGATAGATTTTTCAGTAAATGTCTGAGGAATTGTCTTATGAATAATGTTCATGACCTTCCAGAGTGTGGGATTTGGTGAAACTGATTCTTTTAAACTTATTTTTATTGATGTCTTTGTTTCTATATTGCCTTTAATTCTTAATATATCTCTTCCTGCTCCCCATGGCAGTGAGCCATCTCTTATAACAAAAAAAAAAAAACAAACTAAAGAGGAAAACAAAATTCAGCAAAACCGAGCAACTTAGCAACCTCCTCTGACAATATATGCAATGTTCTACACCCACAGGCCCCCAACTCCACAAGAGAGACAGGGAAGTACATTTTCTCAGCTATTGAGGAAGCCAAGCTTGGTTTGACACTGATTGATTCATTTTCCCACCTGATTGCTCTTCTGGACTTTGTGATCTCCAATAACTCATCACACTGCAAGATGATATCAACTCTGAAACCTCAGTATCCTCGGGCCCTGGGGTCTCTCCCTCTTTCTGACTGAATAGGGTAGACATCAGAGAACTCCTTCTAGATCCTCCGTTTCAGGAGGGGGGCCCAGGGCAGTGACCTTATCTTTTGCCACCTGGCTGAAGGAATTATCATGCCCTCTCTCTGGGTACTCTTCTCTCCCATACCCTTTCCATCGGGGGCCATCTACAGTCATCCTGATCTATATCTGGCTACTGGACCCAGATGACTCCGGAGGAGAAAGTGAGGCTGGTGACTTGGCAGAGCCCTCTCTCACTTAAATACCATTCACTTGCAAGTCATGGCATCATCATCCTGATGTCATGGTCCTCTTCAAGAATGAAGGACAAACCACAACCACCTATTTTATTTCCCTTTTATGTGCTGTCTCCCCCATTAGATTGTGAGCTCCTTGAGAGCAGGTGCTGTCTTTCTTATGTTTTTCTCATATATGTGCTTAGTACAACGAATGGCACAAAGTAGGCACTTAATAAATGTTTACTGTGGACTACTGTTTATACTTGGGGCCTTTTTTGTTTTCTTTCTGGTTCTTGGTTATGTTCTAGAAAAGCAAAGTTGCTGAATTGCTGGTTCCAGATAGCTGGGTTCTAGATTACTGTATTGGACTTTTTAAATGTAAACATCAATTGAGGTAGGGGAGAATCCTTCTCCTTTACATTAAAATAAAACATTTTCAGTTTGTGGGCTCTTACCCCCTAAGGAACTACTTAGATATTAGCTATACTTACAAATAGAATAGACAGATGGTAAGGCAAAGGGATAGACCATGTAAGCCATGAAAAAATAAGATCTCTTACTGAAGGAGGGAAACTGAGGCTGAGAGAAAACCAAGAGAAATTAGACTATAGACAAGGGACTGAATACTTCCAAAGATTTATGACTTTATTAAGTCACAAATATGGACATGTTTGGTCCAGCCTTCCTCATTATACATTAATTACAAAGAAATGAAGAAACTGACATCCATGGAGGTTGTGACTTGTTGAAGACCACTCAGACAGTAAGAGACAGAGCCAGGGGTATACTGGAGCTGGCTCAAGAGAGCCCATTGTTAAATTTTTAGTTTAAGCATTTACATCTCAGAAATCAGCAAACACAATAAACCAAGGTTTGATTGTTTTACTTATTGTACAGACTTAAGAAATTGATGGATAAACGTTATTAATGTAGATTAGACTTAAAAGTGTTGTACACGCATTTTTTTTTTTTTGAAGGGTGGGGACAATGATCAGAACACCCCTGGCCAAACTGAGCTTCAGCCTCAGGTCCTGTGACTTAAAATTGAGCCCTCTTTCCATCTCATCATACTGCATCCTCTCTCCAAGATGATCTCTACAATCCTTTTCAGCTTAGACGTTCTATGAGGTTTTTTTTTTCTAGAAGGGGGATGGATTTGTACTGAGTCACATGCATGCCCTTTCAATCCCATCCTCATGGACAAAGGCAAGCATTTGAAAGGGTGAGGTTAGGTTTGCCCTCTGCGGGTCTGCTCTTGAAAATATATTACTACAAATATTAGCTGTAGACTTCTCAAATGTGGGAGCTACATTTCACTTTAAAATTTTTTCCTGGTAATCCTTTCAGTGTCTAGCATCAATGTAGGTCTTTATATACATGTATATGATTTATATATGTGTGTATATGTGTGTATACACACACGCGCTTTGACATTAATTTTTAAATATTTTGAGTTCCAAATTCTCTCTCCCATTGAGAAGGCAAACAATATGATAGCAATTATAAGTGCGAAGGCATGCAAAACACATTTCCATATTAGCCATTCAACGCAGGTCTTTAGTGAATATTTGTTGAATCAAGCATTGGCAAATTTAGTATGTGGCTACCTATATACAAAGTATATGGAAAGGCAGTGTTGTATAGTGGATAGAGAGTTGGTCTTAAAGTCGGAAAGACTTGGGTTCAAGTCTCACCTCTGCTACACATCGGCTGTATGACCTTAGGCAAGTCACTTTACTTTTAGTACCAGAGACAATTCATATTCTCTCTCTCTCTCTCTCTCTCACATACACACACACACACACACACACACACACACACACACACACACACAGATGATTTAAATGCAGATCCTCCAAACTCCAGGGCCAGTGCTCCACCTAGCTACCCCTTTAGAAAGCCAATGGATCTGAACTGGCCAGGGAAGTTCTGCACCAGGAGCTCCCTATCCCGATGAATTCCAGTTAAAACAAAAAGAAGACAAGCGTAGGAACCTCAGCTTGTCAGTCTTGTTTCTGTGCCATCAATCTGTGGCACCATTGGGGTCATTTTGTTCCTCCTTGATTATCTTGGAAAATATTCTTCTGTTGAAGATGAAAGAAAAAAAAAGCCTGACATGGTAGATTCTTTCTCCCTTCTCTTCTAGCAACTCCACCTCCCAGAGATATTAGATTACAATTTTCCAAATTAAATCTTGTTGAGTTATTTCCTGCCTGGATCGTCTAACCTCCCCAGTCCCCAGTTTTCATAAATATCTGTGCTCCTTGATACTCACTGAAGTTCTGAAATGCCTCCTAGGGCTGGACTATCTGTACATTTAATTAACACCATGGTGTACCTTTCTGATTGAATGATCGCTTCAGAGATGACAGAGGACACCAGGCCTAACAACAGACCAATTCATATCTTGCTCTTCTCAAAGACCATCCTCAGCAAGATATACTCAAGTTGTTACCTGAATACCTTCTCTTTACTGGGATGGAAGGAAACAACATAGTAAGTCAGACTTTCCATGCAGAAAAATTCAACCAACCAACATTGCATTCAACAAATAGCTATAAGTGCCTACTCTGTGCAAGGTGCTGTAGTTAGTTCCGGAAATATAGGCATGAAAAACTTATAAGCACTTAAAAGTAAGTACTCAAAGAAGTTAGTGTCTAATGTAGGGAGAAGAGTATGCAGATAAATAAGAAACCAGGAGAATTACATAAAGGCAGAGAGAGGAAAGGTTTGGACAATGCATGAGTGAGTTGGGGAAGGAAAGATCACTTTCATTTGGGAGCAAGAGAAGTCATGGAAGGCTTAGACAGAAAAAATGTCATCTGAGTTAAGCCTGGACAGAAGGCAGGAAGGAACATCAAAATATAGATATTTGGGGGATGGAGGAGTCCACTGAGGGTCTGGGGGATGGCTTGTGGAAATGCATAAATATAAAAAAAGTAGAATCAAAGTGAGATGGATGAGTAGTCCATTTTGACAGGAGTGTGAGATGGAAAAGTATGAGGAGAGTTTGTAAAGACAAGGAGGAACCAGGTCATGGGATTCGTTGAATATTAGGATAATGTATTTATACTTTATTCATTAGCCAAGTGGGAGACACTGAAGGTTATAGAGCAGAAAAATGACGTAATTAAAAAAATCTTCAATGCATTAGGAAGATTACTCAGGTGTGGGAGCTGTATCTGAGAGGAAATAGGCTTGGGACGGAGAGAACAGTTAGCAGGCTAACTAACATAGTTTGAATGAGAATAAACTAGGGAATAACATCAGGAACTGAGTCAAATGGCTTAGAAATGAGATGACTTCTACACGAAACTTTCCAAATAATGTCATCTCTTCAGAAAATAATACTCTTTCTCACAAACATTTAGGGCAGGAAAAAATTAGAGGCTGAAGAAAGACCTTCTTTCTCCAAATCTCTGTACCCTTGGTCACATAAGTCACTCCATTCTTTCTTCAATATAGAGCCCCATCTTCACTGGTGGAAAAGTCATAGAATATAGATTTAAAAAAATTCCTGGGATGTCTACCTTAGAAATCATTCTTTCAACCCCTTCACTTGAAAAAAAGTTACATGTTTAATTTATTATATATGTAGCCTTTAGAAAACCTTAGAGACCCTCATCCCAACTCCCATTTGAACTGATTAGTCAGAACCTAGAGGGCTAGTGATGTGTGTACATGTCCTGTTCAGGGTTCAAGGGGTACCCCCTGAGGGTCAGTGGAATGTTTTTCTAGTGCTATCAGCTCACAACCCCAGACTACTGTGTTGGCCCCAATATTAATCACCGGTGATTATTGTCCCAGTTTTATTTAACCAATTAACACCAATCAGCTTCAACTCTTTTATTTTACAGACAAAGAGGCCAAGAAATAAGTGGCCTGCTTAAGGTTAAATTAAAAACCAGGTCTTCACATCCCAAACTTTACTAGGAAGCTGACTTTTTTTTTCTTCAAATTTTCAAGGAAAGGAAAAAAAAAGTAAGGGAGGGGAGAGGCAGCCTGTTGCTACAAGACATGGATTTCCAAATTTGGTTTAGATTTACATTATAATCGCCGAAGGTCTTCAAGAGCTTACCAGAGGATACTCTAGAAAGGCCCAATGAGGGAGCTGAGCATATCTGGCTACAATACATATGTAGTTGGGTCCACGTATGGAACAAAAAGAAGCCCTGTTGGCCAGCAGCAGGGATGAGAGCCCAAGCTCAAGCAAGAGCAAGTGGGGCGATGCAATAGTTAGTTCTCACTGTGGGTCATTCCATCTGGTGCTGTCCTGTGTCTTCTTTCCTTTCAAGTGATATCAAAGTCCAAATGTGCATGAAGAGGAAGATAAAAGTATGCTTTTGTGGATCCCAGAAAGGTTTTCCTAAAAATCCTAGGCGATGGAAAAGAAAGGAAAGCAGCTAGGATGGAAGTACGTGCATTTCTTAGGCTAC
>CM053623.1:83825649-83866544 GCA_028646595.1 Phalanger gymnotis | reverse complement strand
ACAGGGCAACCAGAATATATGCCATCTTGGAGTAGGGGGAGGGTAGAAATGGGGAGAAAATTTGTAATTCAAACTCCTGTGAAAATCAATGCTGAAAACTAAATATATTAAATAAAATTTATAAAAAAAAAAAAGAAATGTGTATCCTCCTCTTCTTCTTTCTTTCTCCCTCATTTCCACATGCAAGCAGCTGCTTCCAGGACAGTCAATTCTACCTACCCAATAACTCTCTCATCTGTCACTGCCCAAGGCCAGGCCTTTCACCTGAACTACTGAAATAGCTTAACTGGTCTCCCTGCTTCAATCCTCTCCTCTCTCCAATCCACCCTCCACATAGCTGCTAAACCGCAGTTCTGCCTATGTTATTCCCCTGCTCAAAATGCTCCAAAGGCTCTCTAGTACTTCTAGGATAAAAGACAAACCCCTTTGTTTAGTATTTCAAGTCCTTCCCAATGTGGCTCTAATCTGTCCTTCTGGCTGCATTACATGTTACTTCCCTTTCTGTACTATTATGTTCTAACCATAACCTGGTCTACTGAGTTTTCATCTTATGCTAGATGGCATTGTCCCCATGCCCAGAACGTTCTCTCTCTACATCTTTGCTTCTAAGAATCCCTGGCTCCAGAATTATGAATTATTCACAACTAACCATATGAAAGAATACTCCAAATCACTAATGATAAGAGAAATGCAAATTAAAATAACCTTCATGTTTCGTTTCACCTCGTACCCTGAAAACTAACAAAGAAGACACAAGATGGGAACAGTCAATGTTGAGGTGGTTATGAGAAGATAGGCACACTGGTGCATTGTTAGTGGAATTGTGAATTAGTATAACCATTTTGGAAAGCAATTTGGCAGTATACAAATAAAGTAATTAAAATGTCCTTACCTACTCACCCAGAGATTCCGCTATTAGGCTTATATCCTAAGGAGGCCATTGATAAGAAGAAAGTATCCACAACAAGATATTTATAGCAGAGTCCCTTGCTCCTTTCAAAGCTCAGCTCAACTGCCATCTCCTCCATGAAACCTTTCCTGATCCCTCCATCTGCTAGTGCTTCTCCACCCCTGCCACCATTACTTTGTATATATTTTTAGTTTACTTTTATATAGGTACATGTTATTTCCAAGGGGAAAATGTGAGCTCAAGAACACAGTTTATTTTGCTTTTATCTTTGTATTCCCAGGACCCGCTACAGTGCCTGGCACACAATAGGTGCTTAATAAATGTGTATTCCTTCCTATTCACAGTTTTGTTTTTGTCTTTTGATAAAGTTCTTTTTTTAATCAATGGGTATTGGTTTGCATATGCTTATTTAGAAATGAAAATAATTATGTAAAGGCCATGGATTTTACTCTAACAAAAAAGGATTATTCTTAGTATGAGCTGGACTGGTGGTTGCTGAGGTTCCTTCCAACTATAACTTCTCCAAATATCCCCTAAAATTACCCCCTAGGTAGAGTTTGCACCCTTTATGTAAAATGTTAACACTACAGGAAGGAAGAACAGTGGAAGAAAGGAGAGGCGGGGCACAAGGGCACAGGTGTAGCCATTCATGCAGAGAGACCATGTCTGGCTCCAGGAAGGCTATTTGCAGCTGGTGCATTTAATCAGGAGAGGTAATGAATATAAGGGAGAGTGGTCCTGAATAAAATTTTGCTGATACAAAGAGTTATAGAAAGTGGAGGAAGGGAGAAGAAGGCAGTGGGGCACAGGTAGGAGCAGTAGGGCTGAGTCCCCCAGGTGTCGGCTACTCTTTGTATGCATCAGTAAAGCTCTATGTTCCACCTGAAGTGCTTCTTCTGTAAGAGGCTGAGCTCCTAGAAACTGAGGGGGTGCTCCTTAGTTGAAGACTGAACAAGTTACGGTTTATGAAGGCTGTGGGCTACTCTTGTGGTGTGAAAAGTGATGAAAGAGAGAGTTTCAGAGAAACCTGGGAAGACTTGTGTGAACTGATGCAGAGGGAAGTGAGCACAGCTAGTTCAGGCCTTCATCATGCCTGTGCTCTAATTATTCTCTCTGCTTATGTAATGGCAAGCAAAGTGGGACTTTTTGCTGTCTTTTCTTTTGGAGCGCTTCTCAGAACTAAGGCAATCAAGTGTCTTTGAGTCTTGCCTTTGTTTCAATCACGAGTCTTTGATGACCTGCTTAAGTCAATTATTATATAATATATTAATATTTCCCCTTTCATGAGCTGATTTGCCATCTCTGGCCCACTCACCAGAGAAGAGATATAAGTTTTATGTTCAGTGAAGAAATAAACCTTACATGAGCACATCAAGTATTAGTAAGAACTGGCTTTTAGTGTCCCTATGTCATCATAATAATGATAATGAAAAGAATATCTTGGGTATGAAAAAGTCAGTGCTCAAAGAAGGAAAGAAAAGGACCGGGGCAGGAAGAGTCACCTCCTGACTGTTCTCCTCTCCTCCCCATCCCTGCTCATCCCCCATGACTCTGATCTCTAACTACTTCCAACATCAATGAAGACAGAACAGAAGAGAGTGTGGGAGAGGATAACAACAACGACAACTAGCTTTTGCTTATTGTAAAGTTTTATGCTGAAGAAGAATGGCTAGCATTTATATGACACTTTAAGGTTTACACATGTCCTCTCATTTAATCCTCCCAATAATCTTGTGCAGTAGGTGTTATCACTATCTCCAGTTTACAGAGGAGGTTGAGGGAGGATTTGTCCACGGTCACATAGCTGTTAAGCAGGAAAATTTGAACTCATGTCTTTCACATTCTTGGGTCAGCCCTCTAGTTTACCCAGGTGCCATTATATCTTACATACATGTCCTCATTGGATCCTCAAGTCAACTCTGTGAGTTTTAAGTATTATTATCTGCATTCACTGGTGAAGAAACAGACTCGGAGAGATTAGCTGAGTTCCTACAGTCAGAAAGTAAGTGGTGGATGTGGAAGGCGATCAAGAGAATCATCTTAGGTAGCTCTGGGCCATTAAAAGTGTGAAAAGGATTTAAGCCACAAAGAAAAGGAGGAAATTCCTCCCATCTCCTTTCTAAGAAAGGTATATGATTGTCCCAAACTCTCACTCTCTCTCACTGACTTCTTATAGCTTGAGCGCTTACCTTTGAAAAGAGGTTAAAGCATCCTAGGCGGCTCACAATGCAGTAAACTTCAGGGAGGCGTTTCCCTTTGCCACCAGGCTTTGCGGAAAGAAACACAAAGAAATTCCTTAGAGAAATTACCAACAAGGTCAGTTTTAGGTGACCCAATTCTCCTACAGTAGATTCTAATGTTCTACTATATCCACGGAGAAACTAGAAATATCTTTATGCTGGGAAAATTACAAGAGGGACCCCATATTAGCCTACTTCCTGCCCAAATGTAAACTGGCTATGTCTTTCGAATATGGCTCTCTGCATACAAGAGACACTCTGTATATTAGATATAATCACAAGCTAGAAATACTGATTTGTTTTACGCAAACACCAGAATTTATATATCTAAATGAATGTTATCCCCTTCCAAGTAATTTTTTTTTTTGAGAAGTGACACACTTATTTCAACAAGAAAGGTCACCATTATTCAAAATATTCTTTGAACTCTTCATCTGGAATTCTTTCAGGGACAGTTTATGAGCCAGACCAGTTGCCCCCCACCCCACCCCCCAAATAAAACCCCAACAGACTCATTACTTTGTAAGCATACCTCATGCTTTGATTCTAATAAGTAGTATGCTGCTGGTCAACCACCTTATCCATCAAATTCAACTAGAAATGACTTTTAGGAATTTCCTAAAAAATCAAATTCATCTTCAAAGGATAATAGTAGTAGTAATAATAAACACTAATATAGCATTTTGAGGTTTGAAAAGTATTTTATGGATATCATTTTACCTACATAATAACCCTATGAAGCAGGTGCAGTTATTCTCATTTTACAGGAGGGAATTTTTTTTTAAAGGCCAAAGCAATTTGGAATAATCTCCTCTGCCATCTCTTTTGTTGTTCAGTCACTTTTCAGTTGTGTCCGACTCTTTGTGACCCTATTTGGGGTTTTCTTGGCAAAGATACTGGAGTGGTTTGCCATTTCCCTCTCCAGCTCATTTTACAGATGAGGAAACTGAGGCAAATAGGGTTAAGTGACTTGCCCAGGGTCACATAGCTAGTAAGTGTCTGAGACTAGATTTGAACTCAGAAGAGGAGTCTTCCAGACTCCAGGCCTGGTACTCTATCTACTGCACAATCAGGTGCCCCACCATCTCTCTTATCCACCATTTACTCTCTTGAGAGGTTAGCAAGGGACATAAAATGAAATTATATGGCCAGTAATACATATTTAAATATTACAACATTGTAATTTATAATATTATAATAATTATTGCAAATAATCTGATTTAAGATTTGAATTCAGGTCTTGCTAACTCCTAACCCAGTTTTCTACTCACTATAACACCTATCTATCCCTAAGATGAAGGCTCGTGAACACTAACAGTATATTTCCAAAAATATGCTTCATATTTTAAATAAGGAAATCTGAAAAGAAGAGTTACAGAATGTTCTGAATAATGGCAGCATACTGGAGTAAGAGTACAATTTCTCAGGGTGACCCCTTTGAAGAGGATAGTCCTTATTCAGATGACAGTGCTCTCAAACACATCTTTAAAGTTACCTTGCCTTAGAGTCACACCTCGTGTGTTTGTCCATTGAATGAAGGAATGGAGCACACCCCATGTCCTCATCATCCCATTGTGAACATCCCTTCCAGGGTACAGCCTAAATGAAGCTATGCAACAGTTTGATTGCAGCTGAAACTTCCTATGGGTATTGTCTTCTCCTTTTAGGATGTGAGCTCTTTGAGAACAGAAAGAAAAGAAGAAGACAAGTCCCAGCATAGCAAGTCCCTGAATGGCATATAGGAAGCACTGAAGAATACTTTTTCATCCATTCATGATATAAAGTAGTTTATTAGGGCAGACCCAGAAAGAGCATTTTTGTAATTGTCTTGAAGCAGGGCAGTGACACCATGCCTTGCTATTGTCATAAGAAAGACGTCAAGCTTTCTTTGGTCCTTTATTGCTGTCAAGTGACCTGTAGGGAGATCCTGCATCATTTGTTAGAACAAGTGATAGATAAAACCCTAGACTGGCCCTCGCTTTCCTGGTGACCAAAGGAGAACAAGTAGTTACCAGAAGCCTGCGGCAGTACCCGAACCTTCTACTTCCATCCTCTCCGGTCAGGACAAATGAGAATGTTTCACTGTGTTTGGGAAAATAAAGATGCATTTTAAAGAAAAGAAAAACAATCCTTTAAATGCAGCTGTATACCAACCAGCGCGTGGTGAGAGAGATAGATAGGGTGAAGGGAAAGTACTGGG
Source organism: Phalanger gymnotis (assembly GCA_028646595.1). NCBI lineage: Eukaryota > Metazoa > Chordata > Mammalia > Diprotodontia > Phalangeridae > Phalanger > Phalanger gymnotis. The sequence continues at coordinate 83,861,194 of CM053623.1, read as the reverse complement.
TAGAGGTGGGTTCTTGCTAGTTTCCCAACTCTTTCTGAGGATGAGACTGCTAACCTGTACTATTGGAACTCCCCCGAGGTGGGGGTCTATGATGCTCTTTCCAGAACAGGGTAACTAGGGATTTCTCCACTCTATAGCAAGTTATAAGAGCTGCATCCCATTCCTTCTGCTTTATCCTCTGCTCCATTCCCTTGACCAAATAGAAAGATCCAAATGATGGAGAAAGTATGTCCTTACTAATACCACTTAAATTAGGGGGTTTTCACCCTATTTGTGTGTGCCATGAACCCCTTTGGTGATCTGGTGAAGTCTGTGGAGCCCTTTTCGGAATCACGTTTTTAAATGCATAACATAAAATATATAGGATTGAAAAAAAATCCAATTATATTGAAGTATAGTTTTGAAATATTTTTAAAATGCTGATTCAAGGATCCTATGTTAAGAACCCTGCCCTCAAGTTAAGAACCTCTGATCTAAATATTGAGGACCAAACTTCAGTCGATTGTCATTTGTTGAATATCTAGTGTGTGGGCAGGATGCTGTGGGAGGGGTATAAGAGGACAGGGAATAAAAGAAGTACAAGACATGGTTATGGACCCGGGCATGGGGAATGAGGCAGTGGGGCTGAGCCAGTGACAGCTCTGTATCCCTTCAGAAATCATGCATGCATGCATGTCTGTTGCAGCTACCCCCTTGTTCCTGCCTGCCTATATCTGACTATATGCTCAAGAAAACTCTGGACATCTGACTGACTATACTCATGCAGAAAACACCTGACAGCCGGGGTTCTGCCAGCTTGGTTTTTTTTGGTATCAAAATAACTGTATTTCAATATTACTAGTTTCCTCTGTAATCCTATGGATTTTCTTTTATGCATTTAACAATATTATTCTGAAACACCGGACTGCCAGAGGGGTCTATGATACAAAAAAGTTGAGGCCCTGCCTTAAAGAGGCCACATGATCAATTTCAGTGAACAAGGTTTTACTTGAAAACTCATGATATCTAGCTTAAAGGGCTTTCTTCAGAAATTCAAATAATTAATAATAAAATAATCGTTAAATAACAATGGGGTGAAGCAATAGTTTGGGATGAACTATAGTCATTTGCTATTTACACAGTACTTACGAAGAGCTTTTCCTACAACAGCCCTGTAAGGTAGACACAACGGGTGCTATTATTTCCATTTTAAAGATGAGAAAACCGAGGCCGAGAGAGACAAAATGAATGGTCTAAGGTAAAAAGTGTAATAGCTGATATGTGAAGTCTCTTGACTCAGACCCGGGGCTTTTTCCGTGACGTTAGAGAGAAATGACACTGTATAAACTTAACAGAGGAAACAAAAGTTGTGATTTATTGAACATTTAGTGGGAACAGAGAGAAGGAATGGGAAATATCCCCAAGTGTCTCTTCTGGTAGAGGTTATAACATGATTGACTCTGGACCCTCATCTCCTAAAAGCGGAGAACAGAAATCCCTAATTTGTATTCTAGCCTCCAGGGGAAATGCCAGCCAGCACATACCTGGTAAACTGGTACACGGGCACCCAATCCTTGGCATCAGGGAAACAGAATTGGGGAATAGCCTTAAGCTGGTCTTCTGCTTCCCTCATGAATTTGAATGATCGATCCAGCTGCAGAGAGAAAAATTAAGCATGGTGCTATAGTATTTGGAAAAATATTGCAATGTTCCCACGGTGCTGAAAAAATATATTCTTAGCATTATAGCCCCCACCAGTCTATGGACCTGACCACCATATTATCTAATTCTGGATGAGAAGTTTAGATTCAAGCTGCTGAGTGTTATCTTTCCTGTGGTAACACAATCACATGTTTAACAATTTAATTCAATAAACATTTATTGCGTTTACGATTCACAAGACACTATACCGGGTATTAAGTGAGATTGAATGATGGATAAGATATGATCCTTGCCCTCAAGAAGTTAACAAGTCTAATACATTATAAAGAGAAACAACAGCAAAACAGTATTTGTTGTACCAAAATTTTTACATGGCTAAAATTTTTGAAATAATATTGATCCCAAAAAAATTGAAGGACATTTGCTTCTGTCAAAGGATCTCAAGATTTATATCCCAAAGTTTTTTTTTTTTACTATAGTTAGATTATAATATTTGTAATGAATTTTTTTTCTTGCCTTCTCAATGGAGAAGAGAGGAAGAAAATTCAGAACTGAAAATAAAATTGAATAAAAAATATATAACACTAAAAAAAAAAAGGATTTACATCCAAAGGAAAGTTTTGAGGGTCATCTTTTCCCTCTTCTTCAATTTATAGATAAATTGAGGTCCCAAGGTAAAATGATGAGTCTAGGTAGTAAGGGTCAGAGCCATGATTAAAACCCAGATTTTTCGATGCCAAGTCTGTGCTCTTTCCATTAAGACAACTCATTTCAATAATCACAGCTATGCTGCTCCACTCTCTGACCCACTCCTTCGACTAAACAGAAAGAACAAATACATGGGAGAGCAAGATGAAAAAAAATCATGAATCTGAGAGGTACTGTAACAAATTATTTTGTCCCAGCCTCATGATCATCTTCTTCTGTTCCTATTTACACACTGCTGAATAGAGCTGGAGAAATTAAACCACTGCTAAGTGAGGACACTATAAAATCATGTCATCCAACTTCATCCTGGCCCTCACTGCAGCAAAGAAACTATTTCAAATCTTCTCTTCTCTTGTTCCCTCTGCTCTCTCATCTGAGGACCTTCCCTCCTACTTTATTAAGGAAATTGAGACCATTCCACATAATTATCCCTCTCGTTCTCTTTTCTTCATTTCGAATCCCCTTGACATCATCTCTCATTCTTTCTTCCTTTTTCACCAGTCTCTGATAATAAGGTGGTCCTCCTTGATCAGGTGAACTACTACATATCCCCTTGATGGTCTTCTCCAGCAAACTGTCCTCTAGGAACTCTTCTCTGTTTACAGCATCTCTTTGAATGACCTCATCAACTCCCATGGCTTTATTATATCTATGGTAATGACTCCCAGATCTCCATATGTAGCTTCGGTTGCTTTCCCAAGCTTCAGTACCATAAACTAACTACCTGTTTATTAGACACTTCAAAGTGGATGTCCCAGATACATCTCAAGGTCATTATCTCCAAAATAACTTGTTATCTTTTCCCCAAAACCCACTTGTCTACGAAACTTCCCAATTGAAACCTCCCAATTTCTGTTGAAGACACAACCATTCTACCAGTCTCTTGGGTTTCTAACCAAAGGGTCATCCTTGACTCCTCGGTCTCACTCACCCCACTAATCAGTTGCCAAATCCTGATTTTTTCAATTTTTTACAATATCTCTTGCAAATAATCCCTTTCTTCTACTCACAAAGCCAGTACTTTAGTTTGGGGGTCCTCATGATCTGTTACCTAGATTACTATAACTGGTCTCCCCAGTTCAAATGTCTCCCCACTATAGTTATCCTCCACTTGGCTGATAATGTGATTTTCTTCAGTGCAGACCACTTTCTGCCCCTACTCAATAAACCTCAGTGGCTCCCTATTGTCTCTAGGATAAAAGAGAAACTCTTCTGTTTAACTTTTAAAGCCCTTCACAACCTTCTCCCAATGTATACAGCTTTGTCATATATTATCTCTTCCCTCTGACATCTGGCCAAAATGGTCTGTATCTCTATATCTCACCTCTATTCCTTCAAACAGTTATAAAATCAGTGCATTAATGTCTCAATTTTCCCACATCCCCTCCAACATTTGTCATTTTCCCTTTCTGTTGTATTAGCCAATCTGTTAGGTGTGAGGTGGTACCTCAGAGTTGTTTTAATTTGCATTTCTCTAATCAATAATGATTTAGAGCATTTTTTTTCATATGACTATAGATAGCTTTGATTTCTTCATCTGAAAACTGCCTATTCATATACAGGGTTTTCCTAAAATCTGGACACATAGGCAAAAATGCATATTTTCAAGAAATGAAATGAATGAAATTTTCAACAACATTTTATTTAATTGGAATATTAATAACATCTTCAATATGGTTTCCATCTGATGTGCTTTGCAAGATTCACATAAACTCGATGCAATAACTCCACATTTTCTACGTGTCCAGACTTTAGGAACACCCTGTACTTTGATCATTTATCTCTTGGGGAAATGACTTGAATTCTTATAAATTTGATTCAGTTCTCTATATATTTGAGAGATGAGGCCTTTGGCAGAGAAACTTGCTCCCCTTTACATTCTTAAAAATTATTGAGAAACTAAGAATCTCGAAGAATTTTTATTTATATGTATTATATTTATTAATACTTACCAAGAGAAATTAAAACTGATAAAATTTTAAAATACCTATTCATTCCTTCAATATCAATAATAACCTCATTTTATAACAAAACATATTTTAATAAAAATTAACTGTTTTCTAAAATAAAAAGATTAGCAAAAATAGTGGCATTGTTTTCTGTATTTTTGTTAATTTCTTTTAATGTCTAGTTTACTAGAAAACAGCTGGATTCTCCCGTTTCCATATTCAATCTGTTGTGATAGGTTGATATGTTGTTTTGGCTGAAGTATATGAAGAAAATCTGGCCTCGCGCAGATACGTAGTTGGAAAAGGAAGGAGTTATCTTAATAGGCAAATAATGTGTTATCATTATGAAAATAGTTTTGACCTTGTGGACCCCCCTGAAAAGGTCTCAGGGATCCTTAGACCACACTTTCAGAACTGCTGCTCTAGAGACAACATGGGAAAACAGGATGGTGGGCTGGAGAAGGAGGAAGTGAGAGATGAAAGCAGGAAGGAAGGGATCAAGGATGGTGCCAGAATTAGAGAACAGAGTTAGCTAGAAGAATAAAAAGGAAGAAAGGAGAAGAGCCTTGGAGCGGAAAACCTATTGAATTCCCACCTATCCTTTACAATCCACACTTAATGGGAGTTCCTTCTACTCTGGCAATCCCTCCATTAGTAATGATCTTTGGAACTTCCATGGCACTCTGGAATTCTCTCAAGACAATTATCACATGTTAGAGATATCTGTGTATGGGCCTTATCACGTGGCAAGCTCCAGAGGCCAAGGGGCCTATCTTATCTTGACGTTATATCTCCCCCAGTGTTTAGCACAGCACTTGGCAGCCAATGGGTATGTTACACATACATACACACACACACACACACACACACACACACACACACACACACACACACACACACGTATTTGTAGAGTTTTAGGAAAGGCAGCCAACAAGAAGATAACAGCCAAGTTGGTATAGGAGGTAATTCTGAAGTCAGAGGCATAGAGACCCCAAGGACAGGCTAACTCAACTTGAGCCTGAAGAGTGAACATAGGGTGAACTCTAGGTAGAAAAAACCCACGGTACTGAAGATTAGGAATCAGAGGAAAATGACTAAAGGAAGGAGTCAAAGAGCAAATTAGGAGATTATTGTTTATTTAGTGCTTTGAAGTTTCACTAAGTTAGGTACCTGTGACTGGGCATGTAATTTACCTCACCTGTTTAGAGTTTGTGCCCTAAGGGTCGTTGACACCATAGGAAAGTTCGTGTGTGTGCGCGCGCGCGCTGAATCGTCTGTGCAGGGGATGCGGTATTTGATGGAAAAATTGTCTCTCTTTTTCCTTTTAGGTGCTCGAAGTAAAGAATAAACCCCATTCTGGTTTTATGTGCCATTATTCTTATCTTGTGTATTTAAATTTTTGCTTTTGGTGATCAATTAGAATTTAAAAGATGAAGGAATAAGCGCTCTACCCACAGAGGGGACTGAGAATCCAACTAGGGTGCTGTATTCTGTTCCACCACAAAGGGGCACAAACAAACGTTGATCTGTCCAACACAAATAGGGGCAGTGAGGTTGGGGTAGTGGAGAAGAGCTCTAGCCTCGGAGTCAGGAAGACCTGAGTCTAAATCTGGCCTTAGATATTTCCTGGTTGTGTGACCCAGCTTAACCTCCGTCTGCCTCAGTTTCTTCAACTGTAAAATCAAAATTATAATAGCATCTACCTCCTGTTGAGAGCATCAAAAGAGATCATATTAATAAAGTGCTTAGCACAGAGCATGAAACAGTCGGTACTTAATAAATGTGTGTTTCCTCCTTTCCATAAATACAGTGGAACCCTTTTATCATGTTGGCATTAGGGCAACAGTACTAACATCTGTTACTGGTTAACTACCGTATAGCATATAAGACTTATGTTGTATGTAATTCTTTTCTGGAGACCATGACTTTAATCTATGGGTTAAAATTCTTAATTTTAAAAACTTGAATACATATGATAAACCAACCTGCACTGGAGTTCTGCTATGTGTACATATACATATATATTCATTCACTCAATATTCAATAATCATGTCAGTGCCTACTACGTGTCAGGCTTTGAGCTGAGTGCAAAGGATCTAAAGATGATGCACAGAGATTTAAAAAACAAAGAAAAGACCTAGATAGGCAGTTGGATAGTATATGGAAATTACATAACTAAGAGAAAAAGCAGAATGAGAAAGTAGGTAAGGAAAGATGGGGTCTGGCTGAGAGAGAGTGGAGACAGTGAACGGGTAGATGAGGGAAGGGGTAAGCAAGAAGAAGAGTCCTCAGGATTTTCCAACCCATTAGTGTTTCTTCTTCCAAGGATGCCACACATTAACCCATTTGTCTAGACTATGGAGCCTCACACTCAATACACTCCGATTAGGCCCTAATCACTATCTTACATCCATCTGCAAAATTCTAGCAATAATTACATTTTCTTTAGAGTTCCCTACTTCTCCATACCCTCCAAGTCCTTCTGGTAGTGCAAGGCATGACTGCAGGTGGAAATCTGAAGCTCCATGATAGGAGACAGTTCTGTTCATTGGACGCCTAGCTCAACCATTACCTTTAGAGGGAACTGTTGGGTGAGTTCTGGTACATATGCAGCTCCTGCCTGTTTCTTTTGTAATGACACCACCACAAAATACTCAAATAGCTGCCTCTCTTGGTACTCAATGAGATCCCGCTCCAGAGACTGATAGCGGGGAGCCTGCTTCAGACGGGATTTCACATTGACCAGGCGTTGGCTGTGAGCTGGAGAGAGAGAGGAGAGAGGCTAATTTCGTTAAATGGATCTTTGCACACCACTTCAACATGCTTAGTAATGTCTGATTTGTGTGCTTGGTCCAACTTGTAATGTTTCACCTTCCAATAAAGTATACGCCAATCGCTTCCATGGCCTTTTAACTCCTAAGTAGCCAAATCTTGGAAATGAGAGCATTTGATCAGTTAGGGGGAACTTAGTGTATAGATCTCTCTATTCTGCTGCTGTGGCCTGGCACGGACACTTTGAGTAGCTCACCAAAGCCCTCACTCTGTTTGTTAAGTGGGGATGGTGATGCTGGTGTCCTCTCTTCCCAATCTCCCACTAAAATCTGATCTCCTGATGAAAGCCATAATACATCTGGAGCACTTTGGAGACCAGTAAATACACTTTGGGTCTCTTTGGGATCACAGAATGTTAGAGCAGTTAGGAACCTTTGAGAACATCTAGTCCAATCCATTTATTTTACAGAAGAGAAAACTGACGTCTAAAGGGGGTCCTGCCCAAGGTCACGTGGATGGTAGAATAACAGAACCAAAATTGAAGGCAGGATTCTGTGACCCTAAACAGGCAAAGTCTAGGCACAGTAGTTTTTTTCACAAAGAAGTGGAGGTAAGTGCTAGAAAAATGATGACCCTGGGATGGTGAAGCAGTCTTACATCCCTCACCTGATCTCATAACATTAAACTATTGCACTCTAGAGCTTCTCACTGAGCCCTAAAGAAGACTGTGGCAAACTCATGGCAGCCTAGTCCCAAGAAAGCACAATAAAAATTTAAAAGTTGGGAAATACCTTAGAGATCATCTTGTCCAATCCCTTCGTAATACACATAAGGCAATTGAGGTCTAAATTGGTGAAGTGACTGATTTCTGGTCACAGAGATGTTAACGGCAGATCTAGGACTGGAATCTGGGTCTCCCAACACTTTTTGCTCTTTTTTTGTTTTTTTTTGGTTACATCAGTATGAAAAGGACCGATGAAACCACAAGAAACTGTGTAAAAGCTATGAGATTGCTTCTTATTCCAGCCAGCTTTAGTTTTCTGGAATGTTCAGCATTGGTCAATAACTGTGAGATTCTTTTCTCAAGTATGTTCATGGTTATCCCTCCTTTGAATTCCCTCTATGCTTCTCTTCCTCCTTTCCCAAGAACCGGAGGCCTCAAGGCCACATTGCCCCTCTAGGTCCTCAAGTGTGGTCCTTTGACTGAATCCAAACTTCACAGAACAAGTCCCCTTAATAAAAGGATTTGTTCTGTAAAACTTGGACTCAGTCACAAGGTCGCACCCAAGAACCTAGAAAGCCTTGAGACAGCAGGTTTCCCACCCTGTCTTGGAGTTTCATTTGTTGACCTCACATTTGAGAACCGGGCTTCCCTCACTTAATGGAAAAGAACCTCCTTGGCTTTGCTAGTTCTTTCTTTCCTCGATCCTTAGAAGAAGGAATGATCAAACATCTCAAATACACATAGGGTAGGTCATATCCCCCATCCATTCCTCATCTCACCTTTTAGTTTCTCCTCGGTATCACTGTCTGATTCACTGTTTTCATCTGTCACTGTGCCAAAAGGGATAAGGCAAAGAGATGTGAATGTAAATCCTCCCAACAAATGACATTTTCATATGATACATGGAAATACAAAAATCCAGCTGTCCAGTTCAGATGGGCTTTTTTCTGCTTTCATTTTAGCATACTCTTGACAAATCATTGTCTTAGTTGGTTTAACAAAACTAATCTCAAAAATCTGGCTGAGACACCTGGGATCTGAAAACTTGTTTTCATTTTTATTTTAAAAAATATTTCCTTTGTAATCCTGTGTTTATTTTATGCACATGATTCTGAGACAGGTTCTCTAGTCTTCACCAGATTGTCCAAGGGTTCCATGGCACAAAAAAGGGTTAAGAACCCCTGGGCTCAGATGACTATCAGCAAGGGATGATGCTTTTGGCCTCTTTTAAGCAGAGGTGGAAGACAGCCATGAAGGGTCAAGAAGAATAGAGAATTCAGCTCAGAACAGAGGGGTAACATGATGGGTGCTAAGGCCAATGGCGCTCTGATAAAAGAAAGTCTTACAGACAAGAGATGAGACCCCAGTTCGTCTGCCACCTGACTATCCACCAAACCATACAGAAGGCACCAGATATAGCAGTTTACAGTCAACCCTTTCTTGTTCTGTTCTACTGCTGAACCAATCAAAACCCAATCATATACACCTCCCAGAAGACTGTTTCCATGTCCCCCGTGATTGAGTGTCTCTACCTTTTCCCGAATTGCTCTCCGTCGACTGTGATAGCCTCTTCACCCGCTTCTTGCCCCTGCGGGCCTCATAAATGGCATTGATCCGCAACACCAACTACCCAACATCAAAAGAAAAGAAATCAATGTCAGCAGCCTTCAGGAGTTCACAGGACTAGACATATGTAGAGGACAGCCTGGGTATGTGGGCAAACCTGGATTCCCATGTTTCATGCACACAGCTAGGCTCACAGGACCAGTAAAGGGTAGGTGGAAAATCATTTTGCACTGGTGCTGAGTTGCTTTCTGGCAGTGCTCTTTTCAGTAAGACAGGGAAGTAGTTGTCAGTAATGTCTAATGAACACAGACAGTTCATTACATTGCTACCAGATACTTCAGTGTTAGCATATATTTTTTCCTCTATTATACAACACGGGGTTCCCACTAATTAGGAAATAATTTCATTGCTTCCCACAGACTGACAGTGATGAGGAGAAGTCAGTGCTATATTTTATGGAGAAACTTCCCTTCCTAAATCAAAACAAAAAAGGGAAGAAATAGCTGAAAAAAAATGTTCCCAGGCATGGACCTCATATGGGAATGGTGCCAGAAAATCTCATCATCTGTCTTTGGGAGGATATTCAGCTGCTAGGGCCTTCCTCTCTCAAGCTACCTTTCATCTCCTCTGTATTTATCTTTTATGTACTGATTTATATACAGGCAAGGGTCTCCCCATCAGAATGTAAGCTACTGGAAGGCAGGGACTATTTTTGCTTTTTCTTTGTATTCCCAGCAGTTAGCACCATGCTTGGCACAAAATCAGTGCTTAATGACTGTGGATTGATTTACTGACTGATTGAAAAGGAGCAAGGATTAAGGTTCTTAAATCTTGGTTGGGGGCTCTCACCAAAATATACATATTTATATTTACACCTCATACACATACAAGGACACACACTCATGTGTAACACATTTGATTTTCCTCACACCTTTGTCAAATGGGTACCTCTTACTTACATCTAATTAGAGATCTACGGAGGCAATGTGGTATGAAATACAATATACACTCTACAATGGGGAAAGCGCAGTGCAAACCTTGAAACACTATGTAAGTCAGAGTTACTATCATGTTTGGTGAGTTCTTTTCCCATTCAGAAGTGCCTTTGGTGTTCATTTCACCAGATTTTACCAGAATAAAGATGTTGGTGAGGATGGAGAGAGTGATTTGCCCTGAGCCTATATCCCCTAGAATTTATCCCTCTCTGGCCAAGAACATTAAGAAAGCAATGTAAGTCTAGAGGAGCTGACCTGTGAAGAAGGATCAAATGCTATACTGTGTGGTAAAGAGATAGCCCAATAACTCTTTACATGGACCTGAATGGTGTAGGTGCAAAATTGGTCATGAAAGAGTGATTAGTGTTAAGAGACTCACTCAGGACACACAGAAGAACAAAGAAGAGGGGCTCCAGCAATTTCTACTTTGTCCAGGCCTTCTGGTGTCCCAATGCAGCCTTAGCAGCAGGGTACTTTTCTGGAAAGGCAGTTGGTGGGGAAACCTGGGGGAGTTACCTTGGGTATCTTTCTTCTCCTCTTTCCATTCTGGGGATTTTCCAGGTTGAAGAAAGTATCATCAGGGCTGCTGGGAGTAGAGGGAGGGCTGATTTTGGAAGGAGATCCAGTGCCATCTCGACTTAGCTTTCTCATGTCCAATAGCTTGAAGTTCCTCCGCTCTGAATTTTGCCGGAAAAATGCAGGTTTGGAGGCTAACTGTTGGTGAGAAAAAGAAGCATAAGAAGAAAAAAAGAATGAGTTAATGAGGAAGTGGTAAGAGGGGTCAACATAATAAAGGTCCTTCTAAAGAGAAACTTTGCAAATCAATAATGCCATGAAGTACCCCAACATTTTTCTACTATGTTCACTCTGCTAGGGCTGTATGCCCTAAAACAGTATTCCTCCAAAAATCAATCAATCTATGGGCTAGCGTTTATTAAGCCTTACTAAAGGTACTGTACTAAGCATCAGAGATACAAGGAAAGGCAAAAACATAAAAACCTGACCTCAAGTAACTTCTGTATCAATGAGGGAGAATTCAAATAATGTGAAATGAATCTGGGGTTTATTTGATGAAGGATGATAATTAAAATTCCTAAAATATATTCCTCTTTTACTCCCCAAAGAGCTTAAAAGTACAATATGATTTGGAGGGGCTTACATTCTAACTCCTTCTTAACTTATCTAGGTGTACTTACTCTATCGTACTGAAAGATCACTGCTGATCTTACTTGGTTTAGCTCAAGAGTATCAAAGTGTGAGTCCCATGACCAGAACTCCACGAGTGTAGCCTAAAGTCACTTAATTATATACTGAATTACATTCCTCTTCAAAGACTTTCTAATTAATCCAAACCAGCCAGCAGTTGGTTACAAAATGGTACAGTTAGGTCCTGATTATTGAGAACAAAGAATCTCCAGAAATGTTTGTTATTATTCAAATTCACACTGCAGATTTCCATTGGGTTGGCTCCAGTTATCAGATTTTACATAATTATAATTTCAAATAGTGCAAACTCTAGTATATGTGACCACTTCAGGGAATTCATTATTTATATTAACCTGGACCTGAATGTAGTGACGAGCAGGTGATTAGACTCTATTGGTCTAGGAGTTCATGAAAGTTAACTGATTAGATGAAACTTTTTTCGCTAAAGAGCTTAGGTGGACTATACCCCAAGTTCAGGTAGGGTGCATGTTGACCTTGTGGGCTTAATTTTTTCTGTTTGCTTTATTCAAGTATTTGGTCAGATTGTCCTATCTGAAGATCTGCAGCAAGCACATAAAGAGGAAGGAAGACATACGTGCTACCATCGAATTGTTTTGTTTCCGCATATACTCCCCAGACCTAAAATAGCGCTCAAGATGGGAAAGGGCCTGAGGAAGGGAAAAGGAGAGGGAGATGGAGTAAGGGGTGCTTCTGAAAAAGAGAAGGAACTGAGAGCTGGAAAGCAGAGTTGAGGATGGAAAATTGGCTCAGCTAGGAGGAAAATGGGCAGGTGGAAAGGGCAAGGGTATGGAAAGCGGGGGTCAGCTGAGGGCAGGAAAAGGAAAGGGAAGGTTGCCTTAGAGAGGGAAATAAGGAATGGAGCCTTTGATCCTGAAAGGGATCAGCTTGAGGATTACCCAATGGGTATGCTTCACTTTAATATACTTCTATGATCTCATTAATGTGGGTATTCCCTCTACTGAAACCTATCCTGACTTTTTCCCCCTGTATGATGATATCTATCTATGTTCCTTCATAAATCTTCCATAGAAGATGCACCCAATGTGCTCAAATCCTTCCTCCAGGGTAGAGGTTCTTAACCTGTAATGTTTCATAGACCCTTTAATAAATGCCTGTCCCTCTCTTCCTTTTCCCCATCCATAAGTGAGAGAGTGATTTACAGGCGTGTTTGCAGGTGTTTTCCCTGAATAAAACATAAGGTACTTTAAGGGCAGATTTTGCTTTTGTCTATTTCCAGGCCCTAGCACAATCCCTGGCATACACTAGGTGCTTAAGGAATACTCTGATTTATTGCCTGATAGTGCCTGGTGTCTTCAAGTAGAGAGGGTTAGCAATTCTAGAGAATCTTAACAGTTCTCCACAATTAAATCAACACAATATTCAATGTATTTAATTTGAGTTGAATTGTCCTAAGCACAATTGAACTCATTTTGAAATAACCCATTTTGGCACTTAATGATGTACCATCTTTCACTATTATTTAACTATTCCATGTATATTGAAAATTGGGAGATACCAAGAACAGTTCAACACAATGCACCATCTAACGACCAATGGAGTGAAGACACAAGTGCTTCAAGAGTTCAAAGGAGGGGAGAGATCAGTGTGAGTTAGAGTCATCTGGACAAGCTTCCTGGTGGAGGTGGGCTTTGAGCTGAGCTTTGAAGCATGGGCAGGAATTTGGGGAGGCAAAGAGGAGGGCAGAGGATATTCCAGATGAATAAGGTGAGACTGAAGGGATGTGTGGGGGGCAATTCCTAAGCCAAAAATCAGAAGACCTGGCTCGGAATCCAGCTTTGAGACTTGTTACCTATGTGGCCTTGGGCAGGTTATTTAAACTTTCTAGACTTTAGTTCCTCCACCTGTAAAATAAGAGATATTTGACCAGCTTACCTCAAGAGTCCTTTTCTAGCTCTAAATCTACGTTCTAAGTCTGGCTGCAAGGGAGGGTTTATGTAGAAAAAAAAAAAAGATAATAAGGAGCATTTACCTAGCATCTGAAGATTTGCAAAGTGACTTACATATGTGATCTCATTTGATCTTCACAGCACAAGGTCAATGCTATTATTACAGATATGGAAACTGAGGCTGAGAGAAGCTAAGTGAATTGCCTAGGGTCACACAGCTAGTAAATTTCTGAGGCCAGACATGAACTCAGGTCTTCCTAACTCTAAACCCAGTGCTCTTACCCACTTCAACACTTCATTGCCGCTGGTAGTGGGGGCTAAGGCTGGAGAGACAGGTGAGAGCTCAATTTTAGAATACTTTGGATGCCGGGCTAAGGATCTTGAAATCTGTCTTGTAGTCCATAGGGAGGGCAACTTCCTCCCTGCCTTCCATTTTTTAAAAAAGATATATTTTGATTGATATTTTAAAAATATCATCTCCATTTCCCAATATTTGTTTTCTTCCCTTCCTCCCCACAAAGAGCCATCTTTTATACAAAGAATTAAAAAGCAAAGAAAACCCATTTGTCAAAAATAGCCTACGCATCAAAAAAAATCTGACTTTATATGCAGTTTTCCATACCCACTGTCCCCCAACCTCTTTAAAGAAGTGAGAAGTGCCTTCTCCTATAGGAAAAAAGTTTTTAATGGGTCCTTTTGTAAAGTAATGAATATGTTCAGAATGTAAATAATCACTCCTTAATTTCAGAACTTTTGGATTTAAAAAAATCACACTGGTAATATTTTGTGATTATTTGTGATTAATATGGTAATATTCCAGTTAACAGGAAGAGAAAGGATTAGGATTTGTTTTGGCAGAGGTTACTCACATTGATGAAATCACAGATCTACCTAAGTGCTACGGTTCAAACCTAAAACATGACTTAAATCTTCCTCGAATGTCTTACTCCCTGAAATTTGGAAAAGGGATATCGTGAAAGTGGGGTTTTAGGAAGATGAATCTAATTTACCGATGAATCAGACGTGGAGAGACCACCTGTAACAGTTAGATGCTGCCACAGTCCAGGTGGGAAGTCTGTAAGGCTTGGCTGAAGCCTCCAAGAGAAAGGGCAAAGCCCAGTGGGATTCCCAGGCCCAGAGGGCTCCAACACCCCTCCCTCCCTGCCTCTGCCACACGCTGCGCTCCTACCTTGGTGGGAGTGTCAGGGATGGAGGAGGTGGGGGACGCTGGAAAGTTCAGGCCACACTTCTTTCCCAGGCAGCGACCGTGTAACTCAATGTCCTCATAGGGATTCTCCTTCAGGGGTGGATCTGCAGTGAAAGGCGATGGGTCAGGGGCCTCAATCCCAGCTCTGTTACCTGCTACCTGTCCTCTAGGGCAACTCACCTCACCTCTCTGATACTCTGCTTCTTCAGCTATAACATGGGTAGAATAATACTTCCACTACCTATCTGACAGGGTAGCTGGAACAATGATACTTTGTGAAGCACCATATAAACGTGAACCGCTATAATTTCAAACGTCCAGTTTGAATTTAGGGAATTGATGGCTTTCTTATAATAGATTTTATGTAAATAAAGCTAGTTAAGGACGTAGTCTTAAGGGTCACTGATACTCAATCAAGTTAATCCCTTCTCTGCCTTAAATTTCCATTTTAGCCTTATATTTCTTTTTATCTTCAGTCTTGTATGACTTTAAGGATCAAAGAAAGATTACCACGCCATCCTTTTTACACGTGATATTATAAAGTAGGATTACATTTCCTTTCTTTTTGCCCATTGTGACTGTAAGCACCTAGAGGCCAGGGACTGTCTTTTGCCTTTCTTTTGTATCCCCAGCACTTAGTACAGTGCTTAGGACATAGAAACCACATAATAAATATTTGTTGACTGACTGTTGCGTGGCTAGCCCCAGAGGGCAGAACTAGAAGTCAGAGTCAGACGTTAGAAGGCAGCAGGTTTTGCCTCTGTACAAGGGGAAAACTTTCTAATAATTAGGTCTGCCCAAAAGTGGAATGCCCCGCGTTAATAGGTAGTGAGCACCTCGTCACTGGAGGTTTTAATAGGTAGTGAGCACCTCATCATTGGAGGTTTTTAAAAGAATGCTGACGATTCGGTTTTTTAGATGACCTCTAAGAGTCTGTGATGCCTTTTTTTTTTCATGTTATGAAAATTGGAAATCAAGTCTCAGATCTTGTGAGATCAGGTCTCACGCTCTAACTCAGGCTCCACTTCTGCATTTTTGATAATTCTACAGCAGGGCAAAGCTTATCTCCTTTACAGACGTCCTTGGTGGTTTGAAGCTTCCCACCATCCTGGTGCCATCTTCTCTATGTCAGGCTCTGTTTAGACATAGACTTATAGATCTAGACACAGACACGGGTCTAGAGGTGGAAGGAACTCAGAGGTCATCTAATCCAACCCCTTCATTCACAGATGGGGAAACTGAGGCCCACAGAGGTAAAGTGGCTTGCCCAAGGTCATACAAGTAGTTAGAGTGAGAGGAAGGATTTGAACCAAGGTTTTCTGACCACCGTTTTTCTGATCATTCTCTTTCTTTTTGTCAATAATGGCCAACCCATTCTTTCCCCTTGTACTCCACTTCCTTCCACGTACCCGATCCCTTTGCCTGTCCTCTCATTTACTAACCTCGTACTCTTTCTTTCATCTGTCTATCTACCCGTACATCCTTTGAAACATGTATTTTGGTATGTCTCTCCATTTCAAAGAAGTCATCCTTCCCACTCACCCCTTCTCTCTCCCACATTCCAGACTCTTACCCAGAATGTCCTCGTAGATGTTTTCCTCAGATAAAGTGCGTGTGAGTGCCAGCTTAGTTTGTGCATACCAGTCCACTCTGCTGTTCTCAGACGAAGATTGCAGTAAGTCTTCAAATTCATATGACTTCCTGGATTATTTAAGAGGTAAAATGGGGGGGGGGGGCGGAGGGCAGGAAGGGTAGGAAGAGACAGGGAAGGAAGGGGGATAACAAGAACACAGATCAGACCGGAGTGGAGAATAATACAAGTATGACATATTATTGCCCTAACGTCACCCCTAAATCTCATATTTCTAAGCTCCGTACCTAAGGGAAAAACAGGAGGAAAAAACCTTAAGACCTATAATTCTTAGACCTCAGAGCAGGCAGGGGTGCCTTCCTTTCATATTTCTTCCATACAACATACATTATGGCTTACATGTAATATGTACAATAGATATTATTGCTGTTCTTGCTAATACTGAGAGGCACCACGGTGGAGTAGAATAAATCACATTTTTTTTTGTTCCTTGAACCCCTTTTCAGCAACAACAGAAACATGTTGTGAATCCCCGGTATAATTTAATGTACCGCCCATAATACTGTTTTAAATTTATTCATTAAGTACTTACAATAACTACAGTGATAACTTTTTGTCCCCAAAAGCTCCAAAACACTGCAAAAAAAAAAACCCCTATAATGCTTCAAATGTGCACATGCTTATTGTCATGGAGGAAAAATACATTCATAACATGACCAGGCGATTATTTGCTGCTTGAAGTTCCACTAAAAAAATATTTAGTGCCAATGCCTTGGACCCTTCTTCCGAACTCTCAAAAGGTTCTGGAACCATTAGTGTAGTGGATAGAAAGCCAGGAAGAACTGGGTACAAGTTTTGATGCTGACACATGCTGGTTGTGTGGCGCTCGGGGAATCACTTAGGGATATTGGGATTCTTCTCAGAGGAGAGAGAAGGATTTTATTAAGCAATATAAAGGTGGTGCGAAAATAAAATATCTCAGTAAACACTTAAGATAAATCACAACAACCCCTATGGGATAGGTAATACAAGGAAGCGCTGTTATCCTCATTTTACAAATGAGGAAGCAGGTTAAGAGAAGTCAAATGATTTGTCCATGGCCCTACAGGAAGGAAAGGAGCCAGGACCCCCTCCCAACTTCATCCACCCTCCTTGACCACTCTGCTGTATTTGATTCTGGACACATCACCCTGCCTTTGAAATCCTCTTCTCTCTTGGCTTTCATGACATCCCACCACCCTAGTTCTCCAACCTCTCCAAAAAGTCTTTTTGTGCCTTATTCACCAGCCCCTCTTCTCTCTATACATTCTGTCCCTCAGAAAGTTCTCATTCATTCTCAACTATCACCTTTAGACTTAGGATTCCCCGCAAATTTACCTTTCCAGTCATGACCTCTCACTTGATCTTCAAGTTCCCCAGGTTTTTTGGGGGGCAAGAGGTTAAGTGACTTGCCCAAGGTAACACAGCTAGTAAGTATCCAAGGCCAAATTTGAACTCAGGTCCTCCTCGGTGCTCTGGCTACTGTGCCACCTAGCTGCCCCTTCCAGTTCTTTATACCCAACTATCTACTAAACATCTCTACTTGAATGTTTTACTGTAACCTCTTTGGCTATATTGGAGTATACTATCTCGAATATTATTCTAAATTTGTTATCAACTGAAACTTGGAAATCTTTTAGTCACACAGAGATTTTTTTTTTTATTGTACTGGTCCTTATTATAATAAAATTTGACCTGTACAAATATTTATGCTTCTATGAGTTCAAGTTCAATATACTCTCAAGATTCTCTACGTTAACGTCCTTTATTCTTCCATTCTATCAAGTTCAAAACCTTTAATCCAGAAATGAATGAAAAAGTATTTATTAAGCATTTACTATGTGAGAAGCACTGTGCTCAGAGCTGGGATTACAAATATAAAGTAATGACAGTCCGCGCCCTCAAGGAGCATACATTCTAGTCGGGGGAGAAAATGTACAGGAGGCGTAGTAAACAGGGAAGGGCATTTTGGATCAGAAAGTTATAGGGATGGTGAGGCCAAGAGGACGTTCAACATACCCTCACCGGTCAAAAACCACAGAATCGGAGCCATAAAACCGGTGTTTGCGTCTTAGCTCTTCTGCTGATTCTGGATGCGATGTTCAGCCATCTGAGCTTCAGTTCCTTCATCTGTAAAATGGAGGGTTCCCTTTCTCCAGGTGGGAAGCAAAGCCATCTGTGTGTATGGGTCTTTTGTAAAGTGAGTGTTCAGAAGCAGAGAACTGCCACCATTTCAAGAAGGACTTCAAATAATCCCATTGGCAATGTTTAAGAGTATGCACTCAGTTTGCTAAAGGATCAAGAAAGCCTTGATACTTCTTTTTTTTAATCATTAAACTTTGGACCCCAAAACTTACAGAAGCACAAACATTGGTATAGGTTAAATTTCACTACACTAAATACAGGTACAATGCAAGTCTCTATATAAACAAAAAGATTTCCAAGTTTCGGTTGATAATCCACTGAGAAGAGTAATCCAGATAACATTCTCCAATATAACCAAATATACAGCCTTAAAGTCTGGGTGAAGTAGGACATGATGTGGCCTGTACAATATATGATCTTACTTGCATTTTAATGACTGTGAGAAACCACATTCTGAGATACTACTTTCCTCATCTGTAAAATGGGGATAACAGCACCTACTTCCCAGGGTTTTTGTGGGGATCAAATAATGTAATACTTTGAAAGTGCTTAGCAAATACCTGGCACACAGAAGGTGGTTAATAAATGTTTGTTCCCCTCCCCTTTCCACCTTCCCATGTGCCAAATAATAAGATTCTCAAAGAAAATCTCAGTCATTATTCATATATAATCTACAACATTTTAGGTAGATCTTTGATTTCATCAACATGAGTACACCCTTTCTGAATGTATATCATAATCCTTTCATGCCTTATATTTTAAAATTTTATTTATTTTTATTCTGAACTTAAACACACGAAAAGAACTTTTTCTCGACATAGAGCACTGAAGACGATTCTATTTGAAACCATAAATTTCCATTTTATACCACTTGCTTTAAATATATATGTATATATATATATATACTCACACACACACTATATATATACATATATATATATACACACACACGTTTATAAAATAAATTCTACATGTTATTTTCAAAAGTGCCCTGCTTTTCTGTACTTCTCTTCTCTTTGGCACATCTTTTAAAAATGTTACATAGCACCCCCCCCTTTTTGCATTGCTATCATGCATTCTTATCTCTCGATCCAGCACACACACATACACACACACGCACACAGAACCTGTAAGATACTGTTAGCATAAAGTAGGGATAGAAAGATACAGAGCCCAGTTTTTAAAAACTGAAACTTCCTGAAGTTAAAGAGTAATCAAATAAAAATTTTGTCGTTCAGTTGTTTGAGTCGTGTCTAACTTTTGTGACACCATTTTTTAGTGTCTTCTTGGTAAAGATATTGGAAGGGTTTGCCATTTCCTTCTTCAGCTCGTTTTTTACAGATGAGGAAGCTGAGGCAAACAGGTTAGTGACTTGCGTAGTGTAAGATAGTAAGTGTCTAAGGTCCTATTTTTACTTAGGTCTTCCTTGACTGGTGATGGCTCGGGATGCAGCAGACAACCTTGGAATCTGCAATGTCTAACCAAGCTCTAAGTGCTCCACAGTGTCTGCTTCCACCACCTTCACAGCCCATTGGATCAAATTGTTCACATCTGCTTATTCCACCAGGGTAGTCAGCTCCTTAACTTACGAAGAAATCTGAGACCTCTCAGTTACCCTCAGTCTTGTTTAGCCTGCCTGCTGAAATGCTTAACTGGGGTGTGGCCAGTGCGAATGCTACAGCTTTTTGGAACCATAGGTAAGAATTGAGTGGCAGGTAGATACCAAAGGTGGAAAGATAAAATTCAGTTTTATGCTGATAATAACAACCCAAAGTGCTTTTATGATGTCCTAAGGGCTATTTATGGGCCAAAGACTTATGGCGCATCTTACCTACTCAGTACTGATGGAGCCACATTGATTAGTGATAAGGACATGATCCCGGAGGGATGGACTGAACGCTTCCACAGTGTTCTCAACAGACTGGCCTCAATCAATGCTGGGGCCATTGACCATTTACCTCAGATTGAAATCAATCTTTCTCTAGCCATACTTCCAACTGAAGAAGAGGTTTTGAATGCCATTAGGCTCCTCTTGTGTGGCAAAGTGCCTGGTACTGATTCTATTCCAACTGAGATTTACAAGGCAGGGGGTCTAGTGCCCATATAAAAGCTGACTGAAATTTTCCAGGTTATATGGCAAGAGGAGGTTATCCCTCAGGAGTTTAAGGATGCCTCCGCTGTCCATCTCTATGAAGGAAAGGGAAATAGGTTGTCCTATGACAATCACAGAGGTCTTTCTCCTAGTCATTGCCAGCAAGATTCTTGCCAGAGTCCTCCTTAACAGGTTGATCCTTCACCTGGAAGATGGTCATCTACCTGAGAGCCAACATGGCTTCTGAAAGGGCTGAGGAATAGTCGATATGGTGTTAGCTGCTCCACAACTCCAGGAGAAATGCCAGGAACAGAACAGAGGTCTGTACACAATGTTCACCGAGCTGATCAAGGCCTTTGATACCGTCAGTTGTGAGGTGTTGTGGAAGATCATGGCAAAATCTGGTTGCCTAGTGAAGTTCATCAGTATTGTATGCCAATTCCTTGCTTGCTCAGGTTCTGGATAATGGACGATTCTCTGGCACTTTCCCAGTCACCAATGGAGTGAAGTAGGGCTGTGTGCTTGTTTCCACGCTTTTTAGCAAGATGTTTTCAGCAATGTTGTCAGATGCCTTTAGTGAGAATGAAAATGGCATCAAGGTCAGCTACCATATTTATTGTAGTCATGATATGGATTGATTCTTTGCCTCTTGTGCTAATTTTGGTCTGACAATTAACACCAAGAAAACAAAGGTTCTCTACCAGCCAGCACTGTACCATCTATACATGGAACCACTTGTTAACAGAGAATGGAGAATTTCTGAATGCTGGGGATAAGTTCACTTACCTAGGCAGTATACTTTCCAGGGATGTACACATAGATGTTGAAGTTGACACAGGCATTGCCAGAGTAGCTCTGTGTTTGGTAGACTCTGAAGGAAGGTGTGGGAGAGAAGAGCTATTAGGCTGCCGACTGAACTGAAAGTTTACAAAGCCATCGCACTGACCTCACTATTGCACGCCTGTGAAACCTGAAGAGTACACCAGCACCATGCCAGGAAACTGAATCACTTCCATTTGAATTGTCTTAGGAAGATTCTTAAGATATAAAGTCCCGGATACTGAGGTCCTTCTTGAGCTACACTGCCAAGTATTCAAACTCTACTGCAGAGCGCACAATTCCAAAGGTCTGGCCACGTCGTTCAAATGCCAGATGGTACATTTGCCTAAAAGACTATTTTACAGAGAACTCACACAAGGCAAGCACTCACATGGAAGTCAGAAATATCACTATACAAGGACACTCTTGAGGTCTCTCTGAAGAGCTCTGATACTGATTGTGAGGCATGGGAGACAATGGCCCAGCGCTACCCAGCATGGTGTGCCTGTATCAAAGAAGGCACTATGCCCTGTGAACAAAGCGGAATTGCAGTAACTCAAAAGAAATGTGAGATGCACAAATTTAGAGATACCTCCACTCCAGATGTTCATATGGACTATTTGTCTAGTAGAGCCCTCTGAGCTTTTATTGGTCTGATCAGCCAGCTGAACACACTGCACCTTGACTCTGACACAGTGATGTCATTTTGGTCCTCTTGAGCACAAAGGACAACAACCAGCTAATTATGTGGGGGGCAGTGCCCTAGGTTCTGGGGATACGAAGACAAAATTAAACCAGTCCCTGCCTTCAAGGAGCTGACGTTCTATTAAGGTGGAAACAACATGTATACCTATAAGTATATTCACAATATGTAAAAAATCAATACGAGGCAATTGCAGTGAGGGAGGGAGGGGAGGCACCAGCTTGGGGGGTGGGGAACAGCCGGGAAAGTCCTAATGTAGATGGTGATGCATGGTGCTTCAGCTTGGCTTTGAAGGAAACAGTAATTCTTAAAAAAACAAAAAAACTAAGGTGAGGGGGAATGTATTCTACACATAAGGGACAACCTTTGTAAAGATATAGAGAAGGAAAGATGGAGTGTCATCTGCAAGGAAGAGCAAATAGGCCAGTTTATCTGGACAATACAGTCTGTGATGGAGTACAACATAATAAGGCTAGAAAGACAGGTCGGAGCCTGAGCTGGGCAGTCAGTAAACATTTACTAAGTGCCTACTATGTGCCATACATTGTGCTAAGCGCCAAGAATACAAAAAAGAGTCCCTGCCCTCATCAAGCTTACTGTCTAATATGACACACCAGGTGTGAAGGGCTTTAAATGACAAAAAGAGGTAACTGTATTGGACATTAGAGGTACTAGGGAGTCACTGGAATGACAAAGTCTGAAGCATGCTTTAGGAAAATCACTTGGACAGCTCTGGGGAGGTAGACAGTAGACTGGAGAGGAGAAAGATTTTTTAAAAATAGCAATTAAAGATGATTGGAGGGAAAAAGGGGAAATGACAAGTGTCAGAGGGGTTGTGTGAAAATAGGCACATTATTGCACTGTTGGTGGAGCTGTGAATTGGTCCAGTCAATCTGGAAAACAGTTTGGAACTAGGCCCCAAAAGTCATTAATTATACATGCCATTTGACCCACAGATACTTCTAGTAGGCCCATATGCCAAAAAGATAAAAGAAAAGCAGGAAAAGGACCTATAGGTAAAAAAAAATTTGGCAGTGTTTTTTTTTTGTAGTAGAAATAGGAACAGAAAATGATGGGCATGCCCATCAATCGGGAAATGGCTGAACAAATTATATTAATGTAAAGAAATTACATGTATATGAATATAATAGTATATTATTGTACCATGATGAGGGGGATAGTTTCAGAGAAACTAGGCAAGACTTATATAAATGGATACAAAGTGAAGTAAACAGAACCAAGAGAATGATTTATATAATAACGACCTAAGAGCCTAAGGACATAGCACTAATGCTAGAAGGGAAGTCAGGTCATCTACTCCATAGTGGTACAAGTGATATTGTCCCTATTTTACAGGAGAGGAAATTGAGGCTCATAAAAGATTACTTGACCTATTTAAGATTAAAATTGTTTTCAATTAACAAGCATTTTTTCCCACCTTCCCCTCCCCTCAAAGAAAAACAAAATCCTTACAACAATTGTGCATAGCCAAGCAAAGCAAATGCCCACATCAGCCAAGTCTAAAGATATGCAACTCATTCCGCATATTTAGTCTATCTGTACTGCTGTAAGGAGGTCGGTGGCATTTTTCATTTTAAGTCGTCTGGAATTAGGGTTGGTCATTGTCCTCATCAGAATTCTCAAGTCTTTCTAATCTGTCCATTTTTATAAGTTGTTACAATATCATTCGTTCTACTGGTTCTGTGTACTTCATTCTGCAGTTTATATAAGTCTTTTATCCATTTTGTCTCACCTTATGGCACAACAATATTACATTACATTTATATACCATAATTCATTTAGGTTACTTGACTTGAAAGCTAGAGCCAGAATTCAAATCTCGGTCTTCTGACATCAAGTCACAGGGGTCTAATGTTCTTTCCATTACTCCTTTCCCTAGCCTTCTTCAAAGGTCAGCTTGAGTACCACATCCTACATGGTCCTCTCCCTGACCCTCCGCCTGCTGCTAGTGCCCTGCCTCTTCCCAGTAAACGATCATTTCGTGCTTAATGGGGGTCTGGTATACTTGCACACCCCACCAGCTTGCTAATATGGTATCTCTACCAGTAGGGTAGCAGCAGCTGCTTCTAGAAGAATCATGAAGACCAGAGCACGCATGATGGACACCCTGTAACTCCACTTACTCTTTCCACATCGTGACTTTCCCCATCATGGTTTTTGATATATCGCAGGTCAGCGTAAGAAATTAAATGGGAATTTTTGAGGAGTTTTGCAGAAGTCCCAGATGATACATGAAGACCGATGCGAATGACAGAAAAAGTTTAGGAACTTAGAAATGCAGAAAATATATGATTATAACACCAACAGATTTTATCTTTTAATACCATAATAATTCAGACTTCTCTGGTACAAAGGTGGGGAGGGCAAAAAATTTTACATGGATTTTCCAGATCGCAGGGGCATCACACCCCTAACCCCCTCAATGTGGGAGAGAGAACTGTAGTTCTATTTAACCTACAACATGGTTGGGAGGAGATTTTTCTTTTGGCTGTATAGCTGGAACTAGCCACGTCTACAAATTGGCTTGTGTCAGCTATAGCCATTACTTTGCTATATAAGGGAGCAAAGTGATTCCCTTCGTCCATGGCTAGTAAGAACACGTGAGAGAGAAGGGCCGAGAATGGGTCTGGGTCCTTGGCCTTTTTGTTCATTTTTTTATCTGGGGTGCAGAAAGCAGAGTCTCCAACCTTGGGGATTTCAAAGTTTGGCATCATGAGCCAAAAGAATCTAGGAGTCCACATTGGGTATCGCAGCCAACCTAGAATGAAGCAATCATGGAATGACCTGTGGGACTCCTGCCCAGCAGAAGTCAGTGGCTATTCTACCTTGGGATGTAAGTTTGATGGGACCAATGCTGCTTAGGAACTGAGCTAACTTGTCAGCATAATTCACATATCCCCAACCCCGACCCAGAGATCTAGAGATCGAGGCTGCTGTATGTTAGGGGAAATGTTTGTATATTATTACTATTTCTTCTTCTTCATCTTCTCTGAATTATACTTTATTTTTTTTTAAGAATTTGAGTTCCCAGTTCTCTCTCTCTTCACCCCTCCCCCACCCATTGAGAAATCAGGCAATATGATATCAATTATACATGTGAAGTCATGCAAAACATGTTTCCATATTAGCTGTGTTGCAAAAAAAAGCAAGAAAATTCAAGTGAAAAACTATGCTGGAATCTTCACTCAGATATACATTTGTTCTTGCTTTCTCTTTGAAGTAAACTTTCCTTTATAAAAACTACCCAAAGTTAACAGTTAAGTGGAATTGGGGTGCTAGTTATAGGAACCCTTAAATAGGAGGGCACGGCTAATGGAGGCTTGAGCAGACAGCCTCAGAGAAAAAGACGTACTCCAAACTATCAGAGTATCCTAGAACCTGGAGAGGGAGATGTAGCAGTTGGGCTGAGAGAGGGCCAGAGCAAGTCACTGCTTCGTTATATGAGATATACACACACACACACAGATGCACATATACACACAGCAACATATGTATGTATATTTCTATGTGTAGGTATTGTTTCTTGTGATAGAACATAAGGTGGTTGAAGGCAGGGGGCTGTTTTTATTAAGGCTTTGAATCCTTAGCATTTGGCACATGGTGCTTAATAAATGTTTATTGATGGACTATATTATTGCTGATTGGGATGTGGATGAGAGTAAAAAATGTACAGAAATAACCAACATCTCATAACCCTCAGAAGTCAAATTTTTTAAAGCCCAGAAATAACCTAACATTTTATGGCCTTGGAAATTTCTCAAGTCCTCAAAATAAAACTGTATTTACATATTACCAAAGCAACAGTTAAAAACGATCAACCAGGCTAAATATTTATTTTAAGGTAAATTAAAATAACGATGAATTTGTGTATTCAATTTTTATTGAATATTTTATTCATTTATATTTATTCAAATAAAATGACAATGCAGTTGTGAATTCAACTTAAACCAGAGGTTCTTAACCTTTTTTCGGCATCATGGGCCTCATTGGCTATCTGTGCCTTCTCAGGAATGTTTTTAAATGCATAAAATAAAAGACATAGGGTTACAAAGGAAACCAATTATCCTGAAATATAGTTATCAAAATATTTAAAAACCAAGTTCACAGACCCAAAGTTAAGAACCCCTGAATGATATCTAATTGAGTAAAAGCAGCTTCTGTGTAGACACATGTTTATTTAGCATCCCTACACGTGGGAATATTTTGGTGGAAGGGGGCCTTTCTTTTTTTGTTCTTGTTAAATGTGCCCTTTACTCATTCCTTTCAATATTATTAAATGTATGTATGCCGTAAAATATGTACAATGAAGCCAATGCCGCAGGGGTAGCCTTATCTTCTCTGGAATTTCCTGATATTTTGAGGCTTTCATTTCCCATCCTGGTTTTGAGGAAAGAGTTCTTGCATTTAATTTCCTGGGATTTCATAGAAATGAAGGAGAAGAAAAAAAAGGAAGAGGGAAGGGAGAGAGAGCGAGGTAGAAGAAGAAAGGGGAGGAACGGAAGGCGAGGAGAGTAAAGAGTGTGGAGAAGAGAGAGAAAGACAGAAAAAGGAATGGCAAAGGATCAGGGAAGGGGAGGAGAGAGGAAATAGAGAGACAGAGACAGAGAGAGGAAAAGAGGGTAAGTGGGAAGGAAAAAAGGACAAAAAAGAGGAAGAAGGAAGTCATGGTCAAGCGGACTGGTTTGGTGATTGATAAAACAGATTAATCAGCCTAAGAAAATAAGTTTCAGACATTCTCCAAAGTACATAGCCCAGACCTGTAATTCTAAACCTCCATAAACTCAAAATCCTTAATCATTTCTCTCTTCAAACTTGGCTTGGTTTTCCTGCATCAGAGAAACCTGTAGGCCTGCCAAATTTGGGGCTTATGAGCTACAGTCATTTTTAAGAGATAGGACTGTAGACAAATGTTAGAATAATTTTTTAAAAAAGAGTAAAAAGTAGATTCCTTACTTTTCTCTCCTTCCCTCTCCACCTCATCTTTAAAAAAAAAAATGAAACAAAATAACCCTCAATAACTCCAAATTCCTCAAACCCAGCTGGTGTCAAGCTAGCCAAGAAAAATTTAAACTTTCGACTGAGACTAAGCAATTCTAGTTTTGGCTTTAAAACAGAGTTTAAAGCAATTGCGGGAAACCTGGAAAGAGCAGATTGTAAGGAAATGAAGAAAAAATTGTGGGAATGGCAATTTGACAGTCTTCCTAACAGGCAGATAAAGGCACTGATTTCCTAGAGCAAAATGATAGCTGGGATAGTGGGGCTGCTTCAGACAGCATTAATCAGAAGAGTTAGGGGTGACCATCGACAGAGTTTCCTTAGGTTTAGCACTTGATTTGTAACCTCAGAAATTGTCTAGTTCTACCGAAGCCCTAATTTGGGGGGATTTTATTTTGATTTTATTTGTACTGATTTACTGATTTGAATTGAGGAGCCCAGGCCTTGAGAGCTTAAACAAATTGCCCGAAGTCACCTATGCAATAAATAACAGAGCCAACATTTGAACTCGTGTCCTTTGACTCCCAAAGCAGCGTGATTTACACCCCAAGGGGGAGGATCCTGTGTTGGGCTACAACTGAACTGGCAAGAGATTTGAGCTTCCTGGTTTTTCTACCATTGATGTCACCGTTCCTTTCCAGTCCATTCCCAGGATGTTAAGGAGGGATTCCTGACTGTGAGTACTGGCATGGGTCTCCTTTCCCCTCTGGTCAACGGCACCAAGCTTCAAACTTAGAAATTTGTTGTTGTTTAATCAGTCAGTTGCACCCGACCCTCCATGACCCTATGTGGGGTTTCCTTGGCAAAGATTTAAAGCGGTTTGCTGTTTCCTTCTCCAGCTTATTTTATAGGTGATAAAACTGAGGTAAACGAGGTTAAGTGACTTACCCAGGGTCACACAGCTAGTAAGTGTTTGAGGTCAAAGTGAACTCAGATCTTCCTGACTCTAGGGCCGGGGCTCTATCCGCTGTACCATTTAGCAGCCCTCGCGGAGAGAAACAAGTACACTGAAATCACTGCCTAGCTTTTTATGGAGGCACATAATGTCCTGCTGTATTTCTGGCACTAATGTGACTTGTGATGACTCGTGTTCTACTGTCTGTACCGAATGGACAAGACATCTTGCTGCAGCACGGGGCCAGCAGTTCAGACGGACAGAGGATGCCTCTTTCTTTTGCCCAGAAGAGACTGACCATCCTCCTGAGTCTAGAAAACAGTGGCATCTAGATCCGCTCAGTCTCAGAGATGTGGGAAGGTCAGGAAATTATAATTTTTTAAAAGAGAGAAGAGTTTTAGATAAGATGCAGATTTAAAATCACAAAAGAAGTAGCTTTTCAGGTATCTGACAGTAGACTCTGATAGAGAAACTGCAAATGCTCTTCTTGTGTAACTAGGCAAGGGATCTGATGGAGAAGAGATTGGATTTGAGCTAGATCAAGAGAACCGCTAAAAACCACTTCTAAAAGTAAACTCTGTATCTTTTCTACATACCTGTCAATTTACGAATGTCTACATATATATATATGCATAGGTATATACATATACACACATGTGTGTGCATATTTATGTGATTATACGTATACATACACATACACATAAATTATACTCACTTCCTGCAGGCAAGTATTCGCCTCTGAGCTCAAGAGTGGCCGGGATGTCCTGATTTATTATACGAAGGGATACAGGAGATTAGAGGGGTTTATATTCCCAAAGCCTGTACATAAATAATAATAGTTGACTAGCATATTATATACCATGCACATAGTGAGCTATTAATAAAGGCTTGTCGAATTAGGAAAAGTAACCTTTATGGTTACAGTTTGTTTTATGAAAGCTTTTGTTTGATCTTCACAACAGTCCTGTGAAGTAAATAGTACAAGGATTAGCATTCAGGGTTTGCAGGTTGGAAATTTGCAGAGGAAACTGACATAGGAAGCTCATGAAAAACTCTACCACCACCGGATAGATACCTGCTCTGCAACTTTAAGTCTTAAAAGAGTTGGCTGAGGAACTGAAAAGTTAAGTGATTTGCCCAGGGTCACCCACCCAATACTAGTGCCAGGCAGGACTTGAACACAACTCTCCCTGGCTCAGAGGCCAGCTCTCCATGCTCTCCACTATGCTGAATCTTGGAGGCCAGAGCTAATAAGTGACAGGTATCACTGGAATGTAGGGGGTCTTGGTACCAGAGCTAGGGATCTTTCTTCTACCCCACTGTAGCTAGCTGTTCCTCAGCTACTTCGCCAAATTTTTGGGAGGGATTTGGGTGGAATATCCATCTGCATATATCTATACTTTCCCCACAGGAAGAGATCTAGAGTTGCTACCACTCTTCTTGAAGCAGATCTGTCTTTCCTATGCTGACCTCACACACTCCTAATTCCCATTAATCAGCTCCAGGCGTGCTTCATTTTACTCTCCCTGCACCTGCCCCCATCTTCTTCTTGACAGGCACCTTTACCCTCCCAAGTCCCGTCCAGTTCTGGAACCATAAGCCAATTACCCCAGCCACTGGTATCAGAAAGGGCTGGTGATTCCACAAAGCATCTAGGTAACCCAAGTACCCTTCATGGGTCACCATTCCCTATGAGAGGCTATCTCCCCCCCCCACTAGAACAGAAGCTTAAGGGCAGAGACCAGCTTTGTTTTTGTATTTTTAATCCCCAGCATTATGCACAGTGCTTTGCACAGCAGGGCCTTAATAAATGCTTATTCATTCAACTATTTATTCCATCCATACATTCAAGTACTTTAGACATCAGATGGGGTATTTTGTAACTACAATCAAATCTTGACTACCTATGCCAGGGTTGGGGAACCTGTGACCCTGTGGCCTTGAGGCCGCTCCTGAATGCTATCCTCTCTCACTCTCGACTTGATTTTAAAAATAATTTGATTGCATTTCGATATAACTGATTTCCCTTGAAACCCAATGAATTTTCTTTCATGCAGTTAAAAACACGATTCTGAGAAGAGGTCTGTGGGCTTCACTAGACTGCCAAGGGGGGACTGTAACACAAAACAAGTTAAGACCTCTCTGCTCTAAACTACTTCTGGCCTTGTGGATGGTAATCCTATGGGTTGTATTTGTTGTTACTGCTTAAAAGGACTCCTTTCAGGAATTCCAGCTGCTCAGAGGAGTAAATGTAAATAAGAGATAGTAAAGTGTTAACAGAAGCCTCTAATGTTATTAAAAATTTAAAAGCAAACTTTGTCAGAGATTGGACAAAAAGAAGACCTGAGTGCCTTTTGACTGAATTTTATATACTCTGTCAATCCAGGGCGATTCTTGAAGTTGGGCATCTGAAGCCATTCCATTTGGGTCCAATACTAGAAGAGTAAGTGCTGCAAATATGTGGATGTGACTTTTCAAATGAATTCAGATAGAACTTCATTTTAATTTCAAGGCAACTCTTATGATCTTCTAGGTCATCTGTCCCTAAGCTTCCATAGAGTCTGAGGCACGAACAAAACCCATTAACAGCTGGGTAGCTCAGCGGGTAGAGGGCTGGACTTGTAGTTAGGAGAAAACGAGTTCAAATACTGCTTCTCTAGCTATGTGATTCCGGGCAAGTCACTTGACCTTTATCAGCCTTACATTACCCACCTGTAAAATGGGGATAATAATTGCATCTCCATCACAAGGTTACAGGATTAAGGGAAATGATACATAGGAAGCATTTTGCAAACTTTAATGTGTTAAATAAGTGTTTGCTATTTTTATTTTTGCTGATGGCAGCAGCAGGAATAGTATTAGTGTTCCATTTAGTGGTTTTGATATCTTTTGAGATGAAAATTTTGAGAGGGCTCAAAATTTACATCAATTGCCCCTCGAATCCTCATCGATAAATAACTGGAGAGTTAAGCAAAGGACTGAATCTCATTAAAGAATCAGAAGCATCTGAAGAACTGGATGCAATTTGCTCTAAAACTCCCAAATCAGAGAAAGGCTTAAAGTACTAACAGACAAAACTTCTGGGCTACTATTTATTCAGGGAAACAAGCAGACAGCAAAATGTGGATTTGGCAAAGAGGTTTCAGAGATACGTAATGGAATTAGTATTGGTGGCAAGACTTTTGAAGTATCAGAGGATAAAAAAGGTAGCAGGGAGCAAAGAACTACTCCAATTGGTCAAAGTCCCCCCAGGTGCATGGAAAATGTGAGTTTAATGGAGAATAGAAGGCACAGATATTAAGGAACTACAAGAAAATGGTGAATTGTTGCATATAGTAAGAGTAAAAAGTTAATATAAAGCAAATCTGGGAAAGTGTATTGCAAAAAATATATGTATATATATATATATATACACATATTAATGACAATGGAATAATAGTCACCGAAAAGAAATTGGCCTAGGAACATGGGGCAGCTAGGTGGCACAGTGAATGTGCTTCCGAGACTGAAGTCAGGAAGATCTGAGTTCAAATCTGCCTCAGACTCTTTCGAGCTGTGTGATTCTGGGCAAGTCAGTCTCTTTTTTTTTTGCCTTGGTTTCCTCATCTGTAAAATGGAATAATAATAGCACCTGCCTCCCAGGGCTGTTGTGAGGATCCAACAAGCCGATTGTCGTAAAGCACTTGCTTACCACAGTGCCTAGCACATATTAAGCGCTATATAAATGTTAACTATTATCGTTATTAATAAGAATACGAACAGGCAAAATCAAGGGGATGAAAAAATATACAGTCCAGATTCTGACTTGCAGCTAGTCCATTACTACATATAACTTGAGCTGGTCCAACAGTACATATATCGTGGACAGGCACAGACTGAAAAGGAGGAAGAGAGTTGGATGGATCTTATTGGGGAAACTGTGCAGCATTTGCAATCTTCCCCAACATGAAAATTGGTCTCTTAAAAAAATTGTCAATGTCTTTTATTGTTTTGTATTATAGTTATTTTCTATTATCCCTGCTCTAAACTCATCCGTGGACCTCTCCGGTATAACAAAGCAAAACCATTTAAGCAAAAATGACCCAACATAGCAACTGTATCTGACAGTGTATGTCACATTTTATGCCTTTAATCCCCTAAAGAGGGAAGTATTTTTTCTATTCTCTAGGTCATTGTATTTAATCTAAGTTTGTTTGTATTTTTACCTAAACTATAGTAGGAATTTTGTGTGTGTATGTATACATACATATGTATGTTCTTCTTTTAAAATCCATCTTTTTAACAGCAAAATTCTCCCACTTATTTCATATGGTGGCAAATCATGAAACACTCACAATCTCCAAAAGCCTCACAATTGTAGATGACCAGAAGAATAGTAGAAAAAGACATAGTAGCTGTAAATAAATGGAAGCATATTACTAAGAATGGTCTACATGCAAGAAGTGGCCAAGAATAGAGATCCTCAGGGACATATTGAATCAGAAAAGGAGACAGGCTGGTCAGGGAGCAAAACCAAGAGATCACAGCTAGATCACCAAAGTGATACACTGACTGATGATATTCATGAGATGTTAAAACGGCCTAGAGGAAAGTCTGCACTATGATGCACAGACCTTCTATGGAAGTGCATGAACAAGCTGTTAGAAGGCATAGATGGGTTGTGATGTGCACTAAGGGAGCCAGAGAGATGGTAGACCCATTGAAGTACTGATTTAGTCTAAATTAACTTTTACTTTTTTACATTTAATTTTTATTTTATTTTTCTCAATTATATGTAAAACAAAATTTTTAACATTCATTTTTTTTTAAAATTCTGGGCTCCAAATAATTAATATTTTTAGTAGCTGTTTTAAGCTACTGGCTCATAATGAGCTCTGGTCAACTAAGGATCTCCTAGTTTTCCGTATAAAGTTCTCACCTAGACAGGTCTCCCCTAACCTATGCTTTTGCAATTTTTTAAAGCCTAAACCTCAGACTTTATATTTGTCTCTGTTAAATTTCATCTTGGTTTCAGCAGCCATCACAGTGAAAGGACTTTAGATTAAGGAGTTCACGAAGATGATCGCTAAATATGCTTTAACGGCGCCTTGGGCAATAAATCATTACCCAATTATGTTATAAATTTATTTTTCCTCTGCAACAAGCACGTGTGAAGCATTAAGGGTTGTTTCTCCGTGATTTGGAGTTTTGGGGGACAAAAGTTATCACTGAAGTTACTGTAAGCACTTAGTGAATAAATCTAAAAGAATATCATGCGTAATATATTAATTTACCCTGAGGCTTCACAACACTTTTTATTTTGATTGCTGAAAAAGGCTGGAGGAAAAAAAAATGTTAGGAACTCCTGCTTTAGGTCAAATCTGTCTTTTGAACTGATTTGTTTCCACCTCGGGGAAAGTCCCCTAGGCCAATGTATTTGGGTCGAAGTGAGCAAATTCCTCTCACATGGCGTTTTGTTCTAGATAGCTAACATTAGGGCTATGAAAACCATCCTGGAGTTTCTTTGAGCCAAGACTGTAAGTCTCAGGTAGGTTTTGGTCACTTTTGTTCTCCATTCCTGCGGGTACATACGAATTTCTGATCCCTCTATATTAGGTATACTATCTTCCTGAAGAAAGATGGAAAACATTGAACATGGTAGTCACCAAACAACACAAATTTCCCTTGTAGGAGTATAGATTTTGACCTGGAAGGGACCTTAATAAGCCATCAAGTCCAATCCCCTTGGTTCTACAGCTGAGGAAACTGAGACAAAGCAAAGTGAACTGACTTGAGCAGGGTCACACAGCTAGTAGGTCTTGAGGCAGGATTTGAACCGGGTTTTTGTGATTCCCAGTTCAGTGCCCTATTTACTGTACCATGCTGTCTCTCTATGGGCAGCAAGGTGGCTCAGTGGATAGAGTGCTGGCCCTGGATCAGGGGGATCCAAATGTGATCTCAGGCACTTAACAGCTGTGTGACCCTGGGCAAGTTACTTAACCCTATTTGCCCCAGTTTTTTCATCTGTAAAATGAGCTAGAGAAGGAAACGGCAAACCACTCCAGTATCTTTGCCGACAAAATCCCAAATAGGGTCCTGAAGAGTCAGACACGACTGAAAGGATGGTCTTGTTTTTATCTGAAATAGGAGAATTCAGAAGAAAGTAGGTTTCTGAGAATAAACCACAAACGTACTGATGGCATTCTTAAAAACCTTTTAAATTATTAAGCATTTTTTCTCTTTCCCACTTCCCTCCTCCAACTAGAAAAGAATAAAAACAAAATTCTTTTTTTAAAACAAATATGCATAGTCAAAATAGATTCCCATACTGGCCACATCCAAAAATATATATTGAGGACATTCTTGATGTAAACACGGAAAAGGAAGCAATTGGCTTTCACAAACAACTTTCTATAGCAGGCCACATTTCTACAATAAAAAAATTGACTTAAAGATGCAGAAACTTGAGTCATACACTTACTGTTCCTTATAAAATCTTTAACAAACAACTAGTAAACATTACGTACTAGGCACTGGGCTAGGTAATGGGGGGTATGGGGATGGCATAAGGCCAAAAATGAAATCGTTCCCACCCTCATGGAGCTTACATTCTACAAAGAAGACAATAAGTACACATATAAGTGCATAGAGAATATATAGCAGGTGGTTTTGCTATGGTCATGCCACAGTTCTTAATGTCTTTTCTCTTCTCTCCACTCATGCGGCCACAAGCCTAGTTCTAGCCTTCATCACTACTCTCTTAGACTACTGTAATGACCTTCCAATGGTCTCCCTCCTTTTAGTTTCTCTTCTCTCCAACCCAACCATCTTATAATTGCCAAGTGAATATCCCTAAAATCAAGACTTAAGCATACAGGGTAGATCTCTGGGAGAGTCTATGGGACGACATAGTCAAAAACTATTTTGTGTGCAGTGCTAGAGAACCAAGGCTACAGGCTTGATTCCCATACAAATTGCTTAGTTTTGTTCTGTTCTGAAGCCGCTGACTGTCCTTTTAACTCTATTTGGCTGTCCTAAAAATGTATGCCTTCCCACAAGAAGAAGCGGGTGAAACTATAGATTTGGGGCTCCTATCATCTTTATATATTCAGTTAAAAAATTTATCAACCCTAAAAAAATTTATCAACCATGTCAAAATTATTCAATTATTAGAAATAGGCACTGGGCTACACAGCGAGATTACAAAGATAAAATAAAACATATTCCCTACCCTCAGGAACTTACTATCTTTTTTTAGGGGAAGAAAAGATATATAGTGGGATAAGTATAATACAAATTAGAATATATTTTACTTTACCTGTTTTCTCATCGCCCCCATGCCACCCCCTTCCAATTCACTATGTCTGATCATTTGTCAAGTCCTATGAAAATGGGATCATAGCTCTAGACCTGGGAGAGATCTCAAAGGTGTAGTAGAAAGGCCGAATTTATGATCTCAAATATAATCATGTATATGTTTGAATGGTCCGAAATCGCAAGGTATGAGAGATTCTCTAAGGAGAAAACAACAAGAAATTTATTTAGGCCCCACCGCAGCAAAAACTTGAAC
>CM053623.1:83805433-83825149 GCA_028646595.1 Phalanger gymnotis | reverse complement strand
TGTTTTTGGTTTTGGAAACTAGTTATTTTTTCCACAAAAACATGTTATTTATATTAACATGAAGTAAGTTTATTATTGTTATTTTTAAATATATAAATATTTTTAAAATCTGGCCAAATTTCAAATATGATAAATATTGATAGATATAACCTACATAAACAAAAGCTCTTTGGAGTCCTCAATAATTTTTAAGAGCATATGTACTTGTATAGTATGTTTCCTCAGTTTCTTCATCTGTAAAATGAGCTGGAGAAGGAAATGGTGGAGCACTAGTATCTTTTGTCAAGAAAACCCTAAATGAGTGGAGAAAAGTCGAATACAACTCAACAATAAAACTCCCTTTCCCCAAGCTTTTGTTTATGGGGGCTATACCTATATCTATATAAAGGGATGTATGTGTATGTATATACACACATACATATATATTATATATACATATACATACATGTGTATATATATCTGTTCTACTACAATAGCCTTCTAAATGGCTTCTCTTTCTTAATAATAAATTATGTATTCACCATATTAGAAATTGAAACATCCAAGCATTGTTATGAAAATAGTTTTGAGCTCAACAAACCTGAAAGGGTCTCAAGAACCATCAAGAGTCTCTCCACCACATGGTCTTGAACTCATCTTCTTGACTCTCAGTATAGCATTCTCTGCCCTGAGACACCCAGTTGCCATGATTAAATTGCATTAATTGTTCTTACATTAGACCCACTGCACTGCACTATACATAAATGAATATATGTGTACATATGGTGTCTCTTGGGCCCCTAGGTGACAAAGTACATAGAATGCTGGGCCTGGAGTCAGGAAGACTCATCTTCCTACGTTCAAATCTGGCCTCAGACACTTATTGGCTGTGTGATCCTGGGCAAGTCACTTAACCCTGTTTGCCTCAGTTTGCTCATCTATAAAATGAGCTGGAGAAGGAAATGGCGGGGCACTCCATTATCTTTGCCAAGAAAACCTCTAATGGGGTCATGAAGAGTCAGACACGACTGAAATGACACCATTGCCACAACAACATGTCTCTTGAACGTAAGCTCCTTGACTGTAGAGACTGTTTCAGTTTTTCTCTTTATATTCTGAGCATCTAACACAGTGCCTGACATATAGCAGGTGTTTAATAAATGTCTGTTGATTTGAATTAAATCTTAATTCCCCCAACGGTAAAGACCTCTCCTCGTGCATATCACATTGTCTACAGTGGTTTTTTTTTTTTTTTATCCTCTAATGTACTTATCACGTACATCGAATATTACAGTTGTCTGGTAACCTCCATGACGCCAGGTATCTTATCTTTCTAAATTGTTTATCTTCCTTCTCCCTGCCCCCCCTCACATACCCCATACACACTCACAGACACACACACAAGATGCAGACTAAATACACCTGCTCTGAGTTCAGGGGGAGAAATAACTGGAGGATTACATTTCAGATTTGGCCCAAGACTAAGTAAAATACCATAATGCCATTCAGGTTACAGAGTGCCCCTGTGGTATTTCAATGATTCATGAGTGCCATTTTATGGATCCTACTGGATCAGTCAGCAATCATCTATCCTGATGACATCTTGATCTATTCTCAAGACTCAGTCCAGTATAGCGTGAAAGTCCAAATTACTCTGGCCAGCCTCCAGTGGTGCAGTGAATATGCCAAGATAGAGAATTGCAGACTCACTGAAATCAAACTCCGGAGATGTATAATTTTCCCATAAGGTGTCCAGATGGAATTCTGCAAGACTGATGCCATCCTCAGGGGTAAGGCCCTGAACTCACCCCTAAGGAATTCCTGGGGTTCCTGAAGTTTGTGAGCCACTACCAATTCAACATGCCTCGCTTCTCCATCCTGATTGTAGTAATGACCAACCTGCTCCAGAGGTACTCTGCCTTCTTGCACTGGTCCCTGGAGCCCACCGTGACTGTGCAGCTCTGAAGCAATGGCATCGAGTCCAAGTTAGATACTTGACAACCTTCCCTAGAGCAGGGAGGGACTCTTAAACAATTTTGGGTCATGAACTTCTTTTTTTGGTAAAGTCTATGGAGCCCTTACTGGGGTACTGTTTTTAAATGCATAAATATATATGCACGTATATCTATATCTATATCTATGTATATATATGTATATATGTATGTATGTATACACATACACACACATACATATAATTACAAAGGGAACCAGTTATATTGAAATAGAGTTACCAGTAAAAAAAAAAAAGTTCACAGACCCCTGGTTAAGAACCTCTGCCCAAGAGGGAGGCAGCCAACCTGTTACTATTATAACATTTTTGTGTAGCCCTGGTTGGTCTCAAAACTTCTTCAGAACTAGATTCATTGCGTGGTGTTCTTTGCCTACTTTGACTAAACACTCTCCCTCTCTCTCTGGCTCCCGGTTCAGGGCTTCCTGAGCATCAGGGGGCACCAAAAACCAGCAACAAGTGATACCAAAGATAGGCTTTTCTGACTTGTCAGTTTTGAGCAGACTCCACTCATTCTGTCTGGCATGGTATGGTTGAGAGAGTATCCAAAATGTATTTAACTTTACCATAAGATCTTGAAGCGTCTTTTTCTTCTTCTATATTGCCCTACAGAGGGCAGGTAGATGGCGTGGTGGATAGAGTGCTGACCCTGGAGTCAGGAAGACCCGAGTTCAAAGCGATCAGTCAGATGTAACTGAAACTACAACAAAATCCCAACTTGCCCCACAGGTGCTATCCTCTGGGCTGTGTGTGTCAGTGATGTTCAATGACATGAAATGAATGAACTGAACTAAAGTTAGTCTGTGATCACCTAGGTACACAGTGACTTCCAATTCAGAGATCCTAAGGGAATTTTGTGCTGAGTGTATAAATATGGATTAGGAAAAAGGAGGAATCGATGAACCAATGAGGATTTCTAAAGTACTAATTATGCGCTAGGCATTGGAGAGGGAGGGAAAGAGAAAGATAGAAGGAAGAAAGGGAGGGAGATGGCACAGATTTATTCAGTTTCTATCATGTGCCAGGCACTGTAATAATTCAGTAGTTTTCAGGTGTCTGAATCTTCGTGACCCCATTTAGGGTTTTCTTATCAAAGAAACTAAGTGGATAGAGTGCCAGGCCTGGAGTCAGGAGAACTTATCTTTATGAGTTCAAATCTTGCTTCAGACACTTACTAGCTTTATAACCCTGGGCAAGTTACTTAACCCTGTTTGCCTCAGTTTGCTCATCTATGAAATGAGCTGGAGAAGAATGTGACAAACCATTTTAGTATCTTCACCAAGAAAACTCCAAGTGGGATCACAAGGAGTCCGACGTGACTGAATTCACTGAACAAAAACAAGTCTGAGGTAAAATTTGAACTCAGATCCTTCCTGTCTCCAGACCCAATTCCCAGTACCACCTAGCTGCTACAAATACACATACAGTACTACGGACGCAAAAACTGACACAATTCTTACTCCCAATTAGCTTACATTCTAAAAGCGGCAAACATGTACTTATGTAGTCAGAAGTAGCAAGCCAGAAAACAGCTAAGAAATTCCCTTAGAGTCTGATTACAGTGCAGTAATACCCCTATCATCAAAGAAGATGTGTTCTAATATCAGACTGAATCTTTTAGGGTGGTCTTCTGCTTGGTAATTTGGAGGCTGAGGTGGCCTCTCTCACCAATCCAAGTGATTAAGCCATATAAAAGAAATGTAAAGGCTCTGTGGTTTGGTGAATAAAGATAACTCTTAATGAACACAAAGAATAGGGAGAAAAAAATAAAAAGAGAGAAAGATTCAGAGGAAGGGAGAGGACTCGGGGGAAAAAGAATGAAAGGAAGGAAGAATTGAGCAGGGCTCAGTAAAGAATGGTTGTGTCAATTTAGGGGGAAGGGGAGGAAAGGGAAATCGAGTTCTTTTCTGTCTAATGCATCATGGCTAATTACTTTGCTTGCACAGCTCATTCATTACTGGACAATCTATGGCATATCTGTGGTGAAGCCAACTATGGCCCTTTAAGAAGCCAGCCCAGAGGGCCTCTCACATTCACTGGGGCATTATTCGAAGGCCCTGAAAGACCTTTCAGGGAGAGGAAGGAACTCACTGTCCCTCTCATAATGCTCCACACAGCCAATAGCTTTTGGAATGCCTCCATTTGGCTGGCCTGCCAGACACTGCTCTTCTATCCTGTGCTTGGCAATGGGCCCAGAGAGTCTTCAAGGATACTAGCCATCCCAGTTCTCCCCCCAACCACCCACTCCCTAGTACATCTGTGCTCAGGACTTAAGACAGAAACCTGCAATGATTCAGTCTTGCTCAGCTTTAGCCTACTCCTTTTTATCCCCCGCCCTTTCTAAATTGGCAACTGCTCTAAGCTGAAGTGGGAATAGAGTCAGCGGAGCATCTAGGACCAGTTCTGTGGGTCATCAATTATCCACATGACCCACTTTTCCAAGGCAACTGTGTTTTCTTGCTTTGCTCATTCACCTCCATTTATCAGGGAAGTCAGGAATGGGTAAAGCCTATTAAATCAGTTGGTTTATCTCCTAGCATCAAACAAAGGCAAAACCAGAGTGGATGAGCAGAGGTGAAAGTGGGGAAGTAGAAGGAGGTGACAGACATGAATGATGTGGCACATGTGATGACTGACATGATCTGGGTTCTACACCACGGTAGGCACTCATATAGTGCTATGGGGCTGGGGAGAAGGGAAGGGAGATGAGATCTGGATCTCATTTCACTGGTGTAGGGAACTAACTCACCATTTAGAAACTCCATCCACCAATGCAGATCAATAACTCATCTTTTTTATTAGCGAAGAGAGTTGCCTGGGGCCACAGAGAAGTGACTTGTTCATTGTCAGGCAGTGTGGTATATACCAGAAACTGGACTTGAACGCAGGGCCTACTGACTACAAGGTCACTATACCCCACTCACTGCCTCTCACACATTGCTTAGAAGGTTTACAAAACGGCTCGACATGTTATTTTATTTCATTTGACCCTCACAACTGAGAGGTTGCTATTAGGGGTATTATTAACTATTACTGTTATTACTTTATATTTTCCAGATGAGGGCATGTAAAGTTTA
Organism: Phalanger gymnotis; assembly: GCA_028646595.1. Lineage (NCBI taxonomy): Eukaryota > Metazoa > Chordata > Mammalia > Diprotodontia > Phalangeridae > Phalanger > Phalanger gymnotis. Next base: position 83,820,085 of record CM053623.1, on the reverse strand, counting down.
TGCAACTTGTCCGGGCTTACACAACCATAAAGTATCTCTGCCTAATGTCCAGAGGGTATCTTTCCATTACAGGCTACATAGGCAGAGGTCATCAAATGTCAGAGCTAGAAGGGACCTGAACAACCATCTACTTCGACTCTCTCATTTCAAAATGGAAACCCCCCAAAACAAAGTGACTTACTGAAAACCACAGAGCCAAGCTACCATTTTCTTCAGCTGGAAAGCTTCCACCCCTCTCATCAGCTTCACACCAACATCCTCTAATGCCATCAAACTTGAGTACCGCGTCAGTATCGCTATCTTACTCCTTGTGTTCTGTTCTTCTTGAAGATGGCAGCAGGGATATAGGAACAGCTTTTACATGTTTCGTAACTTGTTTTTCTTCAAGATCTTCTGGAGGCTGTCCAACTACATGATGTCATTAAATAGCAGTGAGTTCAGGCCATGAGATGTAGATCCTATTGCAGCAGCATGTACATGGACTCATTATTCATTGATTCACATAACAGAAATTTATGGAGAATCTACTATGTACAAAGAATTGTGGCCATGCTCCTTTCACGTTATGGGCATTGTCGGTCAGCAAGAGTGAAGGGAGAACTAGAAAAACAATATACACATGTTGCAACAATGTAAATAGAAAGAGCAATAATAACACAAAAAGGAAACTGAATGGTGTAGAATTAGAATGACTAAGCTTGGCCCTGGAGAAGACAGAAGAAAAAGCACCATCTCTCTTCTTTGCAGAGGGGCGGACAATGGGTAACAACCACTACCAATACTGTTCAACTTGGTTAATGTGCTAATTGGTATCGTTGACCTTCTTTCTCCTCCTTTGTTACAAGAGATGGCTTTCTGGGTACAGGAGGGGAGAATGATACATTTGGAAATGATGGTAATGCAAAAACAAACTACATATATTTTTTTTAATAGGGAGCTTATTCTATCTTTTCTTAAACATATCTACAAATATGGGTAGCACTTCCTCCATTAGCATTTGTACAACATCAAGAGATTTAGAGGCCTCTAGGACACTGGGTAGACCCCTGTAGAGTATTATTTATAGGAGGACATGGACAAAAGTTACATAGGAAGAGAAGGTGTGGACGAGTTGCAATCTGCACTGGTAAAGACATACCTCCCCCATTAATGAGATCACAGCTCCTTTGATGTATCGAACATTTCTGAAGTATCCTCTGAGAGTGATTTTTATTTGATTTATCTGATTTTGTTTGCTTATGATTTTAGTATTTCTGAGGATGCTAAATGAGCAACCCTTCTGAAACAATAGCGGCAGCAGAAAGAGGGAGGCTTCTGTCTTAAAAATGATGGAAAGAATGCTTCATACTTTCTTCATTTTAATCCTCCATCCAGGTTTTTTTTTTTTTTTAATGCCCATAGAACACTTCTTACATGCAGGGGTGTATTTGGTCATTCTGGTAGCATAAGGAAATACATATTTCATTTCACAATGTTTTCCTTTGTTTTGTTTTTCCCACAGAATAGCTTGCAGTATGGAAATGCTTCCTTAGGTTAGAAGTCAGTTGTGCCATTTTGCAGAAGAGGAAAAAAGGAGAAAACAGTTTAGTGACTGACTACCTTATATTCAAACACTAAGCTTTGGTGAGTACAGATAAAGTAATGGTGACCCCTTAGAGTTAACTATATTGCTTTGTAGCCCTGAGTAGACTCACTACATTGCTCAAGTTCTGTAAGAGATTTCTGCCACAAAATATCAGGTCATAGGTGGTCACAGTCTGGACTGGGTGTTCTGGGATACCCTATGGGAGCGTTTCCATTGGCCCCTCCCCCTGAGGGGGATGAATACTCCTCCAAAATGTGTGGCTCACACCCAGCCCATGCATCATGCACAACTATGCCTCAGATGAGCTTGGACTGTTATGATTTACATATGCTAATACAGCTATACTGAAGATGAATATTTTGAATTCATATTAAATCTGCACATTTTCAATAAAGAAATTCCCGTTTAGCTTGTTTTTTCTTGTGGATCACAAGGTCATAAGGAACCAGATTTCGACATCTTTCTAATGACAACGCCTTAAAATGCTCTTACTCTTCTTCGTCCTGAACCTTTTGAGTAGCAGTGAAGCAAGTTTCTAACGTCTTTGGGAGTAAACTGATATGAGGTAGGAGGCTCGATTAGAGGAATAACATTTGTCTGCCAACTTCTAATTTAAAACGAAGCCCACACAAGCAAACTCAGAAGCAAAGATGGGGAATTGTTTTTCCCTCTCTTGAGAAAATGGCAGTTTCCCCTCAAAAAAAATGTGTCTTGGTCTCATATTTGAACATTACTCACCCTGCAGAATCAGGAACTATTGTGACCTTACGCTGCTGCTTTACATGTTTAAAAACTGATTTGCATAGTATTAGTGAAGCAGAGAAGCACAGAATTTCAGAATTGAAAGGTACTTCAGAGGTCATATAGTACAACCCACTGCATGGGAAAGGAGTTTCCATACTCATGGGCTTAGGTGCCCTGAGCCTATGCACTGAAAACATCAGTCAGTTTGTACATTATGTACCCTCCAAGTGGTCATCCGGCTTCTTCTTTGAGATCTCCAAAGAAAAGAAAACCACCGCCTCCTGGGAATGTTCAATAAGGAGGAGCTATGTGCTCTTTGAATGAGTATTATCATATGTGCCTTTGGAGAATAATGACTCTGAAGCAGTAATACAAGTCCAAAGTTATAGAAGAGGCTGCATGGAAAGACTGAATTTGTGCCTACATCAAGTAAATCACAGCTCGAAAAACACTAAGTTTCTTGAACCTTTTAGTCATTAAAAAAATAACACTAAAGCATTTCCAATTTTTTAATAAAGGAAAAAATAAGACATGGAGGGAGGTTGGGGGGGGGAGGCACTTTCCCCTCCCCACAAAAACCACCATCCTCTCAATTTTCCCTAGCCTTTCCTTCATCTTTCTCATCACTGCCAGTATTACTAAGCCACTGTCTAACTGTTTCTGTGATCATTTCTCTAGCTGCTCTCCTGCCTGGATATCATATTAAGCAGTCCTGCTCCTTAATTGTTCTCTATGTCCGTATAGCTTGTCTTCAAGGTCTCTGTAAGCAGACGGGGAATAGGTCTTATTCATCTTTTGTTTTGTTCTTGCACCAAGCATGGTTCAAAGCTCGTGAGCACCCAGTGAAGGCTTGATCGATGCTGGTAGTTGAGTCTATGTGTATATGAATGTGCAGTTTTGTGTCTATGTATGTGTGGGTGTTTTCAGTTTACTATGTTCATATCTATATGTACTTTTAAGGATAAACCAATGTGCGGAAATCTAAACCCTCTCAACAAATAAATTAGAGTGATTATTCACATTAAAAAAAACCCAATTATTTGCTTTAGCAAAGGTTTCCCATCAGTATTCCTCTAAAACTACGGGGCTTGGGTCTCTTAATAAACTGATAACTCCTCCTCCTGCCCCCCCACACCTTTTTAAATGTTTGAGAAACATATCTATTGCTTAAACTGAGAGAAAACCATCTGAATATGAATATCTTTCTAAGTATGTGTGTTAAATCCTATTACCAAATAAACAGCATCATCGTGAAAATCTCTGGGTCAAAAACATTTCCAGGCCCAGGTCAGGCCCATGGCAGCAATAGTAAACACAACATTCCAGTCCATTAAAAAAAAAAAATTGGGGACAGTCTCTTAGAATTAGTGATAATTGGATTTTTCCTACATTAACACAACTTTAGAATCCTGAAATCTTAGAGTAGAACAGGGTCTCAGAGATCATATTAATCCAATACTTTCACCATATCAGTTAGGAAACCGGGGAAGCCTAAGGGTGTCTAAGTGACTTTCTCAGTAGGGAAAAGAGCCCTGGTCTATTGACTACAAGTCTAGTGTTTTGAATTCTTGAGGGTTGCTGTGTGTATCTCTGCTGGTACTATACAAATATGTTTGATTGCAGACCTATATTTCTATGCTTGTCGCCAGCAAGATGCCAACACCAATGCCTCCAACCAGTCCAGATTTTTGGTTGTGTCTATGAAAACACTGTCCTTTCCCATTCCCTTAGCGCACACACACACTCCATATCCGCCTTCTCTCCTCTCCCCCCTCCCCAATTTTTGCTTTGGAGCCAAAATTTAAACTTAGCCTTACTGTTCCTAAGTGTCTGTGTCTGGCTCTGTGGTGTCCCTTGGAAGACCCCTGTGTTACCTAGCAGCTCCACACACAGTCACATGGCATGCCCGAGCCCAGCTGGGCTGATGACCTGTACTGCTTACCCCACTGTCTCTCGGCAAGCTGGATGGTAAGCAATACTTTATTCCCATTATCTTCATTTCCATAGTGACCATCGAGGGGTGCCAATTTCTAGATCCCAGTCTGTATTAATCACAGCTCGGAGCAGATGTTTCCATAGAAGCGAATAGAGATAGTGCAGTGATGGATGACTGAGGCAAATATTCATTTAATTTATTTGTTTGCTCTGCCAGCATTTATTGAGTACCTATTATGGAAAGCACTGTGTTAGCATACACAAATGCCTAAGATACAGTTCCTGCTCTGAAGGAGCTGATAATCTCATAGCGCAGATAAGCCCTGCACAAATAATGAGCGTGCACATTTTAAGTGCCATGTGAGTGATATGAAACCAAGGCCATACGTGGTCAGAGTTCAATTCCAGCTGCAGTGGAAGTAATGGCTTTATGCAAGAGCTAGCATTTGAGGTAGGCCTTGAAGGATGAGTAGGATTTTGATGGGTGGAAATTGGAGGTAAGGAGGGAGAGGGAGGATAGAAGATAATCTTTCCTAAGACTGCCTTAGAAACCAGCATCTTTAGGGGTTCCCTTTCTTGAAAGAATCTAAAACCCTCCCCAATTCCAGAACCACAGAAACAACTTGTTTATTGAATTCTCTAGATTTGCTTTCTTACTTCCAGATTTTCTTCTAAAGAAGTCTATCATTAAACTTTATGGCCCACAGTGGCAGGGAAATAGACCCTGAAAACTACATTTCAGATTATCTGTATTTATCTTGTTCTCTGCTCCCCCCCATTAAATTATCTTCATTTACTACACACACACACACACACACACACACACACACTTACACAATTGTCTCCAAATCTTGTTATTTACATGTTTCCCTCTTTAGAATGTAAGCACCTTGAGAGCAGGAACTATGTTACTGACTTTATATTCCCAGCACCTAGAATGGTTCCCTATCAGGTACCCGACCACTGTCACGTCTTGTGAAGAACAGAGAGGCAAAGATATCTGTGACTAAAGTAGGATGTGGAATTTAATAAAGGGTAAGATTGCCAATTAACAAATCACTAACCAATATTTATATTATGTATATTTTATTTATACATGGGTGTTTGCATTTTTTTCCCCCATTAAATTGTGAGCCCTTTGAAGGTACAGAGTATTTTTGCCTTCCTTTGCCTGGCACATAGTAAGAGATTAATGAATGTTTGTTGACTTGACCTGACCAATAAATATAAACTCCCTGAGGACAGGGAATTTTTCATTTTTGTCTTTGAATCTTCAGGGACTAGCACAGTGCTTGACACTTTGGAGGTGATTAATAAATGCTTGCTAATCGACTGAACCAAGTTACAAAGTATAATTTATAGAAGGAAAGGTCAAATCATGCCTAACTAATTGACTTGGGTTCTCTAAGAAGGTGTTATATGTTGAGGACTGTTAAGGGGTCGCCTGAACTTGTCTTTTTGAGTTGCCATATCCCCAATTACTAGACCCAGAGTATGGAGGGCTCTGAATGTGTCAAGGATGAAGCCCCACCCCCCATCCTCTATAAGTTGACATCATGTGTTGTTTGCATCCAGAGCTGGACTCCCTGTGTGTCCTTGGGAGTCAAGATGGGTGCCAGACAGTCTGCACTAGGCTGGTACATTTGGGAGCCTTGTAGATAAGCAGACCATTATATCTTCATGGTCTAGCAGTTCCAAAGGAAAAACAATGTGGCTTTTGCCATCACCATGCTCCTCTCCTTTGGGATGGGTTTTGTCCTTTTCCTACCTTTACTGCACCTTTCCCCCCCTCTCATGCCATGCCCCTTTAGGTGGAAATTTCTGGTATATCCTCCTTCCTTTGTCCTGCTGTTATAAAAATGCAGACTTATGTAGGGATTATGAACTCTTTCGGTTCCACATGCATGTTCATTTCTCTTGTAATAAACCTAGTTTTCACATAAGTTTCATGAAGTTGTGATTGCCTGCTGATATGTATCATCTAGAAATAGGGATTCAGTGAATTTAATTTATTTATACTTTTCAAAAAGCTTCCAAGAAAGGTTACCTCAAGACACTTTTACTGGAAGTCAGTCAGTCGCCTAGCATTGATTAAGCTCTTACAATGTGCCAGGCACTATGTCAAGTGCCAGGGATACAAAGAAAGGCAAAAAGCAGTTCTTGCTCTCAAGGAGCTCATAGTCTAATAGGGGAATCAACACGCACACACCTATGTAAAAACAAGTCACATACAGGATATATCTGGGGTAGTCTGAGAAGGAAGGCATTAAGGAGGGCTGGTAAAGGTGTCTTGCAGAAGGTGGGTGTTAGCCGGGACGTGAAGTAAGCCAGAGAAAGAAGGAGGTGGAGATACGGAGGGAGCATTCGCGGGAGGACAGGACAGTCAATGAAAACGCTCAGACTTGGGAGATGGAGATCAGGTGCAAGGAACAGCAGGGAGGCCAGTGTCGCTGGATCACCGAGTATGTGGAGGTAACTAAGGTGTAAGAAAACTGGACAACCGGTGGGAAGGAGCCAGGTTACAGAGGGCCAAACAGATTATGTTTAACCTTGGAAGTAACAGAAAGCCACTGGAGTTGTACAAGCGGTGAACATTGGGGACCTAAGCCAGGTTAAAGGGAATTCCTACTTCATTCTCTAGATGCCTCATGAATCAGTATGGCTTATTCCTGGCTAGATGGGGATAGACTCCCAATCACGGACCATCGATATGAGTGTACTCTTCTTCCGGCCCCATCACCAGTGCCTCGTTCTCGTTCCCTATCCTTATCATTACCACCCCAACCTTGTGACCATCGAGGCACAGTATGACACCCTCTCTAAGATCTCAGACCTCAATTTTATAGGTTTCACCCCTTCAGGAGTCTTGGATAATTGATGTGTTTTACGGGAACCCAGGGGAGATGACCCAAACTCCACAGACATTATTTTGCTAAATAAGGCACATCAGACCTGTGTTTTTGGAAAATCAATTTGACAGCCCAGTGGGGAGGATGGATTGCAGTAGGGAGAGTGGGAAAAATGTATGCCTCATTTCTGAAAGACCAACCCCTGAAAACCTGGCACCAGAAAGAAAAAGTTTATCGAAAGCACAGGCACAAAATATACCTCCAGTCATTGATTAAAAGCTTCTAAATCCAGGTCATCCAAATAAGTACCCTAGTTACAAAGATATCCTCCTAGTTCAAGAAAAAAATCTGTCTTCAGAAGTCAAACAGGCCTGTGCCTTTTCCCTAACTTCCTCAGAGAGACAAAACAACAAACATTAGAACGCTAACTAAAAATGTAAAGCTTTGATCAATGGAAACTGCCTTTTAAAAGCAATGCCATTTTAACATAGGCATTGAAACTGATGACTAGAAGACAGGAAGTTTGCAATTGGGCACTTTCCCTTCCTTCTGCCCACACATAAATGGGCTGGAAACTGGCCCACGCCCCAAACTCCTTGACTCTGTTACTCAACAAGCACTTATCACAAGCTTTGTAGGTATCAGACACAGCAATTAAATACTGGGAATACAAAGAAAAAATTGAAAACAGTTCCTGCCCTCAAGGGGTAATGGAGGAGAGAACATATAACATATGTAGGTGTATGCAGAATCTATACAGAGTGGATGGAAGGCAGCCTTAACAGGGAAAATATTAACTGTTAAACACCTCCAACAGAAGGTGGTGTTTGAGCTAAGGCTTGAAGCAGCCAGGGACTCTAGGATGTGAAGGTGAAGAGCTATGCATTCCAGGCATGAGGGATAGCCAAAGCAAATGCATGTAGAGAGAACTTGGATTTTGTTTGTTTGTTTTCTTCCTCTCGGGTGTTGGGCCTTATAAGTCTCACCACGGCACACCCTGCTTTCATGTCTAGCTCCACACTAGGCTTCCCAGCCTCAGGGGAACACAGCTCTGGACCTTCATTAGTTAGTCCCTAGGCTTAAGAGCCTTGCTTCTCTGTTGCTCCACGCCCAAGACTCAGGCTTTCTGTTCTGATCCCTATCTTCCAGTGCCTCTGGCTGGGTTCTGACCTCCAGCCTTATGCCTAGGGCTCCACCGATGGCTCCTAAACACACCCTGTGTCTTTCCACCTTAGTTCCCTGGTACACAGCTCTCTATTCCCAGGATTTTTTCCATTCCCCTGCTTACATGTTGAATTTCTACTTATCCTTTAAACATGAACTCATATGGTACCTCTTCTACAAAGTCTTCCCTGATTTCTCTCAACACAGTTGTTGTTGTCTGTCCTTTGTTCTCAAAGGAGACCATGACATAGGGAAGGTGATGTTATGACTTATAAGTGAATTGGGTTCAAGTGAGGGAGGGCAGTGCAAAGTCACCAGCCTCACTCATTCCTCCGGAGCCATCTGGGTCCAGTGGCAAAATACAGATCAGGACAACCCTGGATGCAGGGGGAGATTTTGGCCTTTTTAAGTTACAGTTTTTCTCAGGTCTCAGTTTGTCTGAGGCAGCACTCATTCAGTGATTAAGGCTAGGTAAGAAATGAAGCAAAGAATGTCCTCTTTTAACCTAGTCAAAAGAAAAAAATAAATCTGGGAGGGGAAGATCCTCAAGGTTTCTAGCCAATATAGAAACAACTGTAATTTACACTCACTCTGAGTCATCAGGACCCAAACAATGACCAAAGGAGGCTTGGGCTGGGACCTATTGTTGGCCGATCAATGAGAGCCAGAGTGACTTGGGTTTAAAGCACGGTCCTTAAAAAGAAATATAGACTGTAAACCCCAAGACATCTTGAGAGGTTTCAGTGATTAAAATTTATATTGCTTTGGGCAGAGCACCTGCAGGTAAGGGTATGCGGACAGAAGGACAGGGAGGAGGGAGGGAGAAAAGGAGCAAGGGAGGGAGGAAAGCAAGCAAGGAAGGAAGGAGCCGTGTTGCCCAACTGGAACTGGCCAGCTGGGTCCCCAGTAGGATAGCTACTACTACTCACAGATTGCTGACTGTGGTCTGTCCTACATTCTCGAAGGGGACCATGACATCACATCTGTGCCACCTCCAGTCGTCCTGATCTGTATCTTGCCACTGGATCCAGATGGCTCCGGAGGAGAGAATGAGGCTGGTGACTTTACATAGTCCTGCCTCACTTAAATCCAAGTCACCTGCAAGCCAGGACATCACCTTCCTGATGTCATGGTCCTCTTAGAGATCACACAGATGCAGGTAAACAAAGACAGACAACCATGGGCAAAACTGAAATTGGCAAACACGGTCTCCACCAACCCCATTCCTCACCCCTTCTTCTCTGTCCTTCATTCAATATTAGCCCATTGATTGACTGACTAAATTCATTGTTATCTCAACAATGCATCTGCCTTTTAAATGTTTTATTTCTGATTGTGAAATCAAAGGCTGTCCCCCTTAATCAAGAAACAGGTGGTGAGATAGGGTGTCCCAAAAGTCTTTGTGCAGTTTTAAGCCACTAGGACTTTTGGGATACTCTGTATTGAGAGGGCAGAATGATCCCTAGGACCAAGTTGAATCTGAAAGTAAATATGATTTAAGTTCCTTCAGGAAGGGATCCTTAAGCAGGAGTCCATGAATTTGTTATGTTTTTAATATTCTGACAACTATTTTAATATTTTTTTCCTTTTTTGAATCATTATTAAATTTTATTTTTAATTTATGAAATAAAGCAAGCATTTCTATAACACTGTACAATAAAAAGATGATTTCATGTGAAACTACAAACCTACTATACACAACTTGCTATTCCTTTCAAATATGCAACAAAATTATCGTGTAAATTTCTTTTTTTTTTTTCCTTCTCCCCACCCTGGCCCTATTCTTTTGCAATCCTACCTATTTTATTTCATGCTTTTAAAAATACTATTCTGAGAAGGCGTCCATAGACTTCTCCCAACTGCCAAATGGGTTCATGAGAAAAAAGAACTCCTGTTTAGGTTGTTTCTTCGTAAGAAGTCAGAAAGAATGGTGCAGAGAATGCTGCTTCCTTCTGCCCAACCTAGGGCTTTCCAAAGCTGCCAGAGAAGAGAACCTTAGAACTGGACCTGGCTGTAGATGCTAAAATGTCTACTCCCAGGAACTGCTGGAGTGGGCAGATTTTCTCTACATCTCTCTTCCCTCACCCCCTTTTCTATGCCTGTGTTCGAATCAGTCACCAACCTTCTTTGCCCCAAGTATCCTAGAGACAGACCTCATCAGACAGCTCACAAAGAATTAGTTTATATTACAATCCTTTTTTTATATCCTAGAGCACATTCCTACATCTCCTGTATTACTTTCTACTTCTATGTATGCTTTTTTTGTATTTTTTTGGGGGGGCGGGGTTGGACAACAAACCATGTCACTAAAAGCCTACTTCAAAACGCATTACTAAGGACAATCTTGCCACACTCCACTGTATATTTAGACTGTGGAGCTCTATTATTACCTTCTTGGGATCACATAATTTAGATCTGGAAGGGATACTAAATACCTAGTCCAGGGGTTGGGGAAATACAGCCCAAGGGCCAAATCTGGCCGGCCACCTGTTTTTGTATAGGCTGCAGAACGAAGAATAGTTTTTAACATTTATAAATACAGTAAAATTTATTTTAAAAACATACAAACCATTCTTAGCTCTCTGACCTATATAAATTAATAGGAAAAGGCCAGATTTAGCTCTCTAGATGCAGTTTGCCAACCCCTGGTGGTCCAGCTCCCTGGTTTTACAGGCCAGCAAATCGAGTCGGTAAGATAATTTGTCCACGGCCATACAAACAGTGAGGAGCGGAGCTGAGGGTCTTACTCAGGGCCTTGGACTCCAAATCTACTCCTCATTCCATTACACCGTCCCATCTCTAACCACTCCTGGAAAGCCCAATTCATTAAGTAGCTACTATTCAGTTTTTAGATTGCTCTTTCTCCTTAAAATTTTAGAGGCTCCCCTTCAAATTGGATAGCTACAGAAGACTATCAAAAAGCATAAGAGAGGGGATTAAAGAAATAAAATATTCTTTGACTCTATTCTATAGTAACCAACATAATATTCTCTTTTGACCTGAATGAAATCAAGCCAGGAAAATACCCATGAGTCCTTGGAGTTTGTTAAAATACAATTGAACGGATAGCGATTTTCTTTAAATCAAAAAAAAAACCCATTGATTCTTATCATTTAGATGATAAGAGAATTTCCTACTCTACAGTTCAAGAGAGCAAAAAGGGTTAACGAAGCTTTAGACAGAGGAATCTATTGTCTGCGAGGAAATAGGAAATCAAAGGCTGTGCTAGCAACCCTTTCTCCAGAGATCTAAAGACTAAAATCTCTAATAAAACAAACAGTTCCCATTTCCATAGAGCTATACAGATTACAAAAGGAAGCTTTCCTCAAAACTCTGTAAATATTATTATTTGAATTTAATAAAGAAATCGAGTCTCAGAGAGAGACAGTGACTTGCCTAAAGTCACAAGTCATTCAAAAAGAGTTGCTGGATTAAAGTCCAGAGCTCTTTCTGCCACACCACATATTGACTCTACTGCCATACTACTCTCTCTCTGGAGCCACACAGCAGCTCTGCCAGGAGGATAAGCAACTCTTCGACATTATTTTGAGCCTAGGAGGATAAAGGAAAGGCCATGGTATGATCTGTCCCTATCTACTTCTCCAAGGGATGCCAATGGAGGTTTCCTTCTTCTGACACTTCCCGCTGCCTACAGTTTGAATCTAGTGACATTGAGAGAGACAAGGACGCTGGCTTCCTTTATTTAGGTTCGAAAAAATTTTAAAATAAGAAGACGCTCGGCAGAATGGAGTATCTATCAGGTCAGCAAGACACAAGAAGGTCTAGAAGGTCCAGTGGAAGGGCTGAACTGACAGAAGGCCATTGGAGTCTGTGATTCCTTTCCCATATATTAATCTATTTATGGCGGCTCATTTCCCTACAGGAAATGCCCAGCCCCCTTCTGGCAGGCCCCCTCTAGAGACTGGTTCCCGGTCTAGTGGTCCACGCCTTCTTGACCCAGGTCTGATGGCTTGCCCCACTGATTAGGGCCGATTAACTTCTGACCTAGGTGAACATATCCTTCGCTGATATCTTTCTTAGTCATAATTTCAGTACTTCTGGTAATATATACAAATAAAAATGCTTGTGAAATAAGCAGAAAGACCATTTATATAACCACGCTGCAAAAACAAACGATGCTGAAAGCCTTATGAACTCTAATCAGTAACATTAACAAGTCAACATTTACACAGCGCTTTAAGGTTTACAAAGCACTTTACCAATATCTCATTTTGTTCTTCCAACAACCCTGAGAAGTAGATGCTGTTATTAACTCCATTTTACAGATGAGAAGAGGTTGAGAGAAGTTAAACGACTTCCCTAGGATCACATGGATAAGAAGTATCTGAGGTAGGATTTGAACTCAGGTCTTCTGGACTCCAGGTCCAGCACACTATCCACTTCGCCACCTAGCTGTCTTCGATCAATATAATGACCAACCATGATTCCAGAGGACCCGTGATGAAACACACTACCCACCTCCTGACAGGGAGGGGATGGACTCAGGATCTAGTTCGTGGCATATTTTTTGGACATGGCCAATGTGAGAATTTATTTTGCTTAACTATTCATATTTTTACAAGGCAAATTTGTCTCCATTTATCAAAGTTTTATGTTTATTTGGAATTCTGTTTGCTGTTTTTTTTTATTTTAATGGGGAAGATTGGAGAGAAAATAGATTTTTGCTCATTAAAAAAATAGAAAAAAGTTTTGATGATTTTTTTAAGAGTAAGACAACCATAGGCTTTAAATCGCTTTATAAATAAGTGGTAAAATTCAAAAGGGGATGAAAGAAAAAGAATATATTAGGACTAGAAAAAATTTGGCAAACAGTAGCTCAAATGACCAAGAAGATGGAGAGATTCCCAAATAGATAAAATGATGCACAGACCTTCAGAACTGAGCAGGCCCTAAGGGATCATCTAATACAGCCTCCTCATTTCAGAGTCCAAAGGAGTTCAGTGACTTGGCCACAGTCACACAACTCGGTAAGGCTAGGACTAGGACTAGACTAGGACTCAAATTTCACAGAATCATAAACTCATACCTTCAGAACCCATGGAGTCCAGCCTCCTCATTTCAGAGATTAAGTAATTTGCTCCAGGTCACACGGGTAGTCAGTGTCTGGGGCAACATCTGATCATTAACCTTCTGCACTTTCTGCACACATTCTTTCGGAGGTAGAGCATGCTCTGATAATGACCTGTCTGTAGGTGACTTCCATGCTTGTCTCAGGCCCCGATTTCTCTGCTAAACATTAGTTCCACACTTCCATCTGCCTGAGGGACATACATACATACATACATACATACACACACACACACACACACATATATGTATATATATATAGACACATATACACATACACATATACATATATATAGACATACATACACACACATATATACAGACACGTGCACACACATATGTGTGTATATACATATATTTGGATGTTCCATGGTTTCCCTAAATGCAGGAGGTCTAAAACTGAGCTCATCTAGCTCCCCAGCTCCCCTAAACTGGCTCCCCCTCCTTACTTCCCTTTTCCTGTTTTGAGTACCACCAGTCTTCCAAAGGAAACCACATTTAAATCAGTGAACTTATCTTTGAATCCTTCCTCTTCACTGACTCCTCAATCTAACTGGTCAATAAGTCCTACAGATTGTTCCTTCTCTATATACCTGAGATCTACTCCCTTCCTTTTCATTTTTCCTGTTGCCACGCTAGCTCAGGACCTCATCAGTACATGTCTGACTTATTACTACAACAGCTCTGCTCTGATCTTGTCAAAATATTTTGGAGATACCCCGTTTTCTAGAGCTAAGGCCTTACAAATAGGCTGTACCTGAGCTTGGCATAACAATAATCCTTTGCACTCAGGGTGATATCACTCTCTGGCAAAGTGTTCTGGTTCTGATTCAGCTGACAATCTTTTTATCTCCAATCTATCTTGTATCCACAGTGGGATTGGTTTTCAGAAAACAAACAAACAAATCCCTATTTGATCATGCCACTTCCTTAATTAGGGTCTTTTGTTTCCTACTGAATGAAATCCAAAGTCCATAGCAAGGTATTCAGTCCCATTACATCATCTGGTCCTTCATTTCCAACTACTCAGTTTTCCCAAAACCATGTGCTCCAATGAAAATGGTTCATTCACCTACTCTACCACCTCTATCATTTGGCTCATGCTGTACCACCCACCTGGTAGGCCCTTATTCAAAACCTGTGCAAAACCCAGCTCAAGTCTTTGTGAACAAATTAACCCCTGGCCAGGTCTGACCATGTATGCTTCATCCTGTACCTATACTCCACCACCTCTCTGACAGAGGCATGAGGCATGCTTCACCAGAAAGTCATGATCGGTCACTGGGT
>CM053623.1:83733797-83804933 GCA_028646595.1 Phalanger gymnotis | reverse complement strand
TGTTTTTGGTTTTGGAAACTAGTTATTTTTTCCACAAAAACATGTTATTTATATTAACATGAAGTAAGTTTATTATTGTTATTTTTAAATATATAAATATTTTTAAAATCTGGCCAAATTTCAAATATGATAAATATTGATAGATATAACCTACATAAACAAAAGCTCTTTGGAGTCCTCAATAATTTTTAAGAGCATAAAGAGATCCTGAAACCAAGAAGTTTGAAAACGGATGCCCTCCTATTTTTTAGCAGGTTTTTTACTGGGTATCTTTTAGGGTTAACTCTTGCATTCTTATTAATTTTCTGTATTAGTTTTGTTTCTCCAGTTAAATTCCTTGAAGGCATAAAGCTTAAGCATAAAACAATGAATTTGCTGATTTGACTGGAAATACGTAAGTCTTCTCATACCAGGTCATCAAAGCCAACTGGACTACCATCCTCCATATACACTCCTTAGACCGTCATTTTTGTAACTTGTGACTCCTCTGGATGTCCATCCTCACTTGTATGCTCAGGAAACCATATACTGTGATCTTCCCGGGGGCCCCAAGCTCTGTGAGAGATGCCCTGGTCACTGGGCAGTGGAGGACACAGCTTTAATAGCAACTTTAACCCATCCCACGGGACACATACTTGTTTGGGTCCAACGGTTCCCAAACATTTTAGACACAACACACCTTCAGGTCATTTTTTGTTTGTTTTTTGGTGCCCCCTTTTCCAGTTCCGGCTGTGCTGTTCTGGAACTCCTCTGTTTCCCACTCTCTTTCTCTGTTGCTGTCTTCCTCTCTCCTCCCTCCCATTTCCCTCTATCCAACCTTCTCCCTGCCCTTTTTTTTTCTTTCTTTCCATGAACAGAGACTTTCCGGCCTTGGCTCAGAGCCAGCAACACTGCAGTCTTCTCAGGGAAAAGCCTTCTTTTCCTTTTCCTGAAGCATGCACTGAACTATGTTCTGTCCCAATCCTGGACAAGGGATTGGAATCTGGGCTGCTCTTTGGCCACACCTGAGGTACCAGGGAGAGGGCTGGGTTGAGACTGTCTCTCCTTCCAATGACCTCTTCTCAGGACCTATATAATTTCATTCAAGGACGATGGTGTCCTAATAGAGCTGCCCCTAGCCCCAATATTGTAACTTCATTATAGGCCCACTGTACTTGGCCACTCACCCCCATCCCCCCCACACTCAATATCTTAACTTCTTCATATATGCCTCACTGCTCTCTAGAACAACAGGTGTCCCTGATCTCTTAGTTCACACAGAAACAGCAAGTGTGTCCATGTGATGGGAACCCAGCCACCGCCTCTACCTAGCTACTGCCCCCAGACCCATTCCCACATATTTGAACAGATGTGTCCATGTACTCAACCACAATCCATCTAGCTGAAGACAGGGCCACAATACCTAACTATCTATATTGATCAGACAGGACCACAATAGCTAGCCAATTGGAGGGCAGCATGACCAGAATGTTTAACCACCAAACCATAGAAGGCACCCCTCCTCCATTACCTAATCCCTTAACAAACTTCCTGCCTTTTTAATATTAATCACACTGCTGTATTCTATATAAATTTCTGTTATGTAATTGCACCCTATAAAAATCCATCTTGCTTTCTCTGAAGTTGCTGGTTCCTCTTGGAACTTAGCCTGCTCCACGAGAGGCATCGATCTCAACAAATGCCTATACTTGGATTAGAGGTGGTCTGAGCCTGAATGCTTTGAGACAGTTCCACCACAACACATCATCAAACCCCAACAGTTGTTGGATGGGCTGAGACTAGACCACAACAGAACTAACCTGTGACCATGGGCTGCCTCCTTTCGGCTCAGATGGTTAGCTAGAACCAAAGTGATCTCCTTCAAACCCCTCCCTCAGCCTCCGGAAAGAGAAGTTAATGACTTGAATTAGCAGCTGTGTTCACTTCACTGGCCTCACTCTTCCATCTGATAAGTCTTACCTCAACATACACCTCAACACAACCCTCTCTTCTCCCCCTCACGCTGTCTGGACTGTCAAAAAGGATTTGCTAAGTTCTTAATTGCCGACAGCAGCCCACAGTGCTTATTCTCTTCTTTTCATGGATCCAGCAACATCAGAAAGCCATCACTGAACTGGGAATAATTTTACAAGCCACAGAAAGGCTGATTTACGGAAAGGCCTGGGCCAATGTAATCCTGGACGTAAGGGTTGAAAAAATAAGTGCAATAGGAAAATAGAATACAGATTTTTAAAATTTCACTCATGATTAAAAAAGTCAAATAAAGACAAAATATAAAACCCATGACCCAGCAAAAGCCCTCCCCCAACAAACTACCATTTTCTCTGCTGATGGACAGCTTTCCATTGCTTCTAGAGAGATATTCATAGAATTTAACTCAACAGACTTGGGCTTCCTACTGCACAGTTGGTAGAAGGCTGGCTCTGGAGTCAGGAAAACCTGTGTTCAGCTTCTCACCCTGACACCTACTGACTGTGTGGTCCTGGAGAAGTCACTTAACCTCTTATGACCCGGGAATCTTTCTAAGACTATAAATTGCAGAGCAGGTGTAGATCTGTATTGGTAGAGGGAGTTTCCTCACCAGATAGCTCCCTCCATCCTGAAATCACACATCTAGTTAAAAAAAAAAGTAAGGCGCTGAATTAGGAACCAGGGCTAAAAGAGTGAAAAGATCTTGTCCCTTATCTTACATTCTTGAGATACAACAGGCATCTAAGTTTTTAAATACAAAGTAATAGAAAGTAATTTCAAGAGGGAGAGAGTGCTAATAAGGGGGAAGATTTAAAAAAGGCCTCACTTAAGAACTGGCATCTGAGCTGTGCAAGGAATCTTACTAGTTGGAAGTGAAGAGGGAGGATGTTCCAGGCATGGAGAACCATGTGTGCAAAGGTACAATGGCTGGAGATGGGATGGCCAGAATGGGGACTAGCTAGTTGGCTGGTTGGACTACAATGGAAAATGGGAGAAGGTGAAGATGGGAAATAATACTAGAAAGCAGGTGCGAGCGAAGTTGTGGAAGGCTCTAGAAGCCAGAATGGAATCCTGCTCTTTGCACTGAGGTCTTCCCTCCACTCAGCTCTGTTCCTCAGTCAATCTTATAGCCCTATGAAGAAAACTTGGTATTCCAACTATGCATGAACTAGGTAAGATATATAGATATAGATACATCTAGTTATATACACACACATACAGAGACACATATATATGTATACATCTATATTTTATATGACATATGTAATATATATTATATAGATGTGTACAAACATAATATATAGATGTAAACAAAAATTTAGCCTTTTAAAACAATTCCCACTCACAGGATTGTTGTGAGGACCAAATGTGCAACATTTGGTTAGTCATTTAAACGCCTGGGCCATAGTCACCACATCTGTAAAATGAGAGGGTTTAGACTAAATGGCCTCGGAGGTTCCTGCCAGATTTAGACTGACTGTCTTCTGGTCTTATCAGTTATTACACGTAAAACATTTTGCAAGTCCGAAAGGGTTTTGCGAATACTCTTTTGTCAGTACTCTCCTTCTTAATACTTTCTCATTAACCTTTAAAGGAACCCTAGTTCCACCCCTGAACTTTTTCTCTTAGTCTACTTGGTCCCAGAGGAAGCAAGATCTTTTCTGGCTCAGCTGCAAAGGCACTTCTTGCTTTCAGGTCAAAACTACTCTCCTCAAAACCATTACTTTATTTACAATCACTCTAAATTCACATAGACCTTTGGGGAAGGAAGCATTCTGCCATACTATCTATCCTCTAAACAATCTCGGTCACTACTTTGGTTGAAAGACGATTTAAATCACTACTTGAACAAGAGTCCCTTGAGTTCTTGATTTAAGGGGTCCCTCCCCAGAACAGCTGGATACAGAATGAGCTCTGACTGGCCGAGGCAATCTATCAGCTAAGGGTCCCTCTCTCTATCTGTGAAACCTCAGACAGGCCTCTTTCCATTTGGTTAGGGGATTCAAACAGCCTGCTATTTGTTTCAGTACAGCCTGGCACAGAAAAGAGCACAGTAGCTATTCTATCCAAAGTGTTGGATGAATGGGAGGAAGATCAGGCTCCATCAAAGGGAATTAATTAGGAGGATAATCAGTTACATATCGTATCAAAGGAGCCAAGAAGAGATAGTTTGGAGAAGGAGACGGAGGGGGCAGGAGGAAAAGGGGGAAGAAGAAAAAAGAGGTGGTGGTGGTCAACAGTGTCAAATGGTGCAGAGGCCAAAGAGGATGAGAGTAGAGAGAAAAGACCCAATGGATTTAGGATCACGGGTCATTGGTGACTGTGGGGCAGATGCCTGATTAGCAAGACAGTGGGTTAAGGAATTGAATGAGGAAGTGGAAATCATGAGTACAGGACACCCGAATCTGATCTGGAACACATCAGCTGCACATCCACAGGTAAGTCACATAACCTCTATGAGCCTCAGTTTGCTCACCTGTAAAATGGGAATAATTAACCCTACAGGACCTACTTCACAGAGTTGATGTGAAGCTTAAATGAGATCAGCTATGTAAAAACGCTTTGTATTAGTGTCAATTATAATAACAATAACCGTCTCCCAGCAGCTATTTCTTTTCTTCCGTTAAACTAGATATGTGATTTCACAGGTGTAAGGAATTCCAGGGAAGCATTCCTCTACAAAGGCAGATCAGCACCTTCTGCACAATTTATCTTCTTAGAGAGTTAGCTTGGACCCTGAGAGGTAAAACGACTGGCCCAGAGTTACCCAGCCAGTATTTATCCTGATTTTTCCTGATTCAAAGGCTGACTAAATATGCACTATGTCACGCTGACTCTCGCCTGGCAGATATTTCCTCCACTGATCTGTCAGCAAGCATCCTAAAGTAGCCCCCTTCTTTCTCTAACCTCGTAATACTTCGTGGACACGTAACCCTGGGGGGTATTGAAAATCTATGTAAGAGCTTCCTGTGCACACTCTGGCCCCTTCCCTGATGCCATCTCAATCCTCTCTGCCGTCTGTCGGTAAGTTTGGCTACCATTACCGGTTTGCCAGAAGCCAGAGCGTGTTGAACAGAATCTCCTCCTTGCCAAATCTGCAGAACTGGGGTCTTGTCTCCCCTATGGTTATTTCTGGCCCGTTCACCTTGGGCTGCGTTAAGTGGATTCCTCTTTTCTGATGTCTTTTCACTCCATGAGATGCCTCTGTCCAGCTGAGGGCTAAACAGAGACGGTCAGGGACTCTTTGATGTCTTGGGAGCTTGGTTATATTTGTTAGATAACACTAGCACAGATGGCGAAATAGAACAGCACATTCAATGGAAGGCTGAGCAAGCAACTGTGGGAGGAAGGGGACTGAAGAGTGGGGGTCAGAAGTCCCCCCTCACATAATTCTAAACCCAAGCAGACTATCTCCCCTACAGTATAAGGATTATAAGACCATAGATTTCAACCTGGAAGGAATCTCAAGAGGTCATCTAGTCAAGTCCCCCCTTTCACAAAGGAGGAAGTCGGTTAAGTGACTTGCTTAAGGTCACACAGAGCCAGGATTTCAACCCAAGGCCCCTGACGCTAAATCCAATGCTGTTTCCGCTACTCGACCATGTCAAGAAGCTTGCACAGCCCTCAAGAGCCAGCACAGACTAATATTTCTTAAGTGGGGATAGAAGAGGGATAGAGAAAGTTAAGGGTTTTGTAAACTGTTCAAGAGAGTTCTGTCATGCCTTCCTCCCCTGGCCCCTGACCAAGATATACTAACTTCCGTTTGTATAATAGTCTGCAAAGCACTTTCTCGTTTTCATTTGCTCCTCCCAACCATCCTGTGAGATAGGAAAGGTGGGCCTTTTTTCCATTTTATGGATAAGAATAGAAATTCTCAAACTTTTTGGTATCAGGACCCTTTAATACTCTTAAAAATTACTATCAATATTTACTACATTATATATTAATATTCACATTAGAAATTAAAGTCTTTGTTAAGGTTAAGTGACTTGCCTAAGGTCACACAGCCAGTGAGACCAACCAGGCCTGAAAACCAGATCTCCTAACTCCAAGTCCGGTGTTCTTTCCCCTATCCTACGTGGGATAAACTGTTGGTCTCTTCCTCTGTCACAGTTTCTGGCTGCAAAGGAATAACTAAATATTTCTGCGCACTGTGTGAGTTCTAAGAATGTCTTCTATCCTATCCCACCCCTGAACCATGTCCAAATTTGCCAAACCAAACCACAGGAAAACAACTTTCTCCACAACTATCATCAGTATTCTTTTCCATTAGAACAGGGTGGGAATCGCAGGACCTAGGTTTTTAACCTTGACTTGCTGGGTGATCCTGGACAAATCACTTAACCCCTCTGGGTCGCAGTTACGCCATCTATGAAACAGTCACCCTAGCTTCCCTACTTTAAGACATTATAAGCACAAAGGAAGTTATTATTTATGGAGTCCTATGTTGGGCTGTTACACTTACTAGCTACATGACTATATTGAGGAAAAAAGCAGCATAATTAACTTTTGAATTTTTTAGGGTAAGGTGTGGTGGGTCAGGAATAACATTAGGGACTTTTCTGCCTAAATACATAGTGTTCTAAAAGCTCTAATAGCTTAAACTGCATGAAGAGTTTTAGGAAATTCTGTATGGTATATATCTGGTCACCTTATCTGAAGAAGTCATGGACATCAACCTCCCTGGTCCATAGGATGAAGGCTCAAGGTGATCTTACTGCTCAAGAGTTATACAAAGTTGCCTAGCCCATGCTAGAAGTGGCCACTCCAACCAACAGCAAAAAAAGACGACCTGGGGCTGGAGGTAACAGCGTGAGGAGGTAAAATTTCAAAGTGAAGTCTCTTGCTGATAAAAGATGGGTAGATGGAACACTTGGAGATTCTCTAGCTACAGAGAAGGGATCTAATAGAGATAAAGGTGGCTCTCCGGCCCCATTGCTGCCTTCTAGCAAGAAATTGTGTGTGTGTTTATGTGTATATGTGTATACATAAACACACACACAGTGTATACACACATATGTATATATTAGAACCTTAAAACTTGAAATTGGGTTCTGGTTTTTCAATTTATTATTCCTTTTGCGCCATATAATTTAAAGGAAAAAATGTGCTTGTCAATCTTTCCATTTGGGAATCATGCAAAGGAAACAGAAGGGAAGAACAGCCACAGTGTGTGTGTGAGACTTCCCTCCCATCCACCACAAGTATAATGTTTTCATCTTGCATAGCCTTTACAAATTTTATTTTCCTCATAAGAGTTGAGGCTTTCCACTCTTGAGGATTCTGGAACAATTTGGTTTGGGAACAGTGAGATTTGAGAGAATAAAAATTTTAAATGGCATCAGGTAGGCCAATGCAGCAATATTCCAAAACAGCAGTTCCAGAATTCCGTGGGGTCCCCAAAACCCTTTCAAGGGGTCTATGAGATAAAAACTATTTTCATAATAACATGCTTTTAATTTCAAGTATTAATATTAATTTCAAATACGGTAAATATTGGTAGATATAATCTACATAAACAAAAGTTCTTTGGGGAGTCTACAATAATTTTAAACAGTATAAAGGGGAAAAGTTTGAGAACCACTACTCCAGAGCATTGGTTCTCCAAATATTTCCATCTGTGGACAAAAGATGCTACATAATATGGCTCTAAGTCCTCACAATTTCTGTGAAGGGAACTGCCATCCTTCCAATGACCCACGTTTGTTACTTCAGAGTCATCCTCCAACTCTTCCTTACCCTCCATGTTCAATCAGTTGTCAATTCTTATCAAATCTACCTCTCCATATTACTCCCTTCTTTGTCCTCACACAGTCAGCACCCTGATCCATCCCATCCCCCCTCATGAGGACTATTTCCACAGCCTTCTACTTGGTCTCCCTCCCCTCTTTATGCCATTCTTCACTCAGCTGCCAAAATGATTTTCCTAAAGCAAAGGTCTCCCCATGTCACTACTCAGCTTGAAAAACTTCAACCCCTCCCTGTTGCCTCTAGCATAAAACACCAAGCAGTCTGGCATTTAAAGCTCTTTACAATCTGGCTCCAGCCAGTGTTTCCAGATTGAGTCCACATTACTACCCCTCACAGGTGTTGTTTTCACCCAGCTGACTTGCTGCTATACACAACATTCCTATCTCTGTACCTCTGCACAAGCTACAAATGCTCTCTCTCCTCATCTCTGCCTTTTCGGCATCCCTAACTCCCTTCGAGGCTCAGCTCTGGGGCCGCTTCTCCATCTCCTCCCTCATCTCCCCATTGCTAGCTGTTCCTCCTTGGAAATCCCTTTGTATGCTTAGTTGTTATTTGTCTCCCCAGTGCCTGGCACATAGGCGCTTAATAAATGTTTATTGACTGACGGGTGATGGTCTTTGAGGTCAGAGACTCTCCTTGTCTTTGTCTGGCTCCTAGATGGCATTTAATATTATTAAAAATGGGAAGAATGGCACTGTTTTCCAAGACACACCAATGAGAATGGTGATGACGTTATTGTTGATTCACACCAGAGAGAAAAGCATAGCCACTGTCTTATGCCCTCACATTTAGGGCCAGTATTACGCAAAGGCAAAATAGGTAGGTACCCATTTGAGCAAATAAGATAATCTCAGTGTATATAAAGTGCTTCATAAAATGTAAAGCACTATATAAATATAAGCTATTATTATTACCATCTAGCATGATTTGGAAAGTAGCAGGAAGGCCTTCTTTTCCTCCCCACCCCAAAATACTACTCCAATTGGACTCCTGAGGTACCTACAATTCCACAATGGAAGGTTCACTGTTTTGGATTAAAGTAGCAGTTCTCAACACCTGGACCCCAGTAGGGGCCTATGAAGTTAATGTAAAAGATGCAGAAATTCCCAAGACCATGAAGCATTATCATCTTGACTTTAGTTAGGAATAAAATACGCAGCATGAATAGTGGGGTTGTGGACTCTTCAGAATGACAATGACAAACCGGGGAAGTCTAAAGGAGGTTACCTGGGACAGTAAAGGGCTTCCTATGGTTCATGTGTTACAAAGATCAGTGCCAGGAACTGAGGATGGGTGGCCTGGAGGAGAGGGGGGACCAGGCAGCTGTCTCCTTGAAGAGGAGCAACCAGAACTAGGAAACAAGAGATAATCTTGTTGTAAAGGGGCAGACCCAATCTCAGAAAAGCTTCCAAAGTAGAATGGGCTGCCTCGAGGGGTCGTCATTTCCCTCTCACTGGAGGGCTCCAAGTGAAGGCTGATTGACCCCCTGATGGAGATATTGTAAAGGGGGCTCCTTTTCAGGAATGAGTTGGATTGGATGGCCACTGAGGTCATTTCCAACTCTGAAAATGTACATTGGGGATTGAAGCTTTATTTGTGCCCAATTAGGAAAAGATTCTTTAAAACAAATCTGCAAACTGGGCATGGTGGGTTGTCTATAATTCCAGGTGCCTAGAATTCTAGTTACCAGGGGAGGTTGAGGGTGGTGTGTCTTTTAAATTTGGGAGTTCTGAGCTTCAGGGGACTAAACTGATTGGGCATTTGCACTAAGTTTGGCCTTAATGTGGTGAACCCCAGGGAGCAGGGGGGCTACCAGACTCCCTAAGAATGAAAGAAAGGTCCATGTTGGAAATGGAACAGGTCAAAACTCCAACACTAAACAGAGTGGGGCCATCTTATCAGTTCCAGTCTTGTCCAGAAAGGAAGATCCAATTTTTAAATGAATGAATGAATGATTAAATGAACGATCAAACAGGCAAGTGAAAAACAAATCTTTATATAAAAGCACCTAGCTAACTTTTGTCTTCGTATTTATTGTAAGTACTACAACTTTTGGGGAAAATTATAAAGTACCTAATGTTTTTTTTAATGGCATATATTTGGGAAAGCGGATGTTCCGCACTTGTTGCTTCGAAATGTAAATAATGAAACTAGCTGAATGTGAAATCAGATCAAGGGTTGAACCTTTCAGGGCATCCACCAGACTTCCTTTCTCTGAAACACAGCACTAACTACCCCATTAAATGACTCCGTATAATAAGCCAACATCCCTCTGCAGGCTGAATAAATAATGTATCTCACATATAAGTATTATTATTTTTTAATTGTATGAAGATTATGATTAATGAAATACGAATCCATGTAAAATTATGACTGAATTCATGGGAACTTTGGGTTTCCACAGATTTTCAAAATCATGGATACTAATGGCACTAAAGGGGTGTGGTCCTTATTAAAAAGGGGTCCTCATACTGAAAAGACTGGGAACCAATGGCTTAATGAGGTACTTGTCCCATCCTCTCACCCCTCCAGCTAAAATGCAAACTTTCTTGGAAGGCATAATATATTAATCTAACACATCATTTACACCTTTTTAATTGAATTCGATTGTCAGAATCCTTCTGCTTTGATAAAAGCTTAGACACAAATGAGGAAAGTTTTGGTAGGAGGCAGAGGGGAGAGAGAGGTGCAGAGTGTGATAAAGTGTCCAAAGAAGACAGGTCACCATGGATGCCAAAAGGGAAGAGAAAAGTACTGAAAGGTACAAGGGAATTGGAAAGCAAATTCAGCTCGCTTCACAATTTTGCCTAGGACTGGCTCTGTCCATGTCAAGCCCATATGAAACTAGTGCTACTGAAGCAGTTTCAGACCCACACTTTGAGAACTGCTGTCCTGAAGTACCTTCTGCATACATGTTTACCACTTCCCACCTGATTTTAACTGTGAGGCTGGAAGCTCACTTAAAAACCAATCTCATGGTAGATGTGAGCCTTGCTCTTTTTAGTTGCTAAAGCTTCTGATGTCAAGTATCCAAAATTTACTTGTGCCTTTTTCTTTAGCCAATAGTAGAAAAGATCTGTACTGTAGGAACCTGGCAGAGATTTGATTTTGAATTGAAGTTGATTCAATCACTGTCAGGTGTCTTATTCAAGACACCTAACCATGAAATGAATGAGAGCTACCAATTCATCTAGAAGTGGGGCTCTGGGAAAAGAGAGGAGGGGGAGGGCAGCACATCTGTGGACTTGTTTGTTAAAATGTTCTCATAACTCTATTTCAACAGAACTAGTTTTCTTTTTAATCCTTTATATTTTATGAATTTAAAAACATTATTCTGAGAAGGGGCTTATAAGCATCATGAGACACTGCCCCAGCGGTCCATGATGCATAAAAGGTTAAGAACTAATCTAAAGCGTCCAAGTTTTATCTCTGTATTAATTTATGCTTTCAGCAAATAAAGTGCCCAGACTACATAATCTTGGTGTTCGAACTTGGCAGAACCCCTGTGGCGAGCTTGGCCCTTTTCTTACTTTGCCAGTACAAGCCATAAGCACTTGCAGAACCAGGCCTTGCAAATAGCACCCATGGAGAGACCACTGGCTTTGGAGTGAGAGGTCCTGTGTTCCAATTCCACTTCTGTTGTGTGTGACTTTTGGCAAGTCACTTAAATTCACTGGGCCTCAGTTTCTTTATCTGTAAAATGAGGGGGTTGAACTAAATGGCCTCTGAAGTCCCTTCTAACTAAGTCTATGATCCTATTAAAAATATGTGTATATGTATATGTATACGTGTGTATGTATATGATCCTATTAAAAATATGTGTATATGTATATGTATACGTGTGTGTGTATGTGTGTGTGTGTGTATATATATATATATGCTAGTACTTATCCATCCCACACCCAGAAAGTACATTTAGCCTGTCTGGGGATCAAAAACCATAGCTCGGTTGTGCTGACTTATCAGATGTTAACATACTATCTTTCATCTCCCAGTCTGCGTACTATTCTCTCCTCTTTGCTCTTAGATGTGAACTCTAGAACTCTAGCCATGTACCCTTAGACTACCCACCTGCTTGACACTGACCCAAGCCTTCCTAATCTATTCCATATTTTGCATGTTGTCAGGGTCCCCTTTAGGTTTGACAGACGTATTGTATAAGGGAGAATGAACTGTTCAGAAGGCAGGGACAACTGCTTAATCTATTTCTCTATCTCTAAAATGGAATATAAAGAACACCTACCTCCTAGGATTATTGTAAGCATAGATGTGTGTATATATGTGTGTATGTGTACGTGTACAGAGGCAGCTAGGTGGCTCACTGGATTGAACGCTGGTCCCAGAGTCAGGAAGACCTGAGTTCAAATATGGCCGTAGACACTTACTAGCTGTATGACCTTGGGCAGGTCACTTAATCTCTGTTTGCCTGAAACCACTGGAGAAGGAAATGGCAAACTAAGCACTATCTTTCTAGAAAAGCCCATGGACAGAATTGATGCGATACAGTCCACAGGGTCATGAAGAGTTAGACGCAACTGAACGAAAACTATTTTATATGTGTATACACACACATATATATACACAGACATTTACATATAAAGATAAATGGATATATAAAATATATCCATTTATTACATATAAAGACATACTATAAAGCACTTTGCAAACTTTAAAAACCATTATTATCATTATTACTGTCCAAGGCATAACTTTCACTATCAGTATATCCGTTATTCCCTGTGTTCAATTAAACAAACATTTATTAAGTACCTACCATGTGTGTCAAACATTGTCGTAGGCACTCTGGATGCAAAGACCCAAAAGAAATGGATTTTGCCTATAAGGAGCCGGCATTCTACTGTAGGACCTCAGGCAGCTCAACCCAAATGTCTCCCCTCCTTCCCAAACGCCCATAGCACAGGGAGCACACAGCCACGGGAACATAAGGAAAGACACCCGGCGTCGCCAGACCCCTCCACGTGCTCTGCTCTGTCTTGTCTTACCTCTCTCTGCCTTAGTTTCACTATCTTCCTTATTGTACTAACATCTGTTCCCCCTCGTTGCCCTGAAACTTTAGATACTAGCCTCAGTTTACTCTCTGGTTTAGTGGTACCTGTCATCACCCCAATGTCTGTAATCAGAACATCATCTTCCCCCAACTCAGGCCCCTTTCTTGTACAGTGAGCTTTAGGCGACATCCTCGCTGGCCTGCCCTAACTTCCATTTCTTGTTCTTCCTGACCTACCTTCTCCTGTTACTCATGAACCAGTACTGAGGCTCACGCTCGTGGTAGCACTCAATGCCCTCAATGAATGGCAGTAGTATACACTCTGTCTTTTACAAAGAGTCATGGAAATGATACCGTCTGATCGGAAAGTTTATCTTCAATTCAATGAACACAAAGTAAAAGCGTACCATGTGCAAGGTGCTGTGCTAGGTACTTGGAAACAAAGGCAAAAATCAAACAGTACCTACTCTCAAGGTGCTTACATTTTATTGAGAGACAGAATGTATAGACAGATAAGTAAATAGAGAATTAAAAAAAAAACACCAACCTGGACTTAAATTCATGTAGGAAATTCCAGAATAGCATTAGTGAAGGAAAAACAAAGATGTCATGCAGTAGTGAGCGTCCAGTGGAGATAACAAGTTTGTGGTGGACCTACCTTCACCAAGTCATTTCACTTCTCTGTCTCAGTTTCCTCATCTGTAAAATGAGGGGATTGGACTAGATGATCTCTGAGGTCTCCTTGTGCTTTAAATCCTAGGATTCAGATTCCCAAAGGACTGGAGAAGATGGATGGTGGGGATGATTCAAGGTTGAAAATTGGCAGAGCAGGATGGGGAGGAGAGAGCCAAGGGTGCAAAATGTAGTAAACCGTGATGGATTAGTGAATTTCTAAGGTCAAGACTACGAAGGGAGGAAAGTGAGACCAGAGCAAAGATGAAGGACTGGAGGTCACAGTGAGGATGAAAATATCCATTATGTCATTGTGCCCTTTTAAAAAATGTGCACCAAATTCCTCCTTTACTTTATCTCCATGAAGCCTTTTTTCATGAAAACTAATTTTTCCTATTTTTGGCTGTTGAAAAGTGAAAATTCCAGAACCACTATCCTTTTTAACCTCAGTGGCCAAAAACCCTAGACCCAAATTTGTTGCCAGAATGTCACACAATCTGCTTGACTCCAGTGGCTGAAAGTACCCCATCTGCTTCCTTGATACGGATTCTTTTCTATTTTGCCCTTATCGGCACATTTTTAGTCCAAAAAAATGATTTCAATCCTTCTGTAATTTAAAGTTTGTATTTCCCAAAGTGCAAGAGGCTAGTCTCCCCATTCTTCAGTCTTCTCATGACCCCTTTGCTGAGTAAAGTCTCTGTTTAGCGCTGACTTTCAAGATCTGCTCTCTCCATCCAACAGGACCCAGCCCCAAAGCAGTCTTCAGCCTAAGGCTGGTGTATGGGATACTTTGGGCTGGTGTGGAAAGAAGGACATTCATTCTTTTACATTTCACCTCTGCATCTTAGAATTCTTATCTTTCTTTAAGGCTATGGCTTCAGATCCTCCTACCTTTTAGGGCTCTTCACCTTACCTTATATTTACTTATCTGTTTACAAGCTATATCTCCCTGCCCCTCCCCCTCTTTAGAATATAAGCTCCTTGAGAGTAGGGGCTGTGTTTTGTTTTCACCACAGTATCCCTTATACACAGAAGTACAGAGCCTTTGTACCAAAAAAAAAAAAAAAAAGCTCTTAACTGCTTGTTATACTTGACCTCAGTGAGGACAAAGGGTTCAAGGGCTGCATAACAAAAATCCTAAAAAAGGCACTACTTTCTATAGGCACTTCACTAACTAAATGGTGTTAGAAGGTCGTTAGCATGTTATGCTGTTTCTCTGCCACTCTTACAACAAGGAGCCACTGAACTCCTGCTTTGGTGCTCAAAGAGAATAAACTGCCCAGCTTCTTCACAAATGCCCACAGCTTAGCTATTACTACTACTAAAGATGCCATTGCTTTTGCCAAGGTCCACGCAATGCTCAGCTCTGAGTAAATCTCCTCCATGTTATACCCTGTGTCACTTGGTTAGAATGCACCTTTATTGAACCTTACCCACATCTACACCACCCTCAGAATAAGAAAAAAAGCAAACACAAAGGGAAGCGATTTCTCATTTCCACTTTGAAAAGCCCCGCTATCTCAAAAATCAAAGCACCAAAACCCCTGGCACAGGTGCTGGGGGAATGGATGCCCACTATCTTCTTTTTGTCACCTTTGAATTTCAGGAGCCTCAGCCCTCCTCCCAATCCCTTCCTTCTACCTCAGGATTGGGGGAGGAGGGTCCCTTTTCAAGTCCCTCTGTCTCCAAAGACGTTGGTGCCCGTGGAATAGCTGACTTCCCTAGTGCAAAAATCACTCAGTCTAGCCCTACCGATCACTGCCCTCCCTGGCCCCCGCCCCCCCCCCCGAAAGGTGTATGATAGCTTTAACCTAGCTTCATCTTCACACACACACGCGCGCACACACACACACACACACACACACACACACACGTCTTTTCCAAATATCCATCCCAAAGGCAGCCTGCTGCGTTGAGCCCCCTCCCAACTGGAGAGTTCCTCCAGTCCCAAGGTCCTCAAGTCGAGCTTGGCCATTTCCTCTCTCTCCCCCCACTTCCCTCCCTCTCTCCCGGGGTCCCGCGGCTTTGCTCTCCCCACAATGACTAGCCCGAGGGGGCTCGAGTCTAGGGCGGGGACCCCAACTCGCGTCCGCTCACTCACCTTGCTCGCTGCCAGGGCCCCCAGCTGGGCTCCTCGCCGCCCACGGTTCATTCTCGTGGCGTCCAGCCGGGACCCAGCTGCAGGAGGGGAGGGGGAGGTGGAGGCAGCAGCATCGGGCTGCATGGCTCCCCGACCCTCCGCCCTTTTGTTACTGGAGGCTCTCACAATGCACTGGAAATCTTTCTTTCCCTTCTCTCCGGCTTCGTTCCCCCACCGGCCCCTTCCTCTCTCACGGCCATGGGACTTGCTGCCTTTGCGGCCGATTCATTCCCCCCGCTTTGAAAGGACCTTCTTTGCTTGCAGCCGGGTGGGTTCCTTTTTTTTTTTTTTCCTCTCTTGCTCGGGAGTCCTCCTGGGTGTTCCCCCCCTTCCTCTTTCTTTTCCTTTCCTTTCCTGACTTTGTGACTATCTCTTGTGACGTTCATTCCACCCCTTCCCTCCCCCTTCCCCTCCCCTCTCTCCCCGTCCTCCTCCTTTCTCCCCTCCTCCTCCTCCTCCTCCTCCCCCCCTCCCCTTCCCCCTCTGTCTCTCTTCCCACCCTTGCCTAGCCTGACCCATCCTGACTCTTTTCCAGTGAGCTAATCTCGAGCTGGCTGAAGAACAGACTCAGTTACTACGGCAACCTATGTCTCTGAATACTTGACGGACTCGGAGGAACTACAGTAAACAGGCCCTTCTGCTGGTCTCCCTCCCTCTTTTTAAAATTTAACTCTTTCTCTGCTGTAAGTCATCGAATGACAGTCTCACGCAGTAGTCACTGCGCCCGAACTAACGGCGCCGGGTGCTGGGAGAGGCAGCTCAGGCTTAGACTGTCGTGTTCCGAGAGCTCGGGGCTTTGGAGCTAGGGATACATTCTGCGGCAGAAACAAAGCTTTAAATGGAGATTAGCTCCGCAGGTCAGCTCACAAAGTTCTACGTGATCCAAAATGTAGCTATACTACAGTAACTATTAGGAGCAGACTACGTGGGGGCTGGGGAGCCCGGGGCTGGGGAGACCTGCAAGTATTGCAAGAAGAGAAGGAAAAGTTTCCTCTGCTTTTTCTGGGCTGCAAAGGTCGAAAGTGGGCAGAAATTGAAATAAGGGTGATTGGGTTTTTTCCAGGGCAATCTAGCAGAGCTCCAGGAACTCAGGGCTCTCAAGTTGGCTTAAATCTCCACGTTGGGCACCTCACTCAGCTCTGACCCCAATCAAAAGTCCTATTTCCTCATTGCTGCAGGCTTAATGTGATTTGATTAATTCGCACTAATATGTGACAGTCCTTATCCTCCCAGAGGTATTTGTATTTTTTAAAGAGTATGTTTATTAATCCAAATGAATTTCTAATTGGTCGGATTAAATATAGTAAAGTGAAGTTTAACTTCACAAAAAAAAAAGAGGCAAGGCTGCAGGCCAGCCTTTCCTGGGAGTCTACCTCCTTACTCAGTTTCCCTAAGAGATCAATGTGTCATAGTGGGTTGGGGTGACCCTGGACTCTTCGAACAAAAAATGGTTTGCAAAGTGCTGCTTGAGTAACTCATAACAACCTTTGGTACTTTTATTTTTATGCTTCTTTTATAGATGAGGCAACGGAGGGGAAGAAGGATCCCGCTCAAAGCCCCATAGTTTTGTGCAGCTAGGTGGTACAGTGGATACAGCAGGGGCCCTAGAGTCAGGGTTCAAATTTGGCCTCAGACACTTGACACTTACCAGTTGTGTGACCGGGGGCAAGTCACTGAAGCCTGATTGCCTCCCCTAAAAACCCAAGTCACATAGTGTCTGTCTGTCTGACTCAGTTCTTACTGATTTCAACACTCAATCCTGAAAGCAGTGAGGTGGATAGATTGTGGGTAATAGACCACAGGACCTGGAACCAGAAAGACCTGAGCTAAAATTCTGCCTCAGCCACTTACTAGATAGGTGAACCTAGGCAAATCACTTAACCTGCCTGCCTCAGTTTCCTCATCTGTAAAATGGGGATGATAATAGCACCTACCTGACCAGGGCATTATGAGGATAAACTAAGGTGTTTGTAAAGCATGTTACAAATCGTAAAGTGCTATAAAATTGCTATAGCATTATTATTATCTATGGTATCACCTAGCAACCTTAAATGAAAGCCTTCATTTGCGTGTGATCTTAGGTAAGATACAGAGCAAGCCTGCTGTACAAAGCAGACTAGTACTAGTTAAGTACTGAAAGTTTAACCACCAGAAAGCTGGTCACTGTGTGACCAATTCTTTGTCCATGGAAACCTGAGGAAAAAAATGAAAAATACAAAATGGTCCTCTGTTTTGTGTGGCCTCCTTCTGCTTCCACAGTCAATGTGTTGGGAAACCAGGGAAGGAAAGGGGATAAGCATCTATAAAGCACCTACTATGTGGCAGACATTGTGCTGAGTGCTTTTACAAATATTACCTCCTTTGAGGTAGGTGCTGTTACTATTCCCTTTTTACAGATGAGGCAACTGGGGCAAATAGAGATTAAATGACTTGCCCAGGTTGATATGGCTAGTAGTTGTCTCAAAGCCCTTCTTAAACTGTGGGACCCACAGCTTAAAAAACGCTGAAGGGGCCCTGAGTGGAAAAAGTTTAAGAAGGCTAGATTTGACATTAGCTCTTCCTAACTCCAGGCCCAGGGCTTTATCTACTGTGCTACCAGCTTCCTCTAAAACAGGCAGGACTTGCTAAGATTCATATGATTTTTAAACCGTCTACAAATTCCAAATTTGAGGTCTTTATTTTATGGCCAATGAATTGAATGGTACATGACTGGAGGTATTGGACTATCTCCATAGTGACATTCTCAGTGGAGTTGAATGGAAGGATAGGTTTGCTTCAGAGTCAAATCAAGGAGGTGGCAGAATTGTTTCAATCATACACACAAAAGCAATAGAAACATCATTTGATGAGATACTTCCATCATCTTGACTTACAATGCTCATGATGCACAAAAGCAATCAAATCAGGATGAAGATAATTGTGACTTACGTACCAACACCAGTTGTAGAGGATGAAGAGAAACTCATTTTTAAATGTTTTTATTGCTACTTTTTGTTTTTATATCACCCTCTGCAAAACACTGCAGAGGAGAATGACAGAAAATTATTAGCCATGTCATCTCACAAACCACTGAAAACCTCTTTTCAAAATGTTTCCTACTCCCTTCTCTCCCCCAGAGAGTCATTCCTCCTGAAGAAGGTTCATTTTATCAGCTTCTTTGGGGTCAGGCTTGGCTATTCTAATTACACAGCTTTCAGTTTCAATTTTTTTTTTCTGTTCTTTTTTCATTTATATTGTGATAGCGACTAGGTATATCTTTTTCCTACTTCTGCTTCTTACCAGACTTCTCTGTGTTTTTCATATTCATCATTTCTTGTGGAATACTGCAGTACAATCATGTACCTGAATTTGTTTAGCCAAGCTTTAATTTATGGGTATTTGAAGTGGAAACATGTTTTATTTTTACAAATAACTTAACCATACCCTTCAAACTAAGTTAACGCATACCTTGATAAAATGGTGAGAACTTGAAAAAAAAAAACCCACAGCAATGTTCAAGTTACTTAGAAGCCTCACACCTATATGTGCTGAATACTTTTATAAAGAGAATCAGATGGTAAATACCACCAACAGCATAAAAAACGGAACTAACTATATGTAACAGAAAATTTTTTAAAAAAACAAAATAACTTCACCAATATGGGAGTCATTTCAGAATTAGCTATCTGATCCTGGGTTGGTTACAGCAAAGGTCAAAATTAATACCATGTTAAAAGAAAGGATAACATTGAAAAGAAATCTCAGAAAAGGAAACTGAACAAGCCATCAGATGAACTCCCAAAGGAAAAACAATTCCAGGGTACCAGACAGATTTACAAAGGAATTCTACCAACTATTCAAAAAACAACTAATCCCAGTATTACCCAAACTATTAAAAAAAATAGGCAAATATAAGATCCTAACAAAATCCTTCTATGTACAAATATAGTCTTGATAACTAAAACAGGGAGAATCAAAAGAAAAAGTAAAGACCAACATCCCTAATGAACATTTATGTTTAAAAATTTTAAATAAAATATCAGCGAAGTAAATATCTTGCA
Organism: Phalanger gymnotis; assembly: GCA_028646595.1. Lineage (NCBI taxonomy): Eukaryota > Metazoa > Chordata > Mammalia > Diprotodontia > Phalangeridae > Phalanger > Phalanger gymnotis. Next base: position 83,785,351 of record CM053623.1, on the reverse strand, counting down.
AAGATTATTCACTTTAAACCAGGTAGATTTTTACCAGAAATGCAAATTGCATTCAATATTAGGAAAGCTATAAATTTAATTGACGACCTTAATTATAAGAACAAGAAAAATCATATGGTTATATCAATAGACTCAGAAAAATCCTTGTGACAAAATATAACATTCATTTCTGTTAAAAACACTAAAAAACAAAAGAATGAATGGATTCTTCCTTAAAAAGGAAATAGTATATATCTCAAACCAAGAGTCATCATTATAAGTAATGGAAATAAACTTGAGACCTTTCCAGTAAGGACAAAAGTAAAACAAGGATCTCTATTGTCACTAGTATCATTTTACTAGTCACTAGTGCTAGAAATGCTAGCTATATAGCTCTTTTTGTGGTGGCAAAGAATTGGAAATGGAGATGCCCATCAATTGGGGAATGGCTAAACAAATCGTGGTATATGAATATAATGGAATATTATTGTGCTATAAGAAATAAGGAGCAGACGGACTTCATTATAACCTAGAATGACTTATATGAACTGATGCTGAGCGAGGGGAGCAGAGCCAGGAGATCATTGTACAGGATAACAGACACACGGTATCTGTAAGGACTAACTTTGATAGACTTCGCTCATCAATGCAAGATTCAAAGACAGCTCCAAAAGACTCATGATGGAAAAAGCTATGCACATCCAGAGAAAGAATTATGGAGTCTGAATACAGATTGAGGCAAACTTTTTGCCCTCTTTTTTTTTCCTTCTTTTTTGGTTTTGTTTCTCCTTTCTCATAATTCATTCTATTGGTTTAATTGTTCTTTACAACTGGACTACTATATAAATAAGTTCAATGTGAAGGTATATGTAGAACCTATATTGGATTACATACCATCTTGGGGGGCAGGGGGAAAGACAAGGAGGAAGAGAAAATTTGGAACCCCCAAACTTGTGGAACTGAGTGTTGTAAACTAAAAATAAAAAATAAATTTATATGAAAAAGAAATGCTAGCTATAGTAATAAAAAAACCAACATAAATTGAGGGAATAAGTATAGGCAAACAGGAAGCAAAATTATTGCTTTTTTAGATGATATGATGGTATACTTAGAGTCCAACAAAAATTAATAACCTCAGCAAACTTGCAGGATATAAAACAAATCCACACAAGTCATCAACATTTCTCTATATTACTAACAAAATCCAGCAGGAAGAGTTGGAAAAACGAATTTCATTTAAGATTAACAACAGCACATACAAAATACTTGGGACTATATTTATGAAGAAACGCACAGGAACTCAATGACCAAAACTACAAAACTGTTTATGGAAATAATGACAGACCTAAATAATTGGAGAAATATTTAATGCTCATGGGCAGGCTGAACCAATATAATAAAAATTAAAATATTACCTAAATTAATTTACTTATATAATGCCACACCAATCATTTTGTCAAATGAATACTTTACAGAACTAGTGAATATAATAAAATTCATCTGGAGAAGCAAAGGTTAAGAATCTCAAAGGGGATAATAAAAAAAGTGGGAATGGGGTCTGTTAGGCAGTAGAATGGATAGAGCAACCTATCCTAGAGTTAAGAGGAACTAAGTTCAAATGTGGCCTCAGACACTTACTAGCTGTGTGTCCCTGGACAAGTCACTTAACCCTGATTGTCTCAAAAAAAAAAAAGTGGGAAAGAAAGAAGCCTAGCGGTACTAGATTTCAAACTATGCTACAAAGTGGTACTCATCTAAATAATTTGGTACTGGTTAAAAAAAAGTGGATCAGCAGAACAGATTAATTACATAGCATATTAAAGCAAATGAACCTTGTAGCTCAATGTTTAATAAACACAAAAACCTCAGCTCATAGAGAGAGGACAAACTATCTGACAAAATGTGCTGGGAAAACCGGAAAGAAGCCTGGCAGAAATTGGTCATGGATTAACACCTCACGTCACATACCACGTTAATCCCCATTGAGAGATACATAACCTAAATGTAAAATGTCACCTCATAAATGAATGAAAGGATTGAGGAAGAAATTCCCTTTCAGATTTATGGCTGGGGAGAGAATTCATGACCAAACAAAGAAGAGAGAGAAGAGATCAAAAGGATAAAATGGACAATTCTGATTATAAAAAATTAAAAAGTTTTTGCACAAATGAAAGCAATGTAGCTAAGATTAGATGGGAAACAGTTAACTGGGAGAAAATCTTGGCAACAAATTTCTCTGGTAAAGGTCTCATTTCTAAAATATTTAAGGAATTGATTCAAAATTATAAAAAGAAAAGCCAATCCCCTATTGATATATGGTCAAATGATATAAATAGGACGTTCTTAAAGGGAAGAAATCCAAGCAACTTATGTCATAGTCAAAAAATGTTGCATTACCAATAATTAGAGAAATTCAAATTAAAACAACTCTTATGTTCCTCCTCATGCTCATTAGATTGGCAAAGTTGACAAAAAGGGAAAATGACAAATATTGGAAGTGCTGTGGGAAAAGAGGCATACTGATGAACTGTTTGTGAAGATATGAACCTATACTGGAAAGCAACTGAGAACTAGCCTCCAAAAGTTAAAAAAAAAACTGTGCATATCCTTTGATGAACAAATACCACTTCTAGGCCAGTATCTGAAAGAGATCAAAGAAAGAGAGAAAAGCCCCATCTCTACAAAAGCATTTGTATCTGTTCTTTTTTTTTGTGATGGGAAAGACAAGGAAACTAACAGGGTGTCCCTCATTGGGGGATGGCTGAACAAATTATGGCATATGAATGTAATGGAATATAATGTGATGATTACATGATGAAAGAGACAGTTTCAACAGAAACTTGGGAACAAAGGTATGAACTGATGCCAAATCAAGTGAGCAGAATTAGGAGAATAATTTATGCTATCACGACAATATTATAAAAATGAACTATTTTGAAGATTTAAGAACTTTGTTCAATGCAACAATCACTCATGATTCCAGGAAGATGAATGATAATACAATAATAAAGAAGATATTGCATGACAGAAAGGTGACCGACTAAATATTCACGACGAAGCCTATATTTTTATATATGGCCAACAAAGGAATTTGTTTTGCTTGATTTTGCATACATGCTAAAAAGGGTTTTCTTCCTTCCTTCCTTCATTCTCCCCAGTAAGGCAGAGGGAAGTGGCAAGAAGGAAAATAAATAAATGCTTAATAGTTAATAGTTGAGGGGAAAAATTGGTGGAGCTTAATTCCTTTGAAGGTATTCTTGATGAAAATATGAAAAAGAAAAAGGTTGAATTTCATAGTTGACTTCTTACCAAAGATCATATTTTCATAGCCATAGTTAACTGGGAGATAGAGAGAATACGTGAGTTTACTGTGTTTCTTGTTAGTTAATTTTTAAAAAACAGGTTCTTTTTCAACAGAATGTCTTCTAGGCATATAGTATATTTAGATCATACAAGACTCCTGGAGAGTTTTATCCAGAGAGATTATTCTTTATTCAATATCAATACTTTAAGTATGGCTGTAGGAAAGCATTTCTAAAGACTTCCTGTTCCCTTTTAGACCAGTGTTTAGCAAGTTATTTTCATAGCTCCATATGACTATGTGTCACATATGCCAGCATTCCAGTTCTTTAATGCCTGCCATTCTATTGCTGGGTCACCCCGATGCTGTCAATTGGCATAGTCACTGTCCACGGCCCTCTCACTTCTCTCTCAACGGAGGAACCCTTTGCCATTCCCGTTTGCTAGATTCAATGGAGCAGCTTGCTTTGGAGTCAGAGGAGTTGGGTTCAAATGTTTATTACCTGTGTGACTTGGAGCCAGTCCTGGCCCTTAGTTTCCTTATCTCTTAAATGAAAGAGTTAGACCAGATGGCCTCTGAAGCAAGTTCCTGCTCTAGATCCCATGATCCCTAGTCAGTCTTAAACCTTGGTCCCCAGTCTAGAAGGAGGACCGTGATACAAGGTAGAATAAGGTCAATGGAAGGTGGGTTCTGTGACCTGGGGACAGGAGAATTCTCAGAATACTCCTTTTTCTTCTACTTGCAGACCAAGATTACCATCCTGCCCTCTCAATTAGCTTTCTGTTTTACTGAACCATGGAGTATTGGGGTGGACTTGAGGCCAACTATGGCCAACCCCTGTGCTTGGTGAGGAGTGTGAGAGTGTGTGTGAGTGTGTGTGTGTGCTCAAAGTGAGACAAGAAGGATGTTTAAGTTTTCATCCTTTATGATGCACTTGATAAATATAAACAAAATTTTGAGTAAAACTTTAAATATAACCTTAAAATCAGTGCTATTTACATTATGAATAGAAAAATAATGATATAGTGTACACTGGAATATAACAAAAGTAAAAATGTATTTATACTGTGACCCCTTTAAAAATATAATCACTCATCATCTCTGAGTCTTAATTTCTTCACCCTCAAAATGTGGATAATAATAACTTTTAAAATTTTTATTGATATATTTTGTTTTTACATCCCCTAGATTTTCCAGTGTATCATATCTCCCTTCCTTACCTAAAATGGTATCTCTTACAACGAAAAATAAAAAAGACAGGCAAAAATGATTCAGCAAAACTAACCAAGCTATTAAAAAAAACCAACAAAAAACAGAAAGCTCTGACCTTACATGCAGCCAACAGAATATGTGTTCTTCTCATATATCCTCTTTGAGGCCAAACTGAATCATTACAATTTTGCAATATACAGTTTCCATTGTTTTGCTGTTGTTCTTTCCCATTTATATTGTTGTCATCTTGTATACTGTTTTCCTGATTCTCCTTACGCCCTTTGCATCAGTTCATAGAAATTTTCCCATGCTTCTCTGTAGTCACCATGGCAGTTGTTACAGCACTATTACATTCATCTACCATAATGTGGAACAGTGAAATATATGTTAAAGGACCTGGGTTCAGATTCTAGCTCTGATACTTACTAACCATATGACTTTGGACAATTCATATATCTACTTTGTTTCTAGTTATTTGTTACTACAAAAATGCTTTTATAAATATTTTGGCATGTATAGAGCCTCTCTGTTTTGTCATTGACTTCCTTAGGGTATATACCTAGTAATGGAATTCTAGGCCAAATAGTAGAGACATTTTATTCATTGTAGTTGCATAATTCCAAATTACTTTTTAGAATGTTACAACCAATTCACAGCTGCACCAATAATGTATTGGTTTCTACAACCTCTTCAATAAAAGGTCGAAAACTCCATGAGGGAGAGATTGTGCCTTCTTCTGAGTATCTCCCATGATGCCTTGCATGTAGTAGGCACCAATAACTTTTTAATTGAATTTAATAATATATGTTATCCATGTGTGTAAAGGCAGCCACACTGGCATACTCAGGATGGCTGCTAGCACAGGTTCTTAGATTTGCTTTTCTAAAGGAAAGCAACTTTAAAAGGGTCAACAATCTTACTTTAATTAAATATATATGTGTATATATATATATATATATATGTATATATATATATATATATATATATATATCATTCACTTAGTTCAGGGGAAAAGTCAGTACCCTGGACTTCAGACAAAATACAGAGATTACAAGCAGAAATTACATAGGCAGAGAAAATATCACAGATCAACAGACAGGGCTTTAACTGTCTGAGAAATTAGCACAGGAATTAGCACAGATCCAACTGTACATACATAGTTATCACAGAGAGAAGCACCAACATCTGGGTTTTCAAAGTGGGGGGGGGGGAAGTTTGCTCCTTAACGGCTACCCAGAGTCTCCTCTGGCCAAATCACACAAACATTCTTCCAATGAGTTAGTCTCCAAAGCAAAATGCTAACCTCAGAGTATATATACACTTCTCAGAGCCAGAGGGTATCACAACCTGTGACCCAGTGCCTACTTAGAAATTAGCAAAAGGTGTGAGCTTTCCTACAAACTAGTCTCCCCTAATCAAGCTTCCCTTAATGGGCTCCATGTGAGGCCTATTAATGGGCAGGGAAGATCTTCCCATTCTATTAACCTTACAGTGTGTCAACTGAGGATAGATGGACTAGGTTCAATACAGGAGATTTGTCAATGAGAATATAACGTGTGGCTCACACCCCTACATTGGTGGGTGCTCATCAGTCATAGTTCCCTAGGAGCTCCAAGTTTGGTTCGTTTCTCGTATTTAGGTATTTTCCATTTCCCTTGCTGGTACCAAATTAATAAAGCACAGAACAAATTTATTAGACACAACAAAGAATACAAAAAGGACTTGTTCCTGAGCTGATAGACTCAAGGAGATTTGCCCTTCCAGTGAGCTCTCTTCTCCTCAGCTGCTTTGACTCATATGCTCCAGACTCATAGTGCCATAAGCTTGAGAAAGCACTCCAAATCAAGAAAAGGCCTTGAGGTTATAAGAGAGTGAAGCAATTCTCTTTTCTTCCCACTTTCCTTCAGTACCAACACAGTCAGTATGACTCACAGTACCCATACAAAGTGAGGTCAGGGTTTATCCCTCTGTATTGTGACTAAAATCTATTCTTCCCCTCTCCCTTCATTAGACTGAAGGTAGTGCCCCCCCCCATCATCCTTTGCACACCCTTTGAATCTTTTTGAGGCTGACTCCTTTTGATTTGCCTTTCCAATTCCCTTGGATTAGTTTCAGGTCTTACAAATGGCCTTGAGGCTCAGATCAGTCTCAAGAAAACATTAGAAACACTTGAGAATAAGAGACAAGGATGGTGACCCCTGAAAGCATTTCTGCTGCCACAGCATAGGCTTATGCTAGTTCCCTATATGTAAAACTTACACATACATAGTTTTTACACATCAATGAACAAAACTATAATGTTTGTCTCAGTCCCTCTAGTGGTCATTTGACCTCAATGGCAAGTACCATCATCTCTGAGGCCTGTGTGTATTACTGCATTATGTAGTGTGTGGTTTGTCCTTCATTCTCGAAGAAGACCTTGACATTAGGGAGACGATGTGACTTGGAATTGAATTTGAGTAAGGGAGTCACCAGCTTCACTTTCTCCTCCAGCGCCATCTGCGTCTAGTGGCCAGATATTGATCAAGAGGACTAGAGATGGCCCTCATGAACATACATTACCCGTAGGTTATCACACCACCAATAATGAAAATACAAGTGTAGGGAACCTGTGTGTCCAAGGTACTGTGATGTATAAAAAATTTGAGAGATAATTTCTGGATAATTAATTGTTTTATTAATAATGCTTGCAAATTATCAGTAAAAGGGGACAGTGACACTCTGGAATGTCAAAGTCCATATCACTGCATACTACTAGCATAAGAATTCCATCTCTTCATGCTCTTTAGGCAGCTAGGTGGCACAACGGATAGACCACTGGACTCGGAGTCAAGAAGACTTGAGTTCGAATATGGCTCCAGACACTTGCGAGCTGCCTGATCCTGGGTAAGTCACTGAACCTCTCTCAGCCTTAGTTTCTTCATCTATAAAATGGGGATACCAATTGCACCTACCTCTCAGGTTGTCCTAAGGATCCAATGAGATACTATTTGTAAAGTACTTTGTAAACCTAAAAGTGCTATATCAATGCTAGCTGCTGTTGTTCAGAGCTTAAGCCCCTATTGGACTGCCCACTGGGTTTCTGCTTCTGCTCAGAGAGCCACCTTTCCTTTTCAGCTCATTTCAAGAGGAGTCCTGAGGGCCATTTAAACATTCCTCCCCCCTTTTCCGTTATTCTCAGAGATGAAAAGGAGGAGAGCAGGCTCCATTGCTTTTGGGAAATTGCATGGCACTTTTGTTGATCCCAAGCTCTCATTGCAGCAAGGGAGCACCTTTTCAATGGCATCGCTGTATAGCAGTGAGGTCTGCAACACCATTGCCTCCGAAGAATGAAAGGTGAGAATTGTACCGAGGGCAAAGGAAAAGTATTTGGTGGATGTGAACAAGATGCAACGTAGGGCCATCTAGTGACTCCGAAGAAGAAGGGAAATAAAGGATGTCATCAAAAAACTGTATGACAGAAGGAGGAGGTGGGCTGGTAAGAGCAAGAGATGACAGATAGAGGACCAGACTGCTCCTTTGGTTCCTTAGGTGGAGCTGTGGAGAGGGTGCTGGGTCTAGAGTAAGGAAGATCTGAGTTCAAATCTGGACTTGGACACATCCTAGCTGTATGACCTTGACCAAGTCACTTAACCTCTGTCTTCTTCAGTTCCTCATTTGCAAAATGGGAAACATAACAGCATCTGCTTCGCAGTGTTGTTGTGAGGATCAAGTGAGATGTTTATAAAGTTCTTAACACAGAGCTTGGCCCACAGTAAGTGCTAGATAAATACTTATTTTCTTTCCCCTTCCCTTTGTGATTCAAGAGAAAGCAAAAAAGGTCTCCTTTGGCTCCCTGTGGCTGACTTTGGGCAAGACAAGGAGGAGAGCCATGGAATGGACAGGCATGGGTGGAGTTGTGATCTCCATCACCAAAGGGAGCTCTAAATCAATGAGACCACATGACCATTTGAGTATTTGAGAGCAGAAATGATTGACAAGTCCTGAACTTGATGAATAAGCAAGGTCAGGTTTATAAGAGGAAAAACATTTGATACATAGAGTACTGGTGAACAATAATTTCCACCAAAATTCGGAAAAGAGTTATTCTTTCACATCCAGTTCCTAGTTCCTTTCATCTCCAGTAGGCTGGGTCCTCCTCATCTTTCTTATTCCTTTTCTGACTCCATTCCTCTCTCTGCTCCATCTCTCCAGGCTTGTAGGCAGCTGGAAACAGACTCCCTTCTGGCTTCAAAACAAGCCAACTCCACCTCTGAGGAAATCAAACCAGAACTCTCACCCAAAATCTCGATTGGTTCTTCTTGGTTCTAACAGGACTTATCTGACTACATGACTTCAGATCATGACAGAAAACATCCTACTAAACTGGAAAATCCAGAAGCCTGGCTTCTAGTATCAATTCATTTCCTCATTTTGGGCTTCGGTTTCCTTATCTAGAAGGAATACTTGAAAAGGTCAGATCTGTAACTCTGAATACTGTAGAAGGTATTCCTGTAGTGAGTGAAAGGTAATATTATCGGTTCCCCTGAGATCCCTCTCAATTCAGAAACTTTTCGGGTCTGGAAAGAGAATAAAGAGGAAAAAAGAAGATGGCTGTCCATTCCAGTATGTTGCCTAATATGACGAAGGGGTCATCCAGCAAAGTATCATGGAGGCAAAGGGATCATTCACACTTTGCTGCTCTTACCATCCTTGCTGGTTTAACTCTCCCATTGTCTGTGCTCCTTCTTCTCCCATCTCTCCCTCCAGCTTTTCCAGAAGTAAGGAAGAAATATGAGCTAGAGGACCAGGGGAGGAGAGTCAGAATAGCCCTGAGGGGAACTTTTTTAGGATGAGGATTGGTTGTTCTCACTGCGGTTACTACTCACTCTTGATATAGCTAAGTGAACCAAGGGGCTCTTCGTTGTTGCCTTGTTCCGGGTTCCCCTGGGATCAAACGATACAAATATTACTTCCATCTCAGGAAAGGTCTGGTGGGTACCTTTAGTTTCAAGCTGTCATTATTCTCAAGCATTCATTAATTGTGTCATTGCCCAATCTGGAAAACTGGATAACTACCTGTGAAGGCTGTTAGGAAGGGTAGGCCTTCCTGGTTGAGAGGTTAGGCCAGATGACCTCCGAGGTCCCCTGAAAATCCCTCAGAATCAGTCAGCAATTCTACGACACAGTCATAGAGCTAGGTGCTGTGTACAGGAAATATCTTTTAGTAACTCATTCCTCTGCCTTGCCTTTATTTCCTTAATAAAGCCAATTTTCAGGAGAGGCTCTCTGCTGTGGTTTTTTATTTGTTTACTTTACTTTAATGGACTATACATTGCTGGTTTACCTCTCTCAAGGAAAACACCCACTCCATTTCTAGTTTTATATTAACCACGGAATAGCAAATATTTTGTCCCCTGCTAAAGGAACTTCAGGCTTTAGCGAGCGGGTAGATGAACTATTGGGAGGTAGAGAGAGTAAGAAGATGTTGGAATTTGACATCCCTGAAACTGCCATGTAGGGAGAGGTCTGCATGAGAGGTGTGTGGTACAGTAGAAGTGGACTGAACTAAGATTTGGGATACCTGGGTTCTTATGTTAACCTAACCCTTATCGACCTCATTTTCCTCATCAGTAAAATGGAGGAGCTGGACCAGTGGTATCAAACTCAAGTAGAAATGAATCCCTATAGGCCACATATTGTCTTAGAAAAGCCACAAATTAACATTATCTCTGTTGTTTTATATTTTGTTAAATATTTCCTGATTACATTCTAGTGTGGTTCAGTCAAATGTAGGCCTCAGGCTATGTTTTTAATACCTCTAGGCTAGATTAGATGGCCTTTAAGATACTATCTAGCTTGGTGACCTCATCAGCTCCTGTGGGTTCAATTATCATCTTATGTAGATGATTTCAGGATCCGATCCATACATCCAGCCCTAAGCCCTCTTCTGAACTCTAGTCTCCCATTGCCGACTGCCACCGGATATCTCAAACCGGATGTCCAGGAGGCATCTCAAACTTACATTATTAAAACTGAGGTCATTATGTTCCCTGCCCCCACCCCCGTCTTAATTTTCCTCTGTCACTGGCACTACTGTATTCCTAATCACTTGGTTTCATAACCTCAATGTCATTTTTACATTTACTTGGACTCATTCCTCATAGCCAATATGTTGCTGTTCTTGTTTTTGCCTTCGCAATTCTCCCTTCTCTCAGCACACACAAGCACCACCCTGGACAAGACCTCAGCCACCTCTCACCTATACTATCGCAATAGCTTTTTAACTGGTCTCACTGTTTCAGGTCTCTCTTCACTTCAATCCTTCCTCCACTTTGCTACCAAAATGATCTTTCTAAAGCACAGTTTGACTAAGCACAGTCAGCTTCCCCCTCAACAATCTTCAGTGGCTCCCTATTATTTCTACCATCAAATACAAAATCCCCCTTTTGGCATTTAAAGTCCTTTATAACAGCCTGGTCCCTTATCACTTTTCCAGTCTTTCTTACACCTTATTGCCTTCCATGTGCTTTGTGATTCAGCTACACCGGCCTAGTTGCTGTTCTTCACACATGACACTCCATCTCCCACCTCCATGCATTTGCCCCATGACTGGAATGATTTCCCTCCACACCTCCAGTTCCTCGTTCTCTGCTTTCTTCCAGAGGCAATTTAAATCCCACCTTCTTCGGGAGGGCTTTCCTAGTCCCACCCACTGCTATATATATATATATATATGTATATATATATATATATACATCTCCCTCATTGGAATATTAACTCCTTGAGAACTGAGTCTATGTGGTTTGGCATTCTTTTTATCCCCAGCCCTCTTAGCATATTGCTAAAAGGCAATTTTTAAAAGGCAAAAAAGGTGGTGCAGCTGATTGAACCCTGGACTGGAATTGGGAAGGTAAGTTCAAATTTGGTCTCAGACATTTACAAGCTATAAGTCACTTAACCTCAGTCAGCCTCAGTTTCCTCATCTATAAAAAAGGAAGAATAATAGAACCTCCCCCCAGGGTTGTTGTGAGAATAAAATGAGATAATATTTGTAAAGTGCTTTGCAAACATTAAAGTTCTATGTAAATGAGAACATTATGTTGTCTGTTCAGTCGTTTTCAGTCATGTCTAACTCTTTATGATCCCATTTGGAGTTTCTTGGCAAAGAAACTGTAGTGGTTTGCCATTTCTTTCTTTCTCTCTTCCCTTCTTTCTTTCTTTTAAAATAGTGTTTTATTTTTTCCAATTACGTGTAAACACAATTCTTTAACATTCATTTTAACAAAACTTTGAGTTCCAAAATTTTTCTCCCTCCTCTCTTCCTAAAATAATAAGCAATTTGATATAGATTACATAGGTGCGATCATATAAAACATACTTTCATATTAGTTATGTTGTTAAAGAAGAAACAGACCAAAAGGAAAAATCCACAAAAAAAAAAAAAAGAAAGAAAGTGAAAATAGTATGCTTTGATCTGCATCAAGAGTCCAGCAGTTCTCTCTCTGGAGGTGGATAGCTCTCACGAGTCTTCTGGACTTGTCTAAGTCATCACACAGTGTTGCTATTACTGCATATGATGCTCACTTCACTCAGCATCAGTTCATATACGTCTTTCCAGTTTTTCTGCAGTCTGCCTGCTCATCATTTCTTACAGCACGATAGTATTCCATTATCTTCATATACCACAACTTGTTCTGCCACTCCCCAATTGATGGGCATCCCCTCAATTTCTTTTTTTTTTTTTTTGGCCATTTCTCTCTCCAGCTCATTTTGCAGATGAGGAAACCAAGGCAAACAGTAGTAAGTGACTTGCCCAGGGTGACACAGCCGGTAAGTGTCTGAGACTAGATTTGAACTCAGGAAGATGGGCCTTCCTGACTTCAGACCCAGCACTCTACCCATTGTGCCACCTAGCTGCCCCTTTCTGGAGCAGCACAGCCCTAACATAGACAGGTATTCGATGAATGATTTTGTTGAATTGTATTAGACTTTGTGTGTGTTTAACATCTGCCAGGGTGCTACATGCAAGATGCCACGTTTACCATAAAGGAGTTAATCTAAAATGATAAGCACAGCCATATGTTTCTCTACTCCTCCCTTCCATGAAAGCGCTGGAATAAAGCCGGCTGTGGGGCAGAGGGGAGGGCGATGCATTCATTTCACAAGTATATGGGTGCCACCTAGTGGCAGTAGAGCTTAATAACGTTCAAAAGAGGGTTTGTTTTCCCCAAACCGAAAATATGTCCACTGAAGATGAATAAACATAAACACATATGATCATTTTTATTCTGGAATAGGGAAAGGATGGAAGAAGAGAGGAAAGGAAGAGAAGAACCAATAACTATACACTCCAAGTTCTTGGATAAATGAGCTCGGCATCTTCTAATGCAAGATGGTTTTCCGGTGTGAGGGGCTGATTGGGGGAGTCCCCTGATCAACGTGATGAGCTACCGAATGCTGAGTCTTTTTGAGGGACCTTTGATTGTATCTTCTTGGGGAGGGCATGGACAGCTCACCTCTAGATGTATGGGTTTCACAGACAGGCCCTGCCGCCCTTGGATGAATTGGTTGGTTTACACTCTTGTGGGTGGAATTAGTCCTTTGCAGCGGATTTTGTAAAAGGCAGCCTAGTGATCCTTTTGCCTTGGGGCCTTTTGGTGAAGCCAGGATCATTTCTGGGTCCTGAGTGGGGGGAGGGGCAGGCATTAATGACCTTCCTGGGGCTTGGCACTCGGAAGCCCCATTCTCAGCACTGGGGCAGCTGAGGGGGAAACCACGTTAGCAAGTGCCTCGGAGATAAAAGCTCTTGGTCGAGATGGCAGTAGGTGAGACTGTGGTGCCCTTCATATTTATGCTCTCCACTAATCCAATAAATATTTATTAAGCGTCTCCTATATGCCAGGCGCTGTGCTAAGCATTCGGGATACAATGAGGAAAAAGAAAAGCAGCCCCTGCCTTCAAGGAGCTTACAGTCTAAAGGATGAAACAACACCCAAAAGGAGGCAGGAAAGAGGGGGAGGACTTGAGGAAGCCACGGAGAGGGGAACAGCTCCTGAGCCCTAGTTTCTGCAGAAGGGGTGTCGAGAGCTCCTCTTCTGGGACTGCCCCTCGAGCCACTCCCAATTTGAGGATCCCAGAATGCAGCTTTCCGTTAGAGAAGTGCCTGGGCAAACCCAGTCCTGCAATCTAGCCTGCTAGTAAGGGAAGGGGGAGTCTTTTTCGGGGCAGCACCCGCCTCAGAGGTTGCTCTCTAGTAATGTTAAACTTGACAATGCATGACTACGAGTCCCTGGCGGTGAAAATAAAAAAAAAGAGAGGAGGAAGGGGAAAAAAAAAACAAAAACTATTGTCGAGAGAGAAGAGGATCATACAGACTGCCTCTAAAACTGAAGAACTGCAAGAACTAAAGTCACTAGTGGGGAAGCAAGGGGCCCCGGACTTCAGCACCCCACTATTACCATGTGTTCTGATAGACGCCAAGTACAAGGGTTGCCTGTCTTTTAGCCCCATCTGTGCTTTCTTCTCTTCCCCCTCAGTCTCTGTGGGGTTAAAGTGAGACTTATTAAAATGCTGGGGTGCCATCTTTTAGAAAACCCAAGTTAATTTCCCTTTCTTTTATTTTTTAGTAGTATTTTAGTTTTTCCAATTACATGCCAAGACAATTTTTGACATTAATTTTTTAATATATTTTTATAAGATTTTGAGTTCCAAATTATTCTTTCTCCCTCCTTCCCCTTCTTTCTCCCTAAGCAATTTGATATAGGTTTATATACATACATATATATGTATATATGTGTGTGTGTATATATACATATATATGTACACACACAATCATGTAAAATATATTTCCATATTAATCATGTTGTAAAAGAATAAACAGAACAAAAGGGTAAAAAACATGAAAAAAAATAAAGTGAAAATGATTGACTTTGATTTTCATTCAGACCCCATCAGTTCTTTCTCTGGATGTGGATAGCCTTTTCCATCATGAGTCTTCTGGACTTGTCTTTAGATCATTTCCCTTTCAAAGAAAATCCAAACTGCAGGGTGGCTATAATAAATCTAGGGGACTTCATTCCTCACTGTGCAAAGAGGAGCTCCCCAGAATAGAGGAAGACAACTTTATCGGCAGCTCCAGGTTTGTTTCCCTCTTGAGGGGAGTCTGTACTGCAGAGTGGGTGCTTGGAGTCCCCCACGAAAAGTGGGACTTAGAGGAGAGGAAAGAAAATTGTGTTTCTTGTTTATTGTGAGTTCTCTGAGTTTTGATGTTTTGGAATCCTTTTATATGTTTTTGCATGTTCTATAGGATGGAATAAAGGCATATTGTACCCAATATATGTATTGTTACCTTGAGTGCTTTATGTGGTTTAAGGGAGCCTTTTTTTGCCCACATTTATAGGGGCCTATCCATAAGCTATATTTAGAAATTTTCCCAGAGTAAATTCTGGGTAGGAACATAATCGGACACATAATTGGACAGAAGATGGTATTCTTTAAATGTTCCTCAAGGTTGGACCTGGGCCATGTAAGGCCAGAGCTTAGGGTGCTGATTCATGGATCGAATTGGGAAAAAGGCTTATTTTATGAGTTACCTGTTGAAATCAACAACTCAAGATCACTAAGGATTGATAGCTTAGGGGTTGGCAAACTATTTATGGCACGAGTAGTAGATGGGATGATTTTGAATGGCCCTCATACAGTGGTAGAGAGAACCTTTTTCTTTTTTCCCTCAAACTCCACTCATTTGACAGAACCCAGAAGCCCTTTTCCCAGATGCAAGGTGGGAGGCAAAAATCATGGTATGAGATACTTGTCAGAATCTAGAACTGTGCAACCTTCTTACACAATGGACAAGTGAGGAAAGGTAGGAGGGAGAATATCATTACTTTGGATATATGTATAATAAGGCAGTGGGTAGAAGAGGAGGGAGGGTGGTGTAGGCAAGGCAAGTAAAACGGAGCTCAGAGTCTGGAAAAGCTTTGCTGGCCATATTTAGGGCTACCCCTGTATAATTAAGGCAAGGCTGTGGCTGGGCTGGGTGGGGAATGGCAGGCTTTACACCAATCACCTTTGATTGATAAGACCCCACTCTATCTGGCCAGCATCTCTTCCCCTACCCCCACTTTCCACTTCTTGCTCAATGAACAGTAATCAAATTAACATTACCACTGTTTATGGAAAGACTGTGTGAAATGACTACCCTATGACTATAATCATCATCTCTGTGACTGCCCAGATCACAAAACCCTTTCCGAGCCATCTCTCCCTTATTATCTACTCCTATTAGAGTTTTAGCTCTGAGGGCAGAGATTACCTGTCTTTTGTATTTGTATCTCCAGCATTTACCACTTTGCCTGAAACAGGGCAAGTACTTAATAAATTATTTTTCATGCATCCATCCATCCACATATTCATTCATGTTTTTTCTCTTTGTCTCTCCCCACCCCCTCCACTCATTTGCAGGGAACTACAGAAAGGGTTTTGAGACTGAGAAATTGGGGCATCTTGAGAGCTCTGGCAGTTTGTTGGGGTGGAGGAAGCCTCTAGATGGGATACTGAATAGTGTGAGGGGGGCAGGGCAGCCCAAATAATCACCCACCCTCAATTAACATTAGTGACAAGATGCTACATGTCATCGTTTAAGCAGATGAGAATATATCCAGATTGTTCATTAGGTGTGAGCAAGGTTTGAACTAGGCTTTAGGTTAAATGAGAAAAGTAAAACCAGTGGATGACCTGTAGTGAGCTGCAGAGGACATTTATCTGGATTGGTTGAGGGACTTGTTCTTGCCCTAAAGGGCTCATATAAAACCAGCAAGCTAGGTGGAATAAGGTACTTGAGCATTTGCTAGTGGAGAGAAACCTTCAGTCAAACGTTTGGGAAGGAACTGTTTGAAGTCATATAGGGATGGCCCCTTGGCCTTGGCCTCAACTTCTGAGTCTTAGCATTGTCCTCCTGGGACTAAGGATGAGAATGACTGCTAATAGTTGTCTATAGTAGGAGCTGAGGATAGACCGGACTGGTTGTGCCGAGGAAGGGCAATCACAAGAGTCTACAAGGAATCCAGCAGACACAATAACGGTGGTATCTTGAGGACTCCAGAAGAAAGCCTTCCAGGAGCTATGAGTAGTCCCTTTGTCAAATATGATGACAATGTTTGAACCCACTTTCCCCTGGGCTCTATACGTACTTGTCAGGGGCTGTCAGACTTTTGGGGGAGTATTTTGTACCAACTTTATCACCATAGAAAATACCTGTTTCTAAAATAAAATTGAGTATGGCTGACTAATATCAATTCAATCATGGGGGAGGACTCACCCAGGTGGGGGCTCATGAGCTATGTAGGATTTGAAGTATACCACCAACCTCTTAGTGATACCCTTAGATACCTCTAGAATGCCCTTAGATACCCTTAGAACCCTGAGGAGACGGTGTAGTAGCTCCTCTCCCGACCCAGCCTGCAAATGGGATTTGAGATAATAGCTCCAGAGCATGTGCTACTTTAGCCATCAAAGATGAGAACAAGGAGACAAAAGGAATGCCTCCTTTCAGCTAGAGTAAGATCTTTAAGAGAGGCAAGCCCCCGGAATTAGAAAGTTTGTTTTTAAAGGTAGAGTTGAACCTGAGGGCATTAGCTATTCAGCTGAGTTGATCTTATTCTGTATGCCTCAGCTAGATGACACAGTGGCTTAGAGTCAGGATGACCTAGGCTCACATCTGGCCTGAAGACATTTACTATCTCTATCACTTTGGACAAGTCACTTCACTCTGCCTCAGTTTCCTCACCTGTAAAATGAGCTGGAGAAGGACACGGCAAACCACTCCTGTATTTCTGACAAGAAAACTCCAAATGGGGTCACTAAGAGTCAGACGTGACTCTAAATGACTGAACAACAAAATGACAAATATGTGAAGAGCTTGGGTGAAGGAACCATACAGACTATTCCTTGAGGAAAAAACAAACAAAAAAAATCCTCCTCTCTTGCCCTATAGTTAAGATAGTTTAGTGTGGTAAGATTTGATGATTTTCTGAAAGAGCTGTAGAAAGTCTTGGAGTTTTAAATTATTTTATGTTTTATTTTTAATTTATGGAATAAAACAGGCATTTCCATAACACAGTATAAGAAAAAAATAAAGATGATTGCACAAGAAACTTGAAATCTATTACGTAAAATTTGCTATTCCTTTTAAATATATCATAAAGTTATCATGTAAGTCTTTTAAAGGTAGAGCCCACTTTTCTCATGATGGAGAGAAATAGTGCTCCAGCTGAGAATCCCAGAATCTGGGAGCAGAAAGAAGAGCCAGATCTGGTAGCTGTGGGACCAGCGACAGAGTGTGCAGCAGAAACATGTCTGGGGGAGGCTACACAGACACTGTGTTCCTAGTGGAGACCAGGAGGCAACAATGCAGAGAGAACAGAAGCAGAGCTTTGCCTGAAGCACAGGGCTGACCAGATCACTTCCCTCATTAAACTCTAGGGAATCCAGGATCAGACACAAACTCTTGGGCATAAAACCCTTTACAATCTAGCTCCAATCTCTTGACATCTAGTCTGTCTTTCTGGATAATCGCATAGCATAATATGATATAATAATAATATTAATGATAATAATAATGTAATATTTATATAGCAGCTTTGTTTGCAAAGCACTTTACACATACTATTTTACATTTGACCTTCACAACAGCCCTGTGAGGTTAGTGTTATGATTATCCCTGTGAGAAACGTGGTTTTGGGGATCACTGGACTTCCCCAAATTGTGAGAAAACATAGTTTTGAGGATCACTGGACTTCCTAGGCAGGGCCAAAGTCCTGAGGAAGAACCCTGTGATAATCCCTATAGAAGGCTGTACAGACCACAGGACTTACAGAGGAAGACCAAGTGGTAACCCCCGCCTTGATCTGTGGGGATCATAGGGCCCCCCCAGGGGTCAGTCCCTAAGGAGGACCTCAGTGATGGCCCCTTAGAACAGTTGTGGGGGAATTACAGGACCTCTTAGGGTTGGACCCCAGGAGCCATGTGATTAAGGAAGGCAGTGCAGACCACAGGACTCTCAGAGGAAGACCAAGTGGTAGCCCCCCTTAATCTATAGAGATCATAGGGCCTCCTAGGGGTCAGATCCTGAGGAGGACCCAAGTGATAGCCCCTTAAGACGGCAGTAAGATCACAAGGCTCCTGAGACAGGACCTGAAGACCCAAGTGATACCCTATAAGAAGGCTGTGCAGACAACAGGTCCCCCAGGGCAATCCTGAGTGGTCAGCCTCTTAACACCACAGCAGGGATCACAGAACTCCCCAGGGCAGAAACAAGAAGTAAACCCAAGATGAGGTTCTACTGCTCAGTGGTTTCCTTTCCCCAACCTTAGGAAAATCCATGCAATTTGCCCATTCTCACCTAAAGAACTGAGGACCAGAGTAGGTAGAGAAAGGCATTTGACTATGTTCTTCAAAAGAGCAAATATAATACTCACTGGAACATTCATACCCTGATACAGCTGCAGGAGGAGGGGTAACCATTCCCTCCACTCCTGCTAGAGTTATGGTTAGTTTACAATCTTTATTTTTTACATAGTTTTCCTCAGTTATACAGTTTATATAGGTAGGATAATAGGGATACAGAACCAAAAGTGAAGTTAATTAGATTACCCTTGTCTAAGTTTAGGATTAAACTACATTCTTTTACTTCCCCTACTTTCCTTCTTTAACACATGCAAATTATGCAAATCAGTAGGCCTGGATTCTTGACCAAGACTAGACCCTAAATAAGCTTGAACTGGTTCAAGGGGTTTGGCCTCTAATTCCCCTGACTGCCTTCTCAAAAAGCATGCGCATGTGTACTAGCCTCTGACCTCTCACCTGACCAACCTTGAGGCCTGGTTTCTGCTAAAGCTGGGGTGGGGAAGGGTGGGAGGGAAGTACACCTTTAGTTCTGTGGAAACAAAACTCCTCCTCCCATTTCTTACAATCCCCATTTTATGGTCGAGAAAAATTGAGGCTGGGAGCATTTAAGTGACTTGACCAGAAATCGTCTAAGGCAGGATCTGAACTCAGGTCTTCCTGACACCAAATCCAGCGCAGTTCAAGTAGGTTTTGCCTCCTACAAGAGGCCTTAGCTAATTTCCCAACTACTAGCTTCCCTCCCACTTCCTCCCCCACAATGTTTGCAAAAGCAAATGCTCATATACAAAATATACTGTCGCTCTGATGGGTGCAGCTATGAACCGGAAACCTCCATTTAAGGAGATAGCCCAGCTCCCAACATCTCAGTTCTTACCTGGCTGTACTACTTAGGGGCTTCTCTGACTTGACCTTGCCTCAGGAAACTTATTATTGGGATAAGCTCATTATCCTGTAGGGTCTTATTAACCTTGGGATTCCAACTCGGCCCTACCCACCACCTCTGCAATTAAAAGGGTGGGGACATGAACTTCAGACTTCCATTTGATGTTGTGACATCTTAGTGGTTGCACTACCCTGGGGCTTCTACTGGTACTTTCCAGTTCCCCTCTTTCCCAACCACTTTTCAGCTTCTTTTTATGTGTGACTTCCCTCATTGGAGTATAAGGCCCTTGAGGGCTGGGACTGGTTTTTTCGTTTGTTTTTTTGTATTTGAATCCTTAGCACTTAGCCTGGTACCTGGCACAATAGTGGGGACCTTAATAAATGCTTATTGACTATTGATTATAAACATACACATTATGTCCTCCAATAAAATGTAAATTTCTTGAGGGCAATTTCATTTTTGTTTTTGTATCTCAATTTTCTAGCAGATTATTTGGCACAGTTGGTGCTTACCGTATTTCCCCATGTACATGATGCACCCCTTTTCAAAAAATTTGGGGTCTAAAAACTGGGTGCGTCTTGCACAGTGGTTGTAGATTTTTTTTACTTGCATTTCCCACTTTTTCGTGCTTGTTGTCTTTGAGTTCATTGTTTCACATTTGTTACTGGCATATTAGATTACGTTTTGTCACGTTCTGCCCAGAAATGGCTCAGAAAACATTTTTGTACAGTGCTGAATTCAAGTTAAAAGTGATCAGTTTGCAAAAGTGAGTGGAAATCGTGCTGCTGAACGTAAGTTTGGTCCTCCTCCAACTGAGAAAACAATCTAAGACTGACTACGGGAAGAAGAAACCCTACTGAAAATGCCACAGCAGAAGAAGGCCATGAGAGGCAAGTCAGCAAAATGGCCTGATTTAGAGAGGGAATTGAAAATATGGATTGAAGAGCAAAGGGCAATTGGAATTCTTGTGTCCACAAAGATGGTTCAGCATGAGGCAAGAAGAATTGCTGATGAAAAAGAAGTTACTAATTTCAAAAGAGGACACAATTGGTGCTTCAGGTTCATGAAACGGAATGAACTAAGCATGCGTACACACACCAGACTTGCCCAAAAGATGCCTGAAAGCTATGAGCAAAAAGTCCTTGAATTTCATTGTTTCGTCATTCAATGTTGGAAGACACATCAGTTTGAGTTGGGACAGATTGCAAATATGGACAAAGTTCAATAATTTTATGTAATACGATTTTTTTTTTCAAATTTTGGGCCCCAAAATTAAGGTGCGTCACATACATGGGGGAATACGGTAATTTAATATAAACTTGTTTTTGATGGTTTAAATGCCTTTTCTTGAATGAATTATGCCCTCAAGCTAATAAAAGTTAATGCCCTGGTAGAGTCTCATGGGTTATAGTCTTGAATGTATAGAGTAGTCCGAACTTGGGGTAGCCTCCTTTAGGAGAGAACCCCACCAGGTGCTACCTAAGAGGGGGGCAATGATGTATCCCACTAAGTTACTCTAAAGCTCCTCACCTGTTCTGTCTGGGAATCTCCAACTCAATGGTTCCTGATGCTCTTAGACATGAAACCCTGGCCCCCCAGCTTTAGAAGAGGATAATAGGAAGGTCCATTGATGTATATAGTTAAGACAAATTTGCTTTATTTTGCGTTTTGTATTCCAGTTGTCTTTGCATTAATGGCATAGTGACTTTTGCCTCATCTTGAATATATGGAAGCCTTCTAAATGTTAAGGTGAGTTTGCTGATGTGTTAAGATCTGAAATCAAACGACCGCATGAAATCTTGGCGGGCCACTTCCATAGGACTGCAGATCCTGAAACCGGTCACTACTGATACCCGGTGACGGCTGCATTCCACTCTGGAATCAGTGCCCACAGAGGTTTGTTGTTTGACTCACTGGGCTTAAAAAGGCATAAATGAAGTGGCTCCACCTTCAAGGTTACTGCCGCTTTAAGGGGGCGGGGCTCTGGTCTGTTCCCGGAAGTCCTTCAAAGCCCATAGCTCTATGGTGTTTCAGATTGGTTTCCCGGGGTACTCGGCCTTTGATCTCAGAAATCGGGCTGTCCTGGCTGCTGAGAGCCAGGGCTGGCCAACCTAAAGTAATCCGAGTGAGGGACTGCTCCGGGTCAGAGGGGCCACAACCTGCCGGGGATGCCAGCTTGCCCTTGGGAATAAACCCCGTTTTAACTTCAGAGCCAGGGAAACATGCAGCCGGGGAAGGAAAGTGATCGCATGGGGCAGGCTGTCAGCCGGGTGAAATGTACCAGCGTGGGGTGGTGAGGCCGTCACCAGGCCAGGGAGATTCATTCAAAAGGCGGAGTGCTAGGGCGGACGCTGACCGCCCCCTGTTGCCAGCCAGGTCTCCTCTGACAAAGGTTAGGTTGTGGGTTTCCCGGCTAGGAGTCTACACTTGCTGGCCTGCCTGGAGGGGGGCGGGTGGAGTGAGGAGGGAATCTGAAGGCCCCCCACCCCTAGGTAGTAGGGAGCAAGCAGGAATCCATGCTTATTGCTTGTCGGGTTGGGGGTGGTGGTGGGGTGAACCTGACTTTCACAGCTGCATGGGGAACTCTGTTTAACTGTGATCATTTAGTTCTAAATAGATGCTCCTTGATAGCCCAAGGGAGCTGGGTGTCCCTGGCATTTAGGAAGGAAAAGAATTGAGACTGCTTGCCTTTGTTTGCAGGGTCATCATGACTGCTTGGAGATTCTCTGTCAAGGCTTACCTGTCACACCTAAGGTGCTTTAAGGTCAGGCAGAAATCTTGTTTGCTTAGATGGAGATGTAGACAGATTATATACCCACCCAATTCCAGAATTTGCTGGCTTCTTTTGGGCTCGTTACCCAAACTCATTTTGACTTCAGGAGGGATTGTTATGGTGTCCCCTGGAAGCTGGGGTCGGACAGATATTTGTAAGAATGCCTCTAAGGAAGTCAGGGCGGCAGGCAATGTTTCCAAAACTGGGTTCATAAACGGTCTTTTCCTGAACTTTGCCTTTGGCCTCCGAATATGGTTCCGGGCCTGTGTTCTGCTGGTGAAATTCACCCCGCTTCTTCTGCTGTACCCTTTTACCTACCTGGTTCCCCGCTCCTACACCCTCTGGTTGAACTGGCTTCTGATGGCTACGGAGTCCTCAGGCCCTACGTACATCAAATTGGGCCAGTGGGCAAGCACGAGGCGGGATCTTTTCTCGGAAGAGTTCTGCACCAAGTTCTCCCGGCTGCACGTTCAAGTGGCCCCCCACACGTGGGCTCATACCCAGTGCTTGCTCCAAAAGGTGTTTGGGAGCGAGTGGGGCGGAGCCCTTCATTTTGAGAGTCAAGACCCGGTAGGCTCAGGCTGTGTGGCCCAAGTGTATAAAGCTTATGTTGACACTGCCTTCCTTGACCATGCCTGCTTCCAGAAACTTGTGGAGGCCTCTAGGGGCACCTCCTCTTTTGAAGCCTGGGAGGTTGCAGGGCTGGGGAGGCTCTTAGAATATTTTTGGAAGAGGCAGAAGCCTAAAGAGATATTGACAGATCCAGCTTTTCCAGAAGATCTGCTTCTGCCCATGTCCTACCTGACTGCATCAAAACAAGACACATGCCTTACCCCACCTGCTGACTGTCTTCGAGGGCCAAAACACCTCATCCCAGCAGCTATTAAAGTAAGTTTATACTTTTCTGGTGGGTCCATATCCTCTGCCTAGCCAGGTATTTTTCCTCCTCCAAAACTACTAAACAGTTACTCCCTGGGAAAAGTTCCTAGTTAGCTCTACTTGCCAACTGCTACTTCTGCATCCCCTCCTCTCATTTCTGCGGTTCAAACACTTCTGTTAAGTGCCTGCATGGCACCATGACTTAAGGACTTAATAGGTAACTTAGACCTATGGAACATTAGTGGTATAAGGGGCCACAGAAGTCATCTATTCTAACCCTCCTAATTTGACATATGGGGAAAATGAAGTTACTTGTCTAATTGGTCTCCTTCAGTTCTCTGAACAGGAAGATCCAAGTGCTCTTCTGGTTTTGAAGAAGACTGCACTGGAAATGCTAGTTGAAGCGATGATTGCTGAGCACCAGGAGATCTGGAACCAGCTTCTGCCTAGCCCTGGTCCAGTGCATCCTATAAACGTTGTTGGCCAATAAAGCACATCTCAGCCGCAGGTCAAGGGACGGAGAGCAGGGAGATGCCTCCTGTGATGACTGTGTTTTGCCTCGGTGTGGCACCAACCTGCTTTTATGAACCTTGTAAGCATTGCTTGTAAGTGGGCTGGAGGGGCATGCCCTGGTCACTGCTGCTCCTTTTTCTACTACAGGTGCTACATCCTGGGCTCCTTGCTCAAGTACAGGTGGATTTGGTACTGATGAAGACGGGCAGTCGAATCCTCGGACTCATTCCAGGAATCAAGTGGCTCAGCTTGACTGAGATAGTAGAAGAGTTTGAGAAGCTCATGGTCCAACAGGTGAGCATGTCTGGGGCTTCCCCTACTGTAGAGCAGTTATGGAAAGTGTAGACTGGATGTCCCATATGGAATGATTAATGACCAGCAAGTGTAAGTATAGTATGTGTCCAATGGAGAGTGGTCTAAAGCCAAACTCTGGCCTGTTGGATGCTCTTAATACATAACACTCCATCCTCCCCCATGCCTTGGACAACCTCCAGGCGAGGTTGTCTGTCGCCCTCACCTTTGCTTCATAGATTCCCTAGTTTCCTTCAGGGCAAAGCTCAGGTTCAGTCTCTCATGTGAGGTCTTTCCTAGTCTTTCTAGGAGTGGTCTCTCTCTTGAAATTGTTTTGTATAATTTTGTGTTTACATAAGATAGAAGGCCTGTGTCCCAGGGACATAGGGTGGCCCTTGTAACATGAGAAAATAGATACCTGAGATTTGGGGAGAATGCAGTTTCCACATTTGTGAGGAGGAGGAAAAGGAGGAAGGGGAGGGGGAGGGGAAGGAGTGTGTCTGAGAGTGCACTCTTTTACTCTCCTGTCTCTAAGAGGGGTTTTGATCTAGAATTGTATTCATCTACTACTCCCTTTGATGTGTTGACCTCCCCTATCAAAACGTGAGCTCTGGAGAGCAGGGACTCTCTCAGGGACTGTTTCCTATTTTTCTTTGTACCCCTGGTATCCAGCAGGCAGTTAATAAATGCTTATTGAATTGAATTGAAGGAAGCACAATAAATTCATGTGCTATGTTTTTGTTTTGCTTACTGCCGCTGGTTTATCATTGGAGTAGTTAAATGCAGGACAGCTGGGTGGCTCAATGGATAGAGCTCTGGGCCTGGAGTCAGGCCTGAGTTCACATTCTGCCTCAGATGCTTACTAGCTGTGTGACGCTGGGCAAGTCATTTAACCCTGTTGGCCTCAGTTTCCTCATCTGTAAAATGAGCTGGAGAAGGAAAGGGCAAACCTCTCCAGTGTCTTTGCCAAGAAAACCCCAAATGGGGTGATGAAGGGTCAGATGTAACTGAAATGCCTCAACAACAACAACAAAAGTTAAATGCAAGGTAGTCTGCAGGAATCAGGAAAGGCATCCTGCAAGATATAGTGCTTAAAGGGCATCTTGGAAGAGGAGAGGGATGCTGTGAGGTAGAGGTGAGTGCATTGTGGGCATGAGGTACGGCTGGTGCAAAGCCACAGACGAGAGTTGGAGTTGTGTTCCATGAACCAAGAGAAGGCTGGTTTGGCTGTGTTGCAGAGAATGTGTGTGTGTGTGTGTGTGTGTGGAGACTGGAAGAGAGGTGGGGGCCAGATTGTGAAAGGCTTCAGAGCCAAACAGAGTGCGCCTTCACCTCTCATCTTTTCTTTCTGTACAGATTGACTTGCGTTATGAAGCCCAGAATCTAGAGTGCTTCCAAAACAATTTCCTGGATGTGAATTTTGTCAGGTTCCCGACCCCTCTGCAACCCTTTGTCACCAGAGATGTTCTGGTGGAAACATTTGAAGTAAGAATGAAAAGAAGTAATTATTTATGTGTGTGTGTGTGTGTGTGTGTGTGTGTGTGTGTGTGTGTGTGTGTGTATGTATGTATGTATATATGTATATGAAATCTAAAGTGTGTGTATATACTTATAGGTGTATATACTAATATACTTAGGATGGGCCAGTGTTCATCTCTGAGAAATAGAAGCATCATGGTCTAGGTCTAGGGGAAAAAGACCCACCTCCTGGTCAGTTTGAGGCTGGGCTATGGCATTTACTATCTTGGTGATTGTGGGCAAATAAGTTTTCAAAGAGCCTCCTCTCTCAGCTCAGAAAGGCAGATACAAGGAAGAGCCTTTCTACTGACTGGAGCTGTTCAGAAGGGGAATGGGGTGCTTCAGAAGACAGTAGATTTCCCCTCATCAAAGGTCTTTAAGCAAAGGCTGGATGACTGACCATTGGGAAGATATGTGTTGCAGGGAGCACTCTAGTTCAGATACAGGTTAGTCAAGGCGGCTTCTGAGCTCTGTGATCCTTGTGGGGAATGTCTAACTTGGGAGGGTGAAGTAGTTGGAGAGAGTCAGGACGGCCTGGAGCCAGGCA
This sequence comes from Phalanger gymnotis, assembly GCA_028646595.1. Lineage (NCBI taxonomy): Eukaryota > Metazoa > Chordata > Mammalia > Diprotodontia > Phalangeridae > Phalanger > Phalanger gymnotis. The sequence goes on along the minus strand of CM053623.1, from coordinate 83,759,067 downwards.
AGGCTGGGATTTAAATTCCCCCTCTAATGCTAGCTGTGTGAACATGGACAAGTGACTTAACCTTGCTGAGCCTCAGTTTCATCATCTGGAAAATGGGCAAAATACCTGCAGTACCTACTTTGCAGGGTTGTTATAAGGATCAAATGATATCATGCCCATAAAGTTTTTTGTCATTATGAGAATCGATGGCTTTCATAATTTTTATTGCTATTACTGGGAATGAGATGTCCCACCATGTGCCCTGTGGTGTCCCAAAGACAGAATGATGACTGGGCTGGACTGATCCAGGATTATTGGTCCTGGCCCACTGGGACATAGGATCATTATATCCCATGATGTCTCTTTCCATACCTTCTTTGTAAAGGACTGTATAAGGACTGACCTCGGTGAGTGAACTTGGTCAAGCATCTGCTGGGAAAGCAACCTTGACATGTTAACTAGGGAAGGGGTAGACTCTAAAAAGACTCCTCACCTCCCCCTCTTCGTGGGAGGTAGGAGCATCAAACTGACATCTTTCCTCTCTTCTTGCTTTAAGGAGAGTGTGCCTGTGTCCCGTTATCAGAAGTCAGAGATTCCTACGAAGCTGAAGGGGAAAATAGCAAAGCTGGGGATAGACATGCTTCTGAAGATGGTAAGAACTGGGATGCTGTAAAGTCCCAGAACCCCGCTGCCTGTTGACTACCTGTTGGGGGAATGGACTAGGAAATGTGCCCTGGGCTGAGATGAAAAGGAAGTGACATCTGCAGGTGTGCCCCACTTTAGGAAACCTCGATGAACCAATGTCAGAACCTGAGGATGAGGGGATGATCATTCATATTACCAAGTAATATGAAGTAAGGATTCCTTACTTTCTAGAAAGTTTCACTACTTGGCTCCTGGTGGTTTCTGTTGCCACTCTCTCCCAACTGTTGGAAAGAGAGCTGTTCCACAACCTTCTAGGCCTCCTTGTGTTCCTAGAAGACCGCCCTCCCTCCCCTGCCACCAGCCACATAGCTGGTGCCTGATTGTTTGCTTGCCCCTTCGCCCATGGTTGCAATGACTTCCTCTGCATCCTGGAGGGCTCAAAATAATATCTTTCTTTGATGACCAGCAGACTGCCCCTGGTGCCCGCAACATCATCTCTCTCACTACTCATAAATGCAAATGAAGGGGAATGGTCCAAATATAATTTTTAAGATTATAGTGAGTTGAGCACCATTAATTGGAATATTTGAAAGGCTGATTAGGATCAGAGAAAAGTCTAAATTGTGAGATGTTTTAAAGAAGTTCTGTTACTTTTAAGCACATATGATTATGAAAATAAGGTTAATAAGGCGCTACCAAATTTTTTAAGGTCTTAAGTAACCTAAGCCTTGTGTCATTTTAATGAATGAGTAAGAATCATTAGTAATTGGCATATTTAATTCAACTCAACAAGTTCAAGTAAGTGCTGATAAAGCTCTTTGACACAGTTATGGGTTAAATAGTCCCTTATTTAGTTTATAATCTTCTTTCCCCCATTTTCCAGATAAAAATCAAAGCTAAGCCAAAATCTCACCAGCCCTTATCTGCGTTGGTGGGGTCCTAATTAATGAGACTTTATGATATTTGTTATTAGAAGCAGCATAGAGAGTCAGAAGACCTGGGTTTAAGCCCTATCCCTGATGCCCTGGCAAGTCACGTAATCTCTCAATGCCCCAGGCAACTCTCTTGGACCACACGGTGCAGACAAAAAGCTAGTCTCTGTTAATAGAGAGTCATCATTACGAGCTGCTTTACATCACTGGAATAAGAGATCTGGTACAAAAATGGTATTTGTACATGTGCCTTTCATGTGGATAACTGAGAACTGACCACAACTTTAAAAGCCTTTTCCCCTCGGCAGTGAGAAGGCGGCAGGCCTCACCTATTCATGATGTGGGTCCCTTTCCAGGTGTTTGTTGACAATTTTGTCCACGCTGACCTACACCCTGGGAACATCCTGGTCCAGGGAGCAGACTTTCCTAAGGAGAGCCAAGGCCGGAGGAGCCTGGGGGCCATGCTGATGTCGGAAGTGAGACCCACTTCTTCCCCACTGAGGCTGGTCCTGCTGGATGCAGGCATCGTGGCAGGGCTGCAGGCAGCCGACCTGGAGAATTTCCGGGCAGTCTTCACTGCAGTGGCCATGGGGCAGGTGAGACTTGTGGTTCATGGAGTGCTCAAGCAGTGGGTCTGAGCACTGGTTTCATTCCAAGGGTTGAGGATTCTCAAGCTCTGCCATTCAGCTTGGAATGCTTATAAATGTCTAATTTTACCTGGAGGGCGTGGGCTTTAAAATATCTGGAGCTAGAGGGACCTGGGAGGCTTCTTTATAAACAAGGAAACTGAGGCTGAGGTATAGTAAATGACTTGGTCACAAAGGCAGTAAAGGTCAGTGGCAGGATTTGAAATCAGGTTTTCCTGACTCCAAGACCAACTCTATCCATTGTATTTTCTAACCACCCCCACCCCCCACGTATGTGTGTATATTAAGTATGTATGTATGTGTATATATATTTTTATATGGGCAGCTAGGTGACTCAGTGGATAGACAACTGGGCTGGGAATTAGGAGGACTCATCTTCCTTGGTTCAAATCTGACCTCAGACACTTACTAGCTTTGTGACCCTGGGTAAGTCACCTCACCCTGTTTGCCTCAGTTTCCTCATCTGTGAAACGAGCTAGAGAAGAAAATGGCAAACCATTTGAGTTTCTCTGCCAAGAAAACCCCAAGTGGTGTCATGAAGAGTCAGGTATGACTGAAATGACTGAATAACAATAAAATATTTGTGTATGTGTGTGTGTGTATACAAATATATATGTGTATATCTATACATACACACAGACACATGTTTATTCATATAAATCCATGAGATTTCCTTACACTCTAATAGACTGTTTTGCCTCCAAAACAGCTGGTGGTCTATGCTATATTGAAAACTCACCATGAAGGGGAATGCTACAATTTTATAAAAGAGAAAAGACTGTGGTCCCAGCGACACCACATAGAATTTTAGAGCTGTGACAGATCCCCATTTTGCAGATGAGGAAGTCCACACTCAGAGATTCGCCCAGGCCTAAGCTACTAGGGGTTGCAGCGGACTGAGCTCTGGGCCTGGAGTCGGGGATAAGGGAGCTCCGATCCGGCGTCAGACACTTAGTAGCTGTGGGATCTGGGGCAGGTCACTTAACCCTGCTTGCCTCAGTTTCCTCTTCTGTAAAATGGTGATGGTAATGGCACCTACCTCCCAGGGTTGCCATGAGAATCAGATGAGGTAATATTGGCGGAGCACTCATCACGGACGCTCGTTCCATTCCTTGTCCCACTTCCCCCACCAGAATTACACGGTGAGTATTGGAGGACTAGAACAGAAGACCTTCCTGACTCCAAATAAACCACTTGCTTTCCCCACCGTATCATAGGGCCTCTCACATCATGCCATGCACAAAACACGAGTTACTCTCTCTATTTTTCCCTTGTGGCATGTCTTCCCATGTAGGGAAATCGTTCTCCCCTTTGAGGCCAAGGACGCTAAGCGTGTGCATACTGCCTGGTCCCGCCGCCTGCTTGGGCTTTTTGTAACCAAACTGTGGTGGTTTGTGGGTGATTTGGGGGCATAAAGTTAAAAAAGATGGGGCATCTAAAAATAGAATTCCGTTTGGAGTGGGGCTATGAAGGACATTTAGGCAGAGCTGTCTAAATGTCTGCCAGCTGATCCTCTAAGGGAGTCTTTCAGGTGGTAGATGTGCCCAGAGAACTGCACAGAGGATGTGCGAGTTAGGCTATTGTCATTGTTGTTCAGATGTTTCCGTTGTGTCTGACTCTTCCTGACCCCATTTGGGGTTTTCTTGGCAAAGACACTGGATAATTTAGCCATTGCTTTCTCCAGCTCATTTTACGGATGAAGAAACTGAGGCAAGCAGGGTGAAGTGACTTGCCCAGGGTCACACAGCTAAGACGTGTCTGAGGCCAGATTTGAACTCACAAAAGTGAGTCTTCCTGACTCCAGGCCCGGCGCTCTCTCCACCACCTTGCTGCCCTTGGGAGTTAGGTGACTCCAGTTATGTCCTGGGCTCCTATGATGTATCCGAGGGTATGTGGGGGGAAGATGAAGTGCACACAGATGAGATAGGTGAGATGCAGCGTGATGTAGTGAGAGTGCTGGAAGACCTGGGTTTGAATCTTACCCCAAACGATTACCGGCCCCATGGACTTGGGAAGGTCACGTAACCTCCTCTGCCTCGGTTTCCTCATCTGTTCAATAGGAGGTTAAACCGAATGGTTAAAGCCCCTTCCAGCTCTAAATCTGTGAGCCTGTATTGGTGAGCAGCACGCCCCGAATCTCCCAGTATCCATGTGGCTTGGGGAGATGGGAGCTGAAACTGACCTTCCTGCTAATGCCAACGCCTCCGACGAGTGGCGCTCAAAGCCTTCTCTTTACCTGTGCTCTTCAGGGTGAGAGAGTGGCCGAGCTCATCTTGCACCATGCCCGGGCCAACGAATGCCAGGATGTGGAGAAATTCAAAACCGAGATGGCAGTGCTGGTGAGCCAGGCCAGGAAGAACACTATCACCCTGGAAAAGGTAGGCGGGCCGTGAGACGGGGACACAGCCAGCAGGAAAGAACCTTCTTCTTAGGCTTGGTTAGTGCTTTCCTCCCCTGCTGGGGCAGATCCCAGCCACAGAGCTGGGGAGTGAGTGGAGGAGGTGTTTCTGACCCTAGGACTGATCCAGTCTAACCCAATGAGCATTAACTAAGTGCCTTCTATTTGTAAGGCAGTATGCTAAGATAAAAAAAAAAAACAAAACAAAACCCACCATTCCCTTCCCCCAGGAAGCTTACATTTGATGTGGTGTTGGGGGAGAAACAGGAAAATAAAGGAGATAGGAAGTAGCCATGTTTTTCTTCTCTAAGTCTTCCAGCCATAGGTCAGTCCATTACAGCGAATGGCTCTCAAAAATGGCATCTCCTTAGGTATGTCTCTTGGAGGCAGAATGTTATAATAGTAAGAAATCTGGCATCAGAGGACTTGAATTCAAATCCCACTTCTGATGCTACTACATGTATGACTTTGGGCAAGGATTTTCCTGGACCTTAATTTCCTCATCTTTAAAATCAGGGGGTTGGGCTAGGTGGCTTCTAGACCCAAAAGCCTATATTGATAGTAAGTAAATTAATAGTTCACTTAAATTATATAAGAAAATGACCACAGGTCAGTTCTGGAGATACAGCTGAAAGTAGGACCAGTCTTCTCATTCATTCTAGTGACTTTTTGTTCTTGTTTTTTGTGTGATGGGAAATAGATGGAGGTGATCCGTGGGGTCTTTCGGGATCCCCCTCCCTCACCCCTTTGCCTCCTGTTTAAACCATCCCTCCTGAATAAAGCAGTTACACGGATTTCAGGGACAAAGGAGTCCCTGCACCCTTCTTGAGCAGCCAGTGAGCTCCCCTTCTCTACGCCATTGTTTTTTTTGTGGAGGTGGGGAGAGAAGTGGTCCTCTTGGGCTCTGTAACAAGGTTTGCTCTTCCTAACAGCTTCAAGTATCAAACCTGCTCTCCAGCGTCTTTAAGCTGCTGATGACCCATAAGGTGAGACCTTCTGCCTATAGGAACGGGGCTTAAGAATTGTCAGAGGACCACCTGGGTGGGAGTGGGGCATCTTGGAGCTGGGCAGGGGGATGGTATAAACAGGATTTGGGTGGGGGAGGGGGAATATTTAGGTAAGAAAATAAATGCTTGTAAAGTAGCAGCAATTCATATATAAACTAAGAGTGTCTAGCACATAGTAGGCACTTAATAAATACTTGTTAATTGACCACCTACCCATTAGAGCAGGTACCAAGGACCTCTATACCTAACGCTGCTAACCTGGTTATTGTTTTGGTAAGGAATTGGAAGTAGTACAACATTCAATGTATGCACGTGTGTAAATGTGCCTTATATACACACCCATATAAATATACGTATGTACATGTAAAGGCACAAGTTATGGAATCTGTGTGTGTGTATATATGTTTATGTATACACACATGCATAGATGTGCACACACACACACACACACACACACACACTCTTGGATTATTGCCTTGTTGTAGCAGATGGGCTTGGGTAGCTCCATGAAACTATGAGCTGTGTTGGTTAGGGTTATGCAAGATGGACAGGTCATAGTGGAGAGTTCTGACAAAATGATTCATCGGAGGAAGATATGACAAACCACTCCAGTGTCTTTGCTGAGAGAACCTCATGGACAACTGTTGTTGTTTGTCCTTCATTCTTGAAGAGGACCATGACATCAGGGAGGTGATGCCGTGACATGCGAGTGAACTGGATTTAAGTGAGGGAGGGCTGTGCAAAGTCACCGGCCTCACTTTCTCCTCTGGAGCCATCGGGGTCCAGTGGTGAGATACAGATCAGGATGACTGGAGATGGCCTGGCATGCAGTGGGAGACCCTGGCCTTTTTAAGCTAAGGTCCTTCCCAGGTCTCAGTTTGACTGAGGAAACAGCTCATTCAGTGATTAAGGCTAGGTAAGAAAAAAAGAAGGACGTACAATTAGATTGGGACTAGAAGGAGCTTATGGTGGTAGAGAAGAGGGTATAGACCTGAAAGGATGAGGGTGCCACCGAGGGCACTAGTCTGTATGTGACGAGGGCACTCCCCTGCCTCTGTCCTTGCTGTTTCAGGTCAAGCTTGAGAGTAACTTTGCCTCGATTGTCTTTGCGATTATGGTGTTAGAAGGTCTCGGCCGCTCACTGGACCCCAAACTGGATATCCTGGAGGCGGCCAAACCCTTTCTTATAAAAACCTCGACATTTCCCCCATGGCTGCAATGGTGAAGGCCTGGGGCTTCCCCAGGTGAATCCCAGCATTGCCCGGGAAGCCCTCCTGGGACGGCCAGGGCGCTATCTTCCTTTCATTCTGGGTTGGTTCCAAGAAGGCTAGACTCCGAGACAGCCTGACTGGCTGAAGAACGTGGAGAGAGGAAATTATGTCATAGGATACCCCAAATACTCATACTCCATGAGCCCGTGTCACACCTGCTGATGTGAATGTGGGAGAGAATCAATGTTTTACCATCCCTACCCCGACATACACAGACACATTCACTCTCTGTCTCTCTCTTGGGCTTAAGGTCCATGGCAGCTAGATAGAAAAGTGAAGAGTGCTAGACTTGGACTCAGGAGGTATGAGTTCAAATCCTGCCTTGGACCTGTGTGATCTTGTACAATTTACTTATCCTCCCGTAGCCTCAGTTCCCTCATCTGTGAAATGGGGATAATAAGCGTACCTACCTCACAGGGGTGTTGTGAGGATCAAATGAATTAATATATCTAAGGATCTTTTCAAACCTTAAAATGCTATATATATATTCATATATATATACATATATGTGTGTGTGTATAAATATATGTATATATTAATATACTATATATGTGATCAGCTCTACAGGGTTTGGATTAGGGTACATGTTACTGTGAGAAGCAGCACAGCTTAGTGGTTAGAGCTGGCCTTGAAGCCAGAAAGACCTGGATTCAAATTTCACCTCTGACACATACTAGCCATTTAACTGGACAAATTATTTAACCTCTCAGTGCTCTGGGAACTGCTAGGGGGTGCCACACTGCCCAGAGTGCTGGGCCTGGAGTCAGGAAGACATGAGTTCAAATGTGACCTCGGATGCGTGCTACCTATGTGACCTTGGGCAAGCCACTTAACCTCTGCCTGCTTGCCTCAGTTTCCTCAGCTGTAAAATGGGGATAATAAGTGTACCTACCTCACAGGGTTGTTGGAAAGATCAAATGAGATGTTTGTGAAATGCATAGCACAGTGCCTGACAATATAATAAATTAATAATAAAAATGCTTTTATTATTAGATTGGGTGGTGCTAGGGATTATTTGGGATAACATTATACATTAGGGGAGTACTGTTGTTAAGTGGTCTTTTCTTCCAGTGATCCCATACTCTGCTCTTCAAGGGGAGACCATTGGGGGAATGTTGAAGATTCACCTTTGGCAGGGCTGGTATTATCTAAATTTGTAAAAAAGCTTGAAAAATTACAACCCTTCCACTACCTAGTATGATGCTTTCTGAATAGCAGGGACTTGATAAGGGGTTTGTTGAACTGAATTGAATAGCTGGGCCTGGTTGGAAAATACTGTATTAGTTCCAATACGGGCCACACTCCACCCCCTTCTCCCTATGTGGTTTGCACAAAACCTGCATTGTAGCCTGTCCTCAGAGAATAAAGTAACAAAGGTGAAATGACAGTGATGATAATGAATAAAATGTCTTTATCTGAATGAGAAGAAGTGTAAAATAGGACATTCACAGTAATATATGGTAACGGCAGAGAATTTTTCATTGTCTTTTTCCTTGCCTCTTCTTCCTCCAGACTCCAGGTACTGTGATCTGACCTAGAGATTGAATGAACCTAAGCACCCCTGGGCCCTCGACCCTTCCACTGAATCCTTAGCACTACTAAGTCTTTCTATCTGCCCTGCACAAGAACCTAACTTGTTATCTCCCTCAATGATAATATAAGCTTCTGGAGAGCAGAGACCTCTCATTTTTCCTTTTTGTATCCCAGTTGTTTAGTATAATGCTTGGCACGTAGTAAGCACTTAACAAATGCCCATTCATTCATTCATTCATTCAATCAATGAATACATTGTTCTGGCCCAAGAGTTCCCAGTAATATCTTGAAGAGAGAGGTATATTTAATTATCTGTTCAAAATGAGACTTTATTTACTTGGCTACATTTCCAACCCTTTTGATCATGTTTGGTTCTCGGTGGGATGAAGACAAATCTTTTTGCAGATGACGCACAACAGACTTTATGGCAATCTTGGCTTTAGAGGATGTGGACATGGCAAATTGTTGAGCTCAGTCCCACCTACAGTAGGCTGTGGTTCAGACAAGGGAAGTCCAGGGGAGATTCCAAAGTGATATATTATAGAGCTGACTTTGGAGTTAGGAAGACATAGTTTCAAATCCTGCTTCAGGCACTGAAGCTGTGTGGCTCTGGGCCTTTCCAGAGCTCTTTAATGCAGTTCCTTCCCTTGTGACATTATTTCTAATTTACCTTGTTTATTTATTCCAGGCACACAGTTATCTGCGTGTTGTCCCCCTCCACTAGAATGTGAGCCCCTAGAGGGCAGGAACTATTTTTGACTTTAAGTGCCCAGGACTCAGCACAGGGTTGGCACACAGAGCTTAATAAATGTTTGCTGATTATTTATGAAGATCAACTGAGGTTTAAGGTGAAATATTGTTGTTCAGTCGTGTCTGACTCATGACCCCATTTAGGGCTTTCTTGGCAGAGATACTGGAGAGGTTTGCCATTTCCTTCTCCAGCTCATTTTACAGATGAGGACACTGAGGCAAACAGTTAAGAGACTTGCCCTGGGTCACGGAGCTAGTAAGCGTCTGAGGCCGAATTTGAATTCGGGTCTTCCTGACTCTAGGCGGCACTCCATCCACCGTGCCTCCTAGCTGCCCTAAAAAATCGACATATGTATGATAGCTACCATTACCACTACTACCATCAACATCACGACTGCTGCTACCACCACTACTACTAGTACTTCCAGCTCTAAAGCTAAGATTCCTTGGGACCTACAATTACTATTCTGCCACAATCCCCAAAGGTGCCAGCCCGATAACAACTTTATCTGTGCTTTGGACAATTTAGTCAGCGCACGCTGCGGGCATTCACTGGGAAGGAGAATAAAATTAAAACTTTCTTCCGGCCCTCCAACTCCAATGCCAAAGAACACTCTAGCTTTGGGTTTAGGACCTGCCAAGGCTTCCTACCCGTGTCTCCCGGGTGGGGGTGGGGCAGTGTGCCGGCTCCGTTACAGGATACGCCACTCCCAACAGCGTCCACGTTGCTAGGAGATTACCTAAGCTTGCCCGGACTGAACCACTCTAGAGAGCCCGGGGACAGATAGGGTACTTCTCGCCCCCTCCGCGGCTGCCTAGCACGCACCCAGCGGAGACGTTACCGGAACGCTCCAGGAAGAAAGACGCTCTCTGCGAAAAGACCAGCAAGAGCCCTGCTGCTCCCCGCGACCGCATCCCGAACCCCTCCCCACGCGAAGGGGGAGACATGGTTGGGTCCGACACTGGAAGAATCCATTCGCTTCTATACGGAGGGGGGAAGGACGCAGTGTCAAGAATGAAGAATCCGTCAACGCTTGACAGACTTTGAGGGTCTCGCGAGCATCTCCCGAAAAGATTGCAGACAGTCCCGCCCACCACGCCGGCGGGGCGGGGCTCGGCTCGTGGCCGCACGGGGGAAGTGACGTCCGCGGAAGGGGCGGGGCCAGATCGGGACGGCTCCGCAGCGTCCGGCTGCGGATCTGGGGGCTCCGGCGGTCATGTCGGCGCTGAGGCGGCTGGGGCCTTTCTTTCGTGAGGGAGGTCGGCGCTTCCTGGAGGGTCCGAGCGAGCGGACTGTTGGTCGCGGCATTGGGGGAGTCCGGCAGTGAGTGTTGACTGGTGGATGGAGGGGTTTTCGGTCGCGTGGTTTGACCGCGGGGCCCGCCGTCACCTTGAAGGGCGCTTAGAGGGGACTCCAAGTCCCAGGATGCTGAGCTGAAGTGCCCCGCCTCCGCCCCAGGGCATCGTGGGGCCGGGAGCTCCTATGGGGAGGCGGTGATTGGACCACTCTGACTTTATGCTCTCCTCTGGCGCTCTCTCCTCCCTCTTCCCCGCTCCCTACCCTTTCCTGGTGCATTAACAGAATCTATACCATGGCGGCCGAGGCCAAACTCTTCATTTTAGGAGGAAATAAGGAAACCAAGCCCAGAGAAGGGTTACTCTTGATCCAAGTCAGCAATCAGTTATTTATTGAGTGCTTACTGTGGCCGAGGCCCTGTGCTCATTCATTCATTCGATCAACATGTTTTAAGCACCTACTGTGTGCCAGGCACTGTGCTAAGCGCTAAGGATACAAAAAATGGCAAAAGAGAGCCTATATCCTCCAGGAGCTCCCAACCTAAGGTGGGGGATAAGATGCAAACAGCCACATGCAGACAATATATTCAGGATTCATTTATTCAGTAAACGTGAATTAAGCACCTACCATGTGCTTTGGGGATACAATAAATTCCAAAAGACAGTTCTTGCCCTCAAGGAACTTACAGTCTAATGGGGGAGACAACATATAAACGCCATGAGCAGAAAATATATCTTGGATTCATTTATTCAGTAAAGATGTATTAAATTCCTGCTATGTGCCAGGCACTGTGCTAAGCACTAGGGTTACAAAGACAGCCTCTGCCCGCAAGGAGCTTACAGTCTAATGGGGGAGACCACAGGCAAACAGATGCGAACGACATATTCAGAATAAATTGGATTTGTCATGGAGGGAAAGCTCTAGCACTAAGGAGGATTGGGAAAGGTTTCTTGCAGAAGGTGAGGTTTGAGTTGAGACTGGAAAGTAGGAGAGAGAGATGAAGAGGGAGAACATTCCAGGCATGGGAGACAGGCTGTGAAAATGCCTTGAGCTGAGTGATGCAATGCCATGCCAGGAAGAGCAAGAAGGCTAATTTCACTGGGTCTTAGAATATACAGAGAGAGAGTAGGGGCAGTTTAGGAAAGGTTTTGAATGCCAAAAAGAGGATTTTTCCTCTGATCCTGGCCCCCCCCACCCCCCAATTGAAAAAGCTTTCTGATTAGTCTTGCTGCCCTCTCCATTCAGCTGCCAGACTGATCTTCCTAAAATGTAGGTCTGACCACGTCACTCAGCGCCCTTTCAGTAAACTTCAGTAGCTTTCTGTTAACTACAGCATCAAAAGAAAACTTCACAGTTTTTGGGCATTTGCACTGGATACAAGGGCTGGAATTTACTCCGTCCTCACCTCCATCTCTTAAAATCCCTGGTTTTCCTCAAGGTGAAGTTCAAGCATCACCTTCTACATGAAGCCTTCTTTACCAGATGCTTTAGCTACTGGTACCTTTACCCAAAAGTCACTTTGTATGCATTTTTGTATCACAGTGCCATGTACACGGTAAGCATGCAGTAAACTTTTATTGGATTGAAGTCCTTCTGAATTGGGCCATCCTGTCTCTCTTTTCTCTTGCAGGCTATCTGCTTTTGGTGTGTTCTGTGGTTAAGAATAATTTCCAAACCAAAGTTGTTTTTCTTTGCCTTAAATATTTTGAAGAATACATAAAATTTTAATTAGAGGGGAGTACAGGCATGAGGTATATTCATATGGGTCTGGGATCTCATTAATATTGAAGTTCTATCCAGTGTTGCAGTTTGCAACCCATTTATCCCTGCTCTTCTTCTGTGACTCATGTCCATGTCCTCCTTCCATAAGTCAGCAATAGGAGAAGTCTGCACCCACCTTGCAGGACGTCTTCTTCGATTTCTCCTGTACAGTTATTGTACGTAATAATTTATCAAAATGAAGCTTCTTTATTATAATATTTATGCTTCACGTTGCCATGGTACTTTAGAATTTATGGAGTACTTTTGCATCTCATTTGGTCCTTACTATAACCCTATGCATTGTAGTTGGGGCACGCGTATTTGTAATTCTGAAAAATCAAATACATTGCTGATGCAACAAGCACTTAAAAAAAGGGTTTTTTTGAATTGTAGTGCTGGAGATGGTGTACACATTCAGCCCCGCTACCGGCAGTATCCCCATCTGACAAAATCTCAGATCTTCCAATCTGAGCTGTTAAGTGCGACAATGTGGTTTTGGATTCTCTGGCGTTTCTGGCATGACTCGGATGCTGTATTGGTAAGCTTTGGAATAAAATTTTTTTATTTACGAATATTGACAAACACTCAAAAACTTTGTTCTGTATCCTTCATTATGGTTCATGATTTATAGATGCCAATTCTGCTCCCACTATAGAGTATAAATGCCATACTAGGTCAACCTGGAACTGTCTGATGGGGGTGCCAAGGGACACTCTGTGGGATACTGTGCTTGCCCTCTAGGATATCAATTTCAAATGTTACGGGTGAATTATCAGATCTGAGCTTTCTTTAGCACAATCAATTATGAGTCAGAGATCCAAGATTTTATCTAAACCGAAGATTCTTAATCTTTGGTCTGTGGGATTTCAGGGGGATCTTGGATGGGAAAAGAATACGTATTTATTTTTACTACCCTCTAACTGAAATTTAGCATTTCCTTCAGTTATTTAAAAACATTCTGAGAAGGGGTTCATAGAATTTGCTAGAATGTCAAGGGAGTCTACAACACAAAAAAAAGATTTAACAGCTCACCTAGATCCTTCTTAAATATATATTTTCAACTTCTTGTCCCTTTTTTGCGGGGGGGAGATCAAAAACTTGTACAAATTTGCTGTCATCTTTGTATTTCAAATAATATGATCTTATTGGCATAGATTTAGAATCGTCAGGTCAACAAGTCAACTCATTTTATAGATGAGAAAACTGACCAAAATCACCCTGGTAGCTAGTGGCAGAGCTGGGCCTTGGAGCTCAGTCCTCTGACCCTACATTCAGTACTCTTCCCACTGTGCTGCACTGCTTCCCATGTTGTCTAGAAAGCTGTCATGAGAGACTGTCCTAGGTCTTAATAAAATCTAGGAATACTCCAGCTGTGACATTTTCCCAACCTACCGGTGTAGTAACCCTATCAAAAAAGATAATAAGGTTAGTCTGATATGAACTGATAGCTCTTACGGATCACTGCTTCCTGTTCTAAATTCCTTATAACACATTCTAATAGTCTTGAATGTTCAACAAAACCTCTTGTCAGATCTTCAAAGGTGGGATCAGGTGGGTTGTTAGGACCACTAAGAAATAGTTTCTGAATAAAAAGCCACGAAACACTGGCTATGTCATGTATACATGACCAGATAAATTAGGTTCTTCTTGCATGATTGTAGAGCTTAAGGATCAAGACATAATAGAATACGTTATCAAACTAATTGTTTTCCTCAGTTTATGAACCATGCTAGCTAGCAGCTTAGAGAGATTGCCACAAGTCACTGCATATAAACCAGCTAAAAGGAAATTATCTAATTTGGAGTCATTTCCTATTTTGCTGTTTAGTTTCTAATGGGGCTAGGATCATCTGAGAGGAATAGTTGGATGAGGACTGATCTCTATGGCAGTATAGTTCCAAAGTTGATTTTCTTACAGAAAATTTTAGTTCATCCTGTAGTCTGGGTCTGTTTTTAAGGTGCTTTCCAATCATAAGATTCTGTTAAACATTAAACTCAGAATATATGATGAGTGGCTTTTCATGTACTTCTCATGCTCTCCTTCAAGCATCAGTGGTTTCCCCTTAGTATTCTGCTTTTTAGTAAACGGATTCATGCTTACCCTATCTATACCCATCATGATTTTATAAACTTTTCTCACGTTAAGTCTTAGCTCTTGTCTTTTTGGACTAGAGTTTTTCCTTTAGTTTATCTCCCATTGAAGCCTGCCCATCTTCATGTCATTTTAGTTCTTTCCTGAATTTTTGCCAGCCTTTTTTTGTTAGCAGGAAATGAGGTGTGTCCCCTCCAGCTTTGAGATTCTTTAGTTTTCTAATCTATGCATGCATGAATGCATGAATTTGTTTATTTGTTTTTTGCAGGGGAGAAGGCAGGGCAATTTGGGTTAAGTGACTTGCCCAAGGTCACAGCTAGTAAGTGTGTCAAGTGTCTGAGGCTGGATTTGAACTCAGGTCCTCCTGACTCCAGGGCCGGTGCTCTATTCACTGTGAAACAGTGTGCCAAGCCCTGAGTGTACAAATAGAAAAGGCAATCCCTGCTCTCAAAGAACGCACATTCTAATGGAATCATATTCTATGTACAAAAGTACCAGTAAGAATAGGATGATGTTTTCTGGCTTATTTCTTTTAAAAAATAAAATTTTTTTTTGTCTTTTGTTTTTACATCATCTAATTTTCCTCCTATACCTCTCCCCCCAACCACTCCTAGAGAGCCAGCCCTTATAACAGAGATTTTTTTAAAAAAAAAAGGAAAAAAAATCAGTAAAGCTGACCCTTTCATCAAAATATGTGGTATTCCACATCTTTGCAAAGTAGTGGGATGAGGCATCTTCATATCTTTTCTTTGGGACCAAGCTTCTTCTTTGTAATTAATTTTCTATTGTTTTGTGGTGGTAGTTCTTTCCATTCCCATTGTTATAGTCATGTATATTATTCTCGCTCTGCTTACTTTGCTTTGTATTATGTCTTCATACTTCTGAGTTGAGTGACTTCAGTTCTCTCAGCAAGGTAGGTATGGCCATGCCATATACTGTAAGTATGTAAAGCCAAGGTACCAATGGTGGCAAGAGGGGAGAAGAAAAAGTTTGGAATAATCATTAGATTAGATAAGGAATTAGATAAGGAGTTCATAAAGGTAGAGTAAAAGGATTGTTGAACAGCATTGAAGTCCCATATGTTCTTGTTTGTAGATGCCATTTTGCTGACAGGCGTAGTATCCTGGCCTCTTCATCAAGAGCTGAGGCCATTCAGAGGTCAGTTTAGCAATCCACGCAGGAACAAACAAACATGAAGAACGCATATTGTCCAGGTTGGATTGAATTAATCTATCAGTATATGTATCTTGGGCAGCCAGGTGGTGCAGTGCCTGGTGTCTGGAGGACCTGAGTTCCAACTTGGCCTCACCAGCTCTGTGACCCTCCAGTATCTTTGACAAGAAGAACTCAAATGGACTCATGGAGAGTTAGACATGACTGAAATGACAACCAAAAAGATGTGTCTTGGGTAACCTTTACAGTTACACAATAAACTGGGCCCAGCATTGAAGAAGAGCAGGCTAGATTATATTTGGGAAATCATACAGTGTTTCCAGTCAAGCATCTGCACCTTACAAAGATGGAGAGGTTTAAAGAATTTAGTCTACAGTACTGAGTTGAACAGGCCATAAACAGAAGGTTAGGACCTCAAACAAGTTAAGCAATGGCATTTGGTCATTGAGTATGAAAGGGGACCAGGAGAGAGGAGGAATGAGAGATAGGTACAGCCATTGTTCGAGGGGTTGTTGTCTCTTGGGTAGATAATACTGTTTCTCACTTCTCTGTGGCTGGTTTTTTAAAATTTGTTTTCTCTAGTTGAATGGATGCTTGATTTTTTTTTAATTGTTCCTACCAGGGTCATTTTCCATATCCAGATCCTTCTCAGTGGACAGATGAAGAATTGGGTATTCCCCCTGATGATGAAGACTAAGGCAATGTCATCACCACTACAAGTAGGTGCTACCAAGCACCTCATTGCCCAGTAATTACAACTGCCATTTAAATTAAAAAAATGTTAAATTGATGTTTTTCTTTTTCAACACTGGCACTTCATAATAAATAGTTCTCTCTCCCGCCCATAGGCTTTTTTTTTTTTAAATAACAAATGAGTGCAGTGAAGGAAAACACTTGGCTATCTTAAAAATGTATGCCTTGTTTCACACCCATAGAAAACCACCTTTCTCCAGAGAGGTTAGAGGCATGTTTCACCCTCAGTCCTCTTAAGTCAGGATTAGACAGTGCATTACTTAGAGTTTTGAATTCTTTCAGTGTTATTTTCTTTTATATTATTATGGTCATTTTGGAAATTGCCTTCCTGGTTCTGCTTTTTTTGCCCTAAATTAATTTATACAAGTCTTTCTTAGTTTCTCTGAATTCTTTGTAGTCGTTCTGATGTTGTAATAATATTCCATTACAATGGTATAATATGATTTGTTCAGCAGCTTACCAATCGACGGACACACACTTTTCTAGTTCTTTGCTATTACAAAAAGTGCTGCTATAAATATTTTTGTATATTTCCCTCCTTCTTTGATTTCCCTGGGGTATATGTGTTATCACTAGGTAAAAGGGTATGTACAATTTAGCAACTTTTAGGAGATTTTTTTTGTGAGGAGTATGTAGAGTTTAGTGACTTTTTAGGAAATTGTTTTCAAGAATGTACTAATTCACAGCTGTACCAGTGCTGTGTTAGTGTGTCAGTCTTCCTGAAACTCCTCTGTCATCTTTTTGTTTTTGCCAATCCGCCAGGTGACACTTCACTTATTTTAACTTGCATGTCTCCTATGAGTAATTTGGAGTGTTCTTTCATGTTTGTTGATAGTTTGCATTTCTTCTTTGGAAAACCACCTGGCTTTTGTTTTCTGTATACTTGTCCCTAAATATTTTGGTTATCAAACCTTTATTAGATATTTGTTATAGAAACTTTTCCCCCAATTAACTGCTTCCCGTCTCAGTGTGACTGTATTGATTTTGTTCTTGCAAAAACCTGTCGATTCAATGTAGTCAGAATTGTCCTTTTTGTCTATTGTGATTCTCTATTCCTTGTTTAAGGATTCTCTCCCTGGCCATAATTATGGCAGGCATCTCCTTCCATTTTCCTCTAATTTTTCTATGATGTGACCATTGTGTACTTAGATGATGTGTCCATCAAGAGCTTCTCGTGTTCAGTGATAGACACAGTTAACTTTTGAGGGACATGCACTGCTATCCTCTCGAGATGATCCCTCAGAAGCAGGATACATACTGTGTAAGACACGAAGCAGAATGAACCGTATTACTTTATTTCTGCTTCTGTTCTCATTTCTTTTTTCTCCTGAGCTCGCTCATTTTTTTCTAACTACTTTTCATTGATTATTCCCTTGTTTTGGTTCTGTTCTTTTTTAAAACACTAATTTGTAAGAATTCTGTTCCCCCCCCCCCCCATTTGTGCAGATCTCTAGTGTTCTGCCATTTGCCTTTCCAACCCCATGGAAAACAACTTATTAGGACATACTTCACTTAAGAGTGCAGAAAATCAGGGGTGGCTAGGTGGCACAGTGAGTAGAGCACTAGCCCTGGAGTCAGAAGGCCCTGAGTTCAAATCCAGCCTCAGACACTTGATACACTTACTAGCTGTGTGACGTTGGGCAAGTCACTTAACCCCAATTGCCCTGCCTTCCCCCCTCCAAAAAAAATGTGCAGAAAATCAGTTTTTTTTCTCCTTTTTAAATTGAGGCTACTAAAAAGATCCTACCCTCTACCCCTGCCCCCAAAACTACAATTTCAAGCTGTATTGCTAGGATTTAGCTAAGAAATCTTATTGAATACTTATAAAATTTGCTATGTACTAGCTAATTACTGTAAAAATGTAAACACATTAAAAAATTTTGATGATGTTCCAAATCTAAGGCTCTAAAGTATTTCTAAGGCATTTGTAAGATGTTTGTCTCTAGAATTTTGTGGAGGAAATAGCTAAAATCTATACAGTGCTTTGAGGTTTGCATCGCACTGTGCATTTCTTTTGATCCTTGCAACAAGCCTGTGAGGTAGGTGCTATTATCCCCATTTTCCAGATGAGGAAACTGAAGCTGAGAGATTAAGGGACATTGCACAGGGTCACACAACTAGTAAATGTATGAGGCAGGATTCCTTATTCCAAGTCCAGTGCTTCTGTCTGTAGGCACAGAGGGGCTACGTTTTCATTCTAATAAATGGACATCTTATTCGAAACAGTACTTTTGGGGGGGGGGGCAAGGGGCAGGTTTCTATGGTTCCCTTGAGGTGACGTCTCAGAAAGATGTTGAGCTGCTTTCGCAGCTTGCCTCATGGAGGATGCAAGACACTCACCATTGCTCTGTGTAGAATTCAGCGTAGTCACATGTGTAGTGGTGAATCCTAGGCTATGAGACACGAATAGCTGGCCATAACATTTCAGAATGATCCTTCCAGAAGGGCTTTTGGTTGAAACCCTTTCTCAGTGTTCTTAGGTTTAAGCCAGCCCAAGTTTTTGCGCTAAGGGGACATCAGGGGACTTAGGGTTCTCCAGAACTGAATAGGTCCCTGTGATGCATTTCCTTCAGGCTGTAAACTGGTTTTTACATAAGAGATGAAAAAAATAAACTATGGTAAAACTGGTATATTCAAATGATCATTAAACTTATTTTCCTTCATTTGTACTGAGTGTAGGAATACATGGAGGGCACAGCATTTACTTATAACCAAAAATTATGTTACATCTTCTAGCTTTCCTCTTGAATTAAGGGGGTTGGAGAAAATAACAATAATACCTTTAAGCAAGAAATTATTGTGTCAAAATTGGCATTTGAGAATGTTCATGTTAGGAATTTGGGGAGAAGGTTGGACTCAGCCGTTTAGGTAGGGATAGTTTCAAGAAAGCATGAATGTGGGTCCAAAATCTGTGATGTGGACATGTTTATACAAATTCATTTGAAGGTGAGTTTGGGGCCAATTACTTTTCCACCAGGCCATTTTTGATAAAGGGAGTGGAAAGAGGTTTCAAAAGTTAGGTACTCTTCACCACAGCCTGGGGTGGGGTGGGGTGGGGTGGGGTGGGTGGGGAGGGGCGGAGAGGGAGGGAGGGAGGGAGAGGGAGAGAGAGAGAGAGAGAGAGAGAGAGAGAGGAGTTACCATAGCAACATTGTGTCTGCATATTCACAAGGTAATTATACATAATTCAGCCTGTCTGCATATTTTCTGGGCCAAAAATAAGACTATTCCAGTCTTCCTGGGCATTTTGGTCACCTTTTATTAGGATACTTGTCATAATTAATTCTTCCCCTCCTGACTTCCAGTTAGTCCTTATGGTCTCTATACTTAACATTTTGGAACTTGATTATAATCTTTTGAATTGTCTTTTGTTTTGCATGTATACAAATCTTGTTTCCATCCAAATTGTGAGCTCAGTGATTTTTTTTAAAATTATGAACTTAAATATCAACAAATAAAAACATGTCCATGTGCTGAAAATAAAGAGAATTATATTTGAAACCACCAATCTCTATTACATGCAGCTTGGTTTTTATTTTTAAAATGTTATATTGAGAGGCAGGTTAGTATGATGGGTAGAGAGCTGGCCTCAGTCACGAGGACCTGGGTTTAAGTCTCATCCCTGATGTATACTTGCTTTGTAACCCTGGGCAATTCATTTACCTCAGCACTCTGGGCAACTTTCTAAGTTGCAGAAAAGATGCCAACCAGCAATTGGTAGGAGTTCCCTATACCAATGAAATTACAAGTCTGGATAGTACCAACTGCGTTGCTTGTCTGCCCCGTTCTGAACTGCCTTCTGTGTAATTTTTAATGTTTTACTTTCCCTCTTTTTTTTTTCTCACTTGCTAACACATTTCCCTCCCTCAACTTTCCTCCCCACCTATAAAAGCCCTCCCTTGGAACAAATAAGTAGAGTCAAGCAAAGCCAAGTCATATGTGACTATCTGAAATGTCCGTCTCGTTCTCTGCCTGTCCTCTGTAAGACGTGGGAAGCGTATTTCATCATGAGTCTTACGGAGTCACGATCACTCATTACATTTATTAGAGTTCTTAAATTTTTTAAAGTTGTTTTCCTTTACATTATTGCAGTCTCAGTTATTTTAGAAAATCATCTCCCTGTGCTTGGCAGACAATTCACTTCTATAAGTATCTGAGTAATTAAGAACCATAGGTATTAGTTGCTAGATTTGATTGAATAAAAGCATTTTCATACCGTTCTTCACTTGTGTACCTGTGGGGCCCGCTGCCATCTTCAGGAGACTTGACTTTGCTGGCATGGACGTGATGATGCTAATTAAAGTTGTATTCACATGACTGACAGCCTTCCTTTTTCCTTTGATGATGGATGAGCTTTGTTCATAGTGACCAAGCCTTGGGCCAGCTGGACTCTAAATGTTCAGCGAGTTCGTTCGTGCTCTGCATCTGTTTGGAATCATAGCCTACTACGATAGGAAAAATCTATTCCACCTATTGCAAGTATATCAGTGTTATTACACATTTCGTGTTTTAGTGTTTATGCAGAAATAATCCCAAGTCTTTTATTCGTAGTTTGATTTATGTAGAACATTTAAATGTCTTGCATATGTGCAGAGTCCCAAACTAAGTAGCTTTTAACGATAAAACTGAGTGGGAAAAGTTTGGAAGGACATTCTTTTTATCCTTTTCTCCATACCCCAAGGTAGAAGTGCTTCCTTCTGTGTCTAGGGATATGTGATGCAGGGAGGCTTGCATCACCTGAGAGGATAGCAGGGCAGAGTTAAGGGACCTTAGTTAAAATTACGGCTGTGACACTTTATTAGGAAGGAAGGAGGGAGAGAAGGAAAGAAGATAGGAAACGAGTATTTATTACATGCCTATATGCCAGGCGCTATGCTAAGCACTTCACAAACATCTCATTTGATCTTAACAATTGAGAGGCAGGTGCTATTACTATCCCTATTTTAGAGTTGAGGAGGTGGCAAACAGAGTTATGTGACTTGCCCAGGGTCACTCATCGAGTAAGTGTCTTGAGTTCACATCTGAACTCAGATCTTTTGTTTCCAGGCTCTAACTCCTGTCCCACTTAGCTGTTTGTCAATAGGTAAATCACATCCTCTCTGATTCTTGGTTTCTTCTGCTGTAAAATGTTGATAATCATAGTATTGTGAGATTCCAATGACATGACACATATAAATGGCTTTATGGATCTTGAAATATTATAAATGTCAGCTGACATCACAGAGACTGTGTAGCAAAGTAGAAAGACTCCTTGATTTGAATCCCTTTTCTGCCACTATTAGCTGTGAAAATTGGGCAGAGTCAAGGGTTGTGCTGGAGCTGATTCTGATAATGGAAGTTAAACTTAGAAGGGGTGTGTGTGGACATTTTTTTTTTCCTGGAGCCAGTGGTTAAAGGTTTACCAGCACAATGTCATCATCCCTTTGGGCATCCACATCCCAACTGTAAACTAGGGATCCTCCAGAGGCAGGTATATTTTAAAGGTGAGTCATAAGTGGAGAGTCTAGTCTAATTCTGGATTTAGAGTCAGGGGGCCTGGGTTAAAATCCTGACCCTATTGCTTATTACCCCTGTGACCAGTCAACAGACATTAAAATTGTTGACTATGACTACAGGCAAGTCACTAAACTACTCTGGGCCTCAGTTTCTTCAGCTGTAAAATGAATACCTGATGGATCTTAGTACTGTGCTCCTCCTTGCACTACCTACAAGGGTTGTGAGGAAAATGCTTACTAAACTATAAAGTGCTGTAAGCTAAATGGAAGCTGTTAATGTTAGTTGTCATCTTAACTGCTAAGGAGAAAGACATTTAAGGCCTCTTTACTGCTATCAATTTTATAGTTCTCTTAGGAGTCAGTGGCTTATGAAGACTGAATCACTCCTGATTTGTCTTCTCTCCCTCAGCTCTCAACACTCATGTCCAGAGCTAACAGAACTTTGATTTAACGGTGAGTTGAAGCAGACTGATCCTATTGGGCCTTTCAGAAATCAGCCTATCTTGAACTAACTTTCAACCTTGTCAGAACTTGTTTGCTCAGGGAGTGTCTTCCTTCCTCCAGGAGGGTTCTGAAATCATTAGTAAGGGTTCACTTGGCAGTTCCTAGCTTATGAGTAGAAAGCCCTACCTTGCAATAAGTTCTCTCTTAATGAGGAGAGGCATATAAGAAGGAATGGCTACAAAAACCAAGATCTGTGGATACCTTTCAGTTTGTTCCTACATGAATGAGGCTGGTGGAAATTTGCCTCAATGTGAACCTTTTCTATGTTCACACTCATCTGCTTACTTAAACGGACCTGATTCATTCTGAGAAACAGCAAGCTCACTTCAAGGCACTGCAGATACAAAGCCTGAGGACACAGAGGAGAAAATAGATGGTGTCTGACCTCTAAATGCCTATGTTCCACTTGGGAGAGAAACAGCATGTCCACAACTTAGTATAAAGAAATGGAGGCAACAGTAAGAATAACAGGGGATGAATGAAATCTTCAGAGGAGATTGGAAGATTCTGGGCCATGGAAGGAGAGCATCCTAGGAAGGGTTAAGACCTTGGACAAATGTAGATAGAAAGGGGAGATGAAATAGTAAATCTGTTAAGTGACCTAGTACAGTTTGGCTAGAAAGTAGAGTTTGTGAGGGGCCTACATGAAATACATCTGGAAAAACAGATGCAATCAGATTTTGCAAAGCCTTGAATGCTAGGTAAGGAGTTTCTTTTTGTCTTACTGCAATGGAAAACACTTAACATGTAAGAGCAGGGAAGTAATGTAAAATGGTTAAAATCATCTTGGGATATGAAGAGGTCATCTTAAAGAGGGGAGATGTTGAAGGCAGGGAGACCAGTTGGGAGACTATTCCAGTAGTCTAGGTGAAGAGATAACGAGCTGCTGAACTAAAGTGAAGGCTGAATGAGTGCTGATTAAGGGGCTGAGGTGAAAGGAGGTAGAATCATAAAACTTGACAGTTGATTGACTATGGGAGGCAAAAGAGAAAGTCCAAAAGGATGATGGGGGAAGATGGTGGCGCTTTCAAAAGAAGTTTGGAGCAGTTTTAGGTGGGGAAGAGGACTTTTGTTTCAGACAGGCAGCAGTTTTCCCTTAAGGCTTCAGGACAAAGATGAAGTCTGGATGTATAGATCTGAGCATTATCTACAGAGATGAGCCCAGGGGAGCTGCTGAGCATGTGTAGGAGAAAAGCCCTGAGGAACATAGTGTCAAGAGGGATGGAGGAATGAATGATGATCTAAGAGGAGACTGAAAAGGTCAGAACTCACCAAGAGCAGTGTCTGTAATAGGGGTCCTTACCATTTTGGGGGTCATGTACCCCTCTGATAGTCTGGTGAAACCTATGGACCCCCTTCTCAGCCTCATGTTTTTAAATGTTGAAATAAAATGCATAGGATTACAAAGGAAACCAATTCTATGTTGAACTAGTTATTGAAATGCTTTTTTAAAAAAGTTCACGGGCTTCAGGTTAATAAGCCCTGGCCTAGGAGAAGGGAGGAGTGATCAGCACAGGCCAAGGAGGATGAGGCCACGGAATTAACTGGTAACTTCAGAGAGTAGTTTCAGGTGAATGGTGGGTTGGAAACCAGACTGCCAAGGATTGAGGGGTAACCAGTATACAGAAGTGGCTTAAAAAACAAAAGAGTTATAGGAAGATAGCTTGAGGGGATAGCAGGAGCTACTTAGAATCTTCAGAGTGGGTTATACCCGAACATTTTTATATATAGCAGAGAAAGCTAGTATAGAGATATCAAAGATGAGAGAAGGCAAACATCATGGAAGAAACAAGATTGAGAGCACTGGTAAAGGAGAAACATACCAGGGAGGCCCAGGACACTGATAACACCCAGTAAGGGAAGTACAGCCAAATGTCTTTTCTACTCCTCCAGTTACCTGTACATTTGCAGGAGTATAGATAGGAATTATAACTACAAACAAGGAGATGCAATGGGTGGAGTTTTATAGGTGAAAGGAGCCATTAGTGGAGTGGCTGAAGAGAGAGGTGGTGGACATGTTTGCAATGTCACTGGGGATGAAGATCAAGATATCCTCGTGGTGGCAATGAGTAAATTTGTTTCTAGTAAGAATGCATAAGGACAGAAAGTCACTCAAATGTTTTAATAAAAATGGCTTAGCCAAGGGATATTACTAACAGGAGTAATTTTTCTAGCTTCCTGGTTGGGTAGTGGGGTTGAAGCATAAACCATCTGGAAGAAATGGCAGCAAAGAATGTATGTATGTGCGAGGGATGATGAAGGAACATCAACAGAGAATGTATTTATGAAAGGTGGGAGAAATATAAGGATTTCTTGAAGGTACACTCACTGTTGTTTTAAGCTTTAATGACTTATCAATGAACTACTATCATACCTTTAAGCTGTTAAAGCTTAAAATGGCACCAAGGATTTTGGGACAGCCTCTATACTAGGGCTTCTTAAACTTTTTTCACTTGTGACCCCTTCAGCCCTTCTTAAAATGTTTATATGGGGTTGTGACCCAGTTTAAAAAGTGCTGCCTGTGGGGCGGAGCCAAGATGGCGGCTGGGAAGCAGTGACTGGCGTGAGCTCCCTACCAAGTCCCTCCAAAAACCTATAAAAAAAAATGGCTCTGAACCAATTCTAGAGCTGCAGAACCCACAAAGTGGCAGAGGGAAGCAGGGCTCCAGCCCAGGACAGCCTGGATGGTCTCTGGGTAAGGTCTGTCCCACACGGAGCTCCCAGCCCCCAAATGAGGGGAGCGGAGCTGAGCCCAACGCGCACGGTGCGAACAGACCAGACGCGGACCTACCAGACCAGGAGACAAGCGGAGAGTGCCCTGGCATCCTGAAATACTGAGCTGTGGCTTCCACCAGACCTCTCAACCCACAAAGAGCAAAGACATCAGAGAAGGTTAGTGGGAAAAGCTGCGGGGACTGAGTTTGTGGTTTGGCCACTGCCCCTGGGGCAGCAGAGGTGGGGCAGCTTTAGAACTGAGGCTGCAGCTGCTTCTGGCCCCAGGCCCACCTAGTGGGAGGAATTAAGTGGCTGATCA
>CM053623.1:83642221-83733297 GCA_028646595.1 Phalanger gymnotis | reverse complement strand
ATGAGTATTGTGGAAGGGTTATACATAATGATATGCATGTGGCCCATGTTGAATTGCTTGACTTCTTAGGGAGGGCGGGTGGGAAGGGAAGAGGGGAGAGAATTTGGAACTCAAGATTTTAAAAAAATAGATGTTCAAAATAAAAGTTAAAAAAAAAAACGAAAAAAAAAAAGCGCTGCCTGTGACCTGAAGCCCTTAAGATAAGGGTAGCCCTGAGCAAACTTTATCAGGGAATGGATTGTAGAAGTAGTGGGTTGGGAGTTAGTTGATCTGAGTTCAAATGTTCTGCTACTTGCTGGCTGACCATGAGAAAATGACTTAACCTCTGTGGCTCTCATTTTTCTCATCTGAAAAAAAAATAGCAACAGGGAGGTCCTAGATCACCTCTAAAGTCCCTGCAGAGCTCTATATGTTGTGATCCCATGACTCCTACTTGCTTTTCACTATAGTAAATCTGGATCTAGTCTTTGAAAAATCCTTCTCCACTAATAGCTGGTATTTACATAGCACTTACTACATGCCAAGCACTGTACTAAGCACTTTACAAATACTTCATTTGATATAACCATTCTGTGAGGTAAGAGTTCCCATTTTACTTCTGTGGAAACTGAGGCAAACAGGTTAAATGACTTGCCCAAGGTCACATACCTAGTGAACTGAGGCTGTATCTGAACACAGATCTTCCTGACTCCATGGTAGCACCTAGCTGTCCCTACTAGACTGTAATGATATACTATAAAGGACACTCAACCCGAAACCACAAGATAAACATAGATAAGCACCTATACTATGAAGGTTAGGATGACATGAGAAGTCATTGCAAACAGTATAGGATTTCATGAAATCCATTCATCTCAGAAGCTGCACTAAGAAGATGATCCTATGTGGCCACCTACAGATGCACTAGCATGTGCTGCCACTTAGGAAGGCAGAAACAAAGGCTTTTTTTGTAGCCATTTGCCTTTGTTTGGGGTACAGCTTTCTCTCAGGTATAGATGAATCTCTGGCTTTTGCCACTATCATTGACTCCTTTAGTTTCTGTATGGTATCCTAAAAACCTGGAGGAAGGGTTCTTGTGGGGTAGGCAGGCCTGGCAAAGACACCCAGCTCCAGTATGGGATGTGCTGATACGTTTTATTTCTGGCCTATTCAAATATTATATGTATGTGTGTATACACACACACACACACACACTGTAAACACAATACAAAAAGAGTGCTAAATTTGTAGTCAGGAAGACTTGATACCATTGGTTTGTAGGCAAGTCACTGAAACTTCTCTGAACCTCAGATCTGTATGACACCTAGTCCAGTCCATGAATAGGGTTGTTGTGAGAAGACTATGTAAGAGTGCCAGCTCTTATCATTATGGTTCACTTATCAGGGTAATATTTAAAACAAAGGTTGTTCATTTTGGCTTTGACTGTTCTTAAGGAAAAAAGGTCATTCTGTGGATTTGTATAATGTGCTGTCTCCTGCAAAATATGGCTTATCTATTTAGAAATTACTAGCCCCAGCAGCGTATTGCTGTTTAAACAAACAACTGTTCAAAACTTTAAAGATGGTTTTACTTGTGCATTATGCATTTATCTAATCGTCTTTGATAGTACTATCTTTAGTTTGGCATATCTGACAGGCAACAGTAAATCTCATTTGGGTGACTTGGTGTATTCAGTTAAAAATGGCTGTTCTCTTAGAAACTCAGACCTTACATAAAAGTTTCCTTGCCAGTGCTCTGCCCTCCTCCCTGAAATTTTGCATAGCACGCTGATACGCTGTATGGAAAAAAAAATTCTCAATAAACTTGAACAATTTGGCAATGGGGGCAGCTGTGGCACAGTGAGTAGGGCACCGGCCCTGGAGTCGAAGACCTGAGATCAAATCTGGCCTCAGACACTTGACACACTTAATAGCTGTGTGACCTTGGGAAAGTCAGTTAACCCTAATTGCTCTGCCTCCCCCCCCCAAACCCCGCCCCCCCCATAATTTGGCAATGAATGAATCAATTTCCACAACAGAACCTTTTTTGACATATGAGATATTTGGAAAACACTTAGCAAAGTGCTTGACAAGTAGTATGTGCTATATGTTATCTATTATTCAATATCATTATTTAAAAACAATCGCAGTGTACTTCTAGAGACAACGTAAGTAATTTTTAAGAGCAGCCACTTTACGTGAGGGGTACACCGAAGTTGCAGAATTATAATTGGTTCAAAATACAGCACTGCCCCTTACAAAATGTTACATTATCAATAACATTACCATTCTGTGCACAACATACCAAGTAACTAGCCTGGTAAATTTATTTTTGGAAAAAAAAATCTCATAAATCAGGCAGCAGTTAATGTCATGTATGAAATAAGGATCAAAATTCCTTGGCTGTCAGGTTTGGAATCTTGCTCGTTAAAGCCGTTTGAAGACACACAGGACGATTTACTGTTTTGCTGTTACTGAATGACAACACTCATAATAATGGCCTTGACAAAGACTTCTCCATGCAGTCAATCTTTATTATAGCAATATTCTCATATTCACATCAAGTACATAGAACTTTTTGTCTTTTATATAATACAGAGTTCTTTAAATAACTTTACACAGAAATAATTTTCCTCAATCTGAATTTCAGTTGTTTTGTTGTTTTAAATCTCCATGCTCTCTAGCCAACTGAACAATATTTCCCATTGTTTAAATTTACATGAGAAAAAACTCCAAGGTACAAATGAAGGGACCTGAGTAGGAAAGGGGACCCAGATATAAGAAAAGGGAGTGGGAATTGAAGAAAAGTAATTTGAACAAGCAATGACTCCATGGACAAGAGGACAGGAGGGAAATGTCACCAATCTGAGTTTTTTATGACTTGAAAAAAGTTAAATAAAATTACCTGTGATTTCTGCAAAAGCAGATAATCGATACCTATGGACAATTATGAAAAGACCCCCAATTTTCACTGCCTATATACCACAAACTCTATGGGACCCTCTCCAAACTTTGGCAGTAACACAGTGGAGAGGAAGGCTTTCATATATTACTACATAATTTAGAGTGATAGGGTGGGAAGGTCATCTAAATGAAGACTTTCCCCTTTTTCCCCCTATTGGAGCTGTCTTCAATCCAGGATATGTACGACAAAGGGAGGACAAAGGAAGCTTTCTCTTGCACACTGTTCAAACCAAATAATAACCACAACTATCTTTTTAGCTAAACTACCGGGTGTGACACACCAAGGGAAATGTGTCAGCAGAACAGTGGAACTGAATTCCCCACATGGGGGAAAAGATCAGTTGTACGCTTCTGGAGAATCAGCTCAGTTGGGAGGAGGGGGACTGTGGGGAGAGGGAGGCAAAGAAAGGAAGGACAAAGTGTGCAAACTGACACATGAGATCATCACATACACACATCACTGAGATTTAATCCTTCAAATCTACATGGGGTTAATGAAGACCAAGTCTGACCATCAGGTCGTATTACACGGTAGAACAAAAGGATACACTGAGGACCTAATATGTTTTCAAATGATGTAAAAACATAGCTTATGTATGTACAAGTATGTAAACTAATGATAGAACATGAAAGTGATAAGACATGGAGGTTGGACATTTGTTAGAAGTGAACAAGAACAAAAAGGCTTAAGTTTAAATAGCTGGTTTCAATCAGTTAAGGAGCACACAAAAGGATTAGGAAGGAATGATGTGTTTTGTAGGACTTTTAAAAAACTTCACAGCTTTGAATAAAAAGCACATTTATTGCACTCTTATATTTTATTTCAGATAATTATAATTTATTTTCCACCCTTATTACCATCTCTCTTGTTCCTGTAATTATTCCCTCCCCACTCCCCTAAATACTCACCACCCAAGTTTGGTCCATTTTTCATATACTTGTGCCCAGATTGAATTTCAATGCTTCAGCTATCCTGAAATTTCCTCCTAAGTCTCTCTCTCTCTCTCACACACACAGTATTCAACCAGGGTTTAACATATAAAAATGCAACACAGAATATTAGTCAAAATACCCCAACCCTAACTTTACCCCTCCCTCAATAAAAAAAAAAGGAAAGATCCTCATTCCTTTGCTTTGTTTTTCTCTTATTTCAGAAGCAAATTTCATGCCTGATTCTCTTAAAACTATTATTGAAACAGATTAGACAGGAAATGGGGACTGGACAAGGTGTCTAGCCTGCCAAGGTGATCAGATGGTTGGAACAAATCTCTCTCTTGACAGTAAATACAAATATTTCTTTCTTTATTGGCAAAGGGTACTTCTACTACAAAAAGTTATTTCTTTAAAAGAAATAAAACACACATGAAACAAAAAGATCACACCTAACATCACAAAAAAAAAAAAAAGAAACACACTTGGATGTATCTACAGGCACAACTGGTTTGACCATTATGATAGTCAGAGAGTTTAAAAAAAAAACAACCCCACAAACCATTTTATTTAACCAACAATTAAAAACAATACAAAAAGCAGACCTAAACTGACCATTGTAACAGTTGTGCATTTAGAAAAAGGCTCTGCTGAGGTGGGGATGAATTCAAAGACATAGCTACCCATGATTAAAAAAAAATCATTGCAATCCTGATTTAAGAACTCAAAGCTAAAATCTCTGTCCTGCTTACTTTCTTCAGTACTCTTTATAGGAACTGTTATTGCTTCTTACTATGACTGATAACATTCTAGACTAAATTTGTCTCTGCCAAAATTGTGTTTTTGTATGTATGTGCATGTGTGCACACCTGTGCATGCGTGGGCTGGAATCTGGTAGGGACACACATCTGAAGTGGAAAAGAATAAAGATTACCTTCTTAGATGCTGATACATCACAAACTACATCAGTATTTAAAATTGTAGTGAAGCTAGAAATGAGAAAATGAACATAATGGACTTGCCATACTCTAGTCAGGGTATACACCATTGCTGGTAAAATCAGACAGGCTACCATTATACATAAAAAGTGTTAAGAAGGGGTTCTACTGAAGAACCCAATAACTAAGTAGTATGTGGTAGACTTTTTGAGGGGGAGGTGGGAGAAGGGAAGAAGAATTTGAGCAGAAAGGGGGAAGAAAGATACAAGAAGCTAAACCATGTTGCCCAATTTTGTTCACCTGTCAAAGGCCATCGCTTTTTCAGTATACTGCCAACATTCTCCTGGGAAAGCAGGATCTTCTGTTCATATAGAAAGTCCCTTCTGATCTGGCTCTCACAGATTATACACACAGTGTTAGTAACATAGTCCTATCTAGTTTGCAAAGTCCTAAGAAGGCGGAATCCCAAGAGGGGGCTCCTCACCAGGTAGCATAGACTAGGTGGCTTTACAAAATTTAGACACTGGGTGGAATATTCTACCAACTGCAGCAGTAGTCTAGAAACAGTTGGTGTTAAAATGCTGTCCCATATTACAATTTTTCACTTCTCACAAAGACTATTTGCAGAAAGTTCACACATATGCTCACCAAGTATAGAGAATCTTTAACTGCTTTCATTTTTCCTCAAATATCCGCCCAACATTTCTAGTGTGCAAAACATTCATGCTTTAGTGGCTGAAGGAAAGGGAATAGAAATAATTTCTCCAAAAACACTGCAATTCTACTTTTAATCTAATGGCTCTATTTAAAAAATTTAAAAACCCAACTTTTTTTTTGTATGCAAAAATTCATTAGTGGGCTCTCTCATTTTAATCTCTGGTTTAGGTTACAAAATCTAAAGAAGATACTTTTTTTTGGAGGGGGACAGGGGATGATGTCTATGCTGCTTTATCCAAATAACAAGAACAGCAATTCAAACCAAAGTCACTGCTCTCATGAAAGACTGTCTATTTCTGCTATATTTTAGCTTTTATTGCATCACAAAGGCACAATGAGATCATTTGGCAAATCGTAAAGGTAACTACTTGAGCCTCACATGCACGCTGTCATCTTAGGGCCTTGAATGGAGGTTTTTGTTCAACACCAAGGAGCACATTACTTGTCATTGGCTAGTCTGCCTTTGTTCTTTTGCATCTCTAGCTAGTTTTTCATTTTAAAGTCTCCTTTGCCATACATGCCCATTTGTCAATTCTCAAGGTGCTGACTTGCTAGCTGCAAAAATGGCAACTTGGAAAAATAAGGTTGTTTTCCAAAATGTTTGCAAAATCTGCTCTCATGGCTCAGTGGGCTTGCCTGGGGAAAAAGCTAGTGAAATATCTGATGAAGATTTAATTTTTTTTTCTGTACATAAGACAGTTTCAAGACACCTAATTGAAGCTAACAGAATATGTACTTCTAGCAAGCCATCTTCCTGAAATCAAATCAGTGTTAATGTAGTGCCACACCATCTATTTTATAATATCTGTAAAAAGCTTATTAATAAGCACAGTGCCTGCCATATAGTAGGTGCTTAAAAAATGCTTCTCCCCTTCCCTTTTTCCTTCCCCTTCATACAATAGACTTAACAGGTTAAGTGTATCAAAATGCAGCACCCAAACAGATCAGGCCTTCCTTTGGTGCCTTTCTTGCACCATTTTCAATGAAAATAACATTTCCACATCTTTTCAATAGTGCAGAAGTGTGTACTATCTGCCCTTTGGGATATACACCTTCACATAAAAATGAAATCTTCACTTTATTCATGTGAGTCCCAGGCCTCGGGTATTTGAAACAATTCCTATTTCACAAGGGTAAAGGGATCATCTGAATGAATACATTGATGAATTTATCGAGAATATCAATATACTCCAAACTAGAGATGTTATCTTTTATTCATCTGATCCATTTATGGGATATCCTGTTAGCATTAAGCACTGAGATGAAAATATACACATGGAAACAGAATATGATCTGCAAAGGGACCTGCAGCGGTAGTTTTTTGAAATGTGTAAAAAAGAAAGTGCTGTGTCCTACTTATGGGTGCCCAGATTGAGCTGGGGGAATATTTCCAGGGTTTCAGGAAGAACACACTGCTGAGGCTGTTGTATCATTTTTAAAGTTACATGGCACTATGATTTTCTTCCAAAATCTCAACGTAAATGTAAAAAATATTGTTTCTATGAGTTCCTGTGCTCTAAGTCACAGTAACATTTGCTGTCGGGTTCCTGATAAAAGCAGTAATAGAATTTTTAGAAAACAGTATTTGACAGCTAATTTGCTTACCAGTTCCACACCTAGGCCCTTTACATAAGGGGATGCAGTACAGATGATCACTTGGGTTTTTTTTTCCTCTTTTTTTTTCATAATACCTCATGACATTAATCTCCTGATAAATATTATTTTTGTGGTAAATGTTCAGGATACTGAAGAATCAATGAATCAGAACATCAAGCCTAAAACTGAGTCTTTTGCAGTTGTTCCCAGTTTTTCAAAAGGTTTTAACTTTTATTCACCTATCATTACCAAAAATAAAACGAAGGCACTGCAGCCACCATAAGAAAAGCAAACTAATAAGGCGGTAGAATCACAACCTTAAAAGATCATTAATAAAGCAGCTACATAATGTGCATATTACATTGCATTATTCATAAAGTGCTTTGCACAAACAAGGACTGTTTCCTTGTATTTTTCTTAGGAACTTAAAGGTTCTAGTCTATTTAGAATCTGAAACATCAAATAATAAAGCAAAAGAAAAGCAAAGGAAACCCTTTTTAAGGTTGAGTGAAAGAAATGGAAAAGGAACAGTTGTGTTAAAAAAAAATTAAATGGAAGTGAAAAAAGGGATTAAAAAAAAGTGACCTGAAATCACTCCACAATACCCTGAGCTTTGGACTCTGGACTCATCTTCATTTTAAAGCCAGCCTATACAAGTCAAGTTCGCTTTTTCTTCTCAAATAAGATGGCAACCCAATGAAGGGGAGGTAAAAAGCAGCATCTCTGAAGTGTGTACAATCTCAAACATGACTTTCTAAAGCTTCTTCCATAAACAGCTCCTTTCCCTATATGTGTTTGCTGAGGTAGTCCTTGATTCAGCATCACTCTAGCAGGTTCTAGTTATTTCGAAGGAGCACTGAATAAACTGACTTGCTCACTTTCACCTCAGGAAAGAAACTGTATGATAAGCTAAGAGGAAAATAACCACATACAGCATCTGTGGGGACAAAGCTTACATATAAAAATAAAAACCAAAGCAAACACAACATTTGGAGGACAGAGGATACAGCACACACACAAGAAACATGCCAGTTAGAATCATTCTCAGTCTCAGCCATTTCTATATCACATATCTTTGTTCATATGTATAGGAATAATTAAGAATATTTCTCTTCAAATCGATTACTCACTCCTGAACATTTGGAGTTCTACCTGCTTTGCGAGTGGCAAATTTTGACCACTCCATAAAACTTTCAGCTGGCTACCCTAGATTTAGAAATGTTTAAAGAAAAATGCATCACATGGCAGTGAGCTTAAGTAGCTAGGAGTACAGGAGCAGTGCAATAAGCTATACTTTGAAATAAAAGTATTATTTTCTTGTTCCCTGATTTATTTTAGGCTCTGCCCAATTTCATGCATGTTTTGCTGGTTAAGCCTACTGCACAACTGATTTTCTTTCCTACACCCAAGTGAATGAGTCTGTTATCATTAGGGGGAAATTTAACCTGACCGTTCATACACAATTACTTTCTTTTACTACTATTATGATTAGTGTTCACCTTCAGTAAAAGAATGAAAGATGCTGTGAGTGGGTAATATTTCTGCTTTATGCTAAGATAGGGTAATGATCTTTAAAGGTATCTCTAACCTAATTAGCATCTATTTCCAACAAATAACTGATATCTAGTATCAAAATTCTACAAACTGAGCACATGAAAACATCCTCTTGCAATTCCTCTCATCTTCATTTGTGACTCTATACGCTCCCTGAGAAACTTAGTTACCAACCTTTTGAAGACCAGGCTTGAGAAGAAAGGAAGAAGGAAAATTAATGCACACACCACCATTTTTATTTTAGGTTGCAAACTAGATAAAGGGGGAAAACTGGGCAGAGCAAAAGAGAGTAGGGAGAAATCAAACAAGGTATTAGTGTGGATCCAGCCAGAACCATTAATAAAAATGATGTAAATACCTGTCATTATGACAAGCTTCCCCATAAATATACAAACTTATTAGAGGACATATAAGGTGATAAAAATCCTCACCTCTTTTTCCCTTCTTAAAAAAAAGTCATTCCATACCCCAAATACTATTTTCAGAATGTCTAATTCAGGGGAGGGTATTGTATTTTATTGTGACTCAATTCAACCTGAGAATTATTTTCCATTATTTAATAATCCATATTGGGAAGGTACTCAGTGTTAAATATGTACCTTAATTTTCAATTTATAAAACCATTTACCAATCATGTCCTTTATCAAATAATTTTTATCAATTGTAGTCAGATACCACAATGGTATCTTGTGCCTTGAACAAAACAGGCACTCAATAAATATTTGTTGATTGACTGATCTTAAAAATAAATTTATTCTATTGTCTCAATGGAAGTACACTGAGGACCTGGCATATTAAATAACAAACAAGCATGTTTTGGTTGCTGGACCAATGAGAAAGACCCAGTGTGTGGGAACACATTCCAGCCTGCTTAGAAGGCACCCTCAATGAGCCACACACGATAGTTTGGAAAGGAAATAAAAGAAGAGATACCAGAGCAGATCTGGAAAAAAATATGCTGTATTCCCTTTTTCTCCTGACTCAGCTGCAAAGTGTTCCTGTACCCCTTCCCAATAAAAATGATTTTCTGGGGGGATAAATTTGAAAATATGAATCAATATTGGACACACGTAACATCGAAAGGGCTATACTGCATTTTTGTTCCAGCTCTCAGAAGGTACACCAGTAAAGGAAGAAAAAAACCCATAACAAAATCCCAGAACAGAAGAAGGAATGGTTCTTGTGATTGGAACTGCCCCATCAGATGATCTGCTATTTATTGGCCAGGTGGTTAGAAGGAGAAAAGTTGATGTGCAGACTTTCCATAGCCAATCTCCCAAGCCGTAGCAGCAGTTCCTTCCCATCCTGCCTGAACCCCCAAAGGTCAGAACGCACGGTCTCTCCTCTCTCCTCCAGGGAGTGGGCAGGCGTGGTTAGTGCACGTGGTGTCTGTGTTGAAGAAGAAACACTGGCAGCACAGAGTTCTGGTTCCTAAAATAGTCTTCCCTCTTTGTCGGAGGGGAAATTTCATTCTGTTCCACTCTAGCTTATGCACTGAAATTTCTGTATCTTTAAAAAAGGTTTTGAGGAACAGAACTGAGTTTTGATGTTAAGAAACTGTAGGAACACAAGACTTAAGAAATAATAAAGAGTAGATGCTGCCATGATGGTGTGGCTACTTGAAGGCGGCAAATTCTCCTGTAGAGGGAGGACAAGAGCTAATTTTACAAAAGTGTTCTCAAATAGCCAGGAGACAGAGAGAAGTAATCTCACTTGAAAGCAGGCTAGGGTTGTACTACATAGCAGTACATAAAACGTAGTAGCATGGTTCATTTAAAACTAAAAGCAGATCATATTCATAATGAGACATCATACAATTCATACCATGAATATATAATATAGTAAAACCCAATCTCAATAATCCACACTGATGAAGGGGAAAAATAGGTACAAATAGTTGAAAACCAGAGGATAATTTGCTCAGCTATACTCTTTTTGTCATGAACAGATCTACAGTTTCAACTACCTTTAGTAACAGAATAGCTAACAGATGCAAATACTGAAGGGATGATTTTATAAGAGTAACTAGGTTAATAAAACATCTCTTTCTAAGAACTCAATGTACTTTTGCTTATTTCATTTTATTATCATATCCCAATGACATGGGACAGGGGAGGAATTCTCAATGTGTAAAAGAGGAATTCAAGTTTCAACGATGACCCCATGGCCACACTGTGGCAACCCAAGGATCTCAATTCTGGCCTCCCAATTCTCAGCTAAGCTAAGTGCTCCTTCCACACTTCTACAAGAAACTTTTAATGCAAGGAATTCATGAATTAAATCACATATCCAGTCTAAGAAATGATCCTCTGAGCTCAATGGGTTTTGTACTTCCTAGGCTACCATCTGGTAGTCATTATCTTGTCCCTGGTTCCTCCCAACCAACTAGATGGGGTTAGCTTCTCCTATCCCATACATTGTAGCAAACTCTGGGACTTGCTAATATCTGACAATTAGTAACACTTTGTTCAGTTGAACAAAAATAATTTTGGTGTACTAGGGTCTGTCATGATGGCAGTAATCAGCAATTATACAAACACATAGTTTGGGATAGAACCCATCAGCGCAGTCATAAATCAATAACTCAATCCACTAAACATTTATTAAGCTCTTACTATGTCCAAGTTACTATATTAATTAATTGGGACACAAAGATGAAAAATAGCAGAATTTGCCCTAAAGCTGCTTACAGTTTAATAAGGGGAATACTAATCAGTGACATAAAGCAGAACATGATGGAGGCAAATAAGGCACATGAGAAAAATTTGAGGAAAGCAACTCTTTGGAAGGAAAGGCTTCCTAGAACAAGTGGCGCTTCAGCCCTCGGTAGTGAAGGAAGAAAATGACTTCAACTGTCAGAGCTGAGGAGGAAATACACTTCTAGGCATGGAGGATGGTCTGAATATGTGCAGAGGCAGAGAAGAGAAAGGCAATATTGGGGAACAATGAATAGTCTTGTTGGAATGGAGAATGTAGGAAGGGTTGGAAGGTTAGGTGGGCGCCAGATTAGGAGCAGTCTTGTATTTCATCTACGGCATCTATGGCAAAGGGCAGCCAGTATAGATTTTTGAGTACAGGGAGGGCATGATCAGACCTGTGCCTTGGGAAGACGATTTTGCTGGATGTATGAGGGGCAGATTGGAGGAGGCATAAAAGAGAGAGGTGGAGAAGGAGGTGAGAAGCAATATAGAAGCACAACTCACAGAGCCTGGACAACTGGTTGAGGGTTAAGGAAAAGGGAAAAGTCAAAGATAATTCAGATGCTTCACACCTTGGTGACTGGGAAGATGGTGATGTCATCAGCAAAACTGTGGGGTTGGCAGCAGGGCATCCTGAGGGGCAGAGATGATTTCAGCTTTGACCAGGAGTTTGAAGTGCTATTGGAGCATCTGGATAGAAATGTCTGAGAGGCAGCTGGAGAAGCAAGACTAGTGCTCAGGGAATGGACTGAAACTGGATATACAGATTTAGGATTTAACTCACAGAAGTCAGAATCAAAGTTAAGGTAGTAGATGAGATTTACTGAGAGAGAAGGGCTGAGAACATAGCCCTGAGGGACAGAAACCCTTGCTCAGGTGGTAGACGGAAGCCTTTATTCAGGTTTTCACCCTTCTTGACTTTTCTGCAATGTATGACAGTTGGGTTTAGCAATTAAAAAGTATAAAGTACTAATTTCCACATATTTGGAAACCAGCTGATGTCTGATAACTAACCATCTGCTCCAGAGACATCATTGTGCTTAGGACTGGCTATTTTATTCCCTAACTTTATATGCTACTATCTCATCCCATAGAAGAATATGTTTAACCAACCATTAGTTCAGAAAAACACAACTGAAATGAGGCAAATTCAAGTGATAGTAAAAAGTACAAGATTACAAGTAACGTATGGCAATGTAGGGCTACTGAAAATTTGGCCAAACTGCCAAGTCTTTAGCGACTGCTACCTCTAGAGCAGAAATGTCACAGGACGCAGGGTGATGATAGCCATTACATTGCCAAAGATGGCATTCTCACATCCCACTTCCAATATTTTTTAGTATGGAAATAGTTTTGGACTATAGCACAGTATTACTTTCATTTTGAGCATTTTACTCTCTTCCTCCAAATATGTAATTTTAAAAGATTTGCTATAGTATCAAATGTAACTATTATTCAGTGCCTAACATTTTTTCAAGTGTAACATTCTTACAGTTTTATTTATTCCACTAAGTGACTGATAAGTGTAAAACGATTATTGTGAAGCTAACCCTCACTTCATTACCTTGTTTAGAAAAGTACATGGGCACCATTACAATTCTATTACAATTAATATTTCTTACATTTTGAGTTTTGCTGTAAAACAGCCCAAACAAATACAACTTCTAAATTTTTTTAAACCAAGATTTTAAAGTTTTCTGTCATATGACCATTAGGTAAGAGAACTTGTATTTCTGTTTTGGGGCAACACTTAGATGAAATCAAATAAATACAAAATAATCATAAATTTCTATGCATCTTAACTGCTATGAATTTTTTTAAAGTAATTCACAGCTTGTAATAATTTTACAGGATCAGATTTTATATCCCGCCCCCCCCAAACAAACTAGAGCTAAGAAGTAAACCAGTGGCCAGGGGAGGGGCAGACTAGAACCACACTCCTTTCCTTTATGTTACAGGCTCCATGGAAAATGACATGGATGACATGGGGCATCTAGCCATGGATCAGCTATTAAAATCAATTTAATTCAATAAAAATTTATTGTTTATTTAAAAGATTATTCCTTCCTTCTAACCTGCACACCTGGAATGCTTATCAACATAACAACACCCATTTCAAGTAGGAAGAGAACTGAGAATGTCTAGGCTAAACTAGCTTAGCTTAATTTGAAAAATCCATATTGTTCCTAGTGAATTCCAGAAATCTCTGTATGGCTTATTCAGACTCTGGTGTTTCTGAAAAATTAGAAAATCAGGGACATAAATGTTTCATTTTGAATTGATTTTATTTTACCAATAATAGGAAGAGAAGAGTGAAGACTCAACTCCTCCCTCCATCTAACACCTCTGAAAATGACTCTCTCTCACTTATTTTTATTTAGGGGTAGGGAAAAGGGCACTTTTAAAACCAGATTGGGGGGTGGGGTGGGGAAGGTCCCTGCTGTCCAAGATATCATACAAAGACCCTGTAAGTTTGTTTGGAAGAGCAGGAGTTTTTAAATTAAGTTTTTATTCATCCATGTCTGCTTACTGTGTACTAACAACTATTCTCCACTACAATTCAACTTAAATATTAAGCAATATGTCAGGGATGAACCTTAGAGGCAGTTATAAATTATACTGTATAGTTTTGTTTTAAGGGTTAATTTTGTTTAAGGGTTAACCAAGAAAAAGTGTTAAGAAATATCCTACTGTTCATAAATAATAGAACCAATCTTTGGACCCATTTATTCTAAATATAATGGTTTCATTTTATGCATTACATTTTAAATTATGAGGAAGAAAGATCCTGAATCAACTGGCAATAATCCTTAAAGTGATTTCAGAGGTGTTTAGGGGAATTCTGGCCATAACTACATCAGTTTTTTTTTTAGAGGGTCTCCAAGAAAGGGCCATGCCAAAATGATGAAGTCTTTCAAAATGAGAAGTACTATTGAAATACTGAACAAATGGAATATGATATTTTATCAGTTCCATAATTCTAATACTATAACCTATAAAATAATTCGATAAAGCAGTCACTATACATATGGAAGTTCAAAATATATGCTATTCAAAGACTTCATATATATTCTGGTTTTTAGGCATGCCATTTAAATCCCATTTCATTAAATGGGCACTGTTTTAAATGAGCCCCTTTAAACACTATTTGTTTTTTTAAAGGCAGTTTTATTTTGGTATTATTCTCTGAAAAGAAAAGTTAAAATATTTCCTCAATTAAATTTGTACAAATCCTATTAATTATAAATCACTAAAAAACTAATTATACATTATTAACTGGAAAAAAAACTTTTTAAAATGTAAATTTCAGAAAAGTTATTTTCCTGAGTGGGAAGTAAAATCAATTCTCTATAATGAAAGGATTCAAAATGTCTAAGATATTGAGGAAAGAGCAGACAGAGTAGAATGAAAAAATGTAAGTGATGAAGTGGACACATCCTCAGTAATACAGAGAAGATATTTTTGTATGTATGTAACATATATAAATGTATATATAACTCTCAATGTGTGATGTATTAAGATAAACTACATCAAAATACATACATATTAAATATATACATACATTTTTATGCATATAAATATAATAAAAGCTGTTTTGGAGAAAGTAACATATCAGTCTCAAAGTTTGAAGAATGTAACTATCTCAACTGGAAATTGGTTCCATAGAATGACTTTCCTTTTGTCATCTTTACTGTCCCTCCTCCAAAGCATCTCAACATGTCACATTTTCAATGTTAATACAGGTCAACATGACTTTCATTAAGTTCTCAGCCTACCTAAATGAGAAGGGAAGAGGTAAGTGTGAAGTGCCCCTGGGACTTCTAAAGGCCTACTAGGAAGTTCTGCTTGATGACCTACTAAGCTTTAGAAAAGTCAGAAGCCCTTTAGCTTGGAACACCAAGAGGAGCCAAGCTGTGTTCACTGGTACAAAGGACCAGACTACAAAGGGAGGAAGAAAGGAAAATGGAAAAGAAAAGGGAATAGCCTAAGAAAAAAGCGAAATGAACGGGGTAAGAAGTTGTAAAGAAAGAGCACCATCAAGAACAGAGACAGAACTTGATGACAACTGTGTCATCAAATGTTTTCCCCCTGCTTTTCAGTGTTCCACAGACTGATGCCACTATGTAAAGAATATCATTTAAGCGTCTACTATCATAATAGTCTATACAAACTAATGAAACCCTACCTAGCAAATACTGGGAAAAATTTGGAATAGATTTAATTTCATTGGTGAGTTTGGAAATCCTTTGGTATTTTATTGCTTGATAGAAAGTATATGTGAGAAAGTCTTTTTCTGTTCATTTATTTTTTAGTCCTCTTTCCCAAATTGGTTATCACAGACAAATTTCTAAACGCAATTTTTCCTACAATACTCATCTTGATCTAAAACAGCAGATAACCAAAGGCAAACACTAATTTTCAATGAGTAAGTCATACGAATGGAATCTAACATTCATATAAAGGGAGCTAGCATGATTTAGAAAGTGCTTTAATGTTTTCTTGAGCAACTGAAAAACTAAAAGAAATGGCATTATTTTGATGTCTTTTTCAGATCTTACACTGAATTGTGAAGGATGGAGAATGGCACTTATGTTGAGCTTGTTATTCTTAATTTTCAGTTATTGGTTGGATTTCAAAATCACCAGATATAAATTTAGAGAGTGACAACATAGTTAAAATTACAGACTGGCTCTGGTTCTTGTGCTAGCACTGAAGTAGTTATTGTAATTTATTTTGATAAGACTATATCAGGACTGTCTTTTTCACCTTTAATTACCTCTGAATTACAGTAAGTATGTACTGATTGCCAAATTAAAGACATTTTCCATGTGAGAAAAGGAACATCATCACCAAATTTTATTAACAGGTAGGAAATAGTCCTCAGCCTGGAACATCATAAATAGAATAGCTCTCATGATAAGAAGCTTCTTTTGGGATAAAGAACTTAATTTTAAAACTCCTGCAAAGGATATGAGAAGATAGATGAACAAGGAAAGAAATTACACTGGACACAATGACAAGGTCATCCTTGAAATATATGTCACTAGGGCTTAAGTGTAATTTGAAAAAATAAAGCATCTGTAATTTCTTTAAAAAAAAATTTTAAGGAAAAAAAATTCTAAAAGTCCTCACATAATCTGTGAGGGCTTCTTTTGAGGTGAATTTGCAACTGAGTTGAACTTCATCTAAGCAAAGACATCCTCTCTAAACAAAGAAATTTAATAATATAAACAAATATATTTCATCAAAAAAAGAGACAGGACTCCTGTGCATTCTCTATCTGGCCCATACCGCCTCCCCTACCCCCTGCCATGTATATTAACATGTCTTCCATGGAAAACCAAAATTAAAACATTTTACTTATAAAAAAATTTCATTTCCCAATATATTTGTCAACATCCCCCTGTACATACATTATAGGAACGCCTTTGGTCAGTAACTTGCTTACCATCCCTATTTTCTGCAGAAAGCAGTTAAGTCTACTGCTTAGGGAAGTAAAGGCAATCCAGAGCTTTCCATTTTATAATAAAAAGAAATTTTTATAGAAATTTGATATGGAGTATAAAAATAAGACTATTCAATTCCAGTGTCTTCCCAATTTGCATGAACTCAGTTTGGTTCAATTACATCAAGATAACTATGGGAATGTCTTTCAATTCCAAACAAGCAGATGTACCATTAACTTTAGTCCATAATGGACATTATGTTATGGTTGATAGAAGCTGTATGAGAAATATTCACCATACAAAAACAACATTCAGATTGAGCAAATTTGTAAACCAAACAAACTTAGGACAAGATAAAATCTTTGGAAAACTGGATACATATTACTAGGTTATTTCATCACAATCTTTGTTAAGTTTCTGTGTGTTAAAAATGTTTTTCATGTTGACAAATCCAATGCTAGCAATGATTTTACACCAGGAAACTGATTCTCATTCTTTCAAAATATGAATCTGTTCTTTGGCGCATCTTTAAAAAAAATTCCATTGAGTTCAACAAACTCAAAACTATGTAAGTTCATCTTACTTTTGTGTGTTCTGCCCTGTATACTTCCCTTTCCCACTCAATTTTTTTCAGTGAACAGGAAACGCACCATATCCCCCTGCCTGGATGGGCGTTTTTGGAGAAGCACAAGCATACAGACTAAAATCCTCCGTTTGGAAGCCAGCCCGATTCAATGAGGGTTCAGATGCACTGCGGTGAATTTTTGGCAATGAGCGGGCCAGAAGTTCAATGGAGGCAAGAATCTGAAACAACAAGCAATTAAGGACTAAAAATTTTCCATACTGGAAGTCTCTAAAGACACTGTCAAGCAACATAACATTCAACAGAGAATACAGAATTCTTCTAGGAATAAATGAGTCAATTTAAGTAACAAATTCTAAAATTTGTTGCAATATTTTCCTTTACTCTCTTCCTTAATTTCTTCAAAATAATTTGAGAAAGTACCACTTTTCTTTATCTTCCCCCCTCCCTCCCTCCCCACCTGCAAGTATTTAAATTGCATGGAGAACTGGTCAACAGGGCCACTTCCAGCTGACCTGTACAAGTCTGCCAAAAGGATTAGCAGAACTTAGATATATTTATATTGCACAGACCCGTATGGAAATCACACTATAAAAAAATTTAGTGATGGTGGATTTCCTACATAATTATAAGTAATAATAACTGACATTTACATAGCTCTTTAAAATACATGACTTCATTTGATCCTCTTAACAATCCTATGATGAAGAC
Source organism: Phalanger gymnotis (assembly GCA_028646595.1). NCBI lineage: Eukaryota > Metazoa > Chordata > Mammalia > Diprotodontia > Phalangeridae > Phalanger > Phalanger gymnotis. The sequence continues at coordinate 83,715,180 of CM053623.1, read as the reverse complement.
ACTGTGGAATCAGTACTGTACCCACAGTGTCTCTAGGCCAATTTTGCTGATCAGTGAATCTCAGAGAAGTTAAGTAATTTGTCCAGTCACACAGTTAGTTAAGCATCTGTAGTTAGAAATTAGCCTGTGTCTTCCTCAGTCCAATCCAGTGCCCTCTTCATACCCCACACTTCTCAGATGGTCAAACTTTCAGCAAGCTCAATCATGCACAACAGAGGAGGAACCCTGAAGTTAGCAAAGTCTCTGAACAGCTAAAAAGATATGTTCTAAAGTCTATGTTACAAGGTCCATATAGTTCAGTCACTTAGAATCAATTGGCTCATTCTACACAGTTTTAAGAATCTTAATTATTAGGTCTCATAGCCCGCAGCAGATGAAAAGGAAGCCATTTAAAAGGGGAAAGGGCAGGGAGGGAGGGAGGAAGCTGCTAGAGGAGGCACAGTTAACAGCAATGAGACATAGACGACAAATAATATGACAGAAAAGAAGACACAGAAACCTATCCAAAAAAGCCAGCAAAATAGGAGTGCTTAATATAGGGGTAAAGAACCCTATACAACACAAAAGCCTCAACCAGCCTATTACAATATTATAGCACAATACAGTAGCTCATGTATATAATGAAAGGAAGGAGACAAGCATTTATATAGTGCCTACTATATGCCAGACACTGTGCTAAATGTTTTACAAGTATTATCTCATTTGATCCTTGCGACAGCTCTGTGAGGTAAATATTATTATCATTCCCATTTTATAAATGAAGAAACTGAGGCAGACATAGGGTGACTTGCCCAAGGTCACACTACTAACAAGTATCTGAGGACAAATATGAACTCAGACCTTCCTGACTCCAGCTTCTTGATTTAGCTAAGTCTAATGATGACAATGAATTAAATTGTGTTTAGTAAAATCTATTTAAGAAGATGAGAAAGTGTGTAGTATACTTTTTCTTTTTAACTGCAAGTTTAACCACCAAATCTTTCAAAGTACAAAGAATGACAAGAGAATGACAGTATATGAACTCATGAGCTTATTTAGTATTTTTTAAAGTGCATATTAAACTGAACAATGTAGCAACAAAATAAGCTGTGTTCTCTTCTGAACTTTTTGTTTTCTCCTGTGTATTTCTTAATATTTCATTGATGCTCTTACTTACGTAGTACATTTTGTAAAGGTTTCCATAAGCAGGTTTTAAAAGAGATTTTGGAATGTGAAGGAATTAAGTTTGACTTAGATTAAAAATGTCCTTATATAGTTATTTCAGATCCAGTAACACATTAAACTATTCTCTACCACATATTAAGCTGCATTAAAAAATGGGCCCAGAAGCCTATGCAAATTTATGACTTTTGTTTTTGTCTCTATATTTCCAGGACTCAACTGAATACCTCATACACAGTAAGCTTTAATAAATGCTTGTATAGTGAATGTAAATCAACAAATTATATGCCTTAGTACATGAAAAAGCACATAGTACAGGATGCCAGCCAAATTATTTTTAGTAGTGATCTTTACTTTGGCTATTACAAACTTAATACACATACATACACATATATGTGCATATATATCACATCTATCCACCCATCATTTACACATACAACAAACAAATACATACGTGAACTCTAGCATCACCTGCTTTCTGGATATCTCGAACTAGATGTCCCATTGCCAGTTCAAACTAAACACGTCCAAAACAAAATTCATTATCTCCCCTCCCCTCCCAGTGCTCTTCCCATCTTCTCTATTACTGTTGAGGGCCTCACCTTCTTCCCAGTCACCTAGGGCTCTGAAACTCCGTCATCTCATGTTCACTAGGACTCACCCCGTACATGTCCAATCTGTTTCCAAGCTCTGTTGTTTCTACCTTTACAACATGTCTTGTATGTTTTGTCTTCTCTCCACTCATAGAACTATCCCCCAAAGTAGTCCCTCGTTACCTCATGCCTGGACTTGTTAGCACAGAGGAGTTTGCACACTGTCTCCCCCATTAAACTGAGCTCCTTGAAAGAAAGGACTGTTTTTTGCCCTTTTTTGTACTTCAGTGCTTAGCCTAGAGTCAGGAGATAAACAAATGCTTGCTGACTGACTACAGAAATAGTTTTCTGGTTTCTGTCTCTCCTCACTACTTAGCTGCCACAGTGACCTTCCTCACATGCAGGTCTGACCATCCTCCCCTGCCTCACCCCACCCAACTCCAGTGGACTCCCTGTAACCTCTAGGATAAAATATAAAATCTCGTATGTCTTTTAAACTCCTTTACATCTTTCCAGTCTCCTTAAAGTTTATTCTCCTTCAGACTTCTTGCTGTTACTCCAGCTTCACACTCAAGTATTTTGTACTTTTGTTGACCATCTGACTGTACTTCCATTGGCTGCCCTCCACATGGGGAATGCTTCTCCTCCTCATCTCTACCTCCTTAGTTCCATGGCTTGCTCACAGCCAATCTTCCACATGAGGCCTTTCTTGGTGACTCCAATTTGAGTCACCTTTGAGTGTCTTCCCTTTGAGATTATCTTTCATTTATACTGTATATGTACAGTAGTCATGTAAACAGTTATTTGCATGCTGTCTCCTTCATTAAGAAGCTGGGACTGTATTTTGGTTTTTTTTTTTGTATCCCCAGAATTCAGCACAGTGCCTAGCAAATATAAGTGCTAAATAAATGTTGGTTGACCAACTAACTGACCACAAAAAGCAAGAGAAAGCAATTTAGAATTTTTAAAAAATGAGACTCCTTTTGGCCAGCTGCTTCCTTTCTCTCTCTCCATAGGTAGAAATGCCATTTAAGAAAATGGACTCTGAATTAAAGAAAAATCATTACTTTTATATGTGTGTGTGTTTATATACATGTATATGTGTGTGTATATCAACCTTTCTATATATATATATACATATATATATACACATATATTGTAATTTGTGAAAGATAAAATTGAACCTTTCAGATGATTTTCTATGAGAACCCAAAATGTCTAAGGATATCACTCTACCTTTAGAAAAATCTTAATGTTTAACATTACTAAAAGCTGAGGAGGAACAGAGAAATATTAAATATATCACAATGCTAGTCCAGATTCCTTCAACATAAAGCCTTTCTTACCTGGGGAAAAAGTGGCCTCTCATCTCTCTTCTTCTTCAGGCACTCTGCCATCAACCTCTTCATGGCTTTTGGACAGTTACTCCGCACCTTACTGAGATCTGGAGACAGGTATCCTCGCCCCACCATAAAAATTATCTGGGGTAGGAGGGGAAATTCACAAAATCACATAGCTTGTAGATAAAAGTTTAAGCAAACCTGAATACTGATAGATGAAGAAAGTCCAATTACCATCAGTCAGTTTACTTCTCCAAAGATGTGTATCATCTCTGGCAGCTATTATAGTATGTGATGCTGTCTCAAGATCCTGAAGCTTTTAAAAAAGACTTTTTAATTAAACAATTATCTGAGTGCCCAAGGCAGTGTAGGGGCTTTATGTGATTGTAACCCATAGTCATTACCCTCAAAGGGTTTATACTGGAGCTGCCCTGTGAATTATTATCATATTTCACCTGAGGTAGATGCGGGAGGAGCCTCTCTTCTGGTCTCCATGATGACGGCTCAAGCTCTAGATCTCATTAGAAGATACGAAAAGAATCTAGGTACTCTTCTCTAATGGGGCAAAGGAAGAGAATTTGTGGCCACTGTTATGATGGATCATCTTTAGATAAACTATTGGTCAGTAATTGTTTCTCTTTAAAGACAGAAGATTAAGTCCTTAACAGTTACTACAATGATTAAAAGACTAATGAAAGGTCTCACAAGGTTGAGATAAAAACAGCCACTGGAGAACCATGAGAACAAACTGAGATTCTCAGGGAGAGGCAAGGACCAAACAATATTAATTTATGCAAGTACTAGGCGATAACTCTACATATTCAAACAGAGGAACAACCCTAAAGGTTGTTACCATAGCTTAACTGTCCCTGAATTTTAGAGAACAGGTTTAAAAAGACCAGCTTTTTCATAGAAGAAGGGAAACAATCTATTAACTAAACAGGACAGTTCCTTTGGATGATGGATGGCCCAATAGATTATTGGTCAAAGACAAAAATTTACCAGTAAAAACTAATGCCTGCTTCTCCCACAACCTCCCCATATGTATGTATGTGTACATGTATGGATCACCTTACCTCTACAGCATAGGAATTAAGCTTTCAGCATAGAGGAAAGAATGACATTCAGGGTCAGAAAAAGGATTATTATGCTGCAGTTGATCTAAAAGTTACATAATAATTTAAAGAGGAACCTACTAAGGCAAGGATTGAGAAAAGCTTTGTTTTCTAAAATTCTAACAATTTGTGAAACTCAATATAAGACTGATAGAACTTCTAATTTGAGAAATCCTTTACATATGGGAGAAATTAACCATAATCAATCAGTGGGCTCTTTTTCCCGTAAAGAATGATAGAATTGCAATGATACACACCTTAATAGACTGACCTTTGAATTCAGACTAGAGTTTTGGAAGTCTATGGAACACTATATATAAACACAGAATATAGTAACATTATCAAAGGAGGAGAGGCAAATCCTTGAACACCTTGAGGTCTGGTTAGGTCCTAGGCAATCATCTATTCCAATGGGCTTCTTAAAAACAAAGTTCGGCTCAGGGGGAGAATGGCTTGCCCTTTTCTTTGTGGGTGGCATCTTCTATCTTTTCATCCAGGCATGGCTTTGTGGCTCATGACAATGACAACTTCTGCTACTTTTCTCAGAAGTTACCTCTTGAGAGCCTCTAGCAAGAGGGAAAAGTGGGATCTTCCTTTTTAGTTACCTTCTTTCCTTGCAATAGGCCGGGTAGCCCCTTTATTTGCCAGGGTCACTCTAACAGTCTTTACTATGGATTTGAGTGTTACCACATTAGAAAGGGGAAGGGAAGAAAGGAAATAAGCATTTACATACAGTGCCAACTAGGTGCCTGCCAAGCACGGTGAGAAGAGCTTTTTCACATATACTATTTTATTTGATCCTTACCGCAACTCTAAGAGGTAGGTGCTATTATTATCTATTTTGTACAATTAAGGAAACTGAGACAAACTGAAGTTAAGTGACTTGTCCAAGGTCACACAGCTAGTTAGTTTCTGAGGCCAAATGTGAACTCAGTTCTTCCTGACTCCCTTGCACTCTACCCACTACTTCACCAGCTGCCCAGATGAAAAAAGTTGAGGTCAAGTCTTATCTTGGTGGAATGGTGTTTCCTAACCTACAAAGGAGTCATCCACAGATAGCTCTATATTCATGAACCTATGGAAAGAATGCTCAACTTGGGAGTCCAAAGGCCTGGGTTCAAATTCTGTCTCCACCATAAATCAACTGTGTGACTATGGATATAATCCTATGTGGACTCTGAATATGCCACAGGATGTGTTCATTTTTCTAAAACTTCATTTCTTCAAGCGTAAAGTGGGAGCAATATTTCATGTACTAACTAACCTCATAGGGTTGTAAGGACTAAATGCGGTAATACATGCAAAATGCTTTATAATCATAAAAAAATATAAATGTCTGAGATGATTAGGAAAAACTTGTTTCTTGGCTGGCTAAATGGTATGAAGAAAGAGTAAGGGAAAGAAGGAAGGCTTTAGACTTTGCTTTTTTATTTCTGGATGTCTCACAGACCTTACGTTTGATGAATTCTACTTTTCAAGGAATTTTTCTTTTTGGTAAGGTTTTATATCTCTTTTTCCAAGCAGCTAATTCTTTTTTCATCTTTCTTCTCTAACTCTAGCTTCTTTTGCCAATTTTTTTTCCTCTACTACTCATTTGATTTTTTAAAAAATAAGCTTAAAAAAAAATATTTTAACGCCTCTAGGAGTTCTTGCTGGATTTGTGTCCAAACTCTATTTTCTTTCTTTCTTTTTTTTTTGGAGGGGGGGGTTAAGTGACTTGCCCAATGTTACATAGCTAGTAAGTGTCAAGTGTCTGAGGCTGCATTTGAACTCAGGTCCTCCTGACTGTGGGGGCCGGTGCTCTATTATTGTGCCACCTACCTGCCCATAAGATGTATTTTTCATTGAGGCTTTGCTTGTAGATGTTTTTGAGTCATTCTCCTCTTCTGTGTTTATTTCCTGAGCTTCCCTGTCACTATAGTAGTTCTTTATGGCTGGACTCTTTTTATTTTTGCTCATTCTTCCAAACCTACTTCTTGACTCTGGACATGTTAGTGCTGGGGTCTACCCACTTGGGGGGGGGGTGGGCGGGAGGAAGGGACGATTTGGCCTGAGCTTCTGTCCTTTTATATCCTTCTGCTGCTTTCACAATTCAATCCAGGGGCCTTTGCAGTTTTTAATACTCCCAAAATGTGTGAACCAGAGAGAGGTCTGTTCACTGCCTTCTTTGTCTTAGTTCTACAAGTTCTTTAATCAGCCTTGGGTCTCTTGGCTTGTGTGGAGTTGACTGATAGCCTGCTGCAAAGTGCTGCAAGTTCAGAGTGACTGAACTGGCTGCCCATTGGTGTGGGACGCCTGCCCTGGATGTTCTACTAGAGGCTTATGTTCTGGTCTCGAATCTAGAACCAAGCCGCTGCTGCCCTGGGCCCAGGACCACACAGCTACATTTCCAGAACTTGTTCCTTGCCCAGTACACAGCTGGGGTGCATGGTTATGACTGTTCCCTCTCTGCTTTAGATCTATGTGACTCAGAACTGGGTAATGGGTGACAGAGATGCCAGATGGCACCTGGCATCTAGTGCTAGTTCAAGGATCCCCTTGGATCTTTTGCATCTAGTGGCTAGTTCAGGATCCCCTGAGATCTTTTTTCTGCCCTGGTGCTGTCTTGACCCTCTTCTACTCCCCAAGAGTGGGAATCCTCTGCACTTGTCCTCAGTGCCTACAGACCTCTCTCTCTCTCCTCTTTCTCTCTCTGTCTTCCTAAGCTGGAAAAATGCTTCACTAACTTTTTCTTGGCTTTTCTTATCCAAATTTAGTCTAGTACATTTTCTAGACTGTTGTGGAGAAGAGATAGTGAGTAGATAGGCTCAACTGCTTCCCCTTCCTCCACCATCTTGACTCAATCTCATGAAAGGAAGGAAACAAGCATTTATTAACCACCTACTATGTGCCAGGCACTTTTGTTAAGTGCTTTACAAATATCATCTCATTTGATCTTCACAACAACCCTGTGTGGTAGATACTATTATGATCTCCATTTTGCATCTGAGGAAACTGAGGCAGAAAAAGGCAAAATGTCTCACCCAGGGTCACAAAGCTAGTGAGTATTTGAGGCTACATTTGAACTCAGGGTTTTCTGATTCCGATCCACTGAGCCACTAAGCTGCCTCTGAAAGAAGAATCTCATTAAAAAGAGCTCTCATGATGTCTCACTATGAGATCAACTGGATGGGGTTATTTAAAGCCCATGTACACAATGACTTGCACACACAGCAGGCACTTGAATAAAGACATTTGAGAAAGGGGAAATGGTTAATGTTGTACAGATAGCAGAAGTTCTAGTGCGGATATGGAGGAGGTAGCTGTAGAGCTGCTGAACAAATTCCTTAAAACAAAAACTGTAGGGTTAGTATACCTGGTAGGTATCATTCACCAAGCTGATCCTAAGCACTTCCTTTTATCTCCAAGTAACTGCATGATTAAAAAGATACTTTACGACCAAAAGTAAAAAAGCAGAGAATAATTCTTGCTATGTGGGACCTGCAGATTTTCTTGCAGGAACTCACTTTCCAAATGGATGGGATACTTTACCAACTGTGACATCATCTCTCGCAACAGGAATTTTAAAACCAATTAAGAAAAGGGGAGGATAGAAAAAGAGATAAAACAATGATGGCGCATATAGTCAATGTATCTGGACTGTAAATAAAAGGTACTATCACGTCCCAATCTAACAGATCACAGTACTACTCAAGAGAAAGTAGGAAGAGGGCGTGTGGACACAATCAAAGAAGAGAAAACACTCTGGAGTAGGCTTGGAAGGGATGAGGTCTAGGGAAACAAGGTACTTGTTTTTAGGAAAGATGGTTCCCTTTTTATAATGAATAATGAGAAACTGTAACTCTAATGTGGGGGAGGAAAATAGAAGAATGAATCTTGCCTTCCCATTTTAAATTTAAAATACTGACTTATGACCCATGTAATGCTATCCCAGTTAGGATCTCACCAGGAGGGCAAGGGAAGAATGACCAGCTTTGGTTTAGAATGGGGCAGTAAAGGCTCACTGTAGCTTCCTTCTTACAGAACTTTGGGTGGGCAGTAGGAGAAAGATGTCTCTTCTCATTGCTATCTGTTAATCTCAGCTCCAACTGAAAAAATGACCTTGGGGTTGAAGCCTAACATCTTTCCACCATCAGTCACATATGCTCTTGGGGATAAGAATATTCCCTGAACTCCATGATAGTGTGAGATCACCACTTGCAGCAAGATTACTCAGGGATAACTTTTTTCCATACTGTAGAGTTCTCAAATGATAACTGGATTTTTTTAAAAAAGGACTTGAGCCCATGAGTCTATGATAATTTGTATTATGAACATAAATCAATAAACATCACACTGGAAGACCTAGCAATTTCTCCAGAAATGCAACAGGGAGATAAAAGAGAATGTGGCACAGGGTGCTGTGTTATCAAGTTAAATAGGAAGATAAAAAAATGGAGTAACATAAGGATGCATGCCATGAATTTTGTTACCAGCCTGTCTTTTTTTTAAACTCAAACAAAACAACAGCATGCTTGCAATGGCCTAAATCTGTATTAAATATGTCATAAGTGACAACTCATTTGTTTTTTCATGCTTATTTTGATATACTTCACCTATCAACTCCATTTGGTTTAAAACATTAAGTAGCCATGTCATATGACTTAAAACACCAAACCAAGATAGGAGTCAGAGTGCTCTGAATATAGTAAAATAGGCCAAAAGCCTAAAATTAATACTGTATTAAACTGGACAGGAGTATACTCATTTTAAAATTTAAAATACTGACTTATGATCCATGTAAAGCTATCTGTTGATTCAGTAAGAAATTTAATGTGAAGCATATCAATAAATACAGAAGTGAAAGCCCAACAATAATAAATACCTATCATATTTAGCACAGGGGTTATACTTCTTAGAGAGTCTTGGCTATTAACAGATACCACAAATCAAAATACTGAGAAATAGAAACATGAGTAATTTTTAAAAAGAAGAGCCAACATCACATATTACTTAAATAGCTTCCATTAAAATGCCTTGACAGACATTTATATAATAATCCATAATGGTAAATTCAATGAACAAAAAAACTAGGATGTTGAGATAGAATACAGATAAACTGAATAAGTCAAAACATAGACCTTTCTACTCTGGGTATGGGATGAAGGTGAGGGATTATTCTCTTGTGGCAGGCTTAGGTATTTAATGATTTTTCTTTGTAATTACATTATACAGGTAAGGGATAATTGCTGAAATCTTGAGTTATGGTGCTGTAATGAATGTGAGGCAGTTTTTAAAAAATTAATGTTAACTTATTTTCTCTGAATCATCCTGTAAGTTTAATTCAATTTCAGGCTACTGAGAAACAGATCTGTAACAAATTAGTTTTTTGGTTTTTTTGGGGGAGAAGGATGGGAGAAGTTAGGATAAGGTGATAGTAAACAAGAGTGGGAGGACAAAAAGATAGGAATTAGTGGTATAGGGAAATCTGACATTGGTAGCATCCTAATTGGAGAAGAATGACATGTTTTTCCCTACATTCTCAACTTCTAAAAATGAAAAAAAGTGCCCATGAAGAAGCAGCAAATCATTCAAGAAAACTCTGCATAAGGAAATTACTATGTGCCAATCAATATATTCATTCATTATATAAGGTCTGCACCAGAGGGAAAGGCATTAAAACCTAGATGGTAGAGTAAACAGAACTGATCTCATTTTTAACATCTCAATGGACAGCAGTAATGGGTGGTTTTGAATATCCATTCAAATTTATCATTTGTTAATTTCTCAGACATTTCAATTTTGTTCAATGAAAGACAATGAGCAGAGTGATGCTAATGTCCAAACTCCACATAACCTCCAAAAATAGGTAGAAGTGCTAGATCATTTCACGGACTTACATATTTTATGTGCAGAACCTATAAACAGTAAAACAAACCCCAAGTTACAGTGACAATTTACCTGGTCCCTGTTGTTGATGTTTGAGTAAGGTAACTGTCCCGTCATCAACTCATACAGAACAATCCCAAACGCATATACATCTGACTGAAAGCTATATGGGTTTTTATCTTGCATTCTAATGACCTCTGGTGCCTGTTAAAACATAAAGAGAAAAAAAAATTGTTTATCCTTTACTTCGTCTTCTTATATACCTACTAGCACGATTAAAGCTTGTAAAAAGAAACAGTACTTGACTCCCATTGTTAAACATCCATATTGCAAAACAAACCAAATTCTTACAATAATCTCTTATTTAATAGCCTAAGCAATGAGAAAAATGAATTGGAAAAGAAAGAGAAGTAAGAAATACTGAGAAGGGTTGCACAAAACTTGATTCAGGGTTGTTGGCTTATTTTCACAATATGGCTGATGCTTAAGCAGGCTCGATTACATTTGCAAAATTATGCAACTCTTTTCACAATCTTAAACTGCTCCTTGAAACCAAAACCTTTCTTTTAAAAGTCACTATTGTCCCGGTAACGCTGTCCTGTTGTGAATCCTAGAACATTACAATCTCCAAAGAATCAAAATTCTAGGTGATCGAGAGGGCAATGGAAAGACATAGAAGAGGCCTGAATGAATGGCAGCTTATGACTTGAGTACAACAATCCCCCAAGGCGAGAGCTGGACGAGCCTGCCGAAACCATTTAGTTTCACACATACTTGACCAAAGGTTCCTTCTGCAAAATCCTCAACAAGCAGTATATTTCAGCCTTTCCTTGACGACCCCTTAAGAAGAACTCATTATTTCCAAGGTAGTAGATTCCACTTTGGCAAAGTTTTAATTAGGAAAGTTCCTTGAATAAAACCTAATTCTGGCTGTTACTTCTCTCCATTGTTCCTAGTTCTGTCCTCTGGGACCAATTAGAACAAATGTAATCCCTCTTCCATATAACATCCCTTTAAATTTGGGGTTCTTAAGCTTTTGTGTGTGACACGGACCTTTATGGCAGTCTTTAAACTCTTCCATTTGGAAAAATCCAAAGGAAAGATCCTAGTACTCTTCTATAACAACCTCTCCCAAGTCAGTCTGCTCTACTTTGCCACTGTGCCTTTCCGCAAATTTCTTTGCTCCGGCTGCTCGGGGTTTATACTGCTTCCCATGCTCACTTGAACATCTTCAAAATGAGCCATTAAAATTTGGCATCATCGCTTAAGTCCTTGTAATTAAGGCTAAATAAAGCATGAAGGAAAGGATGCAGCATTTGATCAAGTATTTACTTTAAGTTCACAGAACACGCTTTTAAATGCATAAAATATGAGATTAAGAAGGAAGCAAAGAAAGTATCCACAGATCACCTCCTCAAATAGATCCCAAAAAGAAATCTCCTTGGAATATTGTCGCCAAGTTCCAGAGTTTCCAGGTGAAGGAGAAAATACTACAAGCAGCCAGAAAGAAACAATTTGAGTATTGTGGAAACACAATCAGAATAACCCAAGATCTAGCAGCTTCTACACTAAGAGACCGAAGGGCTTGGAATTCAATATTCGGGAGGGCAATGGAGCTAGGATTAAAACCAAGAATCACCTACCCAGCAAAACTGAGTATCATGCTCCAAGGCAAAATATGGAATTTCAATAAAATAGAGGACTTTCAAGCTTTCTCAGTGAAAAGACCAGAGTTGAATAGAAAATTTGACTTTCAAACACAAGAAGGAAGCAAAATATACTGAAACAGCTATAAAATATTTTAAAAGGTTAAGGATCCCTATTTTATACCCTTGAAAATGGTTATGTTTACTGAGTAGTCTCTTCTCCAGGTTATATGCTGCTAGTTCCTTAAGCTCACTGGCATCTTCTCTAAAATGCAATGCCCAGAACTCAGCGCGGTGTCTTGGATGTGGTCTAAACAGGGGATCTCCCTCTTCTTGGAAACTACGCCTATCTTAGTGCAGCCTAAGAGCTCATTTCGCTTCTCTGCTTATCATGTCAGGCTGCTGACTCACTGAGCTTGTGAGCCAGCCATGAAAACAGATCTTTTCAATAGAGACTATATTTTAGCCATGCCTCCATCAACTTGTATTTGTAAATTTGACCCTCGGAAGCCAAATGTACAATTTTAAATTTGTCCCTATCAAATCTAGTCTTTCTAAATTTCGCTAATTATTTAAGCCTGCTAAGATCTTTCTGAATCTGGAACCTCTCAGGCAATGTGTTTATTAGCCCTACAAGCTTCATGTAATTTGTGAATTGGATAAGCATATCATCGATGGCTTCATGAAAGTCAATGATAAAAATGCTGAAATGGCAAACAGCCAGACCCCTGGGGCACTCCAGTAAAGACCTCCTCATAAGGTGACCCATTAATGACAACTCTTTTGATCTAGTCATTCAACTACTTAAAAATCCACCTACCCATATTATTGCTTACTCTTTATGTCTCCATCTTTTCCATAAAGATATAAGAATCTTTAAAATGTTTTGATGAAGTCTAAGTATGTTATGTGTCTTCAGTATTCCCGATTTACCAGTCTACTTGCCTATCAAAAAGTGAAATGAGGGTTGATCTGGCATGACCTGCTCTTGATGACGTCATAATGACTATTAGTGATCACTTCTTCCATTTCCAAGTGCATTCCTTTAATAATGTTTTAGAATTGTGTCTAAAATCTAGTCAAGCTCCTTGCTCTATGATTTGCGGACTCTACCCTCTTCTCTTTTCTGAAAATCAGGATATTTTCCCTTTCTTCAACCTGGTGCCACCTATTCTATTCCCTAAGATCTTTCAAAGATCACTGACAATGGCTCTGTGATCATATCTGCCAATTAAAAACACTCATTATCTTAAGGTGTAGCTTACCTGGGACTGGTGACTCTTAACTCAGTGAAGGCACTTGGGTATTCTCTTACCATAGCTTTGTATCTTTTTTCACCTCCCTATTTGCATTCTATACTTCCTAGTTCAGAGTTTCCTTCTTGGATAAGGAAACAGACGCAAAACTGGATTTGAATAGTTCAGGCCACCCACCCTCACTGCTGTTTACATTTGTGTTCATCACTAGGTTTAGCTTATTATGAATTACATCTCTCACAAAAGACTGCAAGCTCCTTAAGGCTGGGCTTGCTTCATTTTTGCCTGCATTCCCGGTACCTGGCAGTGCCTGGAACAAAAGGACTTAATGTCTGCTGAATGACTGCTTAGATCTCAGTCAGCAGTGCCCAAGTAACTGCATGAACATCTTTCTTACTACTCATGGTCTACAATGAACTTAAAGTAAATACTTGATCAAATGCTGCATCCTTTCCTTCATGCTCTATTTAGCCTTAATTACAAGGACTTAAGCGATGATGCCAAATTTTAATGGCTCATTTTGAAGATGTTCAAGTGAGCACGGGAAGCAGTATAAACCCCGAGCAGCCGGAGCAAAATTTGCAGAAAGGCACAGTGGCAAAGTAGAGCAGACTGACTTGGGAGAGGTTGTTATAGAAGAGTACTAGGATCTTTCCTTTGGATTTTTCCAAATGGAAGAGTTTAAAGACAATATTCATGTTGTGACAAAGAATTATAAAGTATAGAATGACAGCTCTTAAACTGTATGCATAGTTTCAAAATGTATTATATGGACCTGCCCTGGATTACAAAGCACCTTTGCTATCTTGGAGTTCTGATAACATCTAAGGCGCAGAGAGATACTAGGTGTCAGTCACTGATAGTTAAGAGAGCTTCTTGGTCTGAGAAGTAACTAGACTATGAAAATCTACCTTTTATTTTCTTAGGGACCTAAGCATTATTCTACCATTCATTGGCCTTGTGAGTTACTGAGAAATGAAGAAAGGTCCTAAGGTGATGACACAGATGATGAAAGTAAAGAGACTGCATGTGCTATTAGCTTATGCTCCTTTAGCTAAGGAGACCTAGTAACTTTTTAGGTAAACTGTAAAAGAGAAAAATCTCTTTTTTGCTGTAGAGTATTTCTTTTTATTGACTGATCCAGATCCAAATATAGGATAACATGATCCACATATAGCCCTAATTCAACGGCAACAGCAGAATATTCAACAGGTAGTTGTGAGAACTCATAGTTTTCTTTAACAATTTAAAAAAATTTTGAGTTCCAAATTCTCTCCCTCCCTCACACTCTTCCTCTATCAACTGAAAAGGCAAGCAATAAGATATCAATTATACATGTGAAATCATGAAAAACATATTTCCGTATTAGCCAGACTGCAAAAAAAGCAAAAAAATTAAGAAAGTGAGAAAATTATACTTCAATTTGTACTCAAGAGTTCATCATTTCTCTCTCTGAAGTGGACAGCATTTTTTCATCATGAGTCCTTTAAAACTGTCTTGGATCAGAGTAGCTAAGTCTTTCACACGGTTGATCTTTGTTGTTACTGTGCACAATGATCTTCTTACTTCACTTGCATCCTTTGTAAACAACATGTTGTTGGATTCTAATTTCTAACCCATTATGCTATCTGCTTCTGTTTTACGAGTGAGCTCATCCCATTCACTTTCACAGTTATGATTACTAATTGTGTATTTCCCTCCATCCCATTTTCTTCCGTTTATTCTTTTCTCTCTTTTTATCCTGTCTCTCCTCAATAGTCAGTTTTGCTTTAGATAACTGCTTCCCTTAATCCACCCTCCCTTTTACCATTCTCTCCCCACTTTTCTATTGCTCCCTTCCCCTCCTGTTTCCCTATTAGGTAAGATAAATTTCCCCATTCTCTCTCCCTTCCCCTTTCTCCCAGTACATTTTCCCCCGCCCCCTTTTTTTTTGAGATCATATCAACATAACTCACACCCATGCCCTCTCTGCAGACTTCTTCCAACTGCCTTAATAATGATAAAGTTCTTAACAGTTACAAGTATCATCTTCCCATGTAGGAATGTAAACAGTTTAACCTTATTGAATCCTTTACGATTTTTCTTTCATGTTTACCTTTTAATGCTTCTCTTGAGCCTTGTGTTTGAATGTTAGTTTTCAGCTCTGATCTTTTCATCAGGAATGTTTGAAAAGACCTCTATTTTACTAAATATTCATTTTTTTCCCCTGAAAGATTTATATTCAGTTTTGCTGGGTAGGTGATTTTTGGTTGCCGTCTTTGCCCTTTGGAATCCCAAGCCCTCTGCTCCTTTAATATAGAAGCTGCTACATTTTGTGTGATACTGACTATGGCTCCATGATATCTGAATTGTTTCTTTGTGGCTGCTTACAGTATTTTCTCCTTGACCTCGGAGCTCTGGAATTTGGCTAATTCCTGGGAATTTTCCTTTTGGGATCTTTTTCAGGAGGTGATTTGGTAGATTCTTTAAATTTCTATTTTACTGTCAAGATCTAAGATACTGGGGCAGTTTTCCTTTAGAATTTCTTGAAATATGATGTCTAGACTCTTTCTTTGACCACAGGTTTTAGGTAATCCAATCTTAAACTATCTTGCTTTGATCTATTTTCGAGATCAGTTGTTTTCTGATGAGATATTTCACATTTTATTTTTTAATTCTTTTGACTTTGTTTCTTGATGCCTCATGGAATCATTAGCTTCAACTTGCCAATTTTAATTTTTAAAAAATTCTTTTCTTCAGTGAGACTTTATACCTCTTTTTCCATTTGGCTAATTCTGCTTTTTAAGGAATTCTTTTCTTCAGTGAATTTCTGTGTCTCTCTTCAGTATTTTTTGGTGCCTCTTTTATTTACCAACCTGTTAATCCTTTTTTTTTTCATAATTTTCTTTTCTCATTTTTTCTTCTACTAGTCTTATCTCTCTCAGAAATTCTTGCTAGCCTTTGGTCAATTAGCATTTTTCTTTGAAGCTTTGCTTGTAGCTGTTTTAGTTTATGTCTTGGTCTTCCCTGCCACCTTAGTAGATTTTTATAGTCAAGTTCTTTTTCTGTTGTTTGCCCATTTTCCCAACCTATTTCTTGACTTTGAACTTTATGTTAAAGCTGGCCTCTGCTTACCTGGGGGTGGGGAGGCCTCATCCTAAGCTTCAGGCTTCTTTGTGCTACTGTTTTTAGAGCTAGTTCTGGGGTCTGCAAATTTTCAGTGCTTTCAAGGGGGTATGATCCAGGGAGAGAGGTGGTCACTGCCCTGTCTTTCCCCAGGAAGGGTCCCTGCTTTCTTGCAGCCACAAGCACTAGAGCTCTTCTTGGCCCTAGACCAGTACCAGTTTTCCTGCTCTTCTACAGCCACAAATGCCAGTGCTCCTCTCTGCCCTGGAACTGCAACTCAGAATGTCTCTGGGCTGAGAGCTCCAGAAACTGCTGCTGTTACAGAAACATCCAAGGCCTGCCGCTGGTGCTGCCACTGTATGCACTTCAGATTGGCCTCTATCCTGGTATCACAGACTTCTATCAACCTCCTAAATTTTTTTAGGCTGGAAAATGTCTCACCTTGACCTTCTGTTGGCTCTACCACTCCAAAATCTGATTTGAGGTGCTATTTTAAAGTTGTTTGGAGGGAAATGTTGAGAGAGTTCAGCTGGGCTACTGCCTCTAATCCTGAACTTTTCAATACTTTCTGACTGTTAACTGTAATTTTTTGAAGGAAAGAATGGCAGATCAGATTAAGAACTTTACTCTAAAGTGAAATAAAAATTGTTTTACTTGATTAAGAAAACTCTAGGGAAAGCTGCCTAACCTAGAGATAGAAGACTATCATAGAGTACCCCATCTGAAATGAAGTGGGATGTGAGAGAGATTTGAATAAAAGAATGCTGAAGGTTAAGATCAAGAAAAATTCCATTCTGAATATGATTGGATCTCTACTGCTAGTAGGAAATGGTCTCTCATTGAACTAACTCCATATATTAACAAGAAATAAAATCTGAGGATATTTTAATTCAGGCAAATTTTTTCCTCCTAGAAGAAGAGGAAATATCATTTCCTTATAATTCTTTTTTAATTTTATAAGATTAAAGCTGAGGAAAACAAAATCTATACAGCTCTATCTCTGGCCAAACTCCCTTGTAGTTGGTGACTGCTTTGGAATATTTAATACAGAAAGTGGTGTCAACTCAGGGAAGGACAGAGCTACATAATAAAGTCTACTATTGGATCTCTCTCTGATCTAAAGACAGTCCAACAGAGGTAGAGATAAACCCCTAAGTTACTGTATCAGTAAACCAATGACAATGAGTATTTAACTACATAAACTAGAACCTCTAGGAAAGAAAAGACAGGCTTGAAAACATCTGCCAATTTGCCTCTGGCCTGTCACTGTTTCAAATCAATCAATGCAAAAGTACATCTATAACATTTGCTTTGATCTTATAACTTTAGCTTCAGAATTTCTGGACTCAAGATACGGCTTTTCCCTCACCTTTGATACTGTTCTCACATTCAAGACACCACTACCCCCTAGTTATAGAAGTGTCTTGATCACCTGGACCAGACTGTCACATTAGTCCAAATGTAACATGGCACTCTTTTTTTTTTTGAGGCAATCAGGAGTTAAGTGACTTGCCTAAGGTCACACAGCTAGTTAGGTGTCAAGTGTCTTGAGGCCTCATTTGAACTCACGTCCTTCTGACTCCAGGACCAGTGCTCTATCTACTGCACCACCTAGCTACCCCTGTGATGCTAATGTGATCAAAGATTTCCCCCACTCCTCCTCCCCATTTAAGAGGCCTCAAATGGAGCTGGTTAAGGGAAGCTTGATTAGGAGAGTCCTGTTTGTAGGAAGGCCCATTTGCTAAGTAAGTGCCAAGCCCCAGGCCTACACAGGGCATATATACCCTGTGGGTAGCCATTAAGCTCAGACTAGAGAGTTGTAGACAGAGACTAGAGAACTTCAGAGACTGGAGACAAGAGAGCTGTGGAGGAGAAGCAGCAGAGTAGAGAGAGAGTTGTGAGAGAGAGAGAACTGGAAGAGAGGCAGAGACAGAGGGAACTGGAAGAGCCCTGAGAACTGCAAGGGCTTTCAGAACTGCAAGAGGAGAGGATACAGGCAAGCAGACAGTTAGGATTCATGAGTGAGTGTTTATGGGGAGGCCCTAGCAGAAGGAAAGGTTACAGGATGGCTTGGGTCTTTGCTGTGATGTTGTGTTTTAATCTCCTTGCTGTTACATTGAGGTGGACTTACTGGTTTTGGAATACAAGTACTGCTATGTCGAATTGGGGTTATTGGTTCTGGGAGTTGATCCTCTGGTGTCTCAATAAATGTTTTACTTTTACTGCCTTCTATACAGAGAGTCTCTTATTCTTTGTGATTCTGAACTATACAGATATATTCATGGTTATCATTGATATTATGTATTTTGCCTTACTGATACAGCCCCAACATGGCACTCTTAGTGAAAGAATGGCAATGAAAGTAATGATGACTTTTTACACATATTACGACCATGGGCAAGTGATTTAACCTCTCAGTGTCCTTGAGACAACTCTCTAATACTCTAAGTTATAGATGAGTTGCTAATATCAGCATAAGAGAAAGGGATCCCCATACTATGAGTCCTTGCATGCTGACTTTACTGCTGTCAATTCTCTTTCAAAAGAAATGTGTAAAATAAACAAAAAGACAAAGACAAAAAACCCAAACCTTTTTTTAATCATAAATGTTTTAATATGGTAAATTTAATATGGTAATTTTAAATAACAATTTTTCAGCGTATACCTATTTTTCTTCCATGTCTAAAGGTCTCTTTTTAGGTATATGTGTTAGTATTTGAACTAACATATTATAAAGAACATATTTCTGATCTGAAATCCAGCTAACAATTGATGAATTTTCCTCTTTTATAAAATATGTCAAAAGAATAAAACTTAAAATAGCTGATTCAATCTGTGATCTTGTCAGTATGGATGTTCCTTAGTTATGCAGATTTCGACCTATCTATACTTGTCCCCCCACCGCCACCACCCCCCTCCACCCCACCCCCAACTTTTCTGGTGTAAATCTGGGATATACCCTCCTATAATTTCATCTCAACAGGGCACCACCTCACTATAGCCTGCTTAGACCTACTATCAATCTCTCCATTACCCTCTGTGTCATTGTTGAGAATTGTAAAAATGATACTTTTTAATATGGCAGTGGCATTCTCAGAGAGCAAAAAATTAAGTCTTATGATGAAGAAACAGCCTCAGTTCTTACCATCCACAAGATAGATCCAGACAACTGTTCAAACTGATGAGAGCCACTCCACCGAGATTTTACTGTAGCCAGACCAAAATCCCCTATTTTTACTGTGAGGTCTTCATGAAGAAATATATCTGAGGTGTAGTAAGTAAAAGAAGAACAACATCTAAATTTTTAACATTACAAATATCACAAAAAACTATATGCAAAGAATCTGATTTCTATAACTGTGAATATACTGGTGTAGTTTTTAAACAAGCATCACTTCTTATGACTTTCCTTGTTACCAAGTTTGCTTTAAAAATCAAAGTCCTGTACATGACCTACTCTCAAGTCCTTTGTTCTCAATACTAGGTATGAACTCTAAGTGGGTGAGAAGGCATCCTCATTTTTTTTTTGGTAAAGGCCTACAAGCATCCCAGAACAGTTACCAAGGTTGGCAGGATGACAAACTGTATCACTTTGGTCAGGAAAACCTGCCACTTAAGCAGCATGTCACAAGAGTACAAGAAGGTAGAGTGACAGGCTCACAAGGGTTAGTGTAGAGGGAAGATAGAGTAAACATCTTTGCTTCCTTTTTATTGCCCCATTTCATGTATTTTGTAATTTTATAACTGTGGGCTATCACTGAGCAGGCCAAGAAGGACCTTAAAGTCCTAGAAACTCTGACCTATCTTCAAGTAATTTGCTGGTGCAACAAAAATAAAAAACTGCCATTAGAGAACCTTGGCAGATGCTACTCTTGTGCTCGGTCATTCAGAAAACAAAAAGGTTTCAGTAGTAGTTCCTCGAAGTCAAAGTCATGGCTGAATTCCAATCAGTACCTTTTACCTTAGTATTATGAAATTTAACATGCAAACTTTTATACAAGAGAAAATTCTATAGAAGAAAAAGTCAAGTTGTTTTTATATTCTGCAGTCACATTTCTGAAAGGATACTATTACTCTTGAGGTCTCTGTGGATGATTGACTTGGCATGTAAGTAACTGGAAAAAAAAAACAAACCACAAACCAAAATTATTTTAGCTTGAGGAGCATGACTAAAATCCTGACTTCAAAATTTACAGTATACACTTAAATCATGAAACAAATTATCACAGACAGAAAGTTACACTGTGATGGTCTTTAAATATGATGAAAACTAAAATTTACCACTAAATGATTTAAGATTAGAGAACACTGCACCTTTACAGCACAGCCAATACCATATGGTTTTCTGTAAAAATAAACTTCCAGCTTAATCTTCTATGACTCTCATATATGAATCCTCTACTCCAGCCAAATCAGTCTATTACTTGCTTACTGAATACACTTTGAGGTTTTGTGGTTTTTTTGTGGGGGCTTTTTTTTTTTTGCCTCTTTACTCTTTTCCCTCTTCTAAGAATGCTCTCTTTGGCCCCTTCTCCACTTAACCAAATCCAACTTATTCTTAAAAATCTCTCAAATTCTACCTCTCTGTCAAATCTTCCTATCACCACACCAGTTGGGAGAGATCTTTCTTTCCTCTAAACTCCTAGAGAGCATAATGGTCAAACCATTTATTTGTCACTTATAACCAATAGTAAAAGGCAGTAAGTTATCTTTCCAGCACATCTATCTTGTTTCCTTAATTAGACTACAATTTCCAGTAGGGGCAGCACTGAATGTTCTTAAATAACTTCCACAAATGCAAAGATCAAATGTCACATACGAATAATCACAGTGTTTATTCTGAAGTCGAATGATGGTACATAGGCTTTAATGTTATCCAATAATCCAATTTCAGCTTTGTAGAAAGGAAGGAGAACTTTTTCATTCTTAATTTTCTATTTGGAAGGACTGCTCCAAATTGGATAGAGAGCTGGCCTAAGAGTCAGAAAGGTCTAGGTTTGAGTCCTAACTGAGACATACTGGCCTGTGGCTCTGGGCAAAGCACTTAGACTCTCAGGGTCCCAGGCAATTCTTCAAGTCTTTCTAAGCTGGTGATCTGCATTGGTGGGAGAGAGAATTTCCTCATTTGGAATGTCCAGAACCAATGAAACCACCCCCACCTTCTTCCCCCCAAACCCCTTCTATGTATTACAAGATTCTTCAGTAGACATTGTTTTTAAGAATAGAAAGCCTGTAATTCAACATTCAATTAGAAATTCTCAACCAAACAGATTAGTATTCTTAACAGAGAAATGTTTCTTAGTATTATATATACCATTAAAAAGAATGTATAATCATATCACATTAATAATAATCTCTTCAGCATTTTAAGGTTTACAAAGTTTTACATGTATCATCTCACTCAGCCTTCATAACAATCCTGTGAGGCGGATGTTATTATGAATACTCATTTTATAGATGAGGAAATTCAGAAGGGGAAAAGGAGGGAGCAAAGATTTATTAAGCACTTACTCTGCCAGGCACTGTGCTAAACACTTTACAAATATTATTTCATTTGAATCTCACAATACCCTGGGAAGTAGATGCTATTATCCCCATTTTATAGTTGAGGAAACCAAGGTAGAAGTTGTTAAGTGACTCGGCCAAGGTCACACAGCCAAGCAAGTGCCTGAGACCACATTTTAATTCAGGTCTTTCTGACTCCAGGTCCAACTCTCTATCCACTTGTACCACCTCGCTGCCTCACAGGCAGAGGAGAGGTTAAGTGATTTACTAGGAAATATCTGAGGCAGGATTTGTACTTAGGTCTTCCTGACCCCAGTGAGGAAACCCCCTCTACCAATACCAACAGACATCTGCTTGGCAGATTACAGCCTGAGAGCTGCCTTGGAGACTAGGAAGTGACTTACCAAGGGTCACATAGCCAGATGTATCAAAGATTTGGAATCTGACCCTGAGTCTTTCTGAGGGTGAAGCCCAACCAGTTACCTTAGATCAATATCTATATATGTGTACTATCAATGCAGGCAAGAAATACAGAGCTCACAGTTCCATGGCCACAGACTACACCCCTATCTTGAACAGTCATTATTTAAATAGGTAATATAAGTCTGAAGGGAAACCAGAAGGGAGAGAGGGTAAATGAATTAATTACTACTACTGAAGAGAGGAGAAAAGTCTAAGGGTCGATTGTGGGTCATATAAGCTCCATGAGGAACTTCTGGTATCTTCCTTGGCCCTTGGTATGATGCTTTTTAGACAGCACAATGACTTAAGAGGCACTGAATGAATGAAACTTCAACATAACAAATAAAAGCACTTAAATGGAGTGCTGGGAAGCTTTTGGAAGCCAGGGTAGGTCAGTGGGTTTTAGTTCCACTCTATGGTCCCAAAGCTGCAGCAGTGTAACCAGATCTTGCTACCTCATTCCAAAAAATGGTTCTATTTTAAGCCCTCTATTTCAAGGGTATAGCTGCTAGCCACTCTGGGAAATAGGACAGGAAATAATACGCCTATATCTAGCTTCTAGTAATAACTCAAAATGCCTCCAACTCACATCACTTGTATTGAGGATTATCATGTTATGCTAGCACTAAATAGGAGCTGAGTCAAGCCCTTGGGAAACTTTTCATTAGAACTATCTTTTTTTGCTTGGTGCTTAGGAGTGAACTGGCATAGCCATCCCAAAGGCTATCAGAAGGTATTACACATCCTTATCATATGGCTTCCAAATACCTACATTCTCCTCTTATAATCTCTGATTCAGAATTGTAAGAGGCCTAGATGAAAATCCAGACCCTTAACATTCCCTGCGCTGTCCTCCCTCATCTCCCTCAGCCCTACCCCTACTGAGTCCCTATTTTGATCTTCTTTCTCAAACCACTATGCCTTCTGGAACATCCTATGTTATTATCAACACATTTCTCTTCATTTCAGTCCTCTAATACTCTAGGCATCTTCTTTCACTCATAGAAACCTGACTTCCCTTCGTTCCCAAGCCTCCTGACACACTGAGCTAGAGGAACAACAGGCATACCCCTTAGTCCTCAGTATTCTTTCCAGACCTCAAGTAGCTTCCTCAGCTGTTCTCTTTCGGCAATGTTTCTTCCATAGAGTTTTGCTCCATCTATCTATATCAACCCTATCCATGTTGTAGTTGTAGTCATCTACTGGGCCCTAAGCCATTTCCCCTATTTTTTTCTTTTAAATAATTTGACATTTTATTTTTCCCCCAATTACATGTAAAAATAATTTTAACGACATTTTTCTTTTCAAATTTTGAGTTCCAAATTCTCTCCTCACTCAACTCCTCCCACTTCCCCCCTGCTGGAAGACCAGCAACTTGACATAGGTTATACTTGTATAGTCATACAAAACACATTTCCATTAAGTCACGCTATGAAAGAAAACATAGACGAAAAATAAAGAAAAAGTATCTTCTATCCACATTCAGGCTTCATCAGTTCTTTTTCTGGAGATGGATGGCATTTTTCATCATAAATCTTTCAGAATTGTCTTGGATCATTATGTTGCTGAGAATAGATAAGTTGTTTAAAGTAGATCATCATATAATATTGCTAGCAGTGTGCACAATGTTCTCCTGGTTCTGCTCATTTCACTTTGCATCAGTTCATGTAAATCTTCCCAGGTTTTTTTCTGAGAGCATCCTGCTTGTCATTTCTTAGAGCACAAATCTACTCCATCACAATCATATACAACAACTTGTTCAGCCATTCCCCAACTGATGGGCATGCACTCAATTTCCAATTCTTTGCCACCACTAAAAAAAGTGTTATAAATATTTTTGTACATATAGGTCCTTTTCCTTTTTGTTTTTTCTGTCTTTTTCCCTATTTTCTCAAGGAGTTTAACATCTGGCTTACAATCCTTTTTTCCCCTACCTGGTGATTTCAATATACATATTTGATATCCATCAACTATCTGGGCTTCTTAGTTCATTAGCTGATTCAACTCCTATGATCCTGTAGGTCACATTCCCTTCATTCCATCTTGGCCACACACAGAAATGGTTATACTTGTAAGTGATCCACCACCATTATCCAGTACTATGAAATTCCTCTCTTGGAACACAACTTTCCATCCTTCCATCCTCCATATGCCTCACTCCTGCTAATCCTATGCTTTACCTTTACTGAAAGTCTCCAGTTATGGCACCCCTCCTAGTCTACCTACCCTGGACTGGCCTCACTTTCCTCCCTTCTAAGCCTAAACTCTAAAGATAGCCACTATTGAGCCAACTAGAGTTATACAGCATCATCTACCCTAGAATCTATTTCTCCTTTGTTCTACTGTTACTCATGCCTTGCTAAATTCAAACACCAGGTTAGCTCTACCACGTATCTTCTCCATTCCTCTTCTTTTAGGTTGCTGAATGCCACTGGAAGAAGTCACAAAATCATGTTAACTATTCCACTACAAATGACTTCAACTGGGTTTCACTGCTGCATGGTAATCTTTTTGTTATTCTCAGATTCTCAGTCACTTATCTGAACCTTGATGTAATATAGTCTGTAAAATTCCCTTGAATACCTATTAGAATTCAGAATTAGGTCCATTTTTTACACGTGATAAGAACCATTCATAGAATTTCAGATTTCAGAACTGAAAGGGATCTTAGAGATTATTTAGGCTCAGCAAAGTTAAGTGCCCTTCCTAAGGTAGTCTGTGGCATGGCTGACACTAGAATTCAGATGTTCTGAATCCCAACCCAGTGTTGATAGACAGCTGCATGTTTAATAATATTAGTAGATAGGCTAAGTAGGTTTTTTTTTTAGCCTTCAAATGAAAGAATAAAAAGGCACTTAAGTGCTTACAGTTTGCCAGTCTTAGACTAAAGGTTCTCTAATTTCAATATTTAGAAGATCGATTCCTTTTAAGAAATAGAACTTATAGTTATAATGGCAACAGCGCTAAAGGGAAATGCCCCAGACTGCAGAGATCTATGATTGTACAAAGACTGAAAAGGTGGTCTGGGGCTAGGTTATAGTGATTCTTGAATGTAGGAAAGCATGGAATTCATTTTGTAGGTTAATTGCTAATAGGTGACAAGTATCTTTCAAGTACCCTCCAGACCCAATGACATTTCAGTGTACAACAGTTTTCTGCTGAACACTATTGTACAGTGTAAAGACTGTTGTACACTGAAATGTCAGTTTAGTAATGTCATTTAAGTAAAAGATTCTGCATAGTCCATTGAGGCTTTAATGGTGGTTGACCCATATCAAAGTCAGACCCTGACTCAGACTGGTTAACACATTGTTACCCTAATTTAAAAACACACTGGTTTATTTCTCCAATCACCTATCTATAGCTTCCAAGGTATTATACTTTGGCTTACTTAAGACTTCTCCCTTAAGCTCTTAGTTTTAAAATATCCATTTAACTTAACCCTTTGATTTTTAAGCTGCCACTCATTATTTAATTTAAAAATTACATGTAATCTCTCAGATTATGACAGCTTCCTATTTCATTTTTCTAACAGCTTCTTAAAATAACTTATTATCCTTTCCAATGAGCTAACTAAGCAAAAATCAATGGATCTGAACAACCTGACATATCTACAAGGATTACCAGAGTAGAGACTTATGTTTTGGCTTTTTATTAACTGACATATGCTGAAGCAAGACATTACATATATTTGGAAAAACTGGTTTTATGTAAAGAACAACAAATCAAAATGACCAAGTTTGACCCTGGAGCAGAGCAGAAAAAATGGATTTCTTTCTCTTCATTGTGGAAGTGGGGGACTACAGTGTGAAATGTTGCATGTAATATCAGACACAGCTGAGATGCTGGTTGATTTTGCTCAACTTTTCCCTTTTTCTTTTAAAATCTTTGTTAAGGGTGGGCACCCTTGGAAATGAATGTTATATAACAGCAGAAGTCTGGCATCAATAAAAATAAAGAAAAACTTATTTGAAAGGCTATCGAAACAATTTAAAACACTTAATGATTTTAAATATTGTATACTTTCAAGCAAAACTGATCTTATTTTTTGAATTCTTAGCCCTTGAGTTAAAAACATTGCTCACTAATCATAATTCACAGCTATGTTTTCAGTAATAGTTTGCATTTTGAAAAGAAATTCTGTTACTATAAGAGATTGTAAGAATTAAGACGTAAATATTATAGGGTACTACTGCTACTACTTTACCTGTATTAAGAGCATATGAGATAAAATACTATGATACTTGGATTCAACAGCTTAACGTGCTGGTCAAATCATTTGCTTAAAAGAATGCTTTTAATTCAAGTATCTGAAGTGCACTGAAACACTCTTTCCAAGTTAATTCAAAGAGATTCAACAGAGAAATACTTACTCCATGCCTTGTGCTGTTTGCCGTGCAATATCTATTAGCTTGATCATCTCAAATTTGGTCTCAATGATATGTAGATGGTGATATAAACTGGAGCCTTCACACCACTGTGTAACAATGGCCAACTGTGGTTTTGTTGAATAGCCCATAAAGAGTAGGATATTCACATGTCGTGTTTTCCTACAAAAAGAAAGCTTCAATTCAATTCAAGGAGCATTTATTGAACCTCTTTTATATGCCAGGCCCTATGCTAGCACTACCAAGATAAAAACGAAATAGTCCTGGCCTTCGAAGAGCTTACATTCATCGGGGGTTGGGGTGGAGGGTAGGCAGAAGGGGAGAACAACATATACAAAAAGAAATAAATACAAAACATACAAAGCAAATACAAAAAATTTCTATACCTCTGAATTTGGGTTGCCCTTTCCTGCACATACTCTAGGTTTGCTTCTGTCTCTCTTAAAATGGATATGCAGAGTTGAATATGACATTCAAAATATGTCTGACCAGCAGACAACTTCCTATTACCTGGACACTTCCATACTGCTATTTCTAGGAGGAAAAATGTTTGAATATGAAATCTATTCAGAAAAAACACTTCTGTTTCTATGTCTTCTGTTACATTGAAAATTCAATTCAACTCAGATGAAATGCTGATTAAACACTTTCAGCATGTAACACACTGTACTAGGCAGGTTCTGAGGATACAAAGAAAATATTAAATATTCCTGCCCTCATGAAGGTTATATTCTATTGTATGCAAGGCAGTAAGATGAGGGTATATCATAAACAGTAATAAGTATAATCAACGTTAGGAAGTAACAAAGGCAAAGAAAAGCTCAAAGAACTCTGGTAATGTGAGGAGGGAGAAACCATTTATATAATCAAGGGAACTAAAGGAAGGCTTCAATAAAGGTGGGGCTTGAGCTAAAGTCTGAAGGAAGATGAGGATTCTGAACAGCAATGTTAAGCAATGAGGACATTCGAAGCATGGGGATGGCTTTTGTAAATGAGGGAAGGCAGATGTAATGTTGGATTCTCACAGGAATGGCTAGTTGTCCCAGTCTGGCTGGAAGAATATGAAATGGCTCACAAGCTCATGGGTCAGTGAGTTCCTCTCCTTCAGAGTCTTGCAGGTTAACTGATTTGGCCAAGGCCACACAGATAGTAAGTAGAAGAGAAGATTCAAACCTAGATATCCTAACTCAAAAGCCCCATTCCTTTTCCATGGTTCCATGCTGGAAATGAACACTGGAAACAGCTGGTAAAGACCCCTGGATGGCAGGCCAAGTTTCTATTTTATTCTAACAATAATAGCAAGCGTTTACATAACACTTTAAGGTTTGCAAAGTCCTTTACCAATATTATCTTATTTGATCGTTCCAACTACCCAGAGAGGTAAGTGCTATTTTTATCCCTATTTTACAGATAAGAAAACAGAAGCAGACAAAAGCTAAGTGACTTGCCCAGGGCCTCACAACAAATATGTCTGAAGCTGTATTTTATCTAAGGTATTCCTGATTCCAGGTCCTGTGCTCTGTATACTGCACCCCCTAGCTGCTAGAGGACATAGGAAGCCTGAAGGCTATCACCCCTCTACTTGTGTCTTGCTCACATCCCTCTCCCTTCCTCCAGGAGCTCACCCCTTGGATAGCCCCTCTATCAGTCTAACTTTCAAATCTGCTGTATCTCCTTGCTTATTTCCTACATCTACAAATATGCCTACAACCACATCTATAAAAAAAACCTTAACTTATTCATATTGTCTTCAAGCTACCATCCTCTATCTTGTTCATTTTTCACAGCCAAGTTCCTTGAAGAACTATCTATAATTGGCTTGGTCTTTAAAGTCTTTCATACTCTGGGCCCTTCCTACCTTTCCAGTTTTCTTATACCTTACTACAATCTACTACAACCTACTACCATCTACCCTCTAGTGACACCAGTTTCCTTGCTGTTCTTCAAAAAAAGAAACTCTACCAACGATGCATTTTCACTGGCTGTCCTCCCTGCCTAGAGTGTTCCCCTTCTTGGACTCCCTGGCTTCTGTCAAGAACTCAGCTCAAATCCATCTTCTGTAGAAGGTTTTTTATGGAATCAGGAAGACCTAAGATCAAATACAGCTTCAGACATTTATTGCTGAGCTGTCTTCTCTGGTGATATCTTCTCCACTGTATATGTTTGCTATTTACTGCACCATTTAAATGTTGTTTCCCCATTAGGGTGTAAGCTTATTTAGGGCAGTGACTGTTTTTGCCTTTATCTGCATCATAAAACTTAGCAGTTTAATGTAGGCACACAGTAAGTACTGCATTCCTCTATTCAAACCTCTCTCACATCCCCGACTTGCAGGTCTGACAACAACATCACCTTGCTCAAGAGCTTTAATTGCTTTCTATTGCCTCTAGGATAAAATACAAACATCTGTTTGGTATTTAAAGGTCTTTCATGATCTGGCACCAGCCTTTCTATAGTGATCAAACATGATTTTGTCTCATACATTCTATATTCCAGCCCAACTGGCCCACTGGCCATTGATCACCTATGAAATTTCATCTTCTCCGACCTCGAGACCTTTGTACAAGTTGTAATGGTCTCCCCTTCATCACCTCCACTTCTTGAGTCCATACCTCCCTTCAAAGCTTAGTTCAAGTGACCCTGATTTCAAGAAGTCTTTCCTAATTCCCCCAGTTCTTAGTATTCCCCTTCTTCCACTGTAATTTCTCTGTATTTTTTCCCATATGCCTTGTGATTACTTATCTGTATGCATATTGTAGCCCTACAATAACAGGTTAGCTCCTCGAGGGCAACTGTCTCATTCTCTTTGTATCTAAGCATGATGCTCGGCACACAGTGGACACTTACTAGGTACTTTTAAAAGCAAACTGAAATGAAGTGTATTTGACCATGGAAGTGATAGTCAGATTTGTGCTTTAGAAAGATGACTGGTGGGTATGTGAAGAAAGGACTACAGAAGAGAAAAACTGGAGGCAAGGTGACTGATTCAGTGTACAGAGGAGGGATGAGAGGTCCCTGGACTAGAGTGGTGATCTACATGAATGGAGAAAGGGATGACTGTGAGGTGCTGTAGAGGCAGGAGGCAGACTCGACAAGCCTTGCAACCAAATCAACGTAGTGGAGTAGAGGAGGGGCGAAAGAGTCTAAGTGTTTAAATGTTGGTGTCTGGGAGGATGGGGTTGCCTTTGAGAGGAATAAGGAATAAGAGGAATAAAGGAGAATCAGGACAATTGGAGGACATGGGAGAAAAGAAGAATGTATTTGGCCAGGGACAATCCTGAGTCTACATCCTGACGCCTACAGAACATCAAGCCAGGTGGAAACACCCAGAAAACACATGCAGGGCTCTAGGGGACTGGGGTGTAGAAGAGCTTATTGGGGCTGAACATACAGAATTGGGAGGAGTCATCTATGTACAGATGACAAATGAATCTATGTGAGTGCATGAGACCCAAAGAAGAAGGTACACTGAGAAAAGAGAAGACGGTTCAGTACCGAGGCTTGGGGACTCCTAGGCTCAGGCAGCAGAAATAATTGCTAAGTCAGTAAATAAACAGGAAACACATCATGATAAACATCTCAATTCCCTGGAAAATAATTTACACAATGCTCACCTGAGCACTCCTACTTCATTTTTGAAGGCCTGTAACTGCTGAGGTGTGGGTGCTGTCACATTCAACATTTTCACAGCTACATCACCTAGAAGATAATTGTCATCCCAAGAGAAAAGCATTTTTAAAAAAAGAATGGTTGGGTATTTTCACCAGTCACCATAGCCCTGCTAAAATCTACATTATGAATTACTCTCTAACTTCTTTTCTGTTTGATTGTTTTTTGGGAGGTAATCTGGGTTAAGTGACTTGCCTAGGGTCACACAGCTAGGAAGTATCTGAGACCACATTTGAACTCAGGCTGACTCCAGGGCCAGTGTTTTATTCACTGCACCACCTAGCTGCCCCTATACCCTAACTTCTTAAGTTTTCTTATTTTCTGGGGGAAAAACCCAACCAGTGAGAGATATATATGCCAGGAGAGTTTATATTGTTTAAGTTACTGGGAATTCAGTTTTGTCAGTTGCATTCCAAAACCATTATCAAGAGTAGTTAACTATTAGATCTAAAAAGAAACATAGTTAACAAGGATAATGCTGAAGCAAAAAAATGTCAGACTCATCCACGTTAGCTGAAAAACAAGCAAAATGAAACTAACCTTTGAGCACTGCAATGTTTAAGACTTTTCAGTTGATGGATTACTTTAAGCTCAAGTAACAACCTATCTCATCTGTTACTTTTTTATAAAAAGGGATGATTTATAAAAAGGTACCACTAATATGATTATATATATTTAGATATTCAATTATGGTTTTTAATGTAGCTTAACATCTTCAATGTAGTTTAACATTAGAGTGACCAGGAACAGCAACATATTTTGTTATGAATTTGTATTTGAGACCAGCTTGAGGTTTTTCATATGTGAATCAACTTTTGAAAATCATTTTTAATCATACTTTAACAAAAGGTAAGAAAGGGTATTAATATCATGAATCTATAAAAAACTTTTTATTCCTTATAGTTTTTAAAAATCAATCTTTGGAGAATTCCATTGAATAATATGCCATATGATAAAATAAATAACACTTACTTTAGCACTTTCCAAGAAAGATTTCAAAAACATGCAATAATTGCAAACTTGAAAACTAAGTTTTATTCTAATGCTTTCATACCATGCCATTTCCCCTTGTAGACTGTTCCAAATGATCCTGAGCCTATCCTTTGTCCAACTGTAATCTGCCCATCTGGAATCTCCCAATCATCACTCGAGTCCCGTCGACCAAGTGTTTTCTAAGACAAAATTCAACAAAAATAACATAAAATCAGATTTATTCATTATAAAGAAAATATATCTTAAGACTTGCCTATGCCTGGTAGTGCTACATGAACAGATTTAGATTATGATTTTATTTTCCATCGGAATTAGCAGTATCTGATTTATAATTTAGTATGAGGCCCTCATAAAACACTGCTGCTGTTT
Organism: Phalanger gymnotis; assembly: GCA_028646595.1. NCBI lineage: Eukaryota > Metazoa > Chordata > Mammalia > Diprotodontia > Phalangeridae > Phalanger > Phalanger gymnotis. The sequence continues at coordinate 83,683,710 of CM053623.1, read as the reverse complement.
GTCCTTCATTCTTGAAGAGAACCATGACATCAGGGAGGTGATGATGCCATAACATGCAAGTGAACTGGATTTAAGTGAAGGAGGTCTGTGCAAAGTCACCAGCCTCACTTTCTCCTCCTGTGCCATCTGGGTCCAGTGGCAAGATACAGATAAGGACAACTGGAGATGGCCCAGAATGAAGTGGGAGACCTTGGCCTTTTTAAGCTAAGGTCTCTAACAGGTCTCAGTTTGAGGCAACACCTTATTCAGAGATTAAGGCTAGGTAAGAAATAAAGCAGAGAATAACCTCTTTTTAGTCCAAAAAAAAAATCAATCTGGGAGGGGAAGACCCTCAGGGTTTCTGGCCAATTGCCACCAGGACCCAAACAAGGGCCAAAGGAGGCTTGGGCTGGGACCGATTGTTGGCCAATCATTGAGAGCCAGAATGATTTGGGTTTTCGTTCTTAAGAAAAAAACCCAGCATTAATCAAACTGATGTTGGGATATACAAAATGAATTGTTACTTACTACTCATTTCTTAAACCAAAATAATTAAATCTAACATATCAAGGTCATTTCACCAACCAATCTCTATCCTCCTATGACAATATCTCTTAAGCAGTTTTTGTTATCTACTTTGTCTGATTCATTCTTTTCCTAAACAGACAGGCCATACAAGCTCTTTAAGTAAACATCTGCACATGCTATTCCCTTCCCCCTCTTCCTGCTACCAAATTATTAGAAGCAGTAGGTCTCATTCCTCAGCTACCAATACCTTTGTCTCAGCCACGAAAGAGATGAGAACAACAATCAGAGGTTCAGAAATAATTTCTGCACCAAAAGATTGTCAGTTCTAAGACAGTTTTTAGAACAATATAATAAATTATATGTCACAGAAGACTGAATCAGGTTTTTACATGAAGCAAAATCTATAGTATCTAACTTCTATCCAAGTGTTACTTGGATAGAAACAATGCAACAAGATTTATAACAAATGCCCATTGCTCTTTTTAGTTGCTACACGGCTTCCAAAAAAAGAAAAACTTAGGAGAAAAGCAGGAAGATGACCTTCTGTCCTTACCATTCTATTCCTGTCTTCAGAAGATGATGAAGATTTTCGTTCACGCTGAGGCCCTGGAGATTTTTGTAATGCTTTCACATTAGTTAGAGATCCAGGCAAGGAAGCAGGAGGGGTGGCAGACAAGCCTGTAGTTGACCCTAAATTATTTTTTTTAAAAATGCATCCATTAAAGGAGGATCAAATATATAATTTTTAAAAATCTTAAGAAATTTAAGACTTGTTTTTAAAGATGCAGTATCTCCAAATATCTAAGAGGGATATTCATGTTTTAATGTGCCTATAGCATTCTTACCAAATAAACTCCATACAGTTTTCTCTATCAAACTGTTGCAGTACTACATCTTACAAATTGATGCCAAGTCAGAGTACAATTTTTCTTTAAATTAGAAAAATAACTAATACTAATGAAAATCACAATTAGATGTTTGTTCCTCTGGCAGGAGAAGACTAGTTCCAATAAAAAAAAAATCTGTTAGGTCCCAAATATTTGGGATATTCAATCTAATTTAAAAGGCACAGATCACAAAAAGTTGGGAGAATGTGACTGTGACAGCCCTAAAAATTAAAAAAAAAATCTGATTCTTTATGTTATCTAGAACATAAAATATTTAATCCAAAGCAGCACATTTTACCCTAATAAGCTACACTACTATGAATTTTTTTTGGCTCCCTGAGGTCTGTTAAACACAGAGAGGGATTCTTTATTTATGTATAAAGTTAATGGTATATACAAAGTCAAGTAGGTTTTGTTGGCCAAAAAAACCCAAACAAACCAAAATTCCTTTACAAATAACCAAAATTTAGTGACACAAATTCCATAGTTTCATTGTTAAATTACTGCCTATGCAATATGTCTATCAGTCAAGGGAATCCTAGCAATACTCCTTCTGAAAGGAGATTCATATGCAAGAGTTGTAGGGAAAGCTTGGACTCACCAGTATGGATCAAAGGATCCACTAGATTCTTGCAGCCTTGTCCTAGCCTACAGAATATTACCTCTGCTTCCTATTGGTACCTTTAGGATGTATCCAAGAGTTTGCAAAGCCCATTCAAGATGAAACCACAAAAATGACTCCCATCATTTTGGGAGATAGGGGAAGCCATGAGGAAGGAAAGTGGGAAGGTAGTTCTGAGGTCCTGCCAAGAAGCATAATCTAGTCTTTCTGAATCTGGCTCAGATGATGCTCTAGTTCCCTATTTTAATAGTGAGGTTGTATTGAGATTTTCTCACAGCATTCTCCTGGGTTTAAATTTGGAGATTAAATATCTGAGGTCATCCTGGAGTGCTGCCATATGGATAATTACTTGGTAACACAGTCTGAGTTAATCCCTCCACATATCTAGCAAAACAAAACCAAACAAAACAAAAAACAAAAAACCAAACCAAAAAAAAAAAAAAACAAAACCAAACCAAAACCTTGAGGGAGATACTGCTTCTTAAGATGTTTACTACCATTACTAGAAAAGTTATACTTTAACCTAGTACAAAAGGCAAAAATAACAGTAACATTAGTCAAAAGTTAAGTCTGCGTAAGAATCTGGTCATCTCATCTTTTATATACTATTCTCTGAAAGAACAAAATGATGGTTGACGTTGACTGGTCCAGGCTATCTTTTTATATATAACTTCCAAACAAATAGGCTCAATTGCTTGATGCTGTTCAGCCGACTTAAACTCTTCTAAGCAACTACATTAATTAGCCAATTTTTCCCCGTAAATTCTGCATACTTTCCAAGGAGTAGGTGAAAGCAATTATAAGGTCTAGAAGCTTAAGCTTAATGTTGAAGCACAAATTAATAATTCCAACTAATTAAAAACTTTTAGCAAAATCTTTGAAAATAATGCACACTTATACAGTGTTTTACAAAGAGCTTTTCTGGGAAGAACTCTGACAAAGGCAGAACAAATATCCCCATTTTACAGATTGGGGAACCAGGATCAAGTGAATTGTCAAGATTATATAATTTAGTATCAGAGACAGGACTTGAACTCGGTTGGTCTTTTGAGTCTTACTATACTAAGCTGTACCCCCTCCCATGAAATCATTGATATGGGGCACTCCCAGTGAGGAAACTCCCTCTGTCAATACAAATAAGCAACTGTTCTGCCTTTTACAGTCTAAGAGTTGCTTGAGGGCAATGAGAGGTTCAGTAATTTGCCCAGGGCTGCACAATCAGCATGTGTCTGAGGTGGAACTTGAACCCAGACCTTTCTGCACTAGAAGCTCTCTATCTACCACTACATCATATTAAGCCTCATTATCTGTCTTTTAGATTAAGTACAATAAGATATCTACACTGATTTTGTACCACTAAATGCATTATAATAAATGTAATCACAGTGTTTGAAATATGGAGGAATGACATACGACGTCATCTCACTTTCTGGAGTCTGAAATTATGCTGCTACCCTTTTTCTCTCATAGTAAATACTGAATTTAACATTATATAGCATAACTGAAGAACAGAAACTTAAGTTTTCTTAAGTACATTAAGAATAATCAGGTACAATAACTTCTATTTCTGCACAGCACCTTGTTTCTAGTGCTCACTATATTATAAAATAGTCTATTTCCCATTGCACGGAAGCATTAATATTGTTATCAGAGAATCTCCAAAAAAAATCAAAGTCCAAATAATGTGTCTCTGAATAATTTATCTCATTTACATTTTCACAGAATATGACTGCTAAAATACAAATAAAAACATTAATCACCACAGAGATGTCACTTAAATGGATTAAAACCAAAGGAATTCAGATCGAAGGCCCACACCTTGTTAGTTCCTGTCCAGATAAATTTGCAACAAATGTGACCAATAGTTACAAGGTAAAAACAAGATGGAAACTTCAATTCAGAATTTCCTTGCTTTTAAAAGTTTATGTCAGACAACATACAGAAAGCTAGTGGTAGTGAATATGTATAAGAAGCACATTCAGAGCATTCCAGCCAGGCCAAGCAGAAAATTGAGTTTTTTTTTTCTCTGAAAACTCTCACACTTACAAACACACGCTGTGAGGGTGAGGCACGAACAGCATTTGTGGTTTTTATTTATTTATTTGGGGGGGTTTGGGGTGGTGTGAAAACAAGAAAGAAGAGCCCAACTACCTCTGAAAACTGGGCCAGGCTCAAAATCAAACACTATTTCACTGGGGACAGAATGTAGGAGGGGACTGGGAGTCCGGGATTGGTATTTCCGAAGACAGCGCATCAGTTGGTTCAAGGGGGCTGTTAGAGAGAGAAAGAAAGGAGCAGGCAGAGACAGGAAGACAGACACACAGAAGAAATGAAAGAAGTCATGGGGAATAAATAAGATGACTTGAAGCCTGCTTAACAGAATAATTTTGGTCATTTAAAAAAAAACCAAATACTTATTTTTATAAAATCCCAATAACTAAAACAAATAAACCAAAAAATCCTCCCCAAACCCAAAGCAACTCAATATGAAGGGTAAAAATTGCCATTTAGTTTTAGATACTAAGCAGGCCCTTTTTATGACTAGGTTAATAGCTTTGTGATGCCAACATGACTGCAACATTTAAATGCTGGATGTATTGGGGAAAATTATCAAAAGCCACAGTTATCAAGACGTATGAAAGTCAAACTGGCAACAACATTATCTGGTGGGTTCACAGAATAACAAACAAACAAAAAATTTCTATATCTGAGGTACTACAGAGTTCACAAAGCAAGGGGACCCAGCATTTTAGTAGTTTTAAAGGTGAAGAGGCAGTACAACAAAATACAATCATACAATGGATTTAGGCACAAAAGACTTTAGCTATTTTGCTGAAGGTATGTAGCAAGTCAAAATGAGGAGGCCATATTAAGAGATATTTGTGTATAGCTATAAAAGCATTCAATTACTACATTCATTAATAAGACTAAGGACAGATCTTGATAGTTAACAAGACATCCTGAAACATCTTTTGGGCAATATTTTATGACAAATATTCTTATGAAAAATATTTGCATTAGCCTCCAAATTTATAACTGGATATTGTAATCAGTGCCAGGTCGATTGGGTAATGGGTCTGAATTCAGCTTGTTTGTTTGTTTTCTAGGCAGAACTGAACTACTCCAAGGGGTAACATCTGACCAGTCACCTATGGTGTAACACATTTAGACTTTATACTTTTTTTAGGAAGACTAGGAGAAGTCATAAACACCAACCTACTACTTCAAGTTACCTGGCATCACAGAAATTGGCTGCAATATTGGGGAGGTTGGAAAACTTCCAGGATATATTAATATGAAGACAGCAGTTATCAAGAGAAATTTTGATCACTAGAAAACTCTGTGATCAAGTTTAAAAAAGAACAAAATATCCCAAAGGGAAGTTTAGTAACTATACTTTGAGGATGGATACAGATCAACAAAGAAGTAGAATTCTCCCTATGAAAATACTTCAACATAATTGATGGAACATTTAAGCTTCTTTCTCCTATGTGCCTACTCTACCAGGCCGAATTAATATATGGTTTTATGACTAAATATCATAGAAAAGTAAAGCTGATAAATTTGGTTTTTCTCTACACATTTCTCTCTGTGTCTGTGTTTCACGAAACGAGCCAGTAAAAAAGGATAGAGGCAGCAAAGCAATTGCATTTTTTCCCCCAAATTCTCTTGCAAAATTAAAATGACTACTTACCTCCATCACCCCGTAACCCTTGGTCTCTAATCAAGTCCTATAAATAAATAGTAATGTGTATTTACTTTGATTATACAGTTAAAGACCAAAAATAGTGTTTCATTTCCCACTAAAATATCACTAGTAGCTGGGCTAATTAAAATGTGGTCAGTTTGCCTTCATAAAACTAGGCTGGCCAACCTCTGAGTTGTCACCCGAAAAGAGATAGTCCCTAATTTGAACCTACTGATAAGAGATCAGCTTAATATAGATTCACGAAATAAGTTTAGGTGTTCAAAATCAAGTGGAAGTATCAATTCACTTTACAAAAGCCTTACTGACAATGTAAAAATCAAATTACATCTAACTTGAGTGACTGAAGGAGAGGGAGAGGTAGAAAAGAAACTTCCCCCTTCAGCCTGTGCCTCTGTTCACCTTGCGCCTGACTGAGCAGTCTTCATGATTTACCATTATTCTTAAACTTCTCTGTGAATAGATTTACTCATCTGCCTTTCTTTCTTCTTTTTCATCTTTTCCTCCCTCTAACTTTCTACACAAAAACCATGACATCAAACACAGAAAGCGATTTATTTAAAGAGAAATTTCTGTTGGATTGTCAGGGTATAGCCCTCACTGCCTTTTATTCAGATAACAATTTAGCAGGTGTTTACCGAGTGACTACTACATACAAGATGACATGAGGCATGAGACAGGCCTTGAAAGAGTTTATCATCGAACTGGATTATTAAGAGGTAAAGGGACATCAATTAACAACATAACATTTAAATAAAAATTCAATACAACAAGAGATACCAGAAGGTATTTCATGATTAATTGCCAAATGAAAGGTAGACACAATAAGAAAATAAAGTACTCTAGAAATTCAAAGGGAAAAATCACTCATTAAAGGTGGAGGGAGGACTTGAGCTGAGTCTGCAAGGATGGATAAATTTAGATAGGAAGAAGGGAATGGCCTAAGCAAAGAAGCATGTGAATGAACACATTATGTTCTAAGGATGATAAATAGAATAGTTCGATCAAACCAGTTTTATTAGAATGGAGTTCTTGCAACATGAGATATACCTAAAGAGTTAAGTTGGGGCTAGGCTATGGGATACCTTGAATGTCAAGCTACAGAGTTTAAATCTTATCCTGCAAGTAAAAGGCAGCCATTGAACTGATTCTGGTAAGGGGAAATAAATAAGTAAGAAGAAGGAGTATGGCACAGTGAAAAGAAAGGCCTGGATTCAAGTCCTCTCTTTAATATATAATGGCTGTAGGACACTGGCCACTCTCTGCGCTACCAATTTACAGACAAAGCATTCACGTGGATAGGCCCTGGAAACTCCTCCCCATTCACCCCTACACACCAATGAGATCCCAGGTTTGACTAAAAAACAACGTGGTAACTAAACAGGTGTATAAGGACAGCTGGAGAGAAGAGAGCCTGCAGATCAGTGAGGATACAAGAGCAGCCTCGGCGTAAAGAGACTGGGAGGGAAAGGACCAAAGGTAGAGGCACCCACTGCAGGCTCTAAGCTCCATCACTTGTCTGGGAGGAGTAAAAAAACACAACTTGGAATGTGAGGGTGTTCTTTCAAAAAAGAAATCAAATCACACGGATGAAGGTGTGGATGGTATGCTCATCAAGTTTTGTGGGTCGCACAAAATTAGACAAAACAGTTGATGCTCTGGAGTTCAGATCCAAAAAATACCTTGAAAAATTTGAATGGTAGGTTGACATTAGCAAGATTAAATTTAAGAGGGATAACTTTAAAGTCTTCTTAGATTGAAAGAATCAACTGCACAAATAAGCAGGGTGAGGGAGGAAAAGATGAGAATAAGCACAGCTATAAAGTAGTTCACCTGAAAAAGATGGATTTTAGTGGACTGCAAATTCAATGAGAGTCAGTGTGCCACAATTTTAACTTAATTTTTAGCTGTGTTAATAGAAATATGGTGTCTACAGCAAGAGACTCAATGGTTTTGCTGGATTGTGACCCTGATCAGATTACATCTGGTGTACTGTATTGCCTTCTGGGTTCCATGGTATGAAAGGACATTGAAAAACCAGGACTTAATAGCAGGATCACCAGGATATGAAAAGGACTAGAAATCTCATTAAATGAAGATCTATGGAAGAAAGTGGCCATATTTAACCTGAAAAAATAGAAGACATATGGGAGAAGGTAACAAGCTAACTTTCAATATCTGAAGGATTAACAATTTTGTGGAAGAATTAGATTTATTTTCACTGGTTACAAAGAACAGAACTGGGACCAATAGGTAGAAGTTACACAAAAGCAAATTTTGGTTGAACGTAAGAAAAAAGTCCTTGCAATTAGAGTGGTCTAAAAACCAGAGAGAAACAAAGATGCATTGGGGAATAGTGGGTTTTCCATCCCTGGATGTGCTTAAGTGAAAACTGGATGAATTGTCAGGGACACTGCACAAGAAAATCCATGCTTCAGGTTGGGGTTGAGTTAGATGACCTCTGAGTTCCCTTCCAACTTTATTCCTAGATGGGACATTAATCTAGCTTTTTTAATCATATCTATTAGCTAGAAAATTGGAACTGAGAAAGCAGAAGACAACATGAGGCAGAAGGACAGCTAAGAAAGGGCAAAGTCTAGTTTCCTGTAGTTGGTAGAAAGGACCAAAATTAACCTAGAAGAGGAACCCTTATAACTTACGTACTTCACACCTTCTAGTTGTATTTCCTATCTCTGGCCTCACTTTGTATGTTTTCTCTATAATGTTTTGTATTAAATTCCTTTAAAAAAATTACCTATGGGGTAATGAGCTGTTTGGAAGGGGATGGGATGGGTGAGGAAATAAAGGTGGGGGGTTGGGAGAAATGAAACAAAGTAAGGAACCCATATTTTCTTCCAATAAAATAGCTAAATGCTAGGGAAGCCAGGAAACAGATGGGAAGTGACAGAAGTGAGGAAAAAAAAACAATGTAAGGCTTGGGCAAGCCAGATCCTAGGCTAGCTATTTCAAAGAAGAACTGGCATCCTAGACCAGGTGGTAGCCAGAGGTAGCCCCTGGATCTTTCTTCTCTAGATGCCTGGCCCATGGCATTATAATTTGGTGAAACACATCATAAAGAGAAGATATTTGTTTGAATGAATTAGGATGAATTAGTGAAGAAAGAAGGAATTCGTAGCTATACAAGAGCTAAATCAATGATTAGCTCTTGGGGGATGTTCGTGTCTGTGCAAAGAAATACTTCGAGGAAGTCACTACAAGGGTGCTCAAATAAAAGATTAAAAATAAATATAACCTAATGAAATAATTTAAAATTACTTTTTAGAGCACAATAGCTATGGTGATGTTTATTTCACAATGACTTGCAAAGTAATGAATGGCTGAAAGCTTCTTGAGTAGAGAACTACAGGGAGTAGTTCGTAAGAATAAAGAGTACTATGACTGTTTAAAGCATTAATCAGTAATGGACATAAATTTATGAAAGGTGTTAAAAATGGCAATGATCTCTGATTAGTGAAAAGTTTTCTTTTCTACAACTAATACAAAGCATAAAAAGGATAATTCAATTTACTGTGACTCTAAATATACTGAATACTTACATCAATATTGACAGGTTCTATTGTGTTTATATGCACATTGGGAGCTGATGAGGACCGGTCCCGTTGCCCAAACTGGTTCCGATGATCCTCATCTGCTGGTCGAAAGGGTTGTGGGATTGGAATGGATTTTGAAGGCGATGGACTGGTAAGAATTGGGGGCCTGGAAAATTAAGTTTGGAAAATAAGATTCAGAACTACTTTGCATGCTACCTAACATTCTAAAATGGAACAGTAGGCACTTCTTTGTTTTTATATTCTCAAATAAAATCAAAGGTGAGAAAACATTTAAAAATTATTACCATCAGTAATAGTTTAACAGAAATTTTCACAACCACAATTAATCTAAACAAGGCAGCTTTGCTCAGTATCTTAAGGAGAGGCCTTCAGGACCCTGGCTGATTACATCACTAGATTTATTTGAAAGCTAGTGAGAAATCACCTGTGGTTACCAGTTGATATTCTTAATTCTCTACTTAGAGAAACTATTTAAAATTTAGTAGAAAGTAGCTCAATATATCTACCACCTAGTTATACATAATTTCCATCATAATAGAAATCACTAATGCCAGGAAATATATTATAGGAAGCAGGGAGATAGAGGGCTAAATAGGAATTTTTTTTTAAAAGAACTTTAAAGACAAACTTGACCACATACTGTAAAGGAATATAAATCTTGGCTTGCAGGTAGTGGCATGACACCCTCAACTCTCCATTTCTATACTCAGCTTCCCCTTACATTTTCAGTGTAATGTCTCCTTGTGTTCTGAGGTTTTTAACATCTTTGACACAAGCATGAACTCTGTACCCCAGGAGGCACAGAACTATTCACTTTTCATATGGCTAATGGCACTGAAGTAGATATGTAATAGTTTCTTCCTGATGATACTACTACATATATTCCCTACATAACAAATGAGATAATATTTGTAAAAGCACTTTGCAGAGTGCCTGACACATAATGGGCACTTAATAAATGCTTGTTCCTTCTCTTCCTCCCCACACCCCTTGTTTACCAAATGTCACTGTTTAGAGCTCTAAAGAAATAAGCGAGAAATTCCTCTACTCAGAATTCCCTGAAGGAAGGAGGGTACCTGAGACGCCCTCTCATGATCCATAAACTGTCAAGTCATGTTGGAGCATTTGAAACAAAGAAAACCAAGCTGTACTCAGGAGACAGAAGAAAATTGTAAGGAGTCTACAGTCTCAAGAATAATACAGCAGATGAGTACTGTGATATTGTGATCAACTGCTGATGATCAACTAAGGATTGTCCTCAAACAACCTTCAAGACCATCAAATGTCTCAGCTGAATTCATCAACAACTCTTTCCTCAGTGGTGGATACCTTCACTCTAGCCTAGAAGGAGTGAGTGTCACCTACCAAAATATTGAATGGCAGGCAGAAAGAGCAAGTGAAGGTAAAGAGCAGAAAATTGAACACTGTTATTGTTTTTCACTAAAGTAAAAAACCAGGCCCAGGAGCCAGATAGACTGAAAACAAGAGAATGAAGTGGAATGTGTCTTGGAAGTGAGGAAAGAGCTTAACAAAGAATGAAGAATTGAGGTAAAAGGGGTAGTAGTGATACAAAATAGGCAGACGAGACAACAAGGATCTGTATGGAAATTATACATAAGTTTGAGAGGATGTCTAATATGGAAGAAAGTCACAGAAAGAAGCAAAATAGGTTATTAAGGAAATTTGGATTTAGGATCAATAATAGGATGACACTAGAGGTATGCTTAGCTTCCTTACATTTCTGTGTATTTCATACACAGAAATCAGAGGCAAACATGGAATGTTAGAGCTGAGGGGAAAGGAATTGCTTGAAACATTTCTTAAACCAACATTCAATGCAAAAGAGGACAGAAAAGGAAAAAAACTTAGGATAACATTTGTGTCCCTCAAATTCCTTATAAGTCAGATTCTAACTTGCAGAATGATAACAGAAAATCATCTCCCAAGTGCTGAGATATGGTAATAGATACTGCATAAATATATTGATTGATATAACTTCAGGGTTAGAAATACAAAATTAATCTTAAAAATATTTGATCTTTGTACAAGACCACATATATAGCCCAAACTGAAAAACTTCTTTAGTTTCACGAATGCTGTAAAAGCAACCCAAGTGTCAAATAAACCATACTTCGGTATTCTGAAGACTACCAGCCAGTAGTTTTGCCTCTTAAGTGCATATTACTTGGGAGTAAAAAGGTACTACAGTTTATGAGGATGAAAATTAATACATTATATTAGACAATGAATCCATTTAAGGCTGCCATTTAATATGTAACGGGGAGGTGGGGTAGAGCCAAGATGGCAGCTGGAAAGCAGGGACTTGCGTGATCTCCCTCCCAGTTGCCTCCAAACACTTATAAAAATGGCTCTGAACAAATTCTAGAACTGCAGAACCCACAAAATAGCAGAGAGAAGTAGGGCTCCAGCCCAGGACAGCCTGGATGGTCACGGGGTAAGGTCTATCACACGAAACTGGGAGCAGAGCGGAGCAGAGCCCAGTGTGAGCTGTGCCCGGGCCAACCAGACCGGGAGCCGGGTGGAACACACCCTAACGCCCTGAATCAGCGAGCTGCGGCAATTACCAGACTAAAATACGTAACAGATAACAATGCTTAAAACAAATGACTATTTAGGAAAAGTCAATTCAAATTAAAGTTAGTCAAAATCAGCCTTTATTATGCTTGAGTTTTCATGGAAATCTCAGTTTCTAGGAGAACTCTTGAGGACAGCTCTATGCTTTAGCCAAGTGAATAGAAGGGGCAAAGATGATCACGTTGATAAATTAATAGAAATCAGACCCACTGATTTTTAAGAACATGTTGATATAAAGAATTCTGAGGAAAAAAAAACATGCTTTTAAGAAAGGACTGCTACGTAGCACATGGGAAAATATCCTAAACAACTAACTACAACTGAATACTAGATAACAGGTGGAATAATCTATTAATATAATCCAAGTTGCTAGTACCAAACAAAAATAAAGAGGTTTTTTAAGCTCTATCATCTTTAGCAAATTGTTATACGAGCTATTTTTGAGCTATAACTAATTTTCAGTCTGAAACACTTTTATAAAAATTTTTTGAAACAAAGTGGCTGCTCCTGTTCAGTGATATGCAAATAAAATGCTGACTTTTTAAATAGAGATATATCTTATGATGTATTATGTACCTCCTCTTAAAAAAAAAAAAAGCATGGATCTTTAATTTTTATCCAAAAGAAGGCACTGCATTGCTTCTTAAGCAAATCTTGATTACATTCAATATTTTATTTTGTTGAAATTACTACTTTTACCAGGGCCATTGGCAATAATTCCAAGAAATCTGTCTGTATTTAGGCAAAAGGTCAACATGAGCTTACTTTTTTACATAAGCACACACATGCATATAAAGCATGAACTCAGTAAAAGCCATCTTATTTGTTACCCTCATGTGCTCAGGACCATAGTTAATCAGCTAAGTTATAAGTAAAATATCTATGATATAGGATAACAGTTTCCCATCCCTAGTTATAACTGAATGGAAGACAGACATATACCACCGTGAACATTTAGGGAGGTCAGAGTGAATGAATTCTCCTTGTAGTTCACAAATTATGCTAATAGAACAACCAGGACTTACCGTTAGAAAGGCATCCATAGCTCATTAGAATTGTCTGCAGTGTATGCCATGGTCAAAGAATTAATAAGTCCTCATTTTAACATTGGTCTTCTAAGAAGTGGTATAGAATTATTCTAGGTCAATGATGTTATGCATCATTAAAGAGAGAGGCAACTAAGAAAAAGGACCCACTAGAATGTGTAGTTACTCTTAATTAGCCAAAGAAATTGGTATACAAACTTTTTGCTAAAATTCTTAGTAATCTAGCACCATAAATACAGAATTCATTATGGCATAGGTCTATGTAAATGTACTATTTTTTCATCTCTTTCAGAAAGTCACTCAGCTTAATGATATAAAATAGAAAATGAACACTGGATGCCATAGGATGAAAAAACTGGGATTAAAACCGACATAGCTTCACGTCTCAAGACCCTTAACTCTGCAAGAAAGATATTCTAAAGCATGGTAGCTATAAAATTCTTTTTAGTTACACTTCCCCCAAAGGCCTATAGGTATCAAAATAAATTCTGTTGCCTTGGATAAAACAGAGGGAGGTAAGATAGAAGGGGCAGTGAACTCCATGAATTCAAGCTTTTGTGCTTACTATTTGTGTGACCCTGAGAAAGTTACTTAATGGTTCTGGATATCAACTGCCTCATCTGTCAAAAAACTTCCAGCCAAGATGGCTACTTGAACAAGAGGCAGTCTGTCCAGCTGTCACATATTTACTTTAGCAAAACCCTGAAGTTTGCACTTGACCAAATAAGTATTAAGGAACATGATGAAAAACTATAAGTGACTTCTTCCAACCCAGAACAGCACCAGAAGCTTATGGGCAATAGGAAGGGAGACCAGCTACTACCAGCACAGAATAGTTTTCCTAGATGACCAATGATGGGCCAAGCACACATGCAGCCTACAAGGTTCTGTGTTCAGAGCAGCCAAAGCATAGGACTTCCCTGAAAAAGCACCAGTGAAGGGAAGTGGGTAGCATTCAATGTACTACTATAGAGTTCAGACCAAAGAGCTCCAGGCCCACAGGTTTTGAAATCCCTAACATTCTGTCCTCAGTTGCAATGAAGACCCAGAGGTAGGAATCTCAAAGATCCAGGGGACGGACTAACTCCAGCAAGTGGAGGTCATCACTTGTATCCAAATGAGCCAGGGTTAAACCAATCAGGGCTGACCCACCCCACCCAACTACAGCAGAGGGACAGAACCTGGTCCTAGAAAAACCTTAATTCATGAACTGAAAGCTAGTAGGATGAATGAATCAAAGGAAACACGCAGAAGTATACAATATTATTATTACAGGTCTAGTGGTTCCTAAAAAAGGGAGAGAGTTAATCTTTACTGACTACAGGCAGAGAGTCAAAGGAAAAAAATGGGATTTTCTCCAAAGACTACATGAATGCCTAGAAGAAATGAAGTAGGAAATAAAAAAATGAAATGAAAGAACTATAGAAAAGAAATGAAAGGAAAATAAATAGTTAGGAAGGGAAAATATAAACCTTGCCTATGAAATGGATTCCCTGAAAACTAGAACAGAGTAAAAATAAAGGATTCCATGACACTGCAAGAATGTTTTTTTAATCAAAAGATTTTTAAAAATAGAAGAAAATGTAAAATATTTGATATCCAAAACAAATAACCTGTGCAAAAGGAGAAGAAGAAATAATTTAAGAATCTCTGGACTCCTTGAAAATCAAGAATTAAAAAAAAAAGCCTGACCACTATATTTCAAGAAATCATAAATGAAAACTGCCAGATCTAATAGAACCAGAGGGCAAAGATAGATGTAACCATTGAACACCTCCTGAAAGAAACTTTAATAAGAAAAATCCTTGGAATATCATAGCTAAAGTCCAGTGCTCTTACATCTAAGGATGTATATAAGCATCCAGAAAGAAGTACCAAGGAAAAATGGTTGAGCACAAGACCAAGCAGCTTCTACGATAAATGAGAGAATATAATATTTTAAAAGGCAAAAGTTATAGGCTTGCAACCAAGGATAACTCACTCCTACAAAGTGCAATGTAATTGTAAAGGAGAAAAAATGGACTTCTAATTCAAGAGGACTTTCAGGCATTTCTGACAAAAAGACCAGAGAGCTAAGTCTAGAGAAAAGTATATAAGGAACAAGAAGAAGCTGTATGATAATATAACGTGAACGTTCTAACAGGGAGAGAACACACAAGTGTCTCTTCAGAAGTTTAATGTCTTCAAAGAGCATTGAGGGAACTAAATAAGAAAAAAAAGAGGTCTTGGAGTGGATTGGTTCTGTTCTGAAAGTTTGAAGAGGGGGAAAAAGAAAGAGGGATAAAAGGGACACAGTGGTGTAGAAAGGAGAAAGATGAGGGTAGAACATGCTATTTCTCATAAATGGGGTATGTGAGAAGAGTATACAAAACAGAGAAAGGAGTAGAAGTGAATGTCATATGGACCTTACTCTTATCTGAAATGGACAAAGAAGTTTTGAATGCACATACACAGACAACCTGGCACAAAAATTAATTAAATAATAGGAAAAACAAGCAGGGATAGAGAGGATATACTTAGGAGGGAGAATAATACTGGGAAGAAAGTTAGAAGCAAAACAAACTTTCTTATCCTGAAGGAGGGGATTAAAATAGGAAAAAAAAAAAAGAACTAGTATCTAAGGGGGTGCCTGAGATTGCCACATGGGCAACTGATGAGTGATCAAAGAAGTTACGGTATATGAATGAAATGGAATATTATTGTGCCATAAGAAATGACAGCAATGATTCCAGACTATCCTGGGTAGTATGGACCGATGAATAGCGAAGTGAGCAGAATCAGAACAATTTATACAAGGTCAGCTACGACTCTGAAAGACTCAAAAATCATTGCAATGATCAACCACGTTGTCAGTGGGCCCTTGATGTTACGTGAATGACAGAAGGTACTGAAAGAGACATATTTTTTAACAAATGTTTTGCTAGAATATGCTTCTCTGTTACAAGATTTCTCTTTTCTTTTTCTTTCTCTAGGTTTTTAATCGGGATTGAAGGTAGAATTGGCAACTGCAGTACAAAAAAAGAAGGTCATTAAAATATTAAATAAGTGGCATGAAATGACGATTCATGGTTTCACATAGAATCCTCTTGTGTTCTTATGTATGGAAATGGTTTTTTTTTTAAAGTCCACAATTTAAAAAAAATTTAAAAAGAGAGGAATAGCTTCCATAAACGAGGTAAAGTCCCTTCATGCTGGTCTGACTACACGTGGAGTATTATGTTCACTTCTCTTCACATGCACCCAGAGGACAACAATCAGAATGTCAAGGGTCTTCAATCCAAGCCATATGGGGAGCAACGAAAGGAACAGCAGCTATTCAGCTTAGAGAAGAGAAGATCAGGGAAAAGATGAAAACTTGGAAAAGCCGTCATGTAGAAGAAAAGAGAGTATATTTTTTCCCGTTGACTCCTAGAGGGAATAAATAGAAAAGATGAAGAGATGTTGCAAAATGGCAAATTTAAGCCTGACATCAAGAAAATTTCCTAAGAATTACAGCCATTCAAAAGTGGCATGGGTTGCCTCTGGAGGCAGTGGGTTCCCCTTCACTGGGGATTCATATGAGGCTTAAAAATGCTCTTTGTATGTGGTTTAGAAGGCAGCCTCAAGAAAAACTAACTTAAGGAAGAAATGATAAAAGGGATTGGGAACTTGAAATGATGAAAAGAGAATGGAACAGAACCAGAAGAACAATTTGTACACCAACAACAACAAAGAAAAACAACTTGGAAAAACTTAAGATCTCCAATTAATGCAAATTCTTTAACCATGTCTCCAAAGGACCTGTGATGATGAAGCATGTTGCCTGCCTTCTGACAGTAAGGTGATGGACTCAAGGTGCAGAATGAGGCATGTTTTGGACACAGATACTGTGTGGATTCATTTTACCTGATATTTATTTGTTTGTATTTTTCTTTTTAGTATGAGGGGGAGAGGATTCAGGGAAGAATAACAGGGTATTAAAAAATAAATAATTCTTTGAAGCATTTTTCAAGTGCACAGAAGAGAACTGAAGGAAGTTCAGAAAGAAATATTAGCATATATGTCCATCAGATATGAAATAACTGGGAGTATACATATAGCCATACAAAAAAGAACCACAATGGGAACATACAGGTGTGTTTTGGGATATGAATGTAAATGTCCCTAAAGCTTGATAGTGTGAGACAAAGTGCCAGTGGAGATATTAGCTAATGGAACAGGTACATATAATGAATGGTATGAAGAGTGAAAGACAAGGACTTAAGTGGAGTATCACTGTATTTACACAGCACTGCTCACTGCTATTGTTTAATTTAATACTAATTCCTACTGTTATTTAATTCATGTCATCTAATAGGACAATTAAAATTAATTGGGCTGTTTTGAAACTGAAGTTCCTGTCTGAATACAGAATGAAGGATACTTTTTTTTTACTTTATTTTTCTTGAGTTTTTTTTTTCTTGTCTGTTTTCTTTCACAACATGACTATTATGGATATGTTTTGCATGACTATACATGTGTAACTTATATCAAACTGTTTGCCTTCTCAATAAGGGGGGTGAGGAGGAAGGGAGAGAATTTGGAATATAAAGTTTTAAAAACAAATGTTAAAAATTGTTTTTACATGTAACTGGGGAAAACTAAAATATTAAATAAAAATTTAAAAAACAAAACAAAACTGAAGTTCCTTAAAATTAACAAAAAACCACTACATCTCAGAGAGGAAATCAGTGCTATACTACAGTTACCTGGACCTTCTTTCTGAGTCCTCAAGTCACAAGATACATGCATACATGTTCTGTATAGGCAGAAGTTACACTCACAATGATGACTGACTGTCATAAACCTTAGTGCAAAGGCTTTGTGACTGATCTCCGGCCACAAATCATTTAGTGTGGCATAATTTATGGCCACTAGAACCTGGAAATTTTTTTCAACAATGCAGCCACCTGAATTTGAGGCATGGGTTTACATATATTATTCAATATTACATTTATTATTCTATATATTCTATATTAATCTATGGATTGAGAGAATAATTAAGAGTATATCCCCCATGTAAAGGAACATGAAATTAATGTGAAAATACTGGAAGTCCAAATAATGTATATTGGCTTAACTACTCTTAAACTAGACACTACAGAAATTACATTTATACCGCTTGAGTTTTTATCCCTTTGATTTATTATACACCATGTATGATAACCAAAATCAAGATAATTATTGGCAAAGGACTAATTTCTTAAACTTTGTACAGGTGACTAGAAAACAACTATAAAAAAAAGATCACAGCTCTTGTTAGCTTTGTTTCAAAACAATCAGATTTGACAATTCATTCCTGGTGTGGCATATTTCATAAATGTCAAAGAAACTGATGCATATTGGTGCATAACACTTCAATCTCACATGTTGGCATGTTATTGTGTATTAAATGCTCAACTGAGAAGAATGATATAAACTGTTAGAACTTTAAGAAGAAGAATATAGGACATTCCTCCAATATTGGGCACAAAAAGTACTGGAAAAGGTTGAGGATTACATTACCAATCCAGAAAGCAATTATTAGTTGCACTTCTAATCATAGCAGTAGTAGAGAAAAGTATAAAATTCAATTGTATTAGCTACTTAATAAATATTTACAATTACTACCTGCTTATATTTAAACCTAATTCATGTAACCAGAAAAGACAATTAGAGAAAAGTAGAGAAAGAGCATACATGTAACAAATCTTACATACATTGAATAAACATGGGAAGTCATTGAAAAATGATTATGTTTTCACCTAAATTTACTTCTCCTTCTGACTTCTATCTGGGACTCCACTGCTGACACTATCTCCTATATCCTATATATATGCCCTCATGATTATGACGACACTTTCTTTTTCCTTCACATCTAGTATCTAAATACCAAGGTGTCTTTATGGTTTGTTCAAACTTCTTTGGCATCCTCTTTATTCCCATTTCTAAATAGGGACCCTCTTTTCTACTTGCCTGGACTACCCTAACAGGTCTGCCCACATCACAGAATTGGAATGAACCTCAGAGGCCACTATTCCAACAAGTACTTGAACTAGAATCCCTGCCTCCAAATTATTTCGGAAAAATTATAAACTAGCCTTTCTTTGAAGATCTCAAGAGAAGGGCAACCTGAAACCTCATGGGGTAGCTAACTTCAAAAAAACGTGTGCTGAATTAATGTATGTCAATAATATTCTGTTAGGTAAAAGACTTTGTCAAATGAGAAGATACCCAAAACCAATGTCTTTAGCATGCTGTTAGATTTAGGAATGTAACATAATAGCCAATCCTAACACTGTCCCAAGAACGTCTCTACTCAACGTCTCTGAACATTTGCTCACAATGTTTCTTTTACCTGAAATGATCTAACTAATCCATGGTCTATTTAGACCCCACACAGCCTTGAAGGCCCAGCTCAAATCTTCTTAAGTGAAGCTGTCCCTGACTAACATCTCCCATTAACCTCTCCCTTCTTTAACTTCTCATAATACTTATAGTTTCTACCCTCAAATTCGGCACTTACTATGATCTGATTATTTGTTCTTTCGTGTCTTAATGTTTCCTTCTTAAATAGGACCCCCTCTTCCCGCCCTGGCCAAGGGCAAGGACCACCATGTTATACTTCTTATGCATTCCTCATAGAAACTGCCTTAGTACAAAGCACAGAGCAAGTACTTGCTACATGTTTCCTAATTAACTTATCAATGAGAGAAGGGTCCTGAAACATTATATACTATGTCGGCTTTAATCTCACTCAACGTAATGCACATAAATATGTACTTTATCATCAAAATAAGAAATCAGCTCGAAAAATTCATTTTGTTAACAGCTCAAAGCTAAATTAAAAAAAAAATCTGGACAAAAACCAATTTTGAAATAGCATGTCACTGAACAGCAGTAGTCAAATCATACCCAATAGAATCTGAGGGGGGTGCTGAAGGGGATGATCCCGACGTAAGGGTGGTCTCTCCTAAGGAGGCCTCCTCCTGTGGTATTGGGTGGTGTTCAAAGAACTTGGAGACAAACAGCAAACTGTGAGGCAAAAACAAAAATAAAACAAAGCAAACCTAACTTGTGCAAAACCCAGAAGTTTCAAACACCAGAATATACAAATGCATTAACAGGAAAACCAAGGTCCAAATTCCATATTTAAAAACAAATGCTGAAAGAAACTCAATTGCTTGTCATTTTGTTTAATTGATGAGATGAACTTTTTAATTTATAGCAGTCTCAAAGTAAAGTTCAAAAATCTATTTATTTGCCTGCAAATACAGAAAAAATATTCATGGCAGTTAAAGAATTAGAACAAAAAGAAACACAGAAATCCTTAATAATTACCTTGAAGGGAAAATGTTAGCTATAAAAGATATTTTACTTGGAAGTTTAACCCAGTCTCAAAAATATGAAGTAAATCTTTTTAAAGTTAGAAATATTATAATTTAGTCAAAGTAAAGAGGTCTAATGTTATTGGTTCAAATGATTTCAAGGTAAAGTATACAAGGGAAATGTAAGTATGTGTGGACTATCTTAGGATAGGAGGAACTAGGCAAATGGGAAACGGAGTATAAGGAATTTTCATGAGATATACTATGAAGCAAGGAACAGGCTTTTTGTAAATATCTGTAAGCATATTTCATAAAGATACAATAAATGACCAATGAATTTTGCTTCTAAATCAATCTGGAAGGAAAAAAAAAGTAATTTTAAAAGTAGATGATAGAACCAGAAAACCAGGTATCAAAAAGCTTACTACTGAAACTAGTCAATATATTGTTGGAGAAGAGCTTTTAATCTTAAAACACTTTGTTTTCTACGAAAAGAACACTGAATGCAAAGTGTTAACTGAATAGCTAGACCAGAAATAGGATGTGACAAGACAGTCTGGATATACCACACTGTTCCAATAGTACTTTTTCTAAGAATGGTTGCTGAAAAACTCCTTTGTTTAACTTTAAACAAAGATGCATATGATTTCAAATGAAGAAAACCTGCAGAGCGTAGCAGAAATCTAAAACTATAAACAGAGGAGAATACTTATTAAGGGAATACTTACTCAAGCTGGTCATAATTAACACACATCAGTGGCACTTCTGTACTACAGCGTTGGTGAAATTTGTAACCACATGTCTGACAGCGGAAACCTTGGAAAAGCAGCTTTCGACAAAAGTCACAGAATGCTAAAGTGAAAAATGTCTTCCGTACCTAAAAAATAAAATACCAGCACTATTAAAGACAAGATTTTGGAAAACTTGACCAGTAATTCACAAGTAATTAGACATATTTCTTCTTGCTTCCCTTGTCATTTTCAAAAGCAAATCTTTAGTTTTTAAAAAAAATTCTATGAAAACTTTTACATAATGAAGGATTCTATAAAGATTCAAACAGATAATAATATCAATCAAAAACATTTTTTAAGAGTAGCATATAATTTTCAAATTAAAATTAGAGCTGCTAATACGCTTAGAGATCAGGATAAATGACTGAGGAATGTATTATTTGTATAAAGCAATACGGAGACGACAATTACTAAACAAATGGCCATATAGGCAAATTAGACAAAATTCAAGACAATTAAAATTAATTCACAAACCATTCCTCCATATTTTAAATATCAAATAGAATTTGTTTCACCAACAAATTTATACTTGTGCACAAAATTTCATTCATTCATTTACAATATTCTTTAAAATGTTTTCTCTCCAAATTATTTTTATACATCACCTTTTTTGAGACTATAACTATGAACTGTTTGTTTTAAGTTTGGGGCATTTTCAATAGGACTCTGGATAATAGAGTATTTTGTGGAATTTGGTAGAAGGTGGACCCACTTTAGATGCCATCTGGGAAGTGGTGGTTAGTGACTAAAAAGTCAAAAGAAAGCTATAATATAATATTTACATTTGTAAGATAGTACAACAGAATTGGCAGCTTTGTAACAAGGTTTTAATGAAATATAAAAGCACAGTGAGATCTTCTCATCGAATTCATGGAAAAATGCTTTAAAGAATAACTAGGAAGAACAGCAGGAACAATAGCTCTATCATGAAGACCATCAATCCCAACTATAAGATTTTTGTGAGAAAGATAGTCACAAGATGTGTCCTAGGCTTATCGAATGCTCTAGTCCAGGTTTCTGCCCTTCTATTTCAGAGGACTATTTCCTAGACTTTGGGTTATTTCTGATTAGAGATGTTTTACCCCTAACATGAGGACTGATAGTCTTAATTTTTGGTTACATATAAGCCTTTGGCATCTTATGCCATCATCTTCTAAAAGCAGAAGCCATTCAAAAAGAGAAATGCTAGAGGCTCAAAGGGAAGTTGGTTGGATGTACTCCATGTGTCAGAATGTGCATGTTTATATACATGCAACTGAGGAGGAAGAAAGGCATTGCTGCAAGAAGCAAAACCAGCAATCAGCATTTCACAATAGTTCATGGAGTAATGTGACTTACAAGTAGCAAAGAAGTTATTAAAGACATATTGAGCACAAAATGCAAATATGACAAGTACATTAAAGATGCCCATCTCAACTGAGCTTCCCTTCAAATACCGATACCTTTTACAAAAGCAGCATACTTTCTTTCTCCTTCCCTCCTCTCCCTTTTGATCATCATTTTGGGATTTAATGGTTCCTTCAACAAGCCAACATTAGAAAGATAAAAATTCATGAAGGAGGAATACAAAAGAACTCTAAAGTAGTAGTGGAAAAGTAGTAGTTACAGAACCAAATTCTGAGCTGCTGACCCAGAAAGTACAGAGCTTAACATGTGTTGGACTTCAGGCGAGTAGCTTACACTATGGGTGATTTAAAATTTTATATGGTAATTTATACCATCTTCATGGAGTTTCCATCAAGTCTCACCCCTGGGCCCTATCCTGTGAAGAGTTGTCTGCCATGCTCTGGGGAAGTAATCTAATCCTTTCTACCAAATTTAAAAAATGATCACATGCTTGTAATTAAAGCTTTTCCCCTGAAACAGAATATTATCCTCCATATCATTACTTACTTATTCTCCCCCCTCTCCCCTAGAAGGTCATTCAGAGGAACTTGAAATACATGTCTGTGAGCATTTGAACCATTTCAAAAATCAGAAGGTACATACAAAATTGTGTGTCGTTAGGGGAACATTCTCCAAAACTTCTACATGCAATTCTTCTCCAGTAAGCCAGGAAATATCAGTGTCCCAGCCAATTGGCTTCTTCTCTCTGGAAAATGTAGAT
This sequence comes from Phalanger gymnotis, assembly GCA_028646595.1. NCBI lineage: Eukaryota > Metazoa > Chordata > Mammalia > Diprotodontia > Phalangeridae > Phalanger > Phalanger gymnotis. The sequence goes on along the minus strand of CM053623.1, from coordinate 83,660,552 downwards.
ATGAGTCTTTTTTGGTTATCATACCAAAAATCCTTTTAATATACCTCATAATGAAGATATGAAAAGTGGTTACTGAGGGTAGAGCGGTATAAATGAGGGAGGTTTGGCTCCCTAGTCTTCCACTGTTAGAAATTTGAATGGCAATAAATTGATTTTTAAGTTTACCCCAAATACATGCATCACTCTTGGACACACAGCAGGGTAGAGAGATGCATTCTGTTCTTCCAGTCAGCTCCAGCCAAGACCTACAACAGCAGAGAACGGCTTGTTCCTGGGATCCAAACATCAGACATATGGATTTTTCTATCCATTCATAGAAAAGAATGCTCATGTGACAAGATGTCCTCAAAAGGAGAATTTTATAGGATATACTAATTTAAGGCCTTCAAAAATGTTAAGTAGAAGCCTTTTAGAAGAAAGGGAGCTCAATTAAAAACATTTTTTTTGATAGTCTAGATACAGCTGAGGCCTTATTTATTTTTTTTTTTTTAGAGCATAGTAAGTACTTACTTTAGTACTCCACAATCTGTGACTTCCTCAGTGCTGGTGCAAGAAAGATCACACTCATACCACCCCTCTTTACCTCAGTAGTTAGTCTTCATGAGTTGCTGTGGCCAAAAACAGTCACCACCTGGTGGCCAGCCTTCTGGTGATGAACCTCTCTGAACTTAGAATCCTGTGGAACAAAGATTCACATTCTACAGCTGAGTCTACAGAATCTTTCTAGCATGGAAGGAAGGATTTGTCAAAGCTTGTGATACAGTGGCATAGTCTTGTGCAACCCAGGGTCGCGTTGAGGCATTGGAGTAAGGCTACAATGAGACACTGGAGTTAAGACTTGAATGGAGAAAGTTTGTAATTAAAAGAAAAGTTCTACCCTTCAAATTAGTCTACTCTGAGAGTGTGACACAGTTTTAAGAAACTCAAGCTACAATTATGCTTCTGGGATTATAGGACAAGAAAAAATATTTTTCTGGTTCAGGAAGATTTCTTTGGAGTCATTTCAGAACAAATTAGGTAACTTCTCCTAAAACTGAGTTTATTCCTCGAGAGAAACAGTTTCACAAAGATCTATAGCACTCTATACAAGCCATACCCATCCTGTCTTCTGTACACAGCACAGCATTCTGGGATCAGGCCTCTCATCATCAATGCCTTCTTTAGACTGTCTCGGACTGTCACCCCACATCTTGCTGGTACCTGAAACAGAAATACAGGGCAAAAATTAGGTAATATTTATTTTCACATATGCAAAAAGAAATCTCTCCATTTCCATATGACATTTAAAAGAAAATATTTGCTTTTATAGCATATATCCTATAACCAAAATTACTCTGAGCATTTTTATGTGGATAGCACATACTTAGAATTATAATAAACAATGAAAGTTAATTTCAAAGCACCAAAAATTACCTATGGAACCAATATAAACATTGGGATGGAAAAATCTGATCTGAATATTTTTTGCCTTTACAGACTTGATCAAGAAAAACGTCCAATAATACAGGGACTGCTGCTGGTGGTAAAATAGGAACAGAGCATCAGGAAGAAAATACTAAAACCAAAATTATCTGTATAGTGAGACCAGAATCATGATTTAGGTGATAAGACAGACTGGATATCAACAACAAAAGGCTATGTTATAACACGAAGGAGTTTTAAAAAATAAATTTTGATGTCTTTTGTTTTACGCCAAAGATACTTCCTGCACCCTTCACTACCACAGCTCTCTTACCACAAAGAAAAAGTTAAGCAAAACCAATTAACACTGAAACTATATCTGAAATCATGAGCAAAGTTCAGCAACCACAGACTTCTAAACCCTTCTCCAGCAAGAAGATGGTATATTTTAACTTCTGTACCCCTAGTCTTGGTCACTGCCTTTTTTCTGAGTTCAGCTGTGAGTGTTGTTTTCATTTACATTATCACAGTCATTCCATTTATGTTAATCTTTCTGATCTGCTTTCTTTGTTCTGCATCTTCATACAAGCCTTTCTAAATTTTCCTCAATATTTCCTTGTTTATTGTTTCTTATGGCACAATAATATACTATTACTTTGCTATACCACAATCTATTCGGTTGTTTTCAAACTGATAGGTACCCACTCTGATTCTAGCCATTTGCTATCACAGAAAGGTGGTGCTATGCATGTTTTAGTACCAATGGGACCTTTCCCTCTATCTTTGGCCTTCATGAAGTATATTCCCAGTGGCAGTATAGTAGAATCAACAGGCATGTACAATGAATGATTCTAGTATCCAAATTAGTTTCTATAATGATTAGCTCAGTTCATGGCTCTAATAACAGGACATTAGTACTCCTGACTTCCTACAGTAAACTCCATTACTTGTCATTTTTGTTGTTATCTTTTCCAGTTTTATTTGTATGTTTTTATCAATTCTCTATATATCTTAAATAGATCTTTATAATTTATTTGCTGCAAAGTTTTTTTTCTTAAGCATTTTAAATATAGTTGCAATGATTTTGTTCATTCCGATCTCTTAAAATGTATGTAACTGACACTATTTATTTTCTCTCTTAGTGATCTTTTATGATGACCTTTAAGAATCCTCTCCCTTGCCACTGCTCTGATTATTACCCATCTTCCATTCTCCTTTATTTTATCATGTGATATTTCAATTGTGAGACTATTTTCTGCCAAATTATTTTCCAATTTTCTCCAAAGGTTTTGTTGAATAAGGAATCTTTCTCAAAATATTTATGTTCTTGGGTTTACTGAACAGTTGAATACAGTGGTTACTGCCCCTATGTTTTACATGTTTCTTCTCTTTCACTGTTGTACATTTTCTATTTTTTAACTAGTACCAAATAATTTGGATGACAACTTCTCTGCAATATAGTTTGAAAGGGTGGATGGGCGGGTGAGTGGTGGTGGTGGTGGTAGAAATGCTGGTATCACCCCTCGCTTGCTTTTCTTAAAAGAATTTATTTCCCTTGAAATACTAGACCTTTTGTTCTTTTAAATAAATGTTATTATTTTGTCTAGTTCTATTAAAAAAAACCCTTGGAAGTGTAACTGGTATAATAACAAACCTGTAAATTAAGTAATTAATTTAAGCAATATCATTTTTATCATATTGACAAATATTGGCTAATTATTTAAATCTTTCCTTTAAAATATGCTTTTTTCCCCTGCATGGCTATTACTTTCTTTTGACTATTTACAAGGGAGAACCCAATGGGGAAGCAAATAAGAATAGCTAAACAAATTAAACTGATCACTGGCTATGTCTAACAATGTATAATCTTGTTTTGCACCTACAGTCTACCAATACTTCTGCTGAGAAGAGGGAGCTATGTATGTTTCACTGTCAGTCCTTTGGAAGCACAACTAGGCAAAGTTTGGATGTATTTCAATGTTTATCTTCACATTATTAAGGTCAACTTGTACCCTGTTCTCTTGGCTCTGCAATACTTTATATAAATCCAAATTTATCTTAATTCTTCATTTGTCCTTTCTTATGGCACAATAATGATCCTTTACAATCCTACCCAGTGCAATTTCTTCTTCAATTTCCCCAAATGCTGCTATAAACATCTTGGAATCTATGTGGCATCTATCTTTTTACTTCCTTGAAGGTTTATGTCCAATAGTGGTGCTGTTGAGTCAAAGAGTATGTAGAACTTACAGACTTCTCATATAGTTCTATGTAGCTTTCTGAACTGATGGACCCATCTACCCAAAGCACATTAGTGTGCCTGCCTTTCCATAGGCCTTCTACCATTTATCATTTTTGTCTTTTTCACCTTTGCCAATCTGATGGGCATGAAGTGAAACTTCAGAGTTGTCTTAATTGACAGTTCTCTTATTGTTGATGACTTGCAGCATTCTTTCACACAGATGCTCATCTGATGTTTTGCATTTTATCTTTTGAAAACTTCCTTTTCTATCATCTGATGACTTATCTTTTAAAAAATGGCTCTTGGTCTTATACGGAGACATCATCTCTATATATCTTAGATATAGTTATTTACATGCTGATATTTGATATGAAGATCTTTTTTTTTAAAACTTGGCAGCTTCTCTTTTTATTTAACTACATATTTTATTCAAACAAAAACTTAATTTTATGAAATCAAAATCGTTTCTCTTCTCTTTTATCATCACCTGTAGCTCTTGAGTTCTCCCTAACCATTCTTATAAAAGGTACCTTCTTCTTTTATCCTTAGTTGTTTTTGATGTGAGCTTTTGTATTCAACATGCTTATCAGACTGTACAAGAGAGGTAGCAGGGCACAACGAGTAAAGAACTGGCCTCAGAGCTACCATGACCTTGGTTCAAGTCCATCCCCAGAGAACTACAGACGACGTGACCCTGGGCTGGTCTCCTAACCTCCCAGTGCTCTACATAATCTCCAAGACTATAAGCTGTAGTGAAGTTTCTGATGCACATTAGTACAAGTTTCCTCATCTAGGCGGGGTCCTTGTATCAATGTTATCACAGGTTTAGTTTCCATTCTTAGGTTACATGATTGAAAAGGTTGTTCTGGTATGTTTAATATGATTGTACATGTATAGTCTACATCAGAGCTGGGGCTAATATTAAGGAATTAAATTGCCTCCATATGCTCAGGACTTATACAATTACAAAACTCTACAGAAACACAAGAATGCTTGAAGAAATATTCATTGTTGATGCTTTGGCTCAACCAATATAATAAAAATTAAATTATGATGCTAATCTGATTTACAAATTTATAGTAAATCTATTAGTGAGTTAACAGCACTAGACAAAAAAAATCACGTATTTAGTTCTCTTGACTCCTATGTTTGAATTTCACAGTTTCTAAGCCTTTCTGGTCTTTTCATCAGGAAACCTTAGAAGTCCTCTTTCATTAAGGATCCAACTTCCCCCTGTAGAATTATACTCAGCTTTTCTGGATAAGTTATTCTTGGCTGTAAGCCTATATCTTTTGCTTTCTGGAATATCATGTCCCAAGCTCTCTGCTCCTTTATGGTGGTGGTTGCTAAATTAAGTGTGAACCTGATTCTGGCTATTCAGTATTTGAAATCTTTCTTTCTTGCTACTTTAGTATATGGGGTGGATCTTACATGAAAGACATTTGGAAAGATATGGATGAGAAGGCGGAGAGGAATATATTCACACTAGTTTAAGTCCATCAAAGTGTAAAATGTTATTTGGATATTCATTGTTAAAAATTATAGCAAATGAAGAAAGATGGATAGTCTTATACCTGAATCTTTTGCTATACTTACTCTAGCTATGTGACCCATGTCTATTTTCTTTCAAGTTTCCATCAATACCTTTTGGGGTGGGAGGTGGGTGGGAGGGGGAGGGCAGTGATTATCAGACAGTCTCAATGTATTCATGTGCTTAAAATGCTGAAACTAAAAGTGTTGTAAATGAAATGGCATGGAAGTGAACTGAAGTGAAGATGGCAAAAGATGAAGAAGTACAGACAAGCTTCCCAATACAACTCCTCCTGTCCCTGTTCATTCTGCATCAATTCATACAAGTATTTTCAGCTTTCTCTAAAATGATGCCTTATTTATTACAATGCAATATTCTACTATATTAACATACTATAATTTGTTCAATCATTCCCCAACTGATGGATGACTACTTTTGTTCAAGTTCTTTGCTACATGGGGTGAATTCTTCCTCAAGCAAGTGATTGATTAAGTTAGAAGAGATAATTTCAAATACTGAAATTGAAAAGCTTTTGCACTATCAAAATTAGTGTAATTAAGATAAAGGGAAGAATTTGACTGGGGAAAAAATTGTTGTACTAAATATTTCAGATAGGGGTTTGATGCCATTGTCCAATACATGAGTGTCAAAGGAAATGAACAAATAATTCTCAAAGGATGAATTATAAACCATTAACTACCATATTAAAAAATTACAAATAACTAGTAAGAGAAATGAAAATCAAAACAACTCTGAAATTTTATCTTACATACAAATTAGCAAAGATGACAAATGATGCCAACAAGTAATGCTGGAGTCACTGTGGAAAGACAGGCACACTAACGTACTGCTGGTGAGACTATGAATTGGTCTGACCATTCTAGGAAACAACTATCAAGCCCATTCACTCTGACATAGAGTTTTTACTGCTAAGAATAAAGAAGATGATACCTCCTTTCTTTGTAGATGTGTGAGACTACACATGTGAAACACTGCATAAAGTGTCAGACTTTCCTGAGATGCTGGCTGGTTTTGTTGAACTGTCTCTTTTTCTCTCCTCCCTGTCCTCCCCCGCCAATTCCATGTTATTGTTATAAAGGATACCTCTCTGGGAGAGGGAAAGGATACCTGGGAAATGTGATTTAAAAACAAAAGACATCAATAAAAACTTATTTTATAAAATGTCATCTATGAAAGAGAACTGGATAATCTTTCCATCAAAAGGAAATTATTTTCTGAATCTATAAAGGACATCTTCCAAACCAATGGAAAATGATACTTTTGTAAGCATGACTCCTTTTCTTATACCTCATACAATATGAATGCTAAGATAATAGAGAACTTTTTTTTTTAGCAGTTTTCTATCAGAAGTTTGGATTATTTTAACATGTATATGTAAACAACCTTCTAGTTAAAGGCATTTTCCATGTATGATACTTAGTATATCATAGAGAATACAAAGGATACAACTCCTGATTACAAAGGAACTTCTCTTTGGTAATCCTGACTACAATTTACTTGTTATGCTTTCAATGTCACCCAAAGTAGGTTCCTCATTTCCACCTAATGCTAGTATTAATTTAACAGAAAGGCAACAGGATATAGTAGATAAATTGCTGACCGCAAGTCAAGGAGAAGTTCAAATCCTATTTCTGACAGCTCGGCTTTGTAAAAAAACATCATGGCCAAGTCACTTAATTTCTCTGAGCCTCAAGCAACACACTAAAAATCCTGCTGGCTTAGGTACAGAGAGGGAAAGATCTATGGTGGCATGCTATGAGATTATGACATAGAGATTTATGTCACCACTTCTCCTAAAATAGCAGAAATAATTTTAAAAGGCATGACCATGTGTTCTACACCAATGAAATCAAAGATAACTGACATTGACATAAAGAAGATTAGGAAAGGGCTCTTAGTACTAAGACGGTGTCTGGGTAGTTGGGGTGGGTTATCTAATTCATGATTAGTTTGCTGCACACAAAGAGGACAAGAAAATTCAGTGACAAAACATTTATAAAGCCCTATTCCTTAATTTTTTCAAGAAAAAAAATTCCAGAGTCTTTAATATTTCATAAGTGCATCAAAAAGATTCTTTTGGTATAATTCAAGGAATTAGGTCCTAGTTCAGAAGATCTGAAGAAGATCTTATATTTGAAAATCTGGATATTTTTATCAAACTAAAGTAGAGGGGACTGGTGTTAACTCTTCCATTTTAATGATCTCATTCTCTAATAGATGAAAGGAATCTGGAAGCAACCTAATGTTACACAGTTTTTAAACAATGTTTATTATTGGTTTCTCATGTCATTTCAACAATAATTTCTGCTATTTGACAGAAGGAATTGAAAGAATAATACTTACATCATTTACTAGATTCTGATGCTAAGCATCAAGCTATTTAATCTCTCTCTTTCTTGCTATACTGTTCATATAATTGTCGATGTTTCAGTTTAAAATTTCTTGACTTCTAGCTCTTGCTGAGTTATGCAGATAACAGAGAGAAATAATAAAAATCTTAATGATATCAACAAAAGACTCAAGCAGAAATGAAAATATTAATATGGAGATTTTTAATTACAACAGACATCTCCCATTTGATTCTCACCATATTCCTTTTCATAGCTTCTCTTTCTGTTCTCCTATGTTTATTTTTATACAACTATACTTCATTTACTACTCACAGATTCTCACTACTTGTAATGTATACAACACAAAAGTGATTAAACCCACCTCTTCTCCGCCCCCCAAATCTAACTATTTGCTAAGAGCCTTGCCAGGTAGGATGTTGAAATTAAGAACTTTCACATTAACCACAGTATTTTCATAAAAATCTCTATAGAGAACAACTTTTAAGTTCTATTAACACTATAATAACAGCGATGCATGAAATTTAATTTAATTTTTTGTTGCAAAATATTTTGAGCTTCTGGTATAAGAATGTTTCTCACAATTGCCTCCCTTTTTATTTGTGTGATGTAAATATGAGTTTACCTAACGGAGAAATTGGCTTAAAGGCACAATCTAAAGATCTGGAAATGTTGATTGCATAGCACACCATTGAACACAATTATAGCTTCCTTCATCATTAACTCCATTTTTAATAGAATCATCTTTCACAGGAAATTTCTTTAACATGGCCCTAGAAGTTAGAGAGTTGATGGCAATAATTACTTTTTAAAAATTGAATATGTAAAATGATGTTAGATTTCCTGCTGTGAACAACATTATCTTCCTGGTACATCTGGTGCATAATTTGGTGGATGGATCACAAATTTATTTTAAAAAATTCTATTACTTTTGGACAGCCTCATTAAAACTTCACTTTTTAAACTTGCTCTTTGCACTGACTTTTAATACAAACTTATGATTAAATAATTTTGAACATGCTTCGATATATTTGAACTACAGATATAACAAAACCTGTAGATCTATTCAGTCATCATCATTACCACCCTGTCTTATGGTTAATCTGCCTGGGTTTGCTGCCATAGTTTTCCCCGACAGCACATACAGTATGGTACTTATAGCAAAGTGTGGTCCCAATAATACAAAGTGGAAGTTGATTGGGACCCAAAAAAAAAAAGGCAGGGGGGGAGGGGTATGAGATAGTACTCTATGAGTATCTGGAGAAAGGAAAGAACTCTTGACAGCTGGGGTGATCAGGGAATGCTATATAGAGGAAAATGGCACCTAAGTTGATCCCTTGAAGAAATGAGGAGGTTGTAAGGAAGCCAGGCACAATTAGGAATGCAGAATGTGTGAAGAAGAATGAAGGTGAAGCAAGGCTAGAAGCGCTGGAGTGAGGCTAAGCACCTGGGGCTTTCTCATCCTCCCAGCTAGGATTCTCTCCACAGCTCCCTCTGGCTTTCTGGCTCCCTTTTATGTGCGGTATTCCCTCATTATGATGTAAGCTCCTCGATGGCAGGAATTGCTTTTCTATTTGCTAGCATTTGGATCCTAAACAGTTGGTGCAGTGCCTAGAACACAGTGAGCACGAGCATTTAACAGCTGGCCTAAGGCCTTTGCTTTTTATCCTAGAAGCAAAATGAAGCCACGAGAGGTTTTTGAGAAGCAGGCTAACATTATCAGACCTGTGCCACAGTATTTTGGTAGCTAGCCAGCCAGAAGAAGACGGACCCAATAAAGGAAAGAAAGACTGGCTGAGGAAAATCAATTAAGAGATTTGGTGAGAGAGGCTCCAAGTCTAAAGCAGAAGGACCACAGAGTGAGTAAAGAGCATGGATGAGCTAGATGCTGTGGGGGAAGAATTCGTGGGACTTCGGAACTGACTGGATACAAATGGGTGAGGCAGACGAAAAAGTCTGGAAGAGCACTAAGGTTTTAGCCTGGGCTATTAAGAGGGTGGTGGTCCCTACAGCAGAAATAAGCAAGTTAGGGGGAAGAATGGATTTCAGTGGAGGGAGGACAGAGTTAGGTTTTAGGCATGCTGATTGTGAGATTGCCTACCAGATATTTCAAAACAGAAGTCTCACAGGCATCTCAAAACATGTCCCAAAATTAAGCTACATTGGAAAGAGATGAGGAATAAGAAGGTGGTAAGAAAGTCAAAGTAGTGAATACAGATGACACTTTTTAATTTAAAAGGAGAGAAGATATAATAACTTGTGGGTAAAGCAGATTCAGTTCAAGTAAAGATTTTTTTTTTTTAAAGATAAGAAGAGACCTCAGCAGTTCCATTCAATTCAATGAACATTTGTTAAACACCTACTATGTGCCAGGCACTGTGCTAAGCACTAGGTTTACAAAAAGAGGCAAAAGACAATCTTTACTCTCCAGGAGTTTATAATCCAACTCAGGGGAGGAGTGACAATATGCAAATAAATATATACAAACCTATATAAAGGATAAATAGGCAATAATTAACAGAGAGAAGGCACTGGGGAAGACTCCCTGTAAGAGATAGGATTTCACATCTTAAAAGAAGCCACCAAGGAGGTCAGTCGTCAGAGTGGAAAGAGAGCATTTCCAGGCATTGGAGATGGATAGCCAGAGAGAATGCTCAGAACCTAGAGAGATGAAGTCTATGGATCCCATCTTAGAATAAAGTTCTCAAATGCATAAAATAAAATACACTGGATTACAATGAAAACTTGTACTGAAAGAGCACTCCAAAAAGTTTTTTTAAGTAAATATATGGATTCTAGTTTAAGTATTCCTGGGTTAGAAGCTGAAGAAGGCAGATTTTGGTTCTATTTAAACAAATACTTCCTAACAACAGGATATACAAAAAGGAGAATAGACGACTTCAAGAAATAGTAGAGATCTTTAAAAAAAAAAAAGATGAATGACCATTTTGGGGGGATGAAGTTAGTAGAGAGGATTCTTACTCAGATAAAGACTGAACTAGAGTAAATGAGGTTGCTTTCAATTCAGATTCTGTGATTCTTGTTCACGTTTTTCCGTAAACCCTTGACAAAAGATCTGCTCACCAACAACTGCATGCCAGGCTTAGGCATTAGCTCTTCAGGGCTGCTTACTACGTGTTCCCTGAACTGAGTTGTTATTTCCATCTGCAAAAAACGTCCTTGGCCCCTTAAAGATTTAGAGCTTCTTTTTTCTCTGAAAGCTCCCCCAAATCTATCTTCCCAAGGCCTGCCAATTAAAAATGATTTTTCAATCCTCAAATTTCCCATTGCACATAGTTTCAACCCTCACATTACCACAATCTACCTTGTGTTAGAGTTATTTGAGTATATATTTTTTCTTTCATCACCTTTAGATTCTAAGGTCCCTGAGGGATGTGTCTATGCCTTACTTTATCTTTGGATCACTGCCACTTTAGCTAGTATCATACACATTTTTACTTCCAATGACCTGTGATCTCTTTTTTTAAATTCAATTTTATTTTATTTTCAATTCTAAATTCATGCCCTCCCAACTCCCCCCATCCACTGAGAAGGCAAGAAAAACAAAACCTGTTATAAACATGTATAGTTAAATGAAACCAATTCCCACATGAGCTATCTCCAAAAAGACAGAAAGGAAGAAAAGAAAAGAATAGATGCTTCAATCTGTATTCTGAGTCCATTAGCCATCTATGTGGAGGTGGACAGCATCTTTTATCATGAGTCTTTTGGAACTAAGGTTGGTTATTAAGTTGATCATAATTCCTAAGTCTTTCAAAGTTGTTTATCCTGACAGTAATGTTGTCATTGTACAAAATGTTCTTTTGGTTTTGCTCACTTTACTTTGCATTAGTTCATACAAGTCCTCCCAAATTTTCCTAAAATCCCCTTCATCATTTCTTACAGGATGATAGTATTCCATCACCTTCAAATACCATAATTTGTTAAGCCATTCCCCTATCCAAACTTTCCAAATTACACTAGTAATGCTTTATGTAGAATTTGGCTTTGGACTGAGTTGTAAAAAAGGGGTATATCAAATAGAAAGGTTTTGATGATATCACCTTTACTGTAATTAGGTCAATAGTATCAGGTCATCAGAGGTAACACTGAAGATGACACCACAAACACATTTTAAAGAAATGTTGCATTCAATTAAGCACCAAGGAATTATATTCATATTATCACTAGAGAGCATGATCTTTTCACAAACTATCATATTCATTCAAATATAGATCATAACCAGACTTAAAATGAGTTATTTTTAAAAGAAAAAATAGAGGTATGAGTTGAAGAATAACACTGATTATTAGGCTGCATTTAAGTTTCATACAAGACAGGTCTGGGGAAAATAGGAAGTTTATATTCAGACTAATATATTATGGTTTCTACATCTGCTCTATCTAAAATATACCAAGAAGATAGAGCAGGCAAAATGAAGACATACAAGGTTTACTTACCACAGTCCTCTGTTTGTTGGGCAGGAAGACTCTAACAATAGGTTTTTGTGGTGACTTAGGGTTGCTTCTTGACACATCTGTGGGATTCTGAAAAACTGCAAGAGATGAAGGTGCCACTGAAAGGCTAGAAGAAGAAGAAGATGTAACTGTGTCTGTTGAAGCTGAGCTAGAAACAGAAAAATCAGTTCCATTCCCCATGGACTCTAATAATTGTTGTTCCCGCTGTTGAAGTGCATCTAGCTTGCTGGTGTACTCTTCATAGGCCTACAAAGAAAAATAGAATTGAATATTTAATCTTGAGTTTGCACTGGTTGTTCAAAGGAAGTCTCAAATCTAAGGTTCTGATCACAGTACATTTATTGGAATCAGGTCAGTAAGATTAGGTCAGTAATTAGAATGTAGCTATATCAGAGTAATCTTCAGTCTTTAAAGAGTCAAGAAGTAGGTTCATGATATATTTCTTACTTTAAATGAGTAAACCTTGTTACAAGGTATACCCTGGTCCTGAAAAGCCCCACCTTTTATATACACACTAAATTAGTCTTTTAACCAAAAAACAGTTCTCTGGAAATATCCCATAAATCTCATAGACATGATCTGCTCCTCCTATTTAATCCTGAGTCCAACTCATTTCCATTTGTACAGTCTGTCCAGGATTTACATACATATAGTCTCTATAGTTTGTCCATCTATGTCAATTAAGATAATAGGCATTCTTCATCAACTAAGTTTTTCCAGTTTGAATGGTTAGGCCAACTGAAACAATTATTTTCAAAGACACTAAAGATCTATTAGTTGCTAAATCTGATAGCTCCTTCTCAGTCCTAATCTTTCTTGACTGGTTTACCGCATTTGACACTACTGAACACCCCTCCTCTTCGACACACTCTTTTTGCTCGATTTTCTTGATACTGCTATTTCTTGGTTATCTTCCCATCTGCTCATCCACTCAGCTACTTTTGTTGGCTCATTCAGCCACATTATTCCTTTCTATGTGTGGGTGTACACAAGAGTCTATGCTAGGTCCTCTTCTCTTTCTACATACTTTCTCTGAATTCTCTTGGGTTCAGCTATCATCAATAGTCTCTCAGACATTTCCATCTAGATATCCTACAGATATTAAATACATCTAAAAAATCCCTCAGCACTTATGCTCCCTACCCCCACCCCTCTTCTGAACTTCCTTTCTTATGCTGTGGACAACACTATCCTTTCTAATCAATTAGGTTTAAAACCTTTGAGTCTTGCTAAACTCACTCTCTTCCACCTTCCATACCCAATCAATTGCCATGTTTTGCTGATTCTACTTCCAAATCTCTCTATTTAAATATACACCCTCATTCTAATCTCTTTTGTGGGCCTACTTCATTACCACTATCCTGGATTATTACAATAACCTACCTTCTTTCAATCTCTCCCCTCTCCAATGCACTCTATGCACCAGGAAAGAGTAGCTGCCAAAATCATATATTCCTAAAACATTGTTCTGACCATGTCACTCCTAACTTACTTGTGTTTACTTGAAGGCAGGAACCACTTTGCCTTTTTTCCCTTAGTGCCTAGCACAGGCCCTGGAATGTCCTCAAATCGACATATGACCTTACTGACATGGATGATCTCTCTAAAAGTCCCAATCACAACTCTTCTAAGCTTGCCTAGTCTGTGTAACACTTGTCCATGACCTCCTTTAATTTCAACAGAGGCGACTAGCCCAGTGTGGTAGGGGCTTTTCTTTCTCTAAGTATCATTAAATTCTATTGGAATATAAAGGTTGTCCACTGGTTATTTCTCATCATCACCACGTGACCATTTTACCTTTTTTTTTGATCATATATTTGGTGACATACTTTACCCATTTCTTCTTCATAGTTACCCAGGTTTCTAGCCTCAGAGTGAGACTCAACTCTTCACTCTTCCTTACTTTCTCATACCCAATCAGTTACAAGTCTTGTTGATTCTGTGCCACAACATCTCTTTCAATCTTTCTGCCCACTTAAACCTTATTATCAGTCTCCCTGGAACACTAGTCTTTCAATTGGTCTTCCCATTTCCAGGATCTTCCATCTGCAATCCATCCTCTACAGAGCTGTCAAAGTGATAATCCTAAAACATGGATCTAACTGTAAAACTCAGCTGCTTAAAAGACACCAATGGTTCCCTAATGCTTCTACAGTAAAATACAAATTATCGCTGTTTAACTTTTAATGTCCTCTCAAATATGGCTCCAGCCTACTTTTTCAGACTGATTATATCTTATCATCCTTCAAGCACTCTACACTCCAGCCAAATTCCAAGTTCAAACATGCTGTTGGATATATACAATATTCCATTTCTTGTCTCTGCCCCTGCACATAAGTCATTCCCAATATCTGTAATGGACCTCTTCCTCACCTCCACCACCTAACATCTCTAGCTTTCATCACAATTCAACTCAAGTATCAATTCCACCTGAAGTGTGAAGGCATGGACGTGAGACCATTTTGGATCTCCTGGAAGCTAGTATCTACCCCAAGAGTACTTTTTAATTACAATGTGTGTATGTATATAAACATATATACACAATGTGTGTATGTGTGTGTATGCACACACATGTATATATACACACACATACATGAATAAAATTTAGTTTTATGTGTACATTTATTTCTGGCTTACAGAATATACATTCCTGAAGGGTAAAATCTGTCCCAACTCTTCCCCCCCACCCCTGCCCTCCCACTCCCACAATTGTAGCACAGCGTCTGGCACATTTTAAGTACTTAATCAATGCTTTTTAATAATCTGTTATTATCTGTTACATTCTGCTCACACTCACCAAGCATCTCTTCATTGTACTCTTAAGTACTCTTTTTTGACTGTTTGGATATCATTGTGTTCTACAACTTAAACCCTTATAACAATTCTGGGTAAATAGTGATGTTAAAAAGATGGGGCTTTTTTTTTCAGGGAGAAATGTGGGGTCACTGAAGAAACTTGACAGTTTCTCCAAAACTGTTCAGCCTTCTTACCTCCTCCTGTTTAATGTTGGGTTCAACCCATTATCCATTTGCACTAACTTTTCAAGATAACAAATAACAATGTCTGATCTCTATATAGGTTATCCATCTAACTATGTTGCAGTTTAGAAAACAAGTATTCTCCATCCACTTGGTTTTTCCTGTGTTGATGATTAGGTCAAACTTTTTTGAATGTTTACGGATCTCATTCAGGACACTTTGCAATGTTCTAGAGCTTGATACAATCATCACTGGGTCATCTATTAACAAAAGCATAAGGAAGGCCATCTACAGGGAAATCCTCTCCAACCTGAACTCATTCAAATTTGTTCATATTAATAGCAAATACCTTGAGCAATCACATTAAGTTTCCCTGTTTAATGTCTGATCTTCTAATAATGACCAGATGGTTATTGTTAATTTAAGGAATTTTGCATAACTGGAATGTAAACTGGGATGCAGTTTGTCTGGGCTTAATGATAAATTCAAATGAGGTCTATCCTTATTATCTTCCCCATTCATCTTAGGTTTCAAATCCCCATAAGACACTTTTGTTCTGTGCTTTCTGATCCAAAGTTCTTTCTCCTTGGCAGGGATGTTAGGAGCAAAATGAGATTTCAAAAGCTCTGCCTTCTCTGATATACATTATCATCATACCATTCACCTTGATCAGGGTACTATACACCCACATCCCTCAGGTTTCTACATATCTTCACCATATCTTTTAACGGGCAGAGTAGTATAGTGCAATATTGGACTTTTAAGTCCCTAGGGTTTAAATCTCCTCTCTGACATTTACTAGCTACATGGTAGTTATTGTCACATCCAATTCTTTATTAGTTCATTTGGGGTTTTCTTGGCAAAGATACTGGAGTGGTTTGCTATTTCCTTCTCCAGCTACATTTTACAGATGAGAAAACTCAGGCAACTTTTCACAAAGCTAATAACTATCTGAGGCCAAATTTGAACTCAGATCTTCCTGACTCCAGGCCCAGCACTCCACTCCACTGTACCACCTAGCTACCCACTACCAGCTGGATGACCATGGGCAAATCACAACCTCTCTGAGTCTCCACTTCCTCATCTATAAAATGGGGATATCACCTGTTACATCTATTTCACAGGACTATTATGGCAATCAAACATTAGCATGTCTAGGAAATGGTCTCTCAACTTTAAACCTCTCAATATCAGCTGTTACTTTTACACACAGTGCCTGGCACTTTATGCATTGATACACAATCAATGCATAAAGATAGGTATCTTTACCTATCCTGTTATTTAGAACACAGTGTACTCTTCCAGAGGCCCAGTCTATTGATGGATTCCATCCCACTAATGCTCAGAGATGCTAATGAAGACAAGCTAGCGGTGATCTTAAGCCACATTGATTTCAGGGGCAGGTCTGAATAAGAAGCAAAGGCAAACATTTATATGATACCTTCACATCAATTAACAGTAGGATATCATTCACTAATTGTCATAGAATAAACTATTCTGTAGCAACTCCACGCTATATTTTAGTAAGGTTACAAGAATGATTTGAGTTTCTTCCAACAAACGTTCTCTCATTTGGGGGAATTTAATCTATTCTGTTACTCCATTCATTCAATATATAAAGTATTCTAAGGTGACATTGTATGATGTTATCTCTTTTCATTATATCCTTGTAGAGTTCTGCAATTTGCCCAGCTT
Organism: Phalanger gymnotis; assembly: GCA_028646595.1. Classification (NCBI taxonomy): domain Eukaryota; kingdom Metazoa; phylum Chordata; class Mammalia; order Diprotodontia; family Phalangeridae; genus Phalanger; species Phalanger gymnotis. The sequence goes on along the minus strand of CM053623.1, from coordinate 83,643,858 downwards.
CTTGCAGAAAATGTCTGGTCAACTGAATGAAGCTCTTTCTGAGGAAGGGAAAGAGGAATAAGGTAGCAGGATGAGTGAAGTGGCAGAAGGGAAAGAAAGAAACTGGGAATATGGACTGTGGGGAAGGGGAGGAAGGTAAGGGGGAAGGAGAGCAGAAGAGGAGATGAACAAAGGAAAAAAGAAGAAAGAGAGAAAGAAAAAGGGAGGAGGAAGAAGTATGAGGAAAGAAAGAGAAGATTGCACCATGAGGGAAAAAGAAAGATGGAAAGAAAAGTGAAAGAAAGAAAAGTGGGGAAGAGGGAAAGGAAAGAAATGGAAACGAGGGAAATGAATAGGGGAAAGAAGAAAAAAGTAGAAAGAACTATAAGAGAAAGAGAAGGAAAGAAAGGTAAGAAGTAAAGAGGGAAGGATTAGGGCAATAGAGGGGAAAGGAAGGAAAAAAGGATGCAGAGAGGGTAAGAAGTGGTAGAAAAAGTATCATTCCTATACTAAGTAAATATCTTGTATGCTCTTGTTTTTAAATGTAAAAGTTCTTTTTTAAATAGATATTTTCCACTTCTGGAATATGTTCCAATTCTGAACGTTTTTTGTGTGTGTTTCTATGAAGAGTGGCACCACAATATAGTGAATACAGAGCTGATCTTGAAGTCAGAAAAGACTAAAGTTCAAGTCTACCTGTGATACAGACTAGCTCTGTGACCAGGGGCAAGTCACCTAAACTTTCATTGCCACAAATAACTATTTAATTCAATCCAAACATTTATTAAACCCCTATGTCCAAGACTCTAATGTTATAAATTACAAATGAATTGCCAATATGTATCAGTATAAGGTTTTCCAACACCGAGTTTCCTTTATTCATTAAATGCTCAGTCTGGATATTCCCCCCTCCTGTGCATTTGAGAACTTTATTCTGAGATGGGACTCATAGGCTTTATCAATAATTGATTTTAACTATCTGTTAATTTTTGGGAAGCTAGGTGGTGCAATGGATAGAGTGCTGGGACTGGAATCAGGAAGACAGGAGTTCAAATCTGGCCTCGGAAACTTATTAGCTATGCAACCCTGGGCAAGTCACTTAACCCTGTTTGACTCAGTTTTCTCATCTGTAAAATGAGCTGGAGAAGGAAATGGTAAACCACTCCAGTATCTTTGCCAAGAAAAGTGCAAATGAGGTCATGAAGAGTCAGACACGATGCAAAAACAACTGAACAACAACAACAAATCTATGGATTTACTACGTAAACCTCAACATATTTTTGATTTTCAAAATTTGCCTTCTTTTTGTTTTTGTAATGGTTTACCTTAAGGCTCCTTATATAAAGCTCACATTTAGTTTTTTTTAAAATTTGCAATTTTTTCCTCAATAAAAGTTAATTTAATAAAATCTTGCTGGGTTAAAGTGAAAGTATACATGTTAAAAATTTTTTATAAACTGCTTAGAGCTAACTAAAACCAGGAAGTAGTTTTTCTTTTTTTTTTGTTTTGTTTGCTTATTTTTATTTTTAATATGTTTAGTTTTCAGCATTGATTTTCACAGGCGTTTGAATTACAAATTTTCTCCCCATTTCCAACCCCCCACTCCAAGATGGCGTACACTCTGGTTGCCCTGTTCCCCAATCTGCCCTCCCCTCCGT
>CM053623.1:83621244-83641721 GCA_028646595.1 Phalanger gymnotis | reverse complement strand
TTTGTTGTAGGCTCTATGACTTTGTTGACTTCTTCTGACTGTATGTTTTGGTCTTCTTTGTCACCAAAGAAAGATTCCAGAGTCTGAGACTGAATCTGGGTGTGTTTTCGCCACCTGGACATGTTCCCAGCCAACTTACTTGATCCTTGAGTTTTTCAGCGGGGTATGACTGCTTGTAGACTAACGAGTTCTATGTTCCAAGCCTGCGGGGATGCGCCAGCTCTGCCACAGCAGCACTCCTCCTTCCCCAAGAACCCCCTACCTGGACTGGGCTTAGATCTTCAGCAGGCTCTTTACTCCTGTTCTGATCAGCCACTTAATTCCTCCCACCAGGTGGGCCTGGGGCCAGAAGCAACTGCAGCTGTAGTTAGCTGCCCCACCTCCGCTGCCCCAGGGGCGGCAGCCGAACAGCAAACTCCCTGTCCCTGCAGCTTTTCCCCCTAACCTTCTCTGTTGTCTTCGCTGTTTGTGGGTTGAGAGGTCTGGTAAATGCCACAGCTCGCTGATTCAGGGCGCTAGGGCACACTCCTCCCGGTCTGGTCGGTCCACGCTGCCCACGCTGGGCTCTGCTCGGCTCAGCTCCCAGCTCTGTGCGGGACAGACCTTACCCAGAGACCATCCAGGCTGTCCTGGGCTGGAGCCCTGCTTCCCTCTGCTACTTTGTGTGTTCTGCAGTTCTAGAATTGGTTCAGAGCCATTTTTTATAGGTTTTTGGAGCGACTTGGTGGGGAGCTTAGGGTAGTCCCTGCTTTCCAGCCGCCATCTTGGCTCGCCAGTAAAGAGTGAATTCTAGGCACCGGGGATAGAGGAAATACAAAGACATGGAAATAGGAGATGGAACCGCATATATAGGAGAAAATAAATAAACCAGTTTGGCTAAACTTTAGAGTATACAAAGAGGAATAATATGGAATAGGGCTGGTAAGACAGACTGAGGCTAGACTGTGGAGGCCTTTAAATACCAAACACAAGTTTATATTGGATCCCAGAGGTAATAAATAGGAAGCCGATGGAGTTAAATGAGTAGGTCAGTGTCATACCAGCACACCTGTGTTTTAGAAATAATCACTTTGGCAGCTGTGTGGAGGATGGATTAAGAAAGGGAAAGGGAAAGGACCTGAGGAAGGAAGACTAATAAAGAGGCTATTCCAGCAGTCTAAATGAAAAGTGTAGAAGCCTTGAACTGTGTGGATGGTTTGGGTGAATTGATTTAATTTGGAATGTCTTAATGAATACTTAATAGAATTTTTCTATTTTTTCCTCTGCAACAGATGTTGCTGAATAGACTACAGGTATCTTAATGGTGGTCTTTTTTGTAAGTGCATTCAAGAGCACTGCTGTGTGAGATGACCCAATTGTTCTATGAATTCTTTTTAAATTACCTTTGGATGATAAATTAAAAACAACTCCTTTCTTTGCCCCTCTTAATTAGAACTGCCATCTTTCCCTCAGCTGAATATAAGCTCCTTGAGAGCACGGACTGCTCATTTCCCCAGGAGGTATCACAGTGCCTCAGATATAAATAGGTGGCTAATAAATGCCTGCCGAATGACTTTTCTGTTTAACCTTAACTTTCTTTTGTCTTCCATAATTTACAACAAGTATGTCAAAAATAATATAATTCCATTCCAGTGCTGTGTTTATTCTGGTCACTGGACAAAGATCTTCATAGGCAGAGTGACAACAACTAAGTTAATGTCTATAAAATGCGCTGAAAATTACAGTGTTTAGTACTGTTTGCTGCCATTGTCTTTTACTTTGCCACTGTCTGTCTGCAAGAGTGAAAGGACCCTACACAGGACTGAGGGCCATTTTCTATTTGTTTCTCGGATTGGAAGATCCCCCAAAACTCATCATCAACTGACCAGCTTATTGGTGATTAGTTCTTGAATATCTATGGAGGCTGGCACTGAAACACTGGAAGTCTTTAGCTAGGACTGAACTTGAAATCTTTCTGATAGGACAGAACTGCACAACTTGGCAGTAGGCAGGGGCCAAAATTAAAATAGGCTAAACTTCTTCAGGCCGCAAATAGGTTAGATTAGAGACAGACTGATGATGGTTGCTTGTTGTCGGTCACATGACAAACAGGGGAGTGTGCAGTAGCAACCTTACATTTTTCGTAGGCTACTCAAAATCCTTTGGTAGATAGCAAGCAGCCTATGGGCCGTATGTTGTGTAGGCCTATTGTAGGGCAAAATAATAATTATAATTATAAATGTTAACATTTATTTGGTATTCTGTGGTTTACAAAATACATATATTATCTCATTTAATCTTCACCAAAACCACAGAAGATAAAGATTTTTATTATTCTCATTTTACAGATGAGGAAACTGAAGCTAATGTTTATTTCCCCAAGGTCACAGAGCTAGTACGTGTCTAAGGCAGGATTGGCATTCAAGTATTCCCATTTCTAAGTCAAATGCTCTATCCATGACAGCACCAAGCTACCAGAGCTTGTCTATGCAACCATCAGATTAAAATTGGCAATATCTGTAATGACTTTTAGAACAAATTTTTCATCATCAAGCATAATGTATTTACTGCACTTGAACTTTTAACATCACAGTCCTAGATGTTCTGCATGCGGAATTGGAAATGGCAGTGAAGAAAACTAGACTAGAACAAATAGAGAGAGGACGTCTATGTTAGACATGACATTTGTAAGGGCATTGAGAAGACTGGTTCTCCAAGTAATCAATCAATCAATCAATCAATAAATGTTTATTAAGACCCTACTCTGTACCAACCACTTTGTTAGGTGGTGGAGAAAGAAATACAAACAATGAAACAATCTCTACTCACAGGGAATTTATATTTTAATGAGGGAGACAAGTACATATAAAATATATAAAGCAAAAGATTAATAAATACAAATATATACAAACTAGTTAAATACAGAATATCAAAGGCTTAGTTCAAAAAAACTTTTTACAAAAAGAAAAATGACTGAGAAAATATAAGTACCTGCCCATGTGTCTACTTTGTTTTCTTTGTAAAATCAATGAGAATAATGTATATAGATATCAAAGGCAGCCTTCATAAGGATATGAAAAGGGAATAGGAAAATTTTTACAAAAGCCATTCTACCTCTGATCCTGTCTTGTCAATGAATGACACTAAAGGCATAGAAATTACATGATTCTGCTGGTCTAATACTCATTAACTATAAAAAGAGATACTGCCTTAAATGCTTTTCCCTAAGAGGGTGCTTCTTGTGTACATCAAAATCATAGGAGATTCCCTAAAAAATAAAACAGATAACAATGTTCAACAATCATGATTATTAATATCAAGCAAGGCACAAAACAGGAAATCATATGCTTGACAAAGGTTATTTGTCACTGTCATGGAAAATATCTAGGGCAATGTCCAAATGAAAAAGGAATTCCCTACAGATGGTGAGGTATTCCAGATAAACTAGTTTTTGGTTAATGTGCCAATTCCATTTAGCCACAGGACATTACAAAGCCGCCTAAAAAATGATCCATAATCACTCAAAAGAGTTTGGTTTTAACTATACACACAGGATAAAGTGGGTAAGTAGATAAAGCATGCCTATTTCAAGACCATGATATGCAGTTTGATGGACAACCCACAGAGCTGGCCCATCAGGACATATACCTTCTTAGACACGCCAGATGGACAATGAGCTTGGCCTAGAACTGAACTGTGGGTTTTTCTGTTTTGTTTTTTAAAGAGAGGGGTGTGTGTGTGTGTGTGTGTGTGTGTGTGTGTGTGTGTGTGTGTGTGCGTGCGCGTGTGTGCGTGTGTGTTTTAAGAGAACTTCAAACTTCTTCCTAAAATAAACGCCAAATTTTGGTGATGCTGCACAATTAAGTCAAGGAACGTAACGTCCAAAGAAATTAAAGCTGAGTGTCTCCCAAAGGGCAATAGATACACACATACATACATACACATACATACATACACACACACACACACACACACACATATAGTGGGCACGAGAAGGCTGCAACATATCACCAATAAAGAACTGCCCAGAAACAGCATGAAATATATGATCTGAGAAATGCAAAATCCAAAGTGAGGGCATGGTCAAGAACATGGTACTACTGTTCCATTGGTTAAGATCAATAAATAGCTGAACCTGCAAACTCTCTTACAGAGGTTTTAAAGAGGAATATGGAAAAGAATCATGGAATGAGAAAGCAACTTAGAGATAGCACCCACAACAATGAGACTCCCAAATCTATTGAAGTATCAAAATATGCTATGTTTAGTCTATAAAATATCCAAATATACTCATGTAGTCTGTCACTCCATCATCATATAGATATGTCATGTGAATTCATACAAATTTCAAATGGGCCCTTCCTCCTTTTGCCTTAACAATATTTGTATTAATATTTTACTGACTCTCTAGTCAGCTTCTCACAATCAGTACTCCAAAGCTTCTTCGTTCACCTCAAATCATCAATCGCAGACACAATTCATTCCCTGAATATGACCTTGCTCATCAAGTTCTATTGATTCTTCCTTCTCTGTGTTAAAGCTATAGAACCATGAGAGTGTTAAAGAACTTCAACATGATGTTCAATTTCCAGAAAATGAAAGCAAACTCTTCTACAACATTATTGATAGGTAGACATCTGGCCATGACTGAAAACTTCTACTAATGGGAAACTGATCAACTCATGAGGCACATTACACTCCATTTTAACACTTCTAATTGGAAAGTAATTGTTATTATAAAGGAATTCCTTACACTGAGTCAAAATCTATCCCCTTGTAATTACCACTAACTGATACATGTTCTAGTCTTTATAGCTATACAGAAAGGTCTTGTCTCGGCCTAACCAATTGCCTTGCACATATTAGGTACTCTAATAAATGCCTAAATTAAATCTATGCTGTTTACTCTCCCCACCTCCAGTCTTGTCTTTTCTAGATTTCAACAATTAATTGTTTTCCTTATACCAGATTCTCCATTTTCATTCTCACTGCTGCCAGCTATCAGTTAACTTTATCAACTCTTACCAGAATACTTTGTTTACTGGCCTTTCTCTTCCAGGCTTTCTGATATCTTCTTTATTCACACTAAAGTTAACCTTCCAACAATCCCACCATGATGGCATCACATATGACCTAGTACCTAGTCTACACTCCTTCCCTATCCCATCTCCCAAAAATGAAGCCCTCAAAAGTGAAATCCAGGGCTGCCATTCTGCGGCTTCAAAAGTTTCAATCACTCCACACTGCAAAAAACTCCACATTGCAAAAAATCTGAAGTCAATATTTCTTAGCATGCCATCTTTCAAAGTGAGCTTCCCTTATTCCCTTCTACCAATAATGTATTCTAGCTAAACTGGGCCATCCAGGAGAGCCAGGGTCCCATAGAGAAAAGAGCATGTAAAATAGAGTCAAGAGATCTGGTTTCAAATTCTTGCTGAGAAATTTATGTATGACTCTGAGTAAATGATTTAATCTAAGACTCAGTTTCTTCATCTATGAAACCAAAAATAACAATATTTGTATTACATTTACCCCACAAGATTACTTTGAAGAAACAGCCCTTTTCAAGGCTGCTCACTCATTTTTGATATCCATCTGATTCACCTCTCACCTATGGCTCCAAGAAGCTGTAGGATGCGCCATGGCCACACCCTGGGAAGCCCTCTTGGCAGACAGGCTAAACTAGGTTGAGGTTGAGTTAGGGGGCTGTCTACCACAAGCATGTGAAGACTGGGATGAAGCACAGAATGGGCAGATGAGAACAATTTGTTCCAACGGTCATAAAGGCAGCTAAAGCAGGCACTATGGAGTGCTTAGAGCTTGAACAGAACATCAAAGACACCAAGGTCATCCAATGCATCCCAAGCCACTGCAAGTTGTCTTGACTTTGTCTTGCCACTGGATTTCAATGTCTCTGAAAGAGAAACTGAGGCTGACAACTTTGTGCAACTGTGCCTCGCTTAAATCTAATTCACACTCAAGTTGAAAGACATCACCCCATGATATCATTGGTCCTCTTCATAAAAGGATAAACAACTTTGAAGAAATAACTCATGCATATATATTGTTTTAAATTTTACAAAGCACTTTCTTCATTCTAAAATTTACATTGATATATCTGCAATCTCATTCCCTCTAATGGTACAGATTATAAACCTTTGATACCTCATCTTGTGTGACCAAAACTTTCAGTCCGTATCTTTCTATAAATTCTCCACAAAGAGTCCACTGGACTCTTGGGAACAAGAGCCTGAGAACATGACCTATGGCATCATGGTTATTGTAAACAGTAAAACAGCTCCCATGGGAAAATTTACATGTAACCTTCCACGTGACCATGGACCATCTCTTGGAACTAAGCCTTCTTCGGTTTCTATATAATATCTGGCTTTGCCTAACTGTGGTACGGAGTTCTGTCACTATCCTGCCCCTGACCCAGATTGGTCTTGTGAGTAAACTCCCCGCAATAAATACAACTATGCTGGCATAGACTGCCCTTCTTCCTTTGGTATATCAGTATCCTCTTGGAGGTGAGACCATTTGTCTAGACCCTTATAGTCTAACCAATGGATATATGAGCTATCAGTTCTCTCTCAACTTTCCTGGCATGAACATCCCCTTCTTTTCCAGTCACATATCTCTCCCATGATGTCCTACACAGCCTTCTCGTTGCTTTATGAGGTGATTTTTTTGGTTGTTCAGTCATTTTTCAATTGTGTCTGACTCTTCATCACCCCATTTGGGTTTTTCTTTGGAAAGATACCGGAGTGGCTTGCCATTTCCCTCTCCAGCTCATTTTGCAGATTTGGAGACTGAAGCAAACAAGGTTAAGTGACTTGCCCAGGGTCACACAGCTAGCTGTGTCTCAGGCCAGATCTAAACTCAGCAAGATGAGTTTTCCTAACTCCAGGCCTGGCACTCTATACACTGTGCCTCCTACTACCCATTATGAGGTGATACTGATCAAAATACGTCACCATATTTCTCCATAAGATTTTACAAACATTTTTATTTTAAATTGGCGTTACCTTTGTTATCTCATTTCAGTTGTCAAAGATAGTAACAATTTCCTGGCTGAGGTTGTTTCTATGTTCTTTTGATCTCCTTGAAGTAACTCATCTACTTCTTTGCAGAGACTGCATAGCTTAGACCAGTGGCTCTTAACATTTGTGTATCAGGGACCCTTCAGCAGGCTACTGAACCCTTCGGACCCCTTCTCAGAACAATGTTTATCATAGCCTAACCTATGCTTGATAAAAGCAATAATGGTTATTGTGATCACCACTGCTTTTTCTAGATATTCATAAACCATTTCTCTAATAGCACATTATAGAATTTTCCCAGAAATTGAAGTCAAGCTCAATGGCCAAAAAGTTCAGATTCCATTTGCTTGACTTTAAAAAAAAAAAAGGAAAAAACATTTGCCTTTGTTCAGTTCTGCACTATCTCTTTAGTATTCTGAGCATGGATGGTGGCTCAACAATCACTTCAGTACCTGAGACTATGGCTAACCTAGGACAAGTTAAAAATTCATTAAGGACAAGTAGCAGCTCTCTTTACTATTTCCTTAGTCATATTGTGTATCAGCTCCCAGTATGACAGTAGGATAAGACATTGGATTTGTGGTCAGGAGGACTTTGGCTCAAATCTCATCTCAGATACTTCTTAGCTATGTGACCCTGGGCAGGTCACTTAATCATTCCTTACCTCAGTTTTATCATTTGTAAAATGAGGTAGTTGGACTCAATGTCCTCTAAGGTCCCTTCCAACTCTAAATTTATGATCATCTGATCACATCTGTTTCATCTTTATTCAGTAAAAATAAAAATTGGACAAATCTATGTTCTCTCTGTTGTCAGTATTCATCCCATTCAAGCCAAGTGGAGATAGTATCTTTTCTTTAATTCTCTTTTCTCCAGCACTGTTTTTTTAAAAAATGAAACACTAAACTTTTTTGTTGTTCTTAGCTTTTCTCACCTGTCTCAGTTTATTCTAAGTTTTATCATTCTTGATATGCTTTTTACAGGATCATGACTATCTTTGCTTCCATCTTCTGAAATTTTCTTTTAATTCTCTCTTTGTTGGTAAGTTCCCTATGCATCTACGTTGGTCTCTTTTAGAAAAATTTCCTCTGTATTCCTCATTAGAACTATTTTCCTTTCATCCATTGTTACTTCTCAGTTTGCTCTATGGGGCCAAGTTGAAAACAAAGGCAAAATTATAAAAGGAGATTATTTTGTAAAGACTCACCTGGATATAGAACTATGGCATAGACTACAAAACAAACTAAACACATATGTTGACCTGCTAAAGCTGACAAAACAGGAAAAAAGTTATGAATAGGAAAAAAAAATAGTTATTGAGTATTCAAGTGCTACCTTTATACCTTTCAGGCCTCATTCTGTTTATTAACTCTAATCAGAAAATTTTAGTATTAAAAGGGGACTTAAAGTTCATCTAGTATATAACCTATTACTCAATTACAGAATACTGTTTATAACACCTCTGACAAATGTCCATTAAACTTTTGTTTAAGTACTCTCTAGAAAAAGAGAACTCACCCATGAAGAGGCATTGTTTCATTGTCAAAGATCTCTTAGTTGTTACAAAGTTCTTCCTTACCTTAAACTAAAGCAACCTGCCTAGAACTTTCACAGAACTTTCCTAAGTTTATTTTCTTTCACAAGACAAATGCTCAAATATTTTAAAGATAGCCAGTTTATCTCACTTGAAATGTGGTACTCACAATATCCCAGACTGGCTTTTTTGGTAACCACATGACACTACTGGCTCAAAATAAATTTGTGGTCAACTAAAACCTTCAGAATAATTTCACATCAAATGCTGTCAAGGTGGATCTGCCCAGCTTTTACTTGTGCAGTTTACTTAACAAAAAATGCAGGATGTTAAAAGTATACTTACTAAAGTTTATCTTGTTGCTTTTAATTCAGTGTTCAGAGATAATTTTTGAATATTTATCCTACATTATAATAAAAAGAGGAGTAACGCAGGCAAAGCAGAGACAAGTTTCTCTATTTCCCTGTTGGATTATCAGTTCATACTCAAGGTTTTTAGGTGAGTTTTCTTCCTTCTTACATCTTTGGTAATTTCAGGTTTTTCTCCTTATATTTCCCTATTGCTCACTTTCTGACTCCTTCTCCACTGATGGAGATTCCCAAGGAATTTTGAAACTGTCTTAGTTTCCTTCTACATTTAGGAATTCACTTTTCACTGGCCTCAGTCTCTGCCCCAAATGACTTTGGGGAGATGGAACTAGTATTAACTGGATGCCAGTTTCCTTTCTTTCAGGCCTGGTGGAGACCGTATACACAAAGACACCCTGTACCCCTTCCCACAGTTCATCAGTTCTCTGGCTGAATACTGCAAAAAGTACAGGCACTGCCTTCCCAGGCAGAGCATGCTTACTGCTTTCCTATACCCCCACCTCTTGTGCATGAAGACTACAGGGTAGAGTCAAATTCTGTTGCTTGGTGCTACAGAATCATGGGGTAACTGAAAAAACAAGAGAATATACTTTATGTTGGCAGAAGATACAAGGCTACAGTAATAGCAAGGGAATCAATGAGTGGATCCCACAGCATAAGTCAACAGGTATCCATTTTAAAGCATGAATTAGAGAGGTGAAAGACTGGATGAATATAAATAGGGCATTTATTAAGCATTTAATATGTGTCAACCACCATGCTTTCCATATGTTCTCCCCATTCCCTTGCTTTTGGGCTCTTTTTTGTTATTAAGCTGTTTCAGATGCTTGAACATGCCTCAAAATTGGCCTTCGGATAACTGGAGTTTTACTATATTTAGAAAATATTTTAAAGTAATTCATTCTAGAAATTTGCCAGATACTGATGTCAAATATAACCAGTTTATAGTTTACTGAATACTTCTCTAACATTTATTCATCTAATCTTAGGGCACCTGGCTATCAAATAATTCATGAGAGTTCAAAAAAATTACTTCAATTTCTATTAAAAAACCACCTATTTAATAATCTGTTCTAGAATTTTGTAGACAATCAAAACCGACCAAGAGTTTATGGAATCCACTTTAATCCCCCTTTTAAAATCTTGAACTTTACTCATCTTCAGTCCTGAAGTACCTTTACTGTTCTCTAAGATTCCCCCAAAATGGCTAGCAGCACTTAAATAGTCATCTATGCCAGTTCTAGGTTGCAATGTCTGGGCAAATTGGTGAGTATTTATATAATATATAAAATATTTTGCATTTATATAGCACATTAAGGTTTATGAAGCACCTAACATATAACATTTCACTGAATCCTCACAAAAACCCTATGATATTTTTACCCCCATTTTACAGATTAAGACTAAAGCTGAGAGAGGTTAAATGGATTGAGGAGATTCAAACTTAGGATATTCCTGATTCTAAGTCTACTACTCTGCCAACTGTACCAGACTGCCTGATACTCATTTGAGGCAACTAGGTGCTCTCTTTGTATTTCCTCACACCTTAGGTTTCAATTCCTTCTTAAATCTTGTGTTTTACTTCCTGTCTGAAGTCCATTGTCTTTGAAAAAAACAAAAGGAACACTTCTGGAAGGAACTGTGGCCTAAACCAAAGCTAACTGTCCAGCTATCATATACGTACTCTAGGAAAAACCTGAAATTCACATCAGATGGAATGATGATCAAGAAATACAATGAGAAATTACAGTGAGTACATTTTTTCACCCCAGAACTACACAAAAAGTCATCTAGAAGCCCACAGGGAACAGGAAATGGGGTCACCAGGAAATCCAGCGTTAGTCCACATAAAGAAGCCAGGAGTCTCTCAGCAGGACAAGAGATGGGCAAAAAGACATACCACAGCCTACAAAGCTGTGTCTAGAAGAGGCATGAGAGAACCACCTCATACTCCCCACCCCCACACAGAAAGCCCTAGAATGGTCAGAAAGCCTCAAAAAATGATAGCAGCCACCTAAGACACTCAGATTGGGACAGCCTATGTCCAGGGAGTCTAAAGAGTACACTAAAGATCCAGCACTTTGAACCTCAAAGATCCAGTAAGGACTAGCTTCAAGGAAATGTAGGTCAATACAGGAACCCAGATCAAGACCAAGCAAGGCTGACCATCAGACTCAAAGGACAGAACCTGGTCTTAGCTCAAAACTCTACTTCAAAAACTAGAATAGCTAAATAGATGAGGAAATAAAGGAAAACACTAACTGGCATCAAATACTATAGGTCTAGAGATCTCCCGAAGAATGAAAATAATTCTGTAACAAACGTAAGAGACTTGAAGGAAAAATTGCATTTTTCCACAAGAACTGTAAGAACACCTAGAAGAAATTAAGCAAGAACTAAAAAATGAAATAAAAGCCCTGGGAGGAAGAACAGAAGTAGAATAAATAGCTTCTAAGAGAAAATGGTAAATCTCACTCAAGTAACAGACTCCATGAAATCTACAAGAAAGTAAACAAAAATCAATGACTTTATGAGACAGCAATATTAGAAATCAAGATTGAAAAAAACAGAAGAAAATGTAAGTTATCTGATATCAAAAATAACCCAGATAATAGATCAAAGAGAGAGAATTTCAGAATCACTATACTTCTTGAATACTATAATTTTTTAAAAAGACCTGAATACTGTATTTCAAGAAATCATTATTATCACATCTATTAGAACCATAAAGGAAAGATGGATAGCACCTACCCATTATCTCCTGAAAGAAACCCTAGAAAATAAAGTCACAGGCACATAACAGCCAAAATCCAGAACTCCTACCTGAAAGAAAAAATATCATAAGCATTCAGAAAGATAATGTTCTAATACCAAGAAATCAAAGAAGGGAATCACACATGATCTTGTAGCTTCTACTAAAAATGAGTACACAAACATGAAAGAAAGGATGATGAAGCAGGCATCAGATGAAACTCACTCATCTAAAACAAAGGAGGAGGTTCTGGGTTAAGTGAGCAACAAGATAGAGGACTAGATATTTTCTCTCAGACCCCAAACTTCTTATACCTCTCCAAAACAGAAATTATCCACCAAAGATAAAGCAACTTCAGTTGTCTCTATGGTTTATGACACCTGGAATCCAAAGGACACGTATTCAGAGCTCACTCAGCACCCTCTCCTCCATCACCCAGTATGCCACCAATACAGAGGCTACACTAACTGACCCAAGGATATGACACAACTGACACATGGGATTGCAACAAAAACCCAAAGCCAAACCCTAGTCTCCCTCCCTCTTTTCAGGGCTGTGGAGATTTAGGCCCCAGGCTGCAGAAGTCTGCTTGGATCGCAACACCTCAGCAGCAGCATTCTGTATTGATCTTTGCAGGAAAGTAGAAAAACAAAGGAAAAGATTCAAGAAACCTGTCTGGGCTTGAAACAAGACCTTAAACCCACAACCCTACTGTACCATCTCATTCCCAGAGCCTAGAAGATCCAAAGTATAGAAATCAACCCCACAGCACAGCAGTTTGGTTCTCTAAGTTGACAATGCAAGGCCAGAGAACTGAGGAACAGAAGGAGTGGAGTAAGTCATAGAGAAAAGATGCCACTGGGGTGGTGGCTGGAGGAAGATGTGCAGCATCCCACTAAGCCTGAGGAAAAGAACATGCCATCCAGCTGAGGCCAGTTTAATCTTCCCAAAAATAACTTGGGGCAGACTGAGGCTGGTGAATACGAATTGCCGAAGTAGGGGAGGAGGCAGAGATGCTTCGAGATCCAGTCCCCCAGGGAAACCACTAACAATAGGGATAAATAAGGGGGGATGGTGGGAGGGACCTGAAATTACTTAAGATCCCAGGAAGAAAACTCAAAGACCATGACTACAAGCTGATAAACAAAGAAAACTTTAACAGAAAGAAATATGGCCTCCATATTTAGTAAACTAATTCAGGCATCTATGAATAAATACAAAACAAAGGAAAATGGTCTAACACTTGAGGTGGAATTTTAGGAGAACATGGAACTCCAACACACTGTTTCCAAGTGCTTTAAAGAGAAATGAGAATTATGAAAATAGAATTTATGGCCTGCACAGTCAAAACAATGGACAGAACAGAAACACTTGAACCTGATAGCAAGACTCACCAGATTAGAGGGGGTGGGAGGGGGAAGGAAAAGAGGAAGAACAAACAATATATGGGCATGCCAAGTACACAGAAGTAAAGAACAATCTAGATGAGAAACAAAAAAACACTAACATTAAATAAAATAGACTCACTATGCAAGTAAAACATAATGATCTTGAAAACAGGATGCATAGAGACAACCTAAGGATGATAGATAGATCTCCCAGAAGCATATTGCAAGACAAAAAAACATGAACATCACGATGCAGAAAATAATAGAAAATAACTGCCTAGAACTTCTGAATGCAAAAAAAAATAAATACTAATGGAAAGAATTCACATATCACCTCCAGAAACCAGCAAACAAAAAAAAAAAAAACCAAACCAAACCAAAACAAAACAACAACAACAAAAAAAAAAAAACAAGGCTGCAAATTCCAAGCTCTATACTGGTTAAATATAACAATTTAATTAAGAAATAAGTTTCCCAAGTATTCTGGAGAAAGGTCTTTAAATACAAAGAAAAGGAAATTCGAATAACCCAAAACTATTCCGGACCCACTAGAAAATGCAGGAGGAAATGGAATAATGCACAGTGGAGCTCAGGAAGCAGCCCTGGGCAACCTACCCTGAAAATCTGAGCTTAACCATAAATGAAAAAATATGGACTTTCAATAATAAAGAGATATTTGGAAGACTCGTAGAAAGAAAACCAAGCCTGAAAAGATTATTTGCTTCTTTAACATCCAAGAAACCAAAAATGCAGAAGTGAATGAATGTGATAGCCAAGAACAGCAACAGAATGACAGCAGACAGAGCAAGTAACAGATTTCATTCTAAACGTACACAAGGAGACAGGAGTAAGATGGAAGTAAGGTGGAGGTAACAGTGAAGACGTGGGCCTGGGACATTACGGACCTTGCCTATAATGTTTCTGTGGTACTACAACTGGAAAATGGAAGTACATGAAAGGGGGAGGTAGGGCAGGAGGGGATGTGGAAGAGTATATAATATACCTGGGTCAAACTGAAAGCTAGCAATGAGAGGAAGGTGATTCCTATGGTTTCTCAGGAAGTGAAGAGCCTGCAAGGGAACAGGTGAGGAGGAGGGGGGAAGTACTGAAAAGTGGGGGAAGGGAATAATCTTATTTGGTAGTGGGAGAGGGTTCCACTGATAAATTATCCTATGAGTAAAAAGAGATGCTCTGTGAAGGGGGATGAGAACCTTGTGCAAAGTATGGTCTGGGAGATTTGGTGCTTGAAAAAAACCACTGGCACTACCTTGGGATTGGGGGAGAGCAACTTTTGGAGGCAACTGGCACCTGGGGAGAATGGGAAGGCATAGATTCAGGGAAATTTTCAAGGCAAATGGAGAAAAGAAGGTAACAGGAGAGAGGGTACTGATAGGGGTGGGGAGGGCTCCTTACTATGGGACAGTGTCCTCTCTACCACATGCACAAATTGGCATTGTTCTAAAAGAGAGATACAATGGAAAATGAGAATTGTAGGTAAAGCTCTACAAGGCTGTGGTAGAAGCAACCTAGAGGAGATAGCCAAGAATGTCTAAGTTTTGATTCCATAAGAAATATAGATTATAAAGAAAGACTAGATAATTATAGTGCTCATGAACCAGAGAATGAGAAAGAGAGGATGGATGATGGAGTAAGAGAAATCCTCTCTTGAAAGGGCCACAAAAAATTGAAATTAAAAGAACATAATAAACAGAACTAGTTGAATGGGAGGAAAGGAAGGGGGAATTTACTTGATTAACTGAACTGAAAGAAAACAAAGGGGGAAAGAATTAAATAATCAGATAAAAAGCAGGAGGAAAAAAAAAGAACTGATGAGCAAAACCCCAAAGAGAAAGGAATAAACAAATGGAAAGGGGGGGGGGAATCGGGGGTAAGGGGAAGAAATCCAGGGGAAGAAAATCACCTTAAAAAAGATTAAACTAAAGTAACTAAAGAAACATGGTTATATATTGTCTTTAGCATATCAGACGAGAAAAAAATTATAACTTGAAAAAAAAATTTTAAAACAAAGGGTTAAACACAGTTTGGTGTCAAAATATATAAAATTCAACAAGGAAACAAATGGAGATAGAGGCATAAGATTGACAGAAGGATAATCTCTCTCTTAACTAAAACAGAGTTATCTTTTTCACATTGTGACTTTCCTCCATCACGGTTTCAATATATCACAGGTCAACATAAGAAATTAAATGAGATTTTCTGGGAGTTTTGTGGAGCCACAGAAGACACATAAAGGCCAGCAGACTACACAGAAAAAGTTTAGAAATTCAGAAATGCATAAAATATATGTATAGTATTGTATAGTATCAACCCAAATTTTACAATAAGGTACTGTAAACACTCTATGAAAGAAAAATTCAGACTTCTTTTATCTTTTAATACCATAATACAGACTTTTTCTCTGGTACAAAGGGTCAAAAAATTTTATGTGGGTTTTCCGGATTATGGGGGTGCTGCACTCTTAAACCCCCACAATGTGGAAGGATAGCTGTATCCTTTTTGTGAAGAAAGGAAAGAAAAAGGGAGTAAAGGGAGCAATGGAATCTCAGAAGGTACTCAATGACTGAGGAATGGCTCAATAAACTGTGGTATATGAACATAATGGAATGTTATTGTGCCAAGAAATGACAAAAAAAAAATGCTTTTGGAGAATCTTGTGAAGTAGGAACTGATGTGAAGTGAAATGAGTGGAACCAGCAGAATATTATATATGAGGTCAACAACACTGTAAAGAAGAATCCTTAAGAACTCTGATCAAAGCAATGAACAATCCCATTTGCAGAGGATCTATAAAGAAGCATGTTACACTTCCTGAGAGAGAGATGACAAGCTCAAGGTACAGAAAGGGACATATCATTTTCGGACAAGGCCGTTCTGTGGACTCTTTGTTTTCCTTTCTCTGCATTTTTTTCTATTGGAAGGTGGAGTAGGAGTAGAGGGCTGCCAATGTTGAAACACCACCTCCCCCAATGAGGGTTTCCAGGTATGGTGGCACATGCTTGTAATCCCTGGTATTTCAGGGAGGTCAGAAGATATTCAATTACTTGAGCTTGGGAGTTCTGAATTGCAGGAGGGTTAAAGCTGATCGGATATCCAACATGAAGAGTCCTCAGCAGTGGGGCTAGGGGGAGGAATGGGACATCAGGTACCTAAAGAGGGGCACACCTACCCAACACTGGAAATAAGAGCAAGTCAAAGTTTCCATGCTGTGGCCATGTCACTTCCAACCTGGGCAAGATTCAGAGACCCAGGTTTTCCCCCACCACCATCACTCCCCCCCAAAAGCCATTGCAACATTGTTTTTAATGCTCAGAAGAGAATAGAAGGAAGTTCAGAAGAAAAAAAAAAACCCACACACAGAAACAAGCCAGTTTTTAAGTAAATGTAGAATGTATCTACTTTTAAAAAAATAGAGAATCAGAGTTTCATGTATGAGCCTTTTTTTTTGTGTTCTGTTGTGTATATGGAAGTGCTCTATTTTGGTGCCTAAGTTAAGGAATTTTTAAAAAAAAATTAAAAAGAAATTAGAAACAAAGTAGTTGGAAGTTTAGCTTTCACACAGTAATCTAATAACACTGCCCTAATCCACTCCAGGCAGCAAACTTGATGCTTTGTCATCCTGCCTCCAACATAGTTTTCTTAGCATTTTTTGGAAGCCTCAGATCATTTTAGATATTAGCTTTCCTGACATTCTTATAGAAATATGACATTTACTGGCGTCATTTGCATAGATCTTTTTAAAATCTAAATCTCTAATCATTTTCTCCTGGAATTTTTCTGCCAATGCTGGAGGGTTCAAGCAGCATGAAGCTTTATGGCCAGCAGACAAGAAAAAAAAAGCCACATTAGGAAATAGTAAAATAACCTGGCAAAAGTAAGAACAGAATTATACATATACTCTCATCCATCAGCTAATTTCAGTCCTCTAAGGTCGATCTAAGGTAATTTGCTGTGTTAGCTTTCACTACACCAGGGGTATTTAACCTGGGGTCCATGAAAAGGATCTGGGGCTAGATTTCAGGGGCTCTATGAAACTCAATGGGGAAAAAAATTACATCTTTTTTCCTCTAACTTCTTTTTTTCAATTAGATTTTTTTATTTTAAGTTTATAACACTTAGTTTTACATGATCTTGAGTTTCAAATTTTCTTCCCTTCCCTACCCTCCCCACCTCCCCCCAAGATGGCATGCAGTCCGATATAGATTCTACATAGACCTTTGCATTAAACTTATTTAAACAATAGTCAATTTGCAAAGAAGAATTATGACCAATGGAATGAATGAGAGAGAAGAAACAAAACCAAAAAAGAAGAGGGAAAAAAAAAGAGCAAAAAGTTTGCCTCAGTCTGCATTCAGACTCCACAATTCTTTCTCTGGATGTAGCTAGCTTTTTCCATCATGAGTCCTTTGGAGTTTTCTTTAAATCTTGTATTGCTGAGGAGAGCCAAGTCTATCAAAGTTAGTCACCAAAGAATCAATATGTCTGTGGTTGTGTATAATGTTCTCCTGGTTCTGCTCCTCTCACTCAGCATCACATCATGTAGGTTTTTCCAGGTTATCATGAAGTCCATATCTATCCCATTTCTTATAGCACAATAGTATTCCATAGCACAATAGTATTCCATTACATTCATATACCACATCTTGTTCAGGCATTTCCCAATTGATGGGCATCCCCCCGACTTCCAATTTTTTGCCACCACAAAAAAAGCAGTTATAAATATTTTTGTACATACAGGTCCCTTTCCCACTTATGTGATCTCTTTGAGATATAGCCCTAGGAGCGGTATTGCTGGGTCAAAGGGCATGCACATTTTTATAGCAGCCCTTTGGGCATAGTTCCAAATTGCTCTCCAAAATGGCTGGATCTGTTCATAACTCTACCACCAATGTATTAATGTTCCAATTTTCCCACATCCTCTCCAGCATTTATCATTTTCCTGTTTTGTCATGTTAGCCAATCTGACAGGAGAGACCTGGTACCTAAGAGTTGTTTTGATTTGCATTTCTCTAATCAATATTGATTTAGAGCATTTTTTCATATGTCTACAGATATCTTTAATTTCTTCCTCTGAAAACTGCCTGTTCATATCCTTTGACTATTTCTCAATTGGGGAATGGCTTTTATTTCTATAAATTTGGCTCAGTTCCCTGTATATTTTAGATATGAGGCCTTTGTCAGAGACATTGGTTGTAAAGATTTTCTCCCAATTTTCTGCTTCCCTCCTAATCTTTGTTGCATTGGCTTTGTTTATACAAAAGCTTTTCAGTTTAGCATAATCAAACTTAACCATTTTGCATTTTGTAATGCTTTCTATCCCTTGTTGGGTCATGAATTCTTCCCTTCTCCATAAATCTGACAGGTAAACTATTCCTTGCTCTCCCAACCTGCTTACAGTATCAGCCTTTATTCCAAAATCGTGTACCCATTTTGACTTTATTTTGCTATATGGTGTAAGATATTGGTCTATGCCCAGTTTCTGCCATACTAATTTCCAATTTTCCCAGCAGTTTTTGTGAAAGTGAATTCTTAGCCCAGAAGCTGGATTCTTTGGGTTTATCAAAGAGTAGATTGCTATAGTCATTGACTACTGTATCTTGTGTACCTAACCTATTCCACTGATCTACTGCTCTGTTTCTTAGCCAGTACCAGGTAGTTTTGAGGACTGCTGCTTTACAGAACAGTTTAATATCTGGTATGGCTAGGCCGCCTTCTCTAGCATTTCTTTTCATTAGTTTCCTTGATATTCTGGACTATTTGTTCTTCCAGATTTTGTTGTTATTTTATCCAGCTCTGCAAAACAATTTTTTGGTAGTTTGATTGGTATGGCACCGAACAAGTAAATTAATTTAGGTAAAGTTGTCATTTTTATTATATTAGCTCGGCCTAACCACGAGCAACTGATGTAATTCCATTTAATTAGATCTGACTTTATTTGTATGAGAAGTGTTTTGTAATTGTGTTCATAGAGGCCCTGGTTTTGTTTTGGCAGGTAGACTCCCAAATATTTTATAGTGTCTACAGTAACCTTAAATGGAATTTCTCTATCTCTTGCTGTTGGGCTTTGTTAGTAATATATAGGAATGCCAAGGATTTATGTGGGTTTATTTTATATCCTGTAACTTTGCTAAAGTTGTTTGTTACTTCAAGTAGTTTTTTTACTTGATTCTCTAAGTAAATCATCATATCATCTGCAAAAAGTGATAATTTCGTTTTTTCTTTGCCTATTCTAATTCCTTCAATTTCTTTTTTTTCTCTTAATGCTAAAGTTAACATTTCTAGTACCAAATTGAATAATAGGGGTGATAATGGACATTCTTGTTTCACCTCAGCTCTCACTGGGAATGCATCTAGCTTATCCCTATTACATATAACGCCTGCTGATGGTTTTAGCTAGAGGATAGTTATAATTTTAAGGAAGACTCCGTTTATTCCTATGCTTTCTAGTGTTTTTAACAGGAATGGATGTTGTATTTTGTCAAAAGCTTTTTCTGCATCTATTGAGATAATCACATAGTTTCTGCTACTTTTGTTTTTGATATGATCAATTATGCTGATAGTTTTCCTAATATTGAACCAGCCTTGCACTCCTAGAATAAATCATACCTGGTTGTGGTGTATTATTCTCCTAATAAGCTGCTGTAATCTTTTTGCTAATACTTTATTTAAAGTTTTTGCAACAATATTCACTAAGGAATCAGTCTATAATTTTCTTTCTCCATTTTGACTCTTCCTGGTTTAGGTACCATATTTGTGTCATAAAAAGAATTTGGCAGGGCTTCTTCTTCACCTATTTTCCCAAACAGTCTATAAAGTATGGGAATTAATTGTTCTTTAAACGTTTGGTAGAATTCACATGTAAAACCATCTGGCGGGGGTGGGGGGGCGCGGAGCCAAGATGGTGGCTGGGAAGCAGTGACTGGCGTGAGCTCCCCACCAAGTCCCTCCAAAAACCTATAAAACAATGGCTCTGAACCAATTCTAGAGCTGTAGAACCCACAAAGTGGCAGAGGGAAGCAGGACCCTAGCCTAGGACAGCCTGGATGGTCTCTGGGTAAGGTCTGTCCCACACGGAGCTCCCAGCCCCCAGCTGAGGGGAGCGGAGTTGAGCCCAGCGCTCACGGCTCGAACAGACCAGACGCGGACCTACCAGACCAGGAGATGAGCGGAAAGTGCCCTGGCATCCTGAAATACTGAGCTGTGGCATGTACCAGACCTCTCAACCCACAAAGAGCAGACATCAGAGAAGGTTAGTGGGAAAAGCTGCGTGACTGAGTTTGCAGTTCAGCCACTGCCCCTGGGGCAGCAGAGGTGGGGCAGCTTTAGAACTAGGGCTGCAGTGCTTCTGGCCCCAGGCCCACCTGGTGGGAGGAATTAAGTGGCTGATCAGAGCAG
>CM053623.1:83573497-83620744 GCA_028646595.1 Phalanger gymnotis | reverse complement strand
GGATAAAAAAAGGGGAGGGGGATGATAGAAGGGAGGGCAGATGGGGGTGGAGGTAATCAAAAACAAACACTTTTGAAAAGGGACAGGGTCAAGGGAGAAAATTCAATAAAGGGGGATAGGTTAGGAAGAAGCAAAATATAGTTAGTCTTTCACAACATGAGTGTTGTGGAAGGGTTATACATAATGATACGCATGTGGCCCATGTTGAATTGCTTGACTTCTTAGGGAGGGTGGGTGGGAAGGGAAGAGGGAAGAGAATTTGGAACTCAAAGTTTTAAAAACAATTGTTCATAAACAAACAAAAAAAAGTTTTTGCGTGCAACTAGAAAATGAGATACATATGTAATGGGGCATAGAAATTTATCTTGACCTACAAGAAAGGAAGGGTAAAGGGGATGGGAGGGGAGTGGGATGACAGAAGGGAGGGCTGACTGGGGAACAGGGCAACCAGAATATATGCCATCTTGGAGTAGGGGGGAGGGTAGAAATGGGGAGAAAATTTGTAATTCAAACTCCTGTGAAAATCAACGCTGAAAACTAAATATATTAAATAATAAAAAAAAAAATTTAAAAAAACGTGCAACAGGCTGCCTCAGAAGATGATTGGTTCTCCCTCACATGAAAACATCAAATAAAAACTGAATGACCACTTAACAGGTATGTCACAGGAGGGATTCATTTTCTTTAAAAAATTTAGTACATTTTTCCAATTACATTTTTAAAATTATATTTCATTTTCCCCAGCTACATCTAAAAACAATTTTTAACATTCATTTAAAAAAATTTTTGAGTTCCAAATTCTTTCCTTGTTTACGCCCTCCCTGAGACAGTAAGCAATTTGATATAGGTTATACATGTGCCATCATATTAAACGTATTTTCTTGTCAGGTTATGAAAGAAAACCGAACCAAAAAAAAAAACCCACCAAAAAAGTGAAAAATTGTATGCTTTAATCTGCATTCAGACTCCATCAGTTCTTTCCCTCAAGGGGGATAGCATTTTTCATCATAAGTCCTTTGCAACTGTCTTGCATCACTGCATTGCTGAAAAGCGCTAAGTCACTTCACTCGCAGTTGATCATTGTACAATATTGCTGTCACTGTGTACAATGTTCTCCTGGTTCTACTCACTTTACTTTGCATCAGTTCATCAAAGTACTTCCAGCATTTTCTTTGAAAGCATCCTGCTCATCACAATCATATACCACAACTAACAAGCCATTCCCCAACTGATGGGCATCCTCTCAATTTCCAATTCTTTGCCACCATTAGGAGTTGCTATAAACATTTTTCTACAAATAAGTCCCTCCCACCTCCCCAGCCCCACTTTAAATCTCTTTGGAATACAGACCTAGTAGTAACATTGCTGGGTCAAAGGGTATGCATGGTTTTATAGCCCTCTGGGCATAGTTCCAAATTGCTCTCCAGAAAGGTTAGATCAGTTCACAACTCCACCAACTGTGTACTGGCATCTCAATTTTCCCATATCCCTAATGTTTGTCATTTTCATCTTCTATCACATCAGCCAATCTGATGGTTATGAGGTGGTATTTCAGAGTTGTTTTAATCTATGTTTCTCACAACAATAGTGATTTAGAGCATTTTTTCTTAACTATAGATAGCTTTGATTTCTTCAACTGAAAACTGCCTGTTCACATCCTTTGACCAATCATCAATTGAGGAATGATTTATATTCTTATGTGACTCAGTTCCCTATATATTTGAGAAACAAGGCCTTTTTCAGAGAAACTTGCTGTAAAAATTTTCCCAGTTTTCTGCTTTTCTTCTAATTTTGGCTTCATTGGTTTTGATTGTAAAAAAAACCAAACAAACAAAAAAAACTAATGTAATCAAAATTATCCATTATATATCCTGGAATGCTCTGTTATAAATTCTTCCCTTATCCTTAGATCTGAACGGTAAACTACTCCATACTCCCCTAGTTTGCTTAAGGTATCAGTCTATATGTCTAAATCGTGTAATTCACTTATTTCCATTTCTATTTTATGGGTAAGTTCATCTCACTCACAGTCATGATTACTGTTTTATTTCCCTCCATCCTACTTTTTTCCTATTTATTCTCTTCCTTTCTTTCACTCCCTCTCAAGTATTTTGCTTCTGACCACTGCCTCCCCCAACCCATCCACCCCTTCCATCAATTCCACCCTACCTCTTTTATTCCCTTTCCCTACTACATTCCTATAGGGTAAGACAGATTTTATACCCAACTAAGTATGTATGTTATTACCTCTTTGAATGAATTCTGATGAGAGTAAGGTCCCAGCATTGCCCAATGCCCCTTTCATATTCCCCTGCACTACCAAAGCTCTTTTATGAGATAATTTACTCCATTCTACCTCTCCCTTCCCCAGTGTACCCCCCTTTCCTACCCTGTAAGTTTTTGTTTTTGAATATCATCCCGGCAGCTGAAACCCTCTATGTATACTCCTTCTAACTGCCTTAATAATGAGAAAGTTCTTAGGAGATCCTATATAGAGATATAAACAGCTTAACCTTATTGAATCCCTTATAATTTCTCTTTCCTGTTTACCTTCTTATGCTTCTCTTCAGGCTTGTGGTTGAATGTCAGAATTTCTGTTTAGCTCTGGTCTTTTCATCAGGATTGCTTGAAAGTCTTCTATTTTATTAAATATACATTTTCCCCCTGAAGGGTTATACTCAGTTTCACTGGGTAGGTGATTCTTAGTTATAATCCTAGCTCCTTTGCCCACTAGAATATCATGTGCTAAGTCTTCCAATCAATCCTTTAATGTACAAGTTGCTAAATCTTGTGTGTTAACCTGATGTGGCTCCACAATATTTGAATTGTTTCTTTCTGGCTGCTTGTAATATTTTCTCTTTAACCCAGGAGCTCTGGAATTTGGCTATGATATGCTTGGAAGTTTTCATTTTAGGATCTCTTTCAAGAGGTGATCAACGGATTCTTTCAATTTCTATTTTATCCTTTGGTTCTAAGATATCAGGGCAGTTTTCCTTGGTAATTTCTTGAAAGATGATGTCTAGGTTCTTCTACTGATCATGTCTTTCACGTAGTTCATTAATTCTTAAATTATCTTTCCTTAATCTATTTTCCAGGTCAGCTGTATTTCCAATGAGATATTTCCTTCTATTTTTTCATTCTTTTGATTTTATTTTATTGTTTCTTGATGTCTCATGGTGTCATTAACTTCCACTTGCCCAATTCTAATTTTTAAGGAGTGATTTTCTTCAGTGAGCTTCTGTACATCCTTTTTCATTTGGCTAATTCTACTTTTTAAGGAGTTCTTTTCTTCAGCGGCTTTTTGTACATCTTTTTCATTTGGCCAATTCTGCTTTTTAAGGAGTTCTCTCTTCGGTGTACTTTTATCCATCTTTTACCATTTGCCCTATTCTTTTTTTTTAAGTGTTATTTTCTTTAGTATTTTTTGTGCTTAATTTACCAAACTATTGACTCTTTTTTCATAATCTTCTTGCATCACTCTCATTTCTTTTCCCAATTTTTCCTCTACCTCTCTTATCTGATTTTTAAAATCCTTTTTGAATTCTTTTTTTTGGGGGGTGGGGGTGGGGAGACAACGAACACTAAGACCAATTCACCAAGTTACAACTGATCAGTGGTCAAGTCCGATGACAGCTCTTAACAAGCAAGTGTGGCAGGTGGGTGTGTTGTTCACTGTCAGGAAGTCCAACACACACTGGTAGGAATATGTGCATGTAATGATTTGTTTACGATATGATGCTATATGGTTATATGATGCAATATTGCATCATCAAAATTTCAATACAGCAACAAACTCACAAATTTACAATCAATTATTAAATTTAAGAAGCATCATTCTTTTTAAAAATTTTTATATATATTTTTTAAATGATACAAATTTAAAAAAAAACTCTTAAAGGGTTAAAAAAGTAGATTTGCAGGGGGCACTGGGTATAATTTTTTTTTTAAAGGGGGCAGTAGACCAAGTAAGTTTGGATACCTCTGATTTCTAGGAATGGGTTAAGACTAGATAGCCTCTGAGGTCTCCTTCAACCCATATTATGCAATAGCACACTATACAGGCCCAGCAACTTTTCTATTAGAAATTTAAGTCTCCTTGCTTGGAGTCTCTCTCCTCTCCAATCCATCCTCTGCACAGCTGCCAAAACCCAGTTAAGTATGACTGTATCATTCCCCTGCTCAAGAAGCTTTAGTGTTACCTTGGTGTCTCTAGGATAAAATATAAACTGCTCAGCCTGGAACTGAAAGGGCTCTACAACCTGGCCCCAACTTATCTTTCCAGCCCAATCACTGCCACTCACACACTGGGGTTCAGATGAACAGGCCTACTTGTTATTCCCTACAACATTCCATGTATCCGCTTTCTCTGGTATTTTCAAAAACACAAAATTAAGAGCACGCTAAATTTCCTGACTTGAGATGCACATAATATAGTCCCTTCCTCTCCTCACTATAATCTCTTTAAATCTCTTGGCTTCCTTTGATGTTCTGGTCAGGGCCTACCTCATACATCAGGCCCTTCCTAAACCTCTCCAGTGGTTTCTGTTCTCCCTGCCTGGTAATGTATTTATTTGGCATATATTTTGTATTTACAAATCTGCCAAGATATAAGCACCATCCAGTAGAGTGCAAGCTCCTTGGGGTCAGGAACTCTTGTTTCAGTTCTTGTTTCGGTTTCTTGTTTCAGTCTCCAGAGCCTGGAACACAGTACTTTGAATGTTGTAGCTACTAAATAAACGTTTATGGAATTAAAATGAATTCAGCTAATATAAGCGGAAAATTTCAGTCACAATGTGGTCAGACCGCTAAGAAAAGTAAATACAATGTTAGGCTACATTAATACAAGGATAATGTCAAGCTCATGTCAAATAACAGTCCTACTATTCCCTGAGCTGATGAGATGACAACCAGTAATTGTAGACATCATATTTTAAAAGGGACACTGACAACTGACAGTGCATTCAGACACCAAAAACCAGGACAGTGATGGGCTGGAAACCAGCACCATCTGATGCACTATTTTAAAAACTAGGTAGTTTGTTTCCTGGAGAAGAGAAAATTAAGAGAATAGTACCTGATAAAGATCTTCAAATAGCTAAAGAGCTTTTACAAAGAAAAGGGAAAAAAATTTTCCCATGCTGACCAATGGATGGAAAATTCTAAGAAGAAGGGGAACTCACAAAGCTAACATTTAACATTAAATATGCGGTGTCAGGAGGTACTAAGATTCCTGTCATTTCAAGTATTCAGAAGTTGGATCTGTCAAGGATAATACAGAACAGGGTGTCTTAAACTAGGGTCCATTAATGTTTTTAAAAAAATATTTTGATAGCTCTATTTCAATGTAGCTGGTTTCCTTTGTTATTTTGTTCATTTGTTTCCTATATATTTTGTTTTATGCGCTTAAAATATAACTTTGAGAACTGGTCCGTAGGCTTTACCAAACCACCAAAGGAATTCTTAATCCATTTTGTGTTCTAAACCCCTTTGGCAGTCTACTATAGAAGGCATTTCAATGAAAGGGACTGGCCTGCATGACCTCTAAGCCTTCTTTCAAGTCTAAAAGTTATGAGTCTATGAAAAACGGCAGAAGACTAAAGATTGAGAAAACCATTTCAGATTAAACAAATCCTGTAAGACATCTTAATTCCCCAGAATGGACTACTGGTTAGAAAAAATTAACTCGGCCTCCCCTCCCCCCAAATCATTACAAGCTATATTATTAAAACTAAAAGACAGGGATGAATTGATTCCCACCAGGTAAACAATGTTAAGCTCAAAGAATCAGCAAATTTATTAGCATCTGCGGTTCCTTCTCTAGATATTCTCTGTATTTCTCTGTCTTGTCCATGCAACACCCTCTTCCTCAGTTCCTTTGTACCTACTACCTACACACTGTCTCTGGACCACAGATTTTAAGTATACATGACTAGGAGTGAAATACACACACACAGTGAAGGCAGGGCAGACATGTTGGAAGAAGTCTGCCATACCATCCTAAGGCTGACAGCAGAAAGAAACCAGGACACAGAAGGACCAGAGCAAAGAGAGTTGGCTCTGGAGTAAGAAATTATGGGTTCTCCTTCTGGCTCTGCCACTTCTACTTGGGCGGCATTTACTTCTCTAAGACTCAGTTTCCTTATCTCAAAATGACGGGTGTAGACAAGAGGATTTCTAAGGGCCTTCCTCCCTCTAAGTCAATGAATCAATGCATATTCAACAAATTCTATTTAAATAAATATTTAAGTATCTACTATATATAAGGTGAGAAGTAGCATGGCTTAGTGAATAGAAAGCTTTCTCTGACCTATACTTATTTTGTGATCCTGGAGGAAAAAAAAAATCACTGAACTTTTCTATGCCCAAGCCAATTCTCTAAAGACTAAACTCTAGAATTGAGATCCACATGAGAAGTAATTTCCTCCCTAGGAATGCCCTACGCCAGTGGTGTCAAACTTAAATAGATCTCTGCCTGCCACATGCTGACTCGGAAAACTATCAATTCACATTATCAATGCTGTATTGTGTTTTTATTTATTTTATTAAATGTTTCTTAATTAATTTGAATCTGGTTCAGGCTGCCCTCTCCTTGAAACTACAATGAGTTTGACATCTCTGCCCAGTAATGACAAGAGGAAGCAGGATGGTGTGGAGGTGCAGGCAGTAATCATTAAGATCATAGATAAGAGCTATAAGGGTTCCTGGAGGCCATTCTGTCCTAACAACACTTTAGAAATGGTGGTCCAGAGAGGTGAAGTTATTTGTCATGGTCATACAGGTAATAAGTAGCAGAATCAACATTCAAACCCAGGTCCTCGATTCCAAATCCAGCACTGTACTTTCAAGTAGAGAATGCCGGGTTTTAACTGATTCCATAAATACCAAAGAGAGAAGTGAGTACCAAAGGTTAAGGGAAAGACCCCAGAATCATTTTTTTAACTTTTTCTTCTTCATTTCCTGGAGCCAGTCAGCCAATAAATCAATCTTTCCTTTCCTACCCCAACCTCTGTCCCCAAGTAAAGCTGCAGGTAGAGGAATCTGACCCCTCTATAATCAGAAGTGGGCAGTGAGGAATAAGCCCAGAGGGAGTATCACCTCCCAAAATACACAACTGACCATGTCACTGGAGAGACTAGACCAGAAACAAACAATGCATCAAGCTGAGAGATGCAAGACCAACTAGACATGATGGGAAAAGGAATTGTGACCTCTTTGGGTTAAAAGAGCAGCTTGCAATATGCTACACGGGCTCCAACCACAGGGTCCAAGAGAGAGCTACTCATACCTCAGAGGAACTATATAAGGATTCCAGGAAAGTAGAAAAGGGTTTCCATACAACCAAGAGCTGTGAGTGATCCTTTTTTTACATGTGCTCTCTAACCTTGAGCCCACTTTCCCCTGGGTTCTGTATGTACTCACAGGAGAGTGTTTCCCAAACTTTTGAGAAAAATGTTTTGTCCCAACTATTCTTAATTTACAGCCTTAGAAAATATCTCTAACTAAAGCTAATTAATTCTGGCTGGCTAACTGTTATCAATGGGGAGCACACTAGAGAGGAGCAACAGTATTAGAGAATCTACTTCTACCCTTCAGGGTTATACCTAGATTCCTGAAGGGAGAAGTTGTCAAGGTCATACAGGTAATAAGCAGCAGAATCAACATTCAAACCCAACATTCAAATCCTCTGGGGCCCTGACCTGCCAGTCCAAGTAGGGGTTCTAAAGTAGTCCCAGAGGGAGTGGTACATATAGCAGTCAACTGTCAACTGTCTTATATTCATCTACTTTCTGCCTTCCACTTCCCTAACCTCATCATCCTTTGTCTTTAGTCTCACCTGTCTTCCAATTCAACACACACATGCACGCACACACACTCCTCAACCTGTCATTTAAGGCCTTCTATAATGTGGTCTCATTCTCTCTCATCAAGTTTGCCAGAAAGTTCTCTTCACAGTGCCCCAAACATACCACACATGGACTTATGCTTATGTAGTTTCACCACTTCTGGCATACTCTTCCCCTTTCTCCTCTCAAAATCTAACCTGTCATTCAAGATCTGGTCACACTCTACTTTTCCATGAAATGCTCCCCAAATACTATGGATATCCCCATCATATGAACTCCTACATCACTAGCTTTGGTCCTTAATCACATGTTGCTTTATATTATTATTTAGCTATTTCATGCATGTATGCCTTACTTCCTCAATCACATTACAAACTCCAGGGAGGCAAGCATTCAGTCTTACATTTCATTTAATAAAGCACTACACAAATACTAAAAGTGTCCAGTAAATACTTGGTGAATGAATAATGAATGTCAGCACCAACAACAAAAAAAAGAACTGAAGGAAATGATAGAAGAGTCAGGAATTCCAAAAGGGGAGGAAACAACAATAGCCCAAGGAGAGACAAATGCCTAAACTAAGGTAGCAATGAGAGAAAAAAGGGAAGAAGCAAAGCGCATTAGAGCAAAGAGCAGAAGTTGGCAACTACATCACACAGCGTAAAGGACAGACAAAACTTTAAGACTGCACTAATTTTCCTGGCTTGAAATGACACAGATGATGGAACTGTCCACAGAAAGGGAAACAGAACACACAGGGGAGAATCCTGGGAGAAAAAGAAGCAGTTTGGTCTTCAGCACATTTGAATGCAGAAACACTATCAAATTCTCAAAGGTTTTATGAGCAGAGAATCACATGGGACAGTAATATTCAATATATTTTATATTCCATGGATTGCATATTTATGAATCATAGTTAAAATTATATTAGATTGGTTTATCAGTGTACATTTCATTCTGGTCTGGCTCCTATGATGCCTAACATATATATATATATAGAATCCTGTCTTACTAAGTGGCTCACTACTAAAAGTCAGATATTTCTTAATTTGGCAGTAATCATTTTCAATTCTCTCTTTGAGGACCTAATTAATATGTGGATGAAAAGTAATGCATATGAGAAATCTATAGAAAGACCACAGAGTTAAAATAAATGCCAAAATAAAAACTGAATGTAACATGGTTCTCATCACTTTTCTACACAGTGAAGACATTAACACTTTCCTATTAGAAAGCTTTACCTTTTCTGTCTTCAAAAAAAAAAACAAAACAAAACACATATTAAAAGACAAGACAATATTTTGAATTATAACAGCGTCCCAAATCTATAACATCAACAAAAGCTCAATTTTACTGAACTGGTCATCTCTCATACAAAGAAAATATTAGGAATTCCAAAAATAATTTTCTATAGCTACTTCTGGGGTACAAAATATTCTCCTAAAGTCCCATTAAATGAGGTAAAAAGATTCTTTAAAGTCAGATTTAAACATATGTGAAATGTTCTCTCAATCCTGAAAATTGGTGGCAAATATAGCACCCTATATTGATGTCACACTTGTATTTTTGTACAAGTATTACATGCATTATCTCATGCAATTTCAATATCTCTCTGTATCTTTGCTGGACTCACCTGCCAACTCTAAGGTTATTTCCAGCTCTAGAATTTTAAAATTTCTTCTACAAATATAAAAACAATGAGAAAAAAATTATATTGCAAAGGAACATTCATGACCAGGATAGAAAGAGGTAGTATATGGCACAGCACGAAATCAGGGAGCTGGTGGTCAGGTGACCTAGGCTCTAGTTTCCACTCTGGCTTACCATGTGAACTCTGGCTTCAGTCTTCTTACTCTAAAATGAGGGAATTGGATTTGAGAGACTCTTTGAATGACCCTTTGTCTGACTGTATTAGATAAAACAGTGATAAAACTGAAGAATTAGGATTGTGTTTAGGGTCACAAGGCAGAACTAGAAGAAATCAGAAGAAGTTGAGAAGAGGTGAAATTAGGTCGGATGTAAGAAAAAACATCCTTGTTAATTAGACGTATCCAGAAGTAGAAGATACTAATAAGGCAGTAAGTTACCTGTCACCGGAGGTCTTTAAACTGAGTCTAGATGACCACTTATTGGGTATGATATAAAAGATTATTTTGGTGGGATGGATTAGACTAAATGGTTCATAAGGTCCCTTCCAACTCTGAAAGCTGTGATTCTGAAATGCTATTGAACCCTTTAATAATTAGACCACAAAATTCTAACATTTTTTTCCTTTTCTCTTTTTGGAAACTGGGTCACCTCATCTTACCCAACATGGAAGGACAGAAGCCATTTAGAGGTCGATTCCAACAATGATCATCCCAGAATCTTTTAACCTGTCGTTTTTTCCAACCTGGGCTAGTTCATCCCACAAGCAGCCTAGTGGCCAGACACCCCCAGGGGTTTACTGTGCTGGTACGGGCCTTAATGCAAACACCTGCCACCAATCAACTTTAGCCTTACTGTAGCTCAGAATTCCTAAATTCAACTGATCCACTAGCCTGAGCCTTCACAGCAACAAGGATATGTAACACAACACCCAGCCCAGCAACACTCTTCTTCCCCCCACTTCACTCATATATTGTTATGATCATTATTACATCATTGACTTCACCACATCACAACATCTCCAAGATTTTGAACTTCAAAATTCTTTCTAGCTATGACCCTTCATCCTTCCACCTCTCTCTTTCTTTCCCTCACTAAAATTGCTCCTATAACCTCATCATCTTAACCTGTTTCTCTTAACCTTTTTCCCCTACTCTAGCCTCATGGGCCAGTCTTGACCCCCATGAGGTTCACCACTTTAATTGTTCACTCGTCAAAACCCTAGAACCTCTACAATCTTCCACCCTCTAACCCACACCACTACTCAGACCTGTTCATTCTCAAACCTGGGTTAACTCCAATGGTCCAATTCCTCCACTCCTATTTTTCAGGCTAAGTTACTAGAGAAATTCAGTTGGTTCACTCACTAGAAATTTATGGCATATAATCTTTGTGACACCACTGCTCCCTGGCATTCCTTTAATCTACTCTTAATGAATGCCCCTCTAATAGCCCACAGTAACAGTTACAAAATGTTTCTTCTCTCAAGATCTCTTCAATGGCCATTACTACACTCCAACACTCAGAGCAGAACATATTCTTTAGCATTCTACTTTTCTGTCCCCAAGAAGCTTACATGCTACTTCTTGAATATGCAGATAAGTAAATACAAGGTAATATGAGTGAAAAAAAAAGGAATAATTCTCTAGAATTCTCATTTTACTCTCCTCCACCTTACTCTATGCTCTAGCAGCTAGAATCTAGCCGAACAGAGTTTCTCACAGTAGCTAAATGATGTCCTATATGCAACTTAAAGATGCCCTCCCCACACTGGCTACTAAATTCATGTTTATCCTTAAAGCCCAACTGATACGCTACCTCCTCCAAGAAGTATTTCCTTTTGATCAGCTGTCCTCCATTGATAGGGGTCTGACCACCTCCCACAAGGAGCACTTGCAACTTTCTAATATACCAATAAACACAGATTATTCTGTATAATATTTACGTGCCATATTCCTCTGTAAGTTTCATGATAACTGGGCCTATATCTGATTTAAATTTTTATCTCACTCAGCATCTAGCACAGTTTTACACAAAGAAATAAATGTTTGTTTTCTGAATTGCTAAAATTTTATTCTCAAAAACATATGGCCACAATAACCTGGTTTCCCAATGAAGGTAACATGGTGGGGAGGTGATTATGAGGTACCAGGGAAAGATATTCAATGTTTCAACAGTGGAGTCTTGCCATTAACATTGAATTACACTGTGATTCTAAGATCTAGTTGTTTTCAAATCCAAAGAACAGATCATCAATGTCTGACTTTATAAATACATGCATATATGATTTAACTAAAAGGGTAAGTTCAAGAGCAAGGAGATTTATGTATCATCTGGGATACTGATAATTGACTCTAAAGAGGCAGATCGCTAAGTATTTATTAAGCACCTGCTGCATGCTGAGCACTGTTTTATGTGCTGGGGATACAAATATAAAAGTACAACAATCTCTGCCCTCAAGAAGTTTACATTCTTACTGAGGGGGTAAAGCATGTTCACTTATAAGTAAATGCAGGATATTATGCGAAATACACAGTGATTCAAGTGAGGAGGCACTAACAACTGAGAGGAATCAGAAGAGACCTCTTAAAGGAAGTTGGGGTTCCAAGAGGAAGAAGTGAAGGTGGAAAGACAAGGTGATCCACCTGTGTAAAGGTGTGGAGGAAGAATATGGGAGGTCATATATAGGAACAGCAATTAGATCAGCTTGGCTTGAGTGAGGAATGTGTGAGGGACACTGATATGTAATCAGTCTGGAAGACAGACGGAAGGCAAGAACATAGAGGGTTTTAAATGCCAGGATTAATTCGGATTTTATCCTACAGGCAATGGATAGTCACTGAAGCCTCCAAAGCCCATCAGGAGCATAGTCAGATGTGGGTTCTAACACATCAACCCTCTATACTTCCTCTCAGCAGAGGACCGGGTTTTCACTTGACTAAGAGAACCCATCCTGAGCTCCCTCTCCACACCTAAAAATCCATCCTTTCTCTTGCTCATATCTGGCTTGACTGATTGAAGGGATGATCCTTCTTGTCAAGGACAACTTCTCTACTTAAGCCCTTGATCCGCCACTCTATCATCTCTTCATAGAACTCACCCTTTCATCTCCAAATCTCTCCTTATCTATGTTTCATTCCCTACTAACTATAAACACAGTAATAGCTATCTTAAAACAAAATTTAAAAATTCTTCATTTAAGGCTGCATCTCCTTAAACTATCATCCTTTACTTTTTCCTCCTTTCAGAACCACAGTCCTAGAAAATTTGAATTTATTCAAGGCCTTCACTTCCTTATCTCTTTGAAAGTTGAATTCCAAAGCAAACCAGAAGTTTAAAACTGTTCTTTCCAATGTTACCTGGAATCTCTTAAACATTGGACCAAATGGCCTTCTCTTGGCACTCTTCCCTTTGGAGCTCTCTGTAGTTTATGCATTGCCTACTACCTCCTCCTTCTTTGCCTTCAGTGATGTTGCTCTCACCTTCTTAGTCTTCCTTATGCCTTAAACACAGATGTCTCTAAGACTCTATCCTGGGACCTAGTCTTGTCTGTCTCTGTAGGTATATACCCACATGTTGATCCCTTTGACGCGGCAGCACGCGCGCACACACACACAGAGCTTCTTTTGGTAAGCTCATCAGTTCCCACTGGCTCAATTATTATCTCTAAGCATGATTCCAAAGTTTCCATATATGCAATCCTATTTTCTCTCCTAGATTTCTCAAATTCAACCTATCCAAAACAGAACTTATCTTAAATAAATTTCCTATAAACTCCCTCCAAATCTCCTCCTCTTCCCTAACCAAGTCCCCAATGCCAAAGCAATCTTTGACACATCTCTCATCCTTTTACCTCCACATCAGTCTCACCTCTCCACTCATACAGCTACTACTCTATTCAAGGTCCTTATCACCTACATTAATAAAAATGCCTCCTAGTCGATCTCCTTGCTTCCAGTCCCTCCCCTATATACAATCTATCCTCTGGGAAACTGCTAAGGAAATCTTCCTAATGGAAAAGACCAGTCAAAAAGCGAACACTTATTAAGTTCTTACTAAGTGCCAGGCACTGTGCTAAGTCCTGGGGATTTAAAGAAAAGCAAACATATGTTCCCTGCCCTAAAGTAGCTCACAATCTAATAGGTAATACAACATGTAAACAACTATATAAATACAAGATATATACAGAGTAGAGGGAAAGGTCTTACTAGTAGTAAGGGGAACTGGAAAGGTGTATTGCAGAAGGTATGATTTCAGCTAAATCTTGAAGAAAGCCGGTGAAGGAAGCCTTGACAAGGAAAAAGGCCACCTCTTACCATGATACTCTCCTCTTCAGAAACCTACAGTAGCTCCCTTCTGACTTCTAGGTTTGGCATCTCAAGTCATCTGGTTTCAACTTATCTTTCCAGAGTATTTTATTTTAATGCCCTTTACGTAGTGCACGTTCCAGCCAAACTGATCTACTGGCTATTACCTGAAATTATGGTTCCACTTCCTACCTCTGCATCTCCAGGCAGCCCCCCAACGTCTGGATGTACTCCTTCCTCATCTCCCATTTTCAAAATTCTTATTCTCCTTCAAAGTTCAACTCAGTTTCCACCTCCTCCCCCAGAGTTGCCTACCTGTTAATGCCCTCTCTCTTGCCTCAAATTATCTTGTATTTAATAGTGCACATGCTGTATTCCCCAACAGATCAAGGGTAGGGGCTATTACATTTTTTGTTTATGTATCCCTAGCACATAGCAGAGCATCCTGAACCTACTAGGCCCTTAGGGTTGGCTGGATTTACCATACATTCACTGTGTATAAAAGTATGTTATTCATGTGCAGGGAAAGTCTAGATGGATGGAGGAGAAGCTGCAAAAATCACAGATGGATGGAACACAAATATCTTTGTCTCTAAAATTGATCCCTCATCGTGTAAAAAACTCATTTAATCTATCCATCCCCTCTAGCTATCATTCCCTATCTTTTCTCCCTTTTGTGGCTAAAATCCTTGAGAAAGCCATCTATAACTGATGCCTCCACTTCCTTTCTCCTCACTCTCTTTTTTAACCTTCTACAGTCTGGTTCCCAACTTCATCATTTACTCAAAACTGTTCTTTCCTGTTACCATTAACTGTTACTTGCCCAATCTGATGGCCTTTTTCTCTTTTCCAATCCTCATCCTTCTTGAACTCTCTGCAGCCTTTTTACACTGTCAATCTCCCTTTTCTTTCTAAGTTTCCAAGACACTTCTCTATCCTGGTTCTCCTCCTACATGTCTGACCACTCCTCAGTGTCCTTGGCTAGATTTTATCCAATTCATACCCATTAAATGTGGGTATTTCTCAGGGATCTGTCCTAAGCGCTCTTCTCTTCTACCTCTATTTCATCTAGTGACCTCATTAACTCCCATGGTTTCAATTATCATCTCTATGCTACTGATTCTCATATCTACTTATCCAGCCCTAATCTGTTCCCCAGACTCTCAAACTAGATATACCACATCTTATACTCATTAACTTTCCCCAAAAACCTCTGAGACCTTCTGAGCTCCCTCCACCCTGCTTCTGAACGTCCACATCACTGTCCTCCCAATTACCCAGGCTCTCAACCTAGTAGTTATCCTTGCCTCTTTACTCGGTCTCTCACCTTTCATATCTAATCTGTTAAGTCCCATCTATTTCACCCTTATAACATCAAATATGCCTCCTCCTCTCCTATGACATTGTCACCATTCTTGGGCAGTCCCTCATCACCTCACACCTGGACTGTTGCAACAAGCTACTGGTTGGTTCTTCCCCAATACAATCCATCCTTCGCTCAGATGTCCAGTTAATCTTCCTAAAGTCCAGATCTGACTATGTCTTCTGTCTGCCTCTCTCTCTCTTACACACACAGACACACACACCCTACATTCAATAAATTCCACTGACCAGATATGAAATCCTCTGGTGTTCCAAGTCTTTCACAACCTGGCCCTATTTTTCCAATCTTTTTAGACCTTACTCACTCCCAAGTATTGTATGATCCAGTGACGCTGGACTCCTTGCTGTTCCTCCCAGGGGACACTACATCTCCAGACTGGGTATTTTCAGTGGCTATTCCCTATGCCTGGAACTCTCCCTCCTCATCTCTGCCTCCTTTCTTTGGCTTCTATCAAGTCTCAGCTAATACCTTATCTTCTCCAAGAAGTCTTTCCTGACTCCCCTTAATGCCAGTGCCTTCCCTCTCTTGACTGTTTACAACTTGTCCCATATATAGCTTGTTTGTACACAGCTGTTTGTCTATTGCCTCTGCCATTATGCAGAGAGCTCCCTGAAAGCAGAGATCATTTTTTACCATTCTTTGCATCCGCAGTGCTTAGCACTGTGTCTGGCACACGGTAGGTGCTTAATAAATGCTTACTGACAGGCTCCCTTCTCTATCAAAGCTTAAATTGTCAAAAATTAAATTATATAGCAGTGTGGAAATCAGAGCAAGTTTATGCCATCCTCTGGTCAAGGATAAGTTGATCTCCTGAAATCTTAGCATCATGAACAATGATCTAGTTTTGAATACTCTACACCTTTGTCATTTGCATCTTCCCTTGGAGGGTGGTATGACATACAAAACTCCTTCCAAAGCCTTCCTTTACAGAAGGCTCACAATGTTTCTAGCAACTCATTTCTCCATCAGCAGCTTGGCTTGGCTTTCACTCCATGGAACACTTCCTCCTCCCCCTCCTCCAATGATTTCCCCACCCCTTTCAACTTCTTTTTATGTACTGTCTTTCCCCCCTTTAGGTAAGATCCGTGAGGACAGGGACCATCTCTTTTTCTTATTTGTACCCCCAATGATTAACACAGTAGTTGGCACATAGTAAACAGGTGCTTAATAAACATTTATTGAATTGAACTGAAAGATATTTTTAGGAATCACTGGCAAAATGAAATCTTATGCTTTAACTGTCAATACATTCACAAATAGTAACTACTGAATAATGGCAAAAAAATTATAGGATACTTTCATAATGAGTGGCTATAAAATTACCTTTATACTACAGATTAACAGAAATTATACCAACAAGAGCTTTCAAAAATCAATTACTATACTCACTTATCAAAGGCACTTTAATCACTGTATTTACTTTTTCAAGCTGGACATAACAGGTTTTGCTATTGACTTCAAAATGCAGTAGATTTTAAAAGCACAGAATTCAAGTGATAAGATTCAATATCTGATAATATAGAAAATATAATATAGGTTTTAATAGTATTAAATCATTTCTGGTGGAACTATACACTAAATTACTTTCAAAGAAGAATAAATATTTAGGCTCTGAGTATTTGTCAAAGGAATTTATACTTATTTAGGGTATGTTATAAAAGGGAAAGCTTATTTTATAAATTCTCAAGCACAAAACAGTAACTACAACCCTCATTTTAAAGTTAACTATTTAAAAACTGATTTAAAAAACCATTAAAACGTTTCCTTTAAAATGAGCAAGTTTAAACCATTAAACTATTCTAAAAAGACAACTTATGGAATGATATAAAAAGTTAGAAAAGAATGACATTCTAAAAAAGTGAGACAACTTATGGAATGTTAAAAAAAACTTTAAAAAGTCTTATGCTTTTGAGAAATCAAAGAAATAATGATTATCAATCATACATTGGGATTTTAGTTATTTGTGAGATATATCCAGGTCCTCATGCTCCTTCCTTTCCCCCCAAACACAAATAGTTAAAATATCTTTAACAGACTATTATACTAGGGAAGCTTATGCTAGCTAGACCAACAGCTTTTTCTTTAGCAATATCTTCCCTCAAAGTGCTAACTGATGCAAGCTTAGTCAGTTTCATCTCTACTTTTGTAGGGCTTCTAGAACATATAAAGCTAATTAGGTTCAAAGCAGTTCACACACTATATAGAGAGGGCATCCCCAAGGCCTACCAAGATGGAATGTGAAACCGACTAAGCATCAATTTCACTCTGTAGGCATAATCTTGGTGTGGGGGAGGAAGGAGGTATAATAGTAATAATAACAATAATAATAATAAATCTCAGGATAGAAGGTGGTGACCAAAAATAATCTCAGAGGGTAGAGGGGGGAAAAATAATTGCTTAATTTCAGGGTGGAGACTGTACTACCAGCTTCTTTTGGCGACCAAGCTAATTAAGTATGATAGTAAATTAGGTTGGTAGCAAAAACAAAACAAAACAAAAAGCCCTTAGAAATAAAGCTACCACCCAGAAAAATTAACCCAACCACCAAATGTCTAAAGAAGATAAGAATGACTCTACTTTTAGTTCATATACTAATATTAAGCTATCTAAAACACTGTTACTATGCAAATAACTACTTAAGCTTAGTACACAGGGATTTAGTCTCCCAAATAGGTTCATCTATCTTGAACTGTGGACTTGCTCTAACAGATTCTAACTCAAAGAAAAAAAAAACAAAAAACAACGGCAGGTAAGATAGGTAGAGAGACTGGAATAAGTCACTTGAGACTATTAATATTCAGATAGATGGCACTTATATGATAATAGTCCTATTAAGGAAGCTATAGTCAAACAACTCACTTTATTGTCATCACTTTTATCAAAGGTGAAATAACATAAGACCTTTAAACACAAATTAGGCTGTCAGAAAAGGAATACAAGTTCACTTCTCAAGCAGCAATACATAATAACAAACACAACAGCCACTCTACCACAGACTCGGAAAAAACAATTTACATAAAATGTTACATTTTTAACTACTATTATCACAATTTTAACATTAAAGTTTACATAGCCAATTGAGATAACACCTAGAGAACATGAAAACATTAAATGTCACCTAAAACATCATCAAATGTTTCAGAAGACAAAAATTTACATGGGAATGTCTTAGGACAAGGGAGGAAGAGTTAAAGGACCCAACTTACACTCAAGCAGTAAGCTAAATTTCAAGACAGAGAAAAGGCTATGTTCCTCCCTTACTCAGAAAATCCCAGTAATTGTCAAGCAAGAAAAGACATCTAGCTGGCGACCTTCTGGTTTTAGGAAAGGGAGAGAGAATCACAGCCCTCCTGAACAGCTCCCTCTTCCCCTGAGAGACTCTAAAGAGGTAGGCTGCTTTTGAGGGCCAATCAACCAGAATGCTTATTTCAGGGCCCATTCTTTCTCTCCAATTTTTTCTTCAGATGTTGATGTTTTGATGTGGAATCATCACTGAAATTAAAAAAAAAATTACTAGAGACAACACTAAGAACCGTTAGGGCATAGTTCCCACTGAATAGAGGAGATAGACGCAAAAAGAATTGTGAGAACACTGACAACAAATGTAAAAAGTTTGATGTCAGTCCCTTTCATATTGTGATAAAGAGGGAGGTAGCGAACGGTGAGTTGATTAAAACAGAGTGGGGGAGAGAAAACATTAAAA
The DNA here is from genome assembly GCA_028646595.1 of Phalanger gymnotis. Lineage (NCBI taxonomy): Eukaryota > Metazoa > Chordata > Mammalia > Diprotodontia > Phalangeridae > Phalanger > Phalanger gymnotis. The sequence goes on along the minus strand of CM053623.1, from coordinate 83,601,859 downwards.
AAAAAAAGGGAGTCCTAGGGTACAAAATTCAAAAGCTTTATGCAAACAGCTGTTCAGAAAGGTTTTTTTTCCCTGTATAAATACAAGATATAACAGGAACACTAACATTCAGTCAAAAATGCTTCACTTTATTTATGAAGATTTTTGTTTTCTTGTCTTAATAGAAGCCTCTTTCCCTATGAAAGGAATTCATACCCAAAGAATTCATTAACTGAAGTCAATGCATTGCCTAAATATACCTGATCTCTTGACATGTTCAGCTCAACATGCTCACAGGAGAACTCATTTCTTTCACCCTAAACTCACCCCTCTGCTATCACTATAGAAGATTCTCTTAACCTTCTGGTAGCTCAAGTTTCCAATCTTGGAATTTTCCTTGACTCTTCTTTCTCACAATCCCCACTCTAGGTCAAACCTTCATCACCTCACACCTAGACCACTAAAACAATCTCCTTACTGGTTTTCCCTTCTTTCCTCTCTCCAATCCATCTTTTACACAGCTACCATCTAACACTAACCACCTCACACATCCCTGTTCAAGAAATCAGACTCCACATCATTGAGGATAAAACACAAATTTACCTGTGCAGCATTTAAAGTTTTTCACAACCTGGATCTAAGGAACCTTTTTTTTTTTTCCAGACTGGCTTGACATCACTCCTTGAGCACTCTATGGTCTTGCCAAACTGGCCTATTTCTGTTGCTGTAAACAACATCTCCTCTCTCTCTCTCCCTATGTCTTAGAAACCCTCCTTGTGGTCAAGGCTCAGCTCAACTGCCACTTCCTATAAGAGGCCTTTCCTGATTTTCCCCAAATGTCAGTGCTCCACCTCTCTGAAATTAATTTCTATTTACTTGTATGTATTTTGTATATACTTTACTGTGTACATATTTCCCCTCAACAGAACATAAGCTCCCTAAGGGTAGGGACTGTTTTGTTTTGGACTTCTTATCCTCTATCACATAGTAAGCACTATTTTAATAAATGCTTATTGAAGATTAGAGATGATTCAGGAGAATAATAAAAATAACATGCTTACACTAACATTACACGACTTTAATCTCAATACCAGGACAGGTGGAGTGAAATTAACTTTGAGACTAAACAGGAGGAAGATTCAGAAGTAAATGTCTCATATCAAAAGCCAACTACATTGCTAACTGTGCTAAGAAAGCATACTGGTATAGTAGTTCTAAAAAAGATATATTCTATGAATCAGAATGGCTTTCTTGATCAAAACTCAGTATGTGAAATTATGTTTACAAATAGAGTACTTGAAGTTTGCTCATCCCTTATTTCTTCTCTGGATAAAATTCTTCATTACATACATGGAACATTTTTCTTCGCTGTATCTGTTCTGATAATAATTCATAAAAGGTTGATAGGATGGCCAAGTTCTCAACTGGACTCCAGTGCATTTTGTCATTTTTTTACTAATATTAATTTCGACAGAAAAAGGCATTTACTTGAGGGGAAATTACCTTCTTCAATGCTGACAACTACTGTATATTCAAAAATTATAGCATTCAGAACATTTAAAATAAAGGGAACAAATTCCACATCATTTCCAATTGATAACAACTGAATCCCATGGTCCAAAAACACAGAAAAACCACTTCTCCATGAGAGTGATTCTACAACAGAAAAAGAAAAAAAATAACATAAATTTTTCAGAGGTTGAGAATGAACTCATCATTTAATCATAAATATTAGGCTTAAAATCAGATAGTCTATTAAGGTTAACACCTTGACAAGTTAATTGATCTGATAATAGTAAAATTAAAAAGGTTGCCGATAGTAACAATATTGCAATCAAATCTTTGGGGCCTCTCAATTTCATAATAAGTCTTCATTATTTGTACAGTCTTTCCAGCTTAATAACTTTGAAGTAAGGATACAATACAACCAAAAAGAATGTTAACCTAGAAGCACCTGTGCCATCAGACAAAGACACATCCAACTTAAGGAAAAAATAGACCACTAGCCCCTAGTATCAAACCATTAATAACAATGTCTCCTAAAAATAAATCTCCATGTCAACAGAACAAAAGCTGTTTATAAATAAGAAGGAATGTGGAGGTGTGAGGAAGATAAGAGGAAGCCTCACCAAGTAGCAAAAGCAGGAAACCAAGCAGAATGAATGAAAACTGGGACAAGTGAAAGATGAAAGTATAAACTGGAGATGAGGAATAGGTAAGAGTTTACAGGTGGAAAAATGTTAGAAGAAATTTACAGGAATATCACAAGAAATTAAGTTAAAAGGAAATGGGGACCTCAGTAAAAGTGGTAACTGAAAATGGGTGTAACTTTGCCAGGTCATTAGGCTAGGTCAAAGGATAGAGGTGGTAATACTATGGGCAACAAGAGTATCCGGTTCAAGGTAAGAAAGTGTGAAAAAAAAGAATGGTAGGTTATCAAATCAAATAATGAAGAAAGCAGATCGTATAAATTTCAAGTCAAAGCAAGAGAACATTAAATACAGACTTGAAAAAAAGTTGAGGAAGTAAAGACAAGAAGTTATTAAAGTATTTAGAGACAAGTAAAATCAACAGCCTAACCTTCAGCCCAATTAATCACTGTAAAACAAGTTACCTATCAAGTATTACCTTATTTTAACATAATAAAAACGAAATAATAAATATAATTTGAGAATGTGACAATAAGACTAATTCTAATTTGAAAAGCCAAGGGAGAGAAATAAAGGAGAGAGAAAACATAAGTGAAAATTAAAAAAAAAACGAAGAAATAGTAAGAATGTGAGGGGGAAAATTGGTGTGAAATAAAACACAGTATTCAACTATGGGAAATGGTTCAACATGGGGAAATAGAGGGTTAGTGCTGTAGAAACTTTGTGGGAACTCAACAACTTTAAAGACAATAGTCAAAGGTGTCCAAAGAAATTTGAGAAAATAAAGGAGGCACCATACAATGTGAGAGAGCGAAGGAATGAAGTATGAAGCCTCAGTGGGGATTTGGCAAAAGGGAAAGAAGAGAGTAGCCATCGAAGCAAAACCTGAAGGAGGTGGAAGGGGGGACAGGTCATAGCACTGGGGGAGGAGGGGGAGAGTGGAGTAAGGATGTCAGTGACACGGTGTTTACAAAAATAAAGACAAAAATAAGGAGGGGGGTGGTTTGTCTGAGATGGATCCTCGGGCTTCAGCGATGGTCAGCAAAGGGGAGAAACAGAAACCCCAATCTTCGTTGGCTGGGAAACAATCTCCAACAGTCTGGGAGGCGGAGGGGGAGAGAAGAGGGCAGCCTGGGCCACCCGGTAGAAGGCCCCCATCCTCCTCCTCCCCCTCACCACCCCCACCCACGTACACATGCCCTAGCAGACACAGGCCACTCGGGCGGGCGGTGGGGGGGTGTCTCCCCCTTCTCCTTCGCAACATCCCCTCCCCAACACACAAGGGGGGGACACCGGGCGGGGGTGAGAATAAGGGGAACGTGGGTCTGGGGACAGCGGCGGGTCATGACCTTCTAGAGCCAAATCTGGGCTCGATTCCTCCTCTCCAACTTCTGCTGCCCCCCACATCCCCCTGGCCCAGGATGGAGCCAAGGGGAGCGCAGTCCCCGGGGGCCCCCGGGTGTTTACGTGTTGAAGAGATGCGCGTGCGCGTAAGCGTGTAAAGGGGGGGTCTCCCATCATCCCGGTCGGGGGGGGCAGATGAGGGGCCGTCTTCATTAGCGCCCCTTCCCCCCCAATCTGCGGTCGAGGTGGGGGGAGGCCGGCGCCCGCCCGCCTCCCCGGCAGCCCGGCTGGCCGTCTTCACTCACCTCCTCGGGGATGGCCGGCTCGGCGGTTGACGCCGAGCCGGCGCCAGCCTCGGGATCCACGTCCCCGTTGAAGAGAGCGGGGCCCTGCTCCGCGCCGCCGCCGCCGCCGCCGCTCAGCGCCGCCATCTTGTAACCAAGAGCTGGAGCCCGAGCGACCGCGGCTGGGCGGGGAGGAGGAGGGGTAACGGTGGGGGAGGGGGAGGAGGGCGGGGGCGGGGCCTGGAGGGGGGGGGAGAGTGTGGTGATTCTATGTGAGTGCTCGCGCGCGCGCGCAACCTTGAGGGAGGGAGGGGGGAGCCCGGATGGGAGAGGGAAGGGAAAGCGAGAAGGAAGGGAGCCCGGAGCGGGGCGGGGGAGGAGGTGAGAGCGCCTACCGTGGCGTCACTGGCGTGACGTCACCGGCGGGGAGCTGCATGGCATCACTCGGGAGCCCCTCCCTTTGTCGTCACGGGAGGCCACAGCCACGCCCACTTCGGTCCGCGCACCGCCCCCCAGCCCCAAGCCTCGGGTCGACCTGCTCTCGGAGGCTGCAGCATCCCCGCTGCTTCCCATCCCTGTTCAGCTGGTCCTCTTTTTTCGGTCTCCTCCCCTCCTGGAGAGTGTAGAGATGCGGCTCTGATGGCCCGATGGAGTTTTGAGGGGTAGGGAGGAGGGACAGCCCCATCCGCCCGGGTCACTGGGCTAATCTTCCAACACAGAAGCCCAAATAAGAATACATGAAACATTGGCCAAAAAAAAATAAAATCCCCCATCCCCAGTTCACAACTCTTTTATTTCAAGCAATGTTGGATACAAACGAAACCTAGTCCAACCAAAGAATTCACGTGTTACTTTGGAGTTCTCCATAAAAGAAATTTAACCTGTTAGGTAGGTCACAGGCCTGGCTCGAGAACTTTGTCACCCCGACTTTGGCGATAGTCTGTAGGGTCACCTATCCCTCACCATTGGGGGGTGAGGTGTTCCAGGCTTTTTACAGTTTAACAGCTAATTGACATTCAACCAAAAACTGGAAATTTTCTGATGGAAACTTCTTATGCATTTCTTTTGCTTCATTGAATATAGATACGAAGAAACCATTATAACTTAAAACTGCTGTTCCAAAAAGTCAATTTAGGAAGCATTTATTGTCAGCTATGTTCAAAGCACCGTGGTAGGCCCTGGAAATAAAAAGACAAAAATGTAATAGTCCCTGGCCTTTAAGGAGCTTATGTAAATTCTTTGGAAGAGAACTTAGACAAGTAAATACAAGATAATTTGAGGAAAGAGGTAGTACTTAGAAGTAGGACAATCCAGAAAGCTTGATCTGCACCTGGACAGGTAAGAATTTTGGACCAAGTGTGGGAGGTGGGACATGAACTGAGCCTGGGCTACAGATTATTAAAAGCCAAGGTACATTCCAGATATAGACAGGCTATATAGGAAGGCATGATGGGAGATGGAATGCTGAATCCGAATAACGGCAAGTAAGCCAGTTTGGCTGAAACTAGTGTGGGAAGAAGAGTAACATGAACAAAGCCTGAAAAGGTAAGCTGGAATCAGATTGTGAAGAGCTTTAATGGCCAAATAGAGGAATTTACATATAATAATAATAAAAGTGTTCATATAGCACACCTACTATGTGCCAGGTGCCTTAGAAGTACTATTTAATTTGATCCTCACAACAACCCTGAGAGGTAGGAGCTGTTACTATCCCTATTTTACAGTTGAGGAAACTGATGCAAAGAGATGTTAAGTAATTGGCCCAAGGTCACACAGCCAATGTCTGAAGATGGATTTAAACTCACATCTTTCTGATTCTACACAGTATGGGTGATCCACTGCAACACCTAGCTGCCCCTAATTATTCTTGAAGCGGTAAGTAGCTACCAAAGAATCTTTGGTAAGAGAGTAACACAGCCCTATGCTTTAGAAAGATTCTTTTGGCAGCTGTGTAGAATATGGATTGAAGAGGAAAGATAGGAGCAAAAAGAAAGGGTGAAGAGGACCTGAAGGAGGGTGGTGGCTGTTGGAGTGGAAAGGAGAGACTGAATGCCAGAGATATTGGGACTGTTAATTATAAATGACTTAGCAGCTTATTGGATATGGCATGGAGGGATGAAGGAAAATGAAGTGTCAAGAGATAGCTGAGAGGGTTTCAAACCCAGGTGACTAGAAGAAATAGGTAACTATGAAGAATAGGGTCAGTTTGGAGGATGACAAGAGGTAATGAATCCTGTTCTGGATGTGGTAATTTTGAGAGATCTATATGACATCTAGGTAGAGATCAGATGGAGAGCTGGAAGGAAGCTCAGGCCATCTAGTCCAATTTGTTTATTTTACAGATGAGGACACTTGGGTCCAGGCAGGTTAATTACTTGCTGAAGGTTACGCAGAGTCTCAGAGACAGGATAGTAGGTAGGCAGTTGGTAATGCAGGACCTCAGGAGAGAGATGAGGGCTCCAAATGTAGATTTAGAAAAAAAAAAACCAAAAGGTGAAATCCGCTTGAAAAGTAATTTAGCTTTGAATTTTATTATTTGACTTCTTGTCTGAATTAAGGAAGTAAATCTTTTTCAATGCCTAAAACCCAGGAATTTGAAAGAAAGAAGGAAATGAGTGAAGAATGGTAGGTTTTTGAGTGCAAGGGCCATGTGATGTTTGAACTTCCCTCAGCACCTAACACCTTATACATCAGAGGTACTCAATAAATGTTTGCTGAATATTAGTAACTTGGTCACCTATGTTATAATAATAAAATAATGACTCATATCTTATACTTCAAGGTTTATAAAACACTTTCCTTTGTAAGATAGATAGTACAAGGATTATCTCCATTTCACCAGTGTGAAAGCTATTTCTCAGAAACAGGTTAAGTGACTTGCCTGAGGTCACACATCCAGAAGGTGTCAGTAGCCAAAATATGATTGAAACATGAGATCACTTTCCCATACTTATGATCATACTAATGATCTTGACGTGGCTTTCAGTTTAGCCCTCACCAGTACTGACCTACCTACCTCTCAGAGAATCATGGAGTAGGAAAGGACCTCAAAGGCCAGTTAGTCCAGTTAATTCATTTTACACATAAGGAAAATGAAGCCCAAGGAGGTTGTGATTTGCCTAGAGTCAAGCTGTTAGTATGTGGGCTAAACAACACAGATAGAGGTAGGCAAACTCAAGACTAGTGGAATGGCCGGACCCGAAGAACAGAGATTTGTGATTGGGTGTATTAACATTTTTATTAATGACTTGGATAAAGGTATGATTATCAAATTTGCAGATACCATGAAGCTCGACAAGATAACTAACACATTAGATGGCAGACAGAAAAGGATAGGCTAGAATTTTTTATCAAATGTAAATTAATCAGGATAAATGCCAAGTCATACTTGAAATCAAAAAATCAACTTCACATTTACAATTTGTAAGAGCTGTAGTTAGACAGCAATTTGAAAAAAGATCTGGGGCTTTTAGTTGACTGAAAGCTCAATATAAAGTGTGATAGAGTAGCATAAATAGGAAGTAGTAGCTAATAGCTAACATTTATATAGTGTTTGCTATATCCCAGGCACCGTGCTAAGGGCTTTACAATTATTATTTCATTTGACTCTCACAACAACCCTGGGAGGTAGATGCTACTATTGTGCCCACTTTACATGTGAGGAAACTGAGGCACATAGAGGTTAAGTGACTTGTCCAGGGATCACGCAGCTAGTAAGTGTCTGAGGCCAGCTTTGACTTCAGGTCTTCCTGACTCCAGGCCCAGTATAGCAAGCATGAAAAAAAAGATGATAGTCTCACTATATACTCTGCCCTATTTAAACCACATCTAGAATATTTTATTCAGTTCTAGGCATCACCTTTTAAGAAATATATTGATAGTTTAGAGACAAAGCAATTGAGTATGGTGGCCAGCATGGTAAAGGGTCTTGAGTCCATGCCATATGAGATTCAGGGCTATTTTGATTAGAGAAGATCTCTGAAAAACATGATAGCTGACTTCAGGTATTTGAAGAACCATACTACGGAAGAGAGATTAAACTTGTTTTACTTGGGCACAGTTAGAAGCAATGCCTCAATTTTGGCTTGGTATAGGGAAAAACTCATTAAAAATTAGAGCTATTCAGAAATGAGTGGATTGGCCCTGAAGGTGAGGGGTTTCCCTTCAGTGGAGGTCTTCAAGGTCTGTGATGATGCCTTTTCAAAAAATTTGTAGAGGGGGTTCTTATTCCTATAGGGGTTGTACTGGATGGCTTCTGTTAGAAAGCCTCTTCTTCATCAGGTATGGAGTTTCACAAAATGTATATTTTCTAATAAGATGGCCTTGTGTGTGTGTGTGTGTGTGTGTGTGTGTGTGTGTGTGTGTGTGTGCATAGCACACTGGGAAGCATAGCCTTCCCCTCATTGACCTCTGTTCTTCTTAAAGATTTAATAGCATAGAATATATGAATTTTGTAATTTGTTTTTTCAGTTTAAGTTCAGCCATGTAATAGCTAGGGCAGCTAGGCGGTACAGTGGCTAGAGTGCTGGGCCTGAAATCAGGAAGACCTGAGTTCAAATACGGCCTCAGATACTTATTAGCTAAGTGACTCTGAGAAAGTCACATCCCTGTTTGCCTTAGTTTCCTCATCTGTAAAATGAACTGGACAAGGAAACGGCAAACTACTCCAGTGTCTTTGGGAAGAAAACCCCAAGTCAGATCACAAAGAGTCAGACACAAATATAGAAACAGCAACTACTTCAAATATAACTGTGTAGCTACGGGCAAATTATATATAGCCATGAGGGACTATAATAATAAAAGAGAAAAAGATAAACTGTGTATTCAAGGAAATTTGTAAATAAATAGAGTAATATACTTAAAGAAAAGTGGAAATGATTGTTAGAATAAGAGCAGAAATGATTAAAATAGCAAGTCAAAGAATGATTATGTTAATGAATAAAACCAAGAGCAGTTTCAAGCCAACAATCACAACATTTCTACAGTTAACAAGAAATTAATTCATAAAATGAGATAGCAAAAACAAATTATTAGTATTAGAAATGAGAAAAGGAAAATCACTGTTCATGAAAGGAAATTAAGAAAACTTAAAAATTTACTCTATATAGCTTCATGCCAATAAAAAAGGGATGAATATCTACAAAGTATTTAAAATTCAAATTGCAAGGTAAGAAATAGCCTAGATAGATCAACCTCAGAAGAAAGAATTGTGCAGAAAATGAATGAACTGCGACATAAAAAGGCTTTGGGACCATATTAATTTATAGGTGAATTCTTTCCAACTATCAAAGAATAAATAAATAATATTTATGTCATGCAAACTTTTTTAAAACAGAGAATGGCAACATTTTATCCAACTATAAAGTAAATATGATTTTGATCTACAAAACTTGCAGAGAGAGGGCAAAACAAATCACAGGCCAATAAATTAAATAAAATAATAGAAAAATGGAATCTGGCAATGCTCTCAAAACAATTCTTTATCATTATTAATACTTTAACATTTTTATTGATCTGTAATATTATCAGTGTGGCTATTCCTCCATCAGTACAGATTGCAGCCTTTCCATGTCTTCTCATCCAGTGTGCTTCTTGTTCATGTTTTTTTTAATTTATTTTTTATTTTTAGTTTACAACACTCAGTTACACAAGTTTTTGAGTTCCAGATTTTCTCCCTCTCCCTCTCATCCCTTCTCTCCACTAAGACAGCAATGTAATACAATATAGGTTCTACATATCTTTGCATTAAACTTATTTACACAATATTCAAGTTGTAAAGAAGAATTATAACCAATGGAATGAATCATGAGAAAGAAGAAACCAAACCAACAAAGAAAAAAGAAAAAAAAAAGAGCAAATAGTTTACCTCAATCTGCATTCAGACTCCACAGGTCTTTCTCTGAATGTGGATAGGTTTTTCCATCATGAGTCTTTTGGAGCTGTCTTTGAACCTTGTATTGCTGAGAAGAGTCTATCAAAGTTAGCCATCACAGATACTGTGTGTCTGTAATCATGTATAATGTTCCCCTGGTTCTGCTCCCCTCACTCAGCATCAGATCACATAGGTCTTTCCAGGTTATTATGAAGTCCAAATGCTCCCCATTTCTTATAGCACAATAGTATTCCATTACATTCATATACCACAACTTGTTTATCCATTCCCCAAATAATGGGCATCCCCTTGGTTTCCAATTCTTCGCCACCACAAAAAGAGCTTCTATAAATATTTTTTGTACATACAGGACCATTTCCCACTTCTATGATCTCTTTGGGATTACAGCCCTAATACCTAGAAGTGGTATTGCTGGGTCAAAGGATATGCACATTTTTATAGTCTTTTAGGCATAGTCCCAAATTGCTCTCCAGAATGACAGGACCTGTTCACAACTCCACCAACAATGTAACAGTGTTCCAATTTTCCCACATCCTCTCCAGCATTTATGATTTTCCTGTTTTGTCATGTTGGGCAATCTGACAAGAGAGATGTGGTTTGTTCATGTTTTTCTGTAAATCTTTCTTGAGGTATCCACTTCATGTTCCAGAAGCTTTCTTTATGGTTCATGACTGGTCTCTGACAGATAAGCTTTTGACTTATATTGCCCACAACCCGGTTTCTATACTTCTCCCCACCATACTTTCATAGTTCCTCTTCTTGTGTTAGCATGTAAACTCCTAGAGGGAAGAAACTGTCTTGCTTATTTCTATTTGTATCCCCCAGCACCTTGTACAGTGCCTGGCACATAGCACTCAATGAATGTGTGTTCTGTCTCTCTGTCTCTCTGTCTCTGTGTCTGTCTGTCTGCCTCACTCTCTCTCTCTTTCTCCATTTCTCTCCCTCATTGTATCCATTTAATAATTGAATAAGCCATCTGTTTTCCTTTGCTCTCATTACATTGACAACCCACTCTTTTCTTCTTCTTGATGTCATTATTTCCTAGGAGATGTCTTTTATGCCATTTCTTGAATGTCAAGACACCACTGATAATATGCTATGACTATACTTGCTATTTATCTTTTCTATTGTTTTTTTGGGTCACTTAAATTATCGATTCATTTTTCCAATTAATTGGAATTCAATGATTTTTCCAGAGTGGATAGTTAGGCTGATCTTTTGAAATACACTATGTATTTCACTGAGAAATTCTTGCACTATTCTTGCTCAGTGCACTTAGCACAGTATTATCTGTGGATTGGAGTGCTCTGGGGATCTTGTCATCAACAAGGATTCCCTCTTTTGTTCAGAATTTGCATTGGACATCCCTCATTAAACTATTGAACATCTGAGTCAATATATATCATCATGTTTAAGTCCTTTTTTGAGGCAGAACAATTCCAGTTTACGGAGGATCATAAAATCTGTTATGATTTTGATATATGTATGAGAGATAGCTTGGAGGACAGTATTTAAAATAACACTGTTCTACAAATATGTCTTTAAAGTTAACAGTAGATAATGTGATTTTATGTTCTTTAAACTTCAAAGTCAGGTATGGGACTATGTACGAAATCATTTGCAAAAATATCTCTGTTCTGGGGCAGCTAGGTGGCACAGTGAGTAGAGCACAGGCCCTGGAGTCAGGAGTACCTGAGTTCAAATCCGGCCTCAGACACTTGACACATTTACTAGCTGTGTGACCTTGGGCAAGTCACTTAACCCCAATTGCCCTGCCTTCCCCCCTGCAAAAAAAAATCTCTGTTCCCTTCTCATGTTATTAGTGAGGATATCCTTGCTATTTGCAGACAATTCTCATAAAAATTACAAAGAGATAAGGAAGACAAATAGATACTTCATGATGTCTTCTCGGGCCCCTTTTTCTGGGTAAAAGCACTGCCTATAATCTTTTCCATTTGGGGATAATCTTCCCCTATTTGAATTCTCTTAAAAACTGATTCCCAAGGGTCCTTAAAATTGTACCATCTCCAGCATGGATTTCTCCTGTATGTGTTTATTCAGCTCAAACTTCTTTTCTGAACTTCATTTTCCTAAGTACTACTGCCACTTTCTCACATAATTAATCCAGATAATAAAATTTTCCCTAAGTACTGCTTTGGCTGCATCTCCAAAATTTTCATATGTTGTTTCATTGTTAGCATTATCTTTAATGAAAGTATTGATCGTTTCTATGATTTGTTCTTTAACCTACTCATTTTTTTGGATTAAGTGATTTAGTCTCCAACTAGTTTTTTTCTTTTTTGTTAGCTTTATTTAAGTCTGAGAAGAGGAAATTGAAGTTCTCCACTATTACAATTTTACTGTCTTTTTCTCTCTGTAACTCATTTAACTTTTCCTTTAGGAATTTAGATGCTATTCTATTTGGCACATGTATATTTAGTATTGATATTAATTCATTGTATAAAGTACCTTTCAGCAAAATGTAGTTTCCCAGTCTATCTCTTTTAACTGGGTCTATTTTTGCTGTTGTATTGTCTGAGATCATGATTTCTTCCCCTACCTTTGTACTTTAGCTGAAGCATAATACATTTTGCTATATCCTGTTATTTTAACTTTGTGTGTATCTTTCTGTTTCAAGTTTCTTTCTTGTAAAGAACATACTGTTGGATTTTGCTTTCTTAGCCATTCTGTATCCTCTTCCATTTTAGGAGTGACTCCATCTCATTCACATTCATTGTTATGACTGTTGTATTCCATCCTGTTCTTTTATACTTTTCCTTCTCTTTGTTTCTCACCCCCCTCTTTAAGAATTTGTGTTGCTTAAGAGTAATTCCTTCTATAACCTGCCCTCCTTATTTGCTGCTTTCCCTTATCTGCATCCATCCTATTTCCCTGTTGATGAAATGTATTTCTGTAACCAGCTCTGTGTATATTCTTCCCTCTTTTGACTAGCTCATATGAAAGTGAGGCTCAAGTGTTGACTGTTCTTCCTCCTCTACTCCTTCATCCTTGTTTGTACAGACTTCTACTTGCACACCACAAATATGTGAGATAATCTTCCTCATCTTTCCTCTGCCTCTGCCTTTCTCCTAGTGTATTCCTCTTCCCTTCCCTTCCCTTTGTATTCCTCTTTAAGATAATCAAAACATAACAGAACTATTTCCTGGCCCTCTTTCTAATTGGACTCCTCTATGACCCCTGATAATAGGTCTCTGAGGGAATACGTCTATTCTCTCCCCATACTAGAATATAAATAATTTATCTTTATTTAGGCTAATAAAATTACTGCTCATGTTTGCCTCTTTATTCTTCTCTTGACTCCTATAGTTGTATTTTAGATTTTCTTTTCAATTCTGATCTTTTAATCAGGAATGCTTGATAGACCTCCATTTCATTAAAGATCCATTGTTCCCTCTATAGGATTATACTCTTGTTTTGCTGGGCAAGTTATTCTTTATTGTAAGCTGATATCTTTTGCCTTCTGGAATATCATATTCCAAGTTCTTTTCTTTTTTTTACAGTGGTGGCTGCCACAGACTGTGGCTCTTTGATATTTGAATAACGAATTGAATACTGAAGTGATAGAGGGTAAATGTGATAGTTCCACTGTTGTCATCAATGAGAATATCACACTGAAGAAATGCTGGCAGATTTATTTTATGCTTACTTGTCATCTTCGTTTTAGTTTCATGTACACATGTTCTCAGAATGATCCGGCTTGGTTGTGTTTATGACAAACTCTTTTTAGATTGTCTTTCTTCTTAACTCCTTTTCAGTATTTAGTGAGTTCTTATCTAGTTCCATTCCTCTCCATGAAATTTTCAAGTAAGCTTATACTCTAAATTGATGTGGTCCTTAGCTTGGCAGGTCTTTTTGGTCAGTAAGCAGAATAAATTCTTCCTGATAATTTGGTTTCTGGGCTTTTTTGCTTCTTTGTTAGGTGATTTTTATATCATAAACTTTTCTAAGAGATGGTAACAGAAGAAGTATCTAACCTTTGGTATTTTCCATTTTTCAGAACCAACAGCCTTATCAGCTAGGTTAGTTTGGGGCTGCCATAATCTCATATTTATCTTTTCTTCTAATTAGATGCAGATTCTGATTTTTAATCTATTAACTGATGATCTTACTACATAGATAGTTGATTGGGAAATGACTGCTACTTCAGGTCCTATTCTGTTTATTAAGATAGTGCGATTTTTTTGTGGTATTTATTGTTTGTCTCAGTCTAAGCCTTCCAATTCTTTACTTGAGCAAAGTAGTTATGGTATATAGGCATGAGATTCCTGAATAATATATAAGTATTTGACTTCTTAATTCTTGATCTTAAGCCATGTTTCCCAGCATTTTTTGCCACTCACCCTTATAGAGAACTTTGTGTAATGAAGTTAATGACTAACAAGGTATATGTTGACTTAGTTCAGAGGATTTTGTCAAACAATGCAGAGACTTTCTCTTTAACAGAAATCGACACATAAGCTACATTTATTTTCATAGTGATCTTTTTGTTCTCATTATAATGCTGCAAGTGGAGGCAACCAAGTGTCCTGTGAAATTGGATGTGCTTTGTTGCCTTTGGTTGCATGATGCAACTAATTCTGGCAACTTTTTAAATTTCACCTATTCAATGAGAATCTGTGAGCCTAACATTGCTTTAGTTGCAGTTTTTTTGGATTTTTCTGTTTTATTTGTAATGAGTGTCAGTTTGGATATAGTTCAATCCCTCCAGTAGAATATCAACTCTTACTTCTTCAGTGAATTTGGTACCTGCCTCACACTTTTTTTACCTCCTCAACTCTTGCCCTCATACTAGGAGGACTTCAACATACATATTAACTATCCCTCAAAAACCCAAGCCTCTCATTTCCCCAACCTACTCACTTCCTATGACTTTCTTCTCTACCCTACCAAGTCACTCACAAAGTTGACATACCCTTAATCTTGCCATCATTCAAAAATGTACCACTTCCACATTCAAGAATTTTGAATTCCCTTTCTGCCCATAATCTACTGGTCTTCCACCTCTCCTTCTGCCTTTCCTTACCAAGCCAAATTTTATCCACACTGTGACCTCCAATCTCTTGACCTCTCACTTTTCTCTCAGATCACATCCCCTACTCTAGCCACTCTCTCCTCTTTTCTCTCTTGACCCCTCAGTGAGCTAATTCAACTCTATACTTCCATCTTGAGTTCCTACACTCCTTATTTCATCAGTTGTATCCTGCCAAGCCTTAGCCTTGGATCACTCCCACAATCTACTTGCCTTCACTCCTAGATATATGGTGCTAAGTGAAAGTGGAGAAAAGCACTCAATTGATCTGATTGAGTCCACTATAAATTTGCAGTAAACAACTTCAACTGGGCCCTCACTGCTGTTAGGCAATCCTTCTGTACTTCTCTTATCGACTCACTCTTCCATTCTCCACAAAAGTTCTTACAAAATCTTTTCTTCCCTCCACAAATCTCCCATAGCTTCTCCTCCCTCACCCTCTCAGCTAAGATTCTTAAGATTCTTGCCTCTTATTTTACAGAAAAAAATGGAGGCCATTCAGCAAGAACTCCCTTTTCCTCAATTCTTATCACTCAGTTACCTTCTGACACTCTCTCTTCCTTCACCCCTGTTTTACATGATGAAGTGGCCTTACCAAATACGTACCAAATACTCCTTACCAAGGCTAACCCCTCTACTTGTTCAAGAGATCCTGTTCCATCCTGTTTCTTCCAACAAATTTCCCCCTCTGTCATCTCTACTTCCTCACTTATTTTTTTAATCTTTTCCTGTCTACTGGCTCCTTCCCTAACACCTACAAACATGCCTATGTCTCCTCTCCCTCAAAAAACCCTCACTTGATGCTTCCATCCCCACTAGCTATTGACCTATATCCCTTCTTCCTTTTGAGACTAACTTCTTGAAAAGGCTATCTACAACAGGTACCTCCACTTTCTCTCCTTTCATTTTCTTCTTAACTCCTTACAATCTGGCTTCATACCTCATCATTCCACTGCAACTGTTCTCTCCAAAGTTACCAATAATCATTTAATTGTGGAATCCAATGGCCTTTTCTCAATCTTCACCCTTCTTGATCTCTCTATAGCTTTTGACACTGTTGATCACACTCATCTCCTTGATACTTTCTAAGTTTTTCAGGACACCACTCTCTCCTGGTTCTTTTCCTATTTATCTGACTGCTTTTTATTCATCTCCTTTGTTGGATTGTACAACAGATTATGCCCTCTAAATGTAAGTGTCCCATAGAGTTCTGTCCTGGGCTGTCTTTTCTTCTATGCTACTTCACTTATTGATCTCATCTTCTCTCATGGCTTTAATTATCATTTCTATGCTGATAGTTGTGAAGCCTACTTATACTACCTTGATCTGTCTGTTGAACTCCAGTCTCATGACTCTGTCTGCCTTTCAGGCATCTCGATTTGGATGTTCAGTAGACATGTACAAAACCAAATTCATTACTCTCCCCCACCCTCCACCTATACCTTCTTCCCTCCTACCATCCCTTTTACTATAGAGGGTAACTCCATCCTCCTAGTCCCTCAGGCTTTCATCCTAGGTGTCATCCTCAATTCCTTACCATCTCTCACCCTCTATATCTAATATGTTATCAGGGCATATCGATTTCACTTCTGTAACATCTCTTGAATATTCCCCCTTCTCTCCTTTGACAATGCTACCACTCTTGTATAGGTCCTCAGCACTTCACGTTTTGATTATTGTAATAGCCTGCTGATGAATCTGCCTGCCTCAAACCTTCCCACCCTGGTCCATCCTCCACTGAACCTCCACTGAAATTATTTTCCTGAAATGCAGTTCTGACCATTTCAGCCACTTCTCCTAATCAATAATTGTGGCTTCCTTTTACCCCAAGGATCAATTATAAAATCCTTTGTTTGGTATTCAAAGCCTCTCATAATCCAGTCCTCTCCTACCTTTCCAGTCTTTTTACACCTTATCCCTGTCAATACCCCATGAGCCTTGACACTTTATCTCATCACTATTCTGTGTCTCTTGGATTGGAGGGTGGAGCCATGAACTTCAGAAACCTCCGTTTAAGGAGGGAGCTTGGGTCAGAACATCTCTTCATTTCTTATATAGATGCTCTACTTAGGGACTTCTATCACTTTTAGTCTATCTCCTCACCCATTCCCCTTCCCTGTTAGGTACCTTTCCAGGCATCCCCCACCCCATCCCTCTTTTAGCTTCTCTTTGTGTGTTATCTTCCCTAATTAGATTGTAGGCTCCTTGAGTACAGGGATAGTCTTTCTTCATATATACATATATATTCATATGTATGTATATATAAATAAAATATTTTATATATGTGTGTATGTGTGTATATCTATATATACATATATGTACATGTGTGTGTATCTCTCTCTCTCTATGTGTATATATATATATATGTGTATATATATATCCCAAGTGCTTAGCACAGTTTTTCACACATAGTGGGTGCTTAATAAATGTTTATTAACTGACAACTGACTGACTAGCCACGTACTCTTCAGCCTAGTGACCCTGACCTCCTTGTTCCATGAACAAGATCCTCCATCTCTTGCCTCCAAGCTTTTTTTCCTGTCTCCCTTGAGTGGAATGTTCTCCTTCCTCATTTTTGCCTACTGCCTTTCCTGGCTTCCTTTAAGTCCCAATTACAATCCCATTTTCTGCAGGAAATCTTTCCCGATCCCTCTTAATTCTGGTATCTTCCATCTCTTAATTATTTCCTTTCCCCCCCTCCCCATATAACTTGTTTGTATGTTTTGTTTGTATATTTGTTTGCTTCTTGTCTCCCCAGTTAGATTGTGAGGTTATTGACAGCAGGAACTATCTTGGCAGCTAGGTGGCACAGTGGATAGAGTTCTGGGTCTGGAGTCAGGAAGACTTGAGTTCAACTCCTACCTCAGACACTTACTAGCTGAGTGACCTTGGACAAGACACAACCCCTGTCTGCCTCAGTTTCCTCATCTATAAAATGGAGATAATAATATCACCGACCTCCTAGGATTTTTGTGAGGATCAAATGAAATGATAATTGTAAAGCACTTAGGGCAGTGCCTGGCACAGAATAGGTGTTTAATCAATCTTAATTAGCTGTCTAATTGACTGGTTGTTAGAAACCACATATTAAGGGTACTTACGGTGAGGACTTCCAACAAGATGGCTGAGTGCTAAGTGATATTCAAATAGGATTGCCCCTCATAAGCTAGAAATATGACAAAAGAACAGCAAAAAGAAGGAAAGAAAAAAAAGACTTCACAAAGAAATGCCATCAATAAAACAAGGGAAGCTACTGAGAAAATGAGAAAGAAGGTAAAGCTCCTAATGTAATGAAGATATACTGAAGTGAAAAAAAAACAAGAGAAATAGCTAGAAACAGAATAATTCTGCCATTTCTGCAGCTAGATTCACAGAGAAGAGAAAGAAATACATACAAGAACCCCAAATATTTGGAAGTAAATCAACAAGCATTCTTTAAGCATCTGCTATTTGCCAGACTCTGTGCTATATACTAATGACACTAAGACTTAAATGAAATAGTCTCTCCCCTCAAGATACTTGCATTCTGTGGGGGACTGGGAGAGGGGGAGAGGGTATGATACTAGCTATTATATGATCTATAGGAAAAAATACAAAGTAGTTGGAAGTTAGTGGAATAGCAGCTAAGATCAGGAAAAGATTCATTTGGGGTATTTGGGCTGAATATTGACAGAAACTACAAATTTTAAGAGATGAAAGATGGTCCCACACTCAAAAAACATACAAGGGTACAAGCAACAGACCTAGATAAGTTATAGTGGCCTGAGTATTATTGACATTCTAGAAAATTTAGAAAAATAGAAGGATGTGGACTTTATATCTCAGGAAAGCATTTGCGGAAACTTTCTAGATTTGACAAAAAAACCAAGCAAACCCAAAAACAAATGACATGCAACAATATGCAAGTATAAAATATCCATAAGATTGTGTCATAGCTCAAAACAATTCTTCAAAGGTTCTCAACAAACACACACATGCATACATATACATGCATACACACATATTCCATGTATTTGTTAGAGTTACATAAGATTCCTTGAAAGACATACCAAGAGACATATCTTTATTTGATGATTCTATGATTTTTACTCTCAATCAAGATATAAAACAAGGAGACATTAGTTCTTCAAAAATATTTACTACTGTTATAGGGAATGTCTAGTGTGAAATCCAGATGGAAGAGGAATTCCTTAGAGATGATGAAACTTTTCAGATGCTCCTTTTTTCAGTGACATTATATATCAAGCCCCATTGCAGATTCCAAAATGTGATTTGTATTCTCTGAAAAGATTAATGCACATAGGAGAAATCAAGTGGATGATGAATGGCTATTGTCCAGACTGTGACATGCACTTGGGTAGAAAACAAGCTGGTTCTTCATTAAATATATCTTCAATAGACATGGTAGATGGGCAATGATTTTGGTCCAGGATCAAAAAGGAAAAGGGAAATGGCTTCATTACCTTCACAAGATTGCAGAATTCTTATTTTGTTTGTTTGTTTGTTGGGAAGGGGGAAGGCAGGGCAATTGGGGCTAAGTGACTTGCCCAAGGTCACACAGCTAGTAAGTGTGTCAAGTGTCCGAGGTTGCATTTGAATTCAGGTCCTCCTGACTCCAGGGCCAGTGCTCTACTCACTGTACCACCTAGCTGCCCCATGCACTATTCTTTTAATGACCTCAAACTTCTTCCTGAAGCAAAGGCTCGTCTTTTTTAACATCATTGTTCTTCCAGTGATGCTGTATAGCTGCAAGTAGCAGAATACTTCATGAATGAATATGATGACAAATTTGAGAGCCTAAATGAAATGGATGATCATTTATTAATATATAACAAAGCAAATTTAATGATATTGGAAGTAGATAACTAAATAAATGTGAAAATAAATCAGACTAAACATAGAACTGCCCTACTAAAAAACAAACAAACAAAAAAAGAAGCCCAAGGATATTCAGGATTGAATTTGAATAGATTTAAAAAAAAAATTCTCTCCCCCTGCCAGAATATCCCACTAGATTTCCTATTAGTGGCCATATTGAACCCCTATCACTTTAACTCCTTACTCTACCTAAAAAAGGTGCACCTACAAAATATTCTGACAAGTGGTCATTCAGCTTGTGCTTAAAAACATAGGTCTCTCAGCAACTTTTCTGAAGAAAACCCATTCCACTTTTAGGCTTCTGTAATAATTAGGAAGTTTTTCCTTATGAGGAGCCAAAATCTTTCTCTGTAAGTTTTCCCTTATGAGGAGGAAAATCTTTCTCTGTAACTTCTACTCCCATTTCTCTTAGTTCTGCCCTCTAGGGTCAAATAAAACAAGTCCAAACCCTCTTCTATGAGACAGCCTTCCAAATACTTGGAGATAGCTATCATGTCCTCTTAGGTCTTCTCTTCCTTGTGTTAAACATACCCAGTACCTTCAGTTGGTCATTTTATGATGTGATTTTTGAGACTCCCTCACCTTCCTGGTCATCCTCCTCTGAATGCACTTCATAATCTTAATGTCCTTCCTAAAACTCATAGATGGAAGGGCAGAGCCAAGAAGACAGAGTAAAAGCAGGGACTTGCTTGAGCTCTCTCCCAAGCCCCTCCCCATACCTGTAAGAAATGACTCTAAACAAATTGTAGAGTAGTAGAACCCACAAAATGACAGAGTGAAACAATTACCAGCCCAAAACAACCTGAAAGGTTGACAGGAAAGGTCTGTTGCACCAGTCTGAGAGAGGACAACAGACCAAGCCTGGCTGCACCAGCACAGACCAGGCTTCAGCAACCTGGAGCAGGACTGCAGGGACTGAATCACTGGCAGCTGTATGCTTTCCAGACTTCTCAACCCACAAGCACCAAAGACAACTTAAAAGGTCAGTAGGAAAGGTCTGTTGGACCTGGAGGAGAGAGGAACATGGTTCAGCCTCAGTCCTGGGGCAGTGGCGGTGGCAGTGATGATGGTGGTGGTGGCTGCTGCTGCTTCTGGAACTCTTGGCCCACAGACAGTGGGAGGAAGGGGGATTGCAGGGATTTCTTTGCTGGCACTGAGGCAGGATTCTCTTGCTTTGCTCATGCCTGGATCTGGGTCGCAGTCCTGGGCGGCAGTCCTGGGGTAGTGAGGAGGAGCATTGGTGTGGCAGAGCTTGTGATGGCAGTGGAGAGGGAATCCTCCTCACAGTTCCAAGGCAAAAAAGAGTGCTCGTTGTCAATCATAGACCAGAGCACAGGGCAGGAGAGGAGTAAACACTTCTCCTTATATCATACCACCTTGGAAGAAGCAAAAATTTACGGGTCCCTAGAAGTATCTCTGAAAACAGCTGCACAAAACCCCTGAAGCTTGGCACAATATACCCTCTGCACTAGAAGCAGAGACCTGCCTTAACAAAGAGTAAAAAGTCAAGCAACTGGCTGGGAAAATGAGCAAAAAAAAGTGGAAAAAATCTTACTTTGGTGACAAACATACAACTAGAATAAGGTAACAGTCAAAACTCCTACATCCAAAGACTCTAAGAAAAATATGAATTGGTCCCAGGACATGGAAGAGCTCAGAAAGGATTTTGAAAATCAAGTAAGAGAAATAGAGAAAAAATTGGAAAGAGAAATGAGAGTGGTGCAAGAAAATCATGAAAAACAAGTCAACGGCTTGCTAAAGAAGACCCAGAAAAAATAGTGAAGAAAATAACGCCTTAAAAAAATAGACTAACTCAAATGGCAAAAGAGCTAATGAGGAGAAGAATGCCTTAAAAAGCAGAATTTGCCAAATGGAAAAGGAGGTTCAAAAGCTCACTGAAGAAAATAATTCCTTAAAAATTAGAATGGAGCAAATGGAAGCTAATGATTCTATGAGAAATCAAGAACAAAACCAAAAGAATGAAAAAATAGAAAACGATTTGAAATATTTCATTGGAAAAACACCTGACCTGGAAAACAGATCCAGGAGAGATAATTTAAAAAGTTATTGGATTACCTGAAAGCCACGATCAAAAAAAGAGCCTAGACATCATCTTCCAAGAAATTATTAAGGAAAATTGCTCTGATATTCCATAACCAGAGGGTAAAATAGGAATTGAAAGAATCCTCCAATTACCTCCTGAAATGGAACCCAAAAGGAAAACTCCTAGGAATATTGTAGCCCAATTCTAGAGTTCCCAGGTCAAGGAGAAAATATTGCAAGCAGCCAGAAGGAATTGTGTGGAATATTATGGAAACACAATCAAGATAACACAAGATTTAGCAGCTTCTCCATTAAGGGATCAGAGGGCTTATAATATGTTATTCCAGAGGTCAAAAGGGTAGGATTATAACCAAGAATTACCTACCCAGAAAAACTGAATATAATCCTTCCAGGGAAAAAGGACATTCAGTGAAATAGAGGACTTTCAAGCATTCTTGATAAAAAGAACAGAGCTGGATAAAAAACTTTTACTTTCCAATGCAAGACTCAAGAGAAATATGAAAAGGTAAACAGGAAAGAGAAATCATAAGGGACTTATTAAAGTTGAACTGTTTAAATTTCTGCAAGGAAAGATGATATTTGTAACTAATGAGACCTTTCTCAGTATTAGGGTAGTTGGAGGGAGTATGTGTGTGTATGTGTGTGTGTGCGTGTGTGTGCGTGTGTGTGTGTGTGTGTGTAGACAGAATGCACAGGGTGAGTTGAATATGAAGGGATACTATCTAAAAAATAAAATTAAGGAGTGAGAGAAGAATGTACTAGGAGAAGGATAAAGGGAGAGGTAGAATGGGGTAAATTATCTCACATAAAAGAGGCAATATAAAGCTTTTACAATAGAGGGGAAGAGGGAGGAGGTGAGAAGGAATGAGTGAACCTTATACTCATCAGATTTGGCTTAAGGGGGGGATAACATGCACACTCAATTGGGTATGGAAATCTATCTTACCCTACAGGAAAGTAGAGGGGAAGGAGATGGGGGGGCGGGGATGATAGAAGAGAGCAGATTGGGGGAAGGGCAATCAGAAGCAAACACTTTTGAGGAAGGACAAGATCAAAGGAGAGAATAGAATAAATGAGGGGCAGGATAGGATGAAGGGAAATATGGTTAGTCTTTCACAACGTGACTATTATGGAAGTGTTTTGTATGACTACACATGTATAACCTATATCAAATTGCTTGCCTTCTCAATAATGGTGTGTGGGGAGGGAAGAAGGGAGAGAATTTGGAACTCAAAGTTTTAAAAACAAATGTTAAAAATTATTTTTACATGCAACTGAGAAATAAGATATACAAGCAGTGGGGTATAGAAATCTGTCTTGCCCTACAGGAAAACAGAGGACAAAGGAATAAGAGAAGGGGGTGGTGGTGATAGAAGGGAGGGCATATTGGGGAAAGGGGTAATAAGAATGCACACCATCTTGGGGTGGGGGAGGGGAGAGATGGGGAGAAAATTTGAACTGAAAATCTTGTGGAAGTGAATGTTGAAAACTAAAAATAAATTAATAAGTAACAAAAAGGAAAGCGAGAGCTAAAAAAGAACCCCCCCCCCAAAAAAAACAACCCTCATAGGTGGAAACACGTATATTAGACTTGCTTCGATTTGACAATGATCAACAAAAAATGGAATCTTATAGACCTTTATCTTCAACCAATAACAGCTCACATTATTATGACACTTTAAAGTTTACAAAGTGCTTTTCTTATAACAACTTTTTGAAGTAGTTACTTCTTCGAGTATTGTTATCCAATTTTACACATGAAGAAACTGAGGCACAGAGAACTGAAGTGAATTCTCAAGGTTCACACAGATAGAAAACCTGTCAAAACCAGCATATGAAACCACATCTCAAGGTTCCAGCATACTCTACCATACTGCTTATCAATCAAAATAATGTTTCATGTGAGGGCTGCCTTTTTGAGCAGAAATCATGACATTTTACAGTGAATTTCTCTCATTCTACTGTCTTGTTCTTCGTAAGATTGTCAGTACTTGCTCTTTCTGTAATCAAGAAATTTTGAAAGTTTAGAAAGGGTCTGATAGTTTTATAACCAAATGCAATTTTGGGAATTTTCGACTTCAGAAAACTGAAAGGCCTAAGACTATGGAGTAATACGATTTGTAAGTTCTTCTGGGATATCTTTTCCTTTGTGGAGGGTATTATTTTTTCATGGGTACAACAGAGGTCCACTTTAAGCTGAAACACTGTATTTGGATTAAGTTTTTAGAGGGACATCTGGCCAATCATTTCCTTCATTTTTATTGTTGTTCAGTCACATGTGACCCCATTTTAGGGTTTTCTTGGCAAATATAATAGAGTGGTTTACCATTTCTTTCTCCAGCTCATTTTATAGATGAGGAAACTGAGGCAAACAGGGTTAAGTGACTTGTCCAGGGTCACACAGCTAGTAAGCATCTGAGGCCAGATTTGAACTCAGGCCCTCCTGACTCCAGAGTTGGCACTCCATCCACTGTGCCACCTAGTTGCCCTTTTTCTTGACCTTTATTGTGTCTTTCAACAAACTTGTGTCCCATACAGCAGTGTGCTGGTAAAGGTTTAAAAGCTGGGCTGAGGAATAAAAGGGGGAATGTACACATTTTAAAATTTAATCTGCATTATTAACACAAGAATCAGTTAACAAAGCAGTAAATTAAGCTCTGGTCTGTAGGGGTTGCTGATTTCTGAGGTGTAAGCATTCATAGTGAAAATCTAACAGCTGAGTCTTCTGGAGCTGGTAGGAGCTGACCACAGCACACTCCTGCTCCTATAACTGTGACTTATATTGATCATGACCCATAACAAAAATTGTTAAACTTCTAATCCAGTCTTTTATCATACTTTGTAGTCTTAAAAAGCTTGCAGGAAACACTGGCATGATCCAAGAATGATGATTATGCCCACCTCAACTAGCATAATTGAGCCTAGGTTGATGACATCAGGGTAGATTCCAATCTTGGGTAAGTTGTATCTAAATTAGTAAAAAGTAGACATCTCGGTCAAACTCTCCAACTCTCTGGAGGATTATAATGAAGGCAGGTATTTGCAAATTAAGCTATGAATCTCTGTGGTTTATAGCCGCTGATATTATACCCAGCCATCTTTGCTGTCACATTAAATGTCTCTTCCAGTTTTCAGGTGAACATCCCCAAGGTTTTAGAATATTTCAGAGCCTTGAGATATAAATAAATGCCTTTTGTTGAGTACTGAGAACATAAACTGAGACCAGTACTAACAATTTGTTAATGCAAATTCCTTTGGGCAAATCTAGCCTATTCCTTAGAATCTATTTCAGGGATTTAGATGTCAAATGGAATTTTTTTGATAATTAGTTTGGCAACACCTCTTGCTAACCCATTTATAATTCAGGAGTATCAGTAGCTAATTAGATGAATTTCTGTATATTTAATGTAATATTACTTTGCCAGGATTTTCCTCTAACTAGCTATTCTAGCTTCTTTTTTGGCTAATCATTATAGTTTAGGTGATTTAAAAAAAAATCCTTCAGCCATTCTCATAACAAAACTACTGGCTAGCTTTTGGACGTAGTCCGGTTTTTAGAACTAAAACATTAAGAATCTAAATATCTGAAAAACACTTCTTCCACCTGCAATAACAATTGTAGCACAATACCCCAGATGCCTAGAAAGTCTTAGCAGAAGCACGTGAATGAGCTCTCAATTGTGAAATAAAGACAGAACCTCTGAATCAAATTCTGTACTTAGGGTGCTTTCCTAATGACCAGGAAGCAGAACGAGCAATAAGTGTTACATTAAATAATGTTACATAGGCACAGTGAGAAATCGTTCACTTGGTGTTTCCTTTGACTGGTGGTATCTTTTCTCCTTTTCTCAATTTCCCTCCCTTGCTTCTTCTTTTTTTCCCCCTTGCTGTGGCAAAATGCCATGAGGCTAAAAGTCTTGTTTTTTCAGCATTTTATGTGGGTTTGGGAGCCATCACCAATAAAAACTTTTCCTTTGTACAGTGGAATGGAAGGAAATAAGAGCCCTAAGGATACTTAATTTTTGTGTCCACAGAGATACTGTTACTTCTTTCATAGAAGCAGTGTAGTATAGTGGATAAATTGTTGGACCTGGAATCAGGAATAGCTGGGTTTGAAACACTTACCAGTTCTGTGACCTCCTCCTAATCCATTTTCTCATCTGTAAAGTGATAATCATAATAGAACTCTTTGTTAACAGGGTTGTTATGAAGAGCAAATGAGATATAGGTAAAATGTTATGCAAATCTTAAAGTTTACATTGATTTTTCTTCAACTGAGAGCAGCAATGCTATTGTTCTTGCATAGATTCTTCCGTGTAAGTTATTATTTGTTATTAGTTTTTTTAAATTATTATTACTAATTATTGTTGTTATCATCACCCTCTGGCCCTCAGTTATCTCGTATGTAAAATGGAGGGTCAGATTCAGTAACCATCCAGATCTAAATCTGGCCTCACTTACTAGCTGCGTGACCCTGGGCAAGACACTTAAACTTGTCTGCCTCAGTTTCTTCATCTGTGAAATGAGCTGTGATCATCTTTGCCCTTTTCCTTAAGGTCTCTACTAATACTATATCTCGAAGTCCTGGGGTTTGATATTTCTGCTACTGCAAGGATATCCTGTGTCTTGTTTTTGCCTTTGAGTCTTATGTCTAGGCTTAGATATATTTTATATGTGCATGCTGTCAATGCAACTTGTCTTTCTTCCACTTGGAAGCTTTATGCCAACCATCTTGTTGTTGTTGTCTGTCCTTTGTTCTCAAGGAGGACCATGACAACAGGAAGGCGAAGTGAATTGCAAGTGAATTGGATTTAAGTGAGGGAAGGCTGTACAAAGCCACCAGCCTCACTTTCTCCTCCAGAGCCATCTGGATCCAGTGGCAAGATACAGATCAGGACAGCTAGACATGGCCCTCACCAGCTTGTTAGCAATCCTCTAATATTGCTTCTTTCTTTTGGTCTTCGAATCCAAGGAAACACAGGAAATTCTTTGATTTTCTATTATCATCATTTCTTAACTTTGTGGCCAAGTCTTCTCTGCTTTTAACCTATTCAATTTCTTATTTCAAAGAGTTTTAACCTGGTAACTTCATATATAGCACAGGGTAGAGACAGAAAAGTGCTTTGAGCTAATTTCTGTCATTCATTTAGCAATTAGGTTGCTGAAATTTTTCAACAAGGCATTTTTCAGTTGAATGTTTCCTATGGCTTTGCTTAGCATAGTGTCTGCCACACAGTAAGTGCTTAATAAATGTGTATTGATTGATTGATTTTGTTCATCTTTCCACTATTATTATTTTGTGTTGTCCAGTTGTGTCTGACTCTTTGTGACCCCACGTGTGGTTTTCTTGGCAAGGATAATGGAGTAGTTTTTCATTTCCTTCTCTAGCTCATTTTACAGATGAGGAAACTGAGGCAGAATGGTTTAAGTGTCTTGCCTAGGGTCATGCAGCTAGTGAGGTCAGATTTGGATTCAGGAAGAGAAGTCTTCCTGACTCCAGGCCTAGCATTCTGTTCACTGTGCCACCTAGCTCCTGTATTTCTACTGTTATAACTTCTGAAGCCAGCTTGTTAGGATGGCTGTTTTCAGGTGAAGAAAAATCCAGTTGTGTTTATCATAACCATTTTAGAAATGCTTTTTCTCTCCAATGCCCTGCTAAATCTCCTTCTTACTGTTTTTGTTTTGTTTTTTTGGTGCGGATTTTTCCATTTAGAGCTATTTGACATGAAGGCCACAGGAATTCTTTAAGGACCTTCCACCTGTCTGTTTAATTGACCCCACATAGATAAAATCTAGAAACTTCAAAAAATTCCCCAGGAATAATCACCAGCTCCCCTTACCCTTGAAGGGCCACACTTGAGGACCTAGAGGGCCACATGTGGCCTCAAGGCCACAGGATCCCCACCCCTGCTCTAGTACCTCACACCTGTATATTCTCCATGACTTATTCTACTCCCCTGGTGGAAGATCCAACAAGATGGAAGGTCAGAGATCACTTGTCCATATTGATGCTCTTTGCCCCAGTGCTGATTTTTCAGACATCTCTCCCCCTATTAAAGCTCCATTGCTCCACTTTGGCTGCCCTATGTTGCATTCAGATATTGTGGGTCCTTTTGTGTAGCTGTGTTTCTCTTCAGCTCTGTTTCATCACTCCCCACTTATTGGTTCTTTTCCATAAGGTAGTGCCAATTTTTTTAATATTTTTTTTATTTTTTCTGTTTTTTCCAGCACTTTTTATTTATTTATTTATTATTTTTAGTTTTCAGCATTGATTTTCACAAGAGTTTGAATTACAAATTTTCTCCCCATTTCTACTCTCCCCCCCACTCCAAGACGGCATATATTCTGGTTGCCTTGTTCCCCAGTCAGCCCTCCCTTCTGTCACCCCACATCCCGCCCCATCCCCTTTTCCCTTCCTTTCTTGTAGGGCAAGATAGATTTCCATGCCCCATTGCCTATGTATCTTATTTCCTAGTTGCATGCAAAAACTTTTTTTTGAACCTCTTCTTTTAAAACTTTGAGTTCCAAATTCTCTCCCCTCTTCCCTTCCCACCCGCCCTCCCTAAGAAGGCAAGCAATTCAACATAGGCCACATGTGTATCATTATGCAAACCCCTTCCACAATACTCATGTTGCAAAAGACTAACTATATTTTTCCCCCTCCTGTCCTATCCCCCTTTATTCAATTTTCTCCCTTGACCCTGTCCCTTTTTGAAAGTG
>CM053623.1:83538130-83572997 GCA_028646595.1 Phalanger gymnotis | reverse complement strand
GAGCTCTTCCATGGCCTGAGACCAGTTCATGTTTTTCTTGGAGGCTTTTGATGTTGGCTCTTTGACTTTGTTGACTTCTCCTGGCTGTATGTTTTGGTCTTCTTTGTCACCAAAGAAAGATTCCAAAGTCTAAGTCAGAATCTGAGTCCATTTTCGCTGCCTGACCACGTTCCCAGCCAACTACTTGACCCTTGAGTTTTTTGTCGGGATATGACTGCTTGTAGAGTAGAGAGTACTTTGTCCCAAGCTTGAGGGGTTGCACTGTTGTTTTCAGAGCTATTTCTACACAGCAAGCTCTGCCATACCAGCACTCCTCCTTCTCCAAGAACCCCCAACCTGGACTGGACTCAGATCTTAAGCAGGCTCTACACTCCTGCTCTGATCCACCACTTAATTCCTCCCACCAGGTGGGCCTAGGTCCAGAAGCAACTGCCGCTGTAGTTCTGTCCTCAGAGCTGCACCACTTTCGCTGCCCCCCCATGGTGGTGGCCGAACCCGAACTCCTTTCGCTCTGTCCCTGCAGTTTTTCCCACTAACCTTCTCTGTTGTCTTTGGTGTTTGTGGGTTGAGAAGTCTGGTAACTGCCACAGCTCACTGATCCAGGGCTCTAGGGCCTGTTCCACCCAGCTCCCGGTCTGGTTGGTCTGCGCAGCCCATGCTGGGCTCTGCTCTGCTCCACTCCCCAGCCCTGTGCAATAGACCTTACCCAGTGACCATCCAGGCTGTGCTGGGCTGGAGCCCTGCTTCCCTCAGCTATTTCGTGGGTTCTGCAGTTCTAGAATTTGTTCAGAGCCATTTTTATAGGTGTTTGGAGGAACCTGGGTGGAAGCTCCCCCAAGTCCTTGCTTTCCATCCTCCATCTTGGCTCTGCCTCACAGTAGTGCCAATTATCTTTTCTTCAGGTACCAACTCTTAATCAGATGAACCATGGAAGAATTTGACATTGCAAATGTGTCTCTGGATTTTTCAACCTCTTTGGGATTAAT
Source organism: Phalanger gymnotis (assembly GCA_028646595.1). Taxonomy (NCBI): domain Eukaryota; kingdom Metazoa; phylum Chordata; class Mammalia; order Diprotodontia; family Phalangeridae; genus Phalanger; species Phalanger gymnotis. The sequence goes on along the minus strand of CM053623.1, from coordinate 83,572,011 downwards.
GATATTTCGGCAAAGGATATTTTATTTCATTCTTTCCAATAAATATTTTTTCATATATGTCATAAATGTATGTTTACAAGTGGGGAATTTGCTTTAGTGTATGAAAAATCAGAGGGAAAACATAACATGCTCCCATTTTCCTAGTTTTCTTAGATGGAGGCTATGAGGGAAGAGAGTGAGATCATTTCCTAAAATTTACCTAAGTCCTTTGTGTCACGAGAGAGCCTTTGATACATGTGTGACAATTATGCAACGGAAAACTATTTTGAATATTTTTTTCACTAGTTTATCTCAGATTAGTCGTCCCCATTTATATTTTGGTTTAGAATATGCTCTGTACTAGAGAGTACAGAGATAGTAGTGCATTTCTTTTCAAATGTTTAGTCTTTCTGTTAAGCATACTGGCCTTTCCCTCACATTCTTTAGAATTTGTGAGGTTTTTTAAATGTTGCTTTCCACACAAGCCTTGCAAAGTGCTTGTCTTACACCAATATGCATCCTATCTACACTTGCTTTGCTCCAGGTAATGACGACTCCAAGGGATAACAATAACAATAATAACAGCTGACATTATATAGTTCTTTATGGTTGATGTTAGCAAACTGAGGAGAAAGGAACTCAATAGCTGTAGTTAGAGCCCCGAGTATTGTAATGTTTGTCTGTCATTCTGCCCATTTTGAAGCTTTGTATAACTTTAAAATATCCTTGTCATGTATTACTTGATAATTGGTATATACACTCCATCTTACAAATGTGTGAACTGAGGTTCAGAGAAGCTAAAAAATCACCCAGGGTCACACATATCTGTGGCAGAACTAGGAATAAAACCCAGGTCATCTGATTAATAGTGCATTGTTCTATTTACTATGTCTCTTTCAAATGAGAGCGGAGTCTTTATTACTACCAGGAAAAATGGATTCCTAGAAAAAATGTTTTGAGGAGCAAACCTTTCATAGTGGCTTTGTTTTTTTTAAGTGCTTGAGATAAATTACCATTGGTAAGAGAAACTTAAATAACAAAAGGACCTAAAATATCAAGGCCCTTTAACTAGATAGGCATCATTAATAAATAAGGGAGCCAACTGCTATATTAGACAAACTGTAGGTGAAGCTAGAGCTTTCTTTTCATTTGGATGCTTGCGTATTAGTAATCAGTGATGAAAACATAGGCTGGAATTCACTGGAAAGCAGGCGGTCTCCTCAAGAGAGTTCCTCATAGTCCTTTCCCTATTGAGTCCTCCATCTTCTATGGCATACCAGTGACCAAGTCCAGGGACCATTCAAAGGTGGGAGTTTAAATTGTGGGCTCTCCAAAAATAAAATTACAATAAGGCCACTTTCCTTTTTGCTAACTGCAAAATAAAAGCTAATAGAAAAGGATCTCATGCTCTGTCTTTTGTTAAATTCCTCAACTTCCCTGGACCATATATTTCAGTGCTGCTTGGGTAATACCTAGGTTTTATAGGTCTGTCCTCTTTTATCTCAAGAATACGTAACTAAATGAAAGGGAAGGTAAAAGGGGTATACCAATTTGAAATGAATAAACATATTAAGTAAATAGCTAACCCTAGGTTTTCTTTTTTTAATGTTGAAGGTCTTGTGAAATTCCTCAAATCAAGTATCAAGGTACTGAAAACGAGCAACAGAACATGCTACCGTATAGTAGAGGGGAAATATAGGCAAAATATCTTAAACAGAGTATTTCATTTGCTGTCTGTTGTTGAACTAAGATTCAGATCTCAGACATCTTTTGCTCAATATTATTTATGAATAATTAGGCTTTTCTTCAATAAATAAGGAAATGTGAAAGGCATATAAGTAACTATATCTTGTCTTTGATCACTGGAGAAGGTTGCAATGGTAGGGACATAACTTATGGGATCATAGGATTTAGAACAGTGAGGGATATCAGGAATCATCTAGTTTATTCTTATCTAGGCTAGCTACATTCAACCTCACAGAGGAAGAGAGGCTGGTGCCGTTGTCTGAATTTCAGTGGTATCAAACTCAAATAGAAATGGAGGCCACTAAACTGTACGTAAAGGATGCCTGCAGACTGCATATTGGCCTAAAAAAACACATTAATACAATCTATGTTTTATTGTATTTTTATTTAGCTTGTTGAATATTTCCCAATTTATTTTAAATCTGGTTCAGGCCGCACTTGTTGGAATCATGGGTAGAGTTTTTGATACCTCTGATCTAATTCAACCCTTTCTTTCATTCAGTTGAGGAAAAAGACTGTTAGCTTAACTGACTTATCCAGGTCACAGAGGAAGTTAGGTAGCAGTGACAGGACTCAAACCCTTGTCTGCTGACTCAGCAACAGCCAGTGCTGTTTGTACTATGTTATATTAGTGGTTATCAATGTCATAGGGTCTCCAGGTTGCACTGAGAGAAAAATCAATGGCAGCTGTGGAACTATGAAGAACACCTCTGTGTTAAAGTTCTGGGAGGTCAGATTGAAACTGCCCAAACAAATAATGGCCATTACAATGGGAAGAAAGAAGTCAAAGGGAAATGGCTTCCTCTTATAGGTATTACAACAACCAGGAAGGCAGAACAATTGATCTCTGGGATAGGAAGGGTAGCTGTCATTGCCAGTAACTCTGACAAGGGCACCCACCTCTCCTCCTCTCTGAGGCTGCATGTAGCTAGCCTACATAAGTCAGACCAAATTGAGACTTCTATGCTCATGTCTCTGATTGAGGCCTCACATTGGCATAACTGACTGTGTTGTCAGAAAGAGCCAAAGATCCAGATGAGACCTCTGTGAGTTCCTGAGTGACTCTCCCCTGTGTCTGTCTGGGTTTGTGATTCCCTGTTTTTTGTGACCCTGGGGAGAATCTCATGCCATAGCGGATTCTACACCAAAGGGCGTGGGCAGTGTTGACATTCTCTTCTAAGTCCTTCCCTATTCTTTCTGGCATGCTTGAGCCAGAGATATTGCAGAACTCTGGCAGTCAGATGTTGTGGTATCCTTGCATCAAAGGAACCAGTGGGTCAGCCAGCAAAAATGACTCAATAGCTCTGGAGTCTTTCACCTTCCTCTTCTCCTTCCTCCTTTTCTAAAACAACAACACCTTAGAGGCGCTTTTATTAAATTTATTCATTGTTTTTTATAACAAACATAGTCGAGCAAAAAAAAATCCACTTATTTGTCATTTCTAAAGTGCTTATTTTACATCAATATATACCTCATTCACACTTACTTTGTACTAGGTAATCATCACTCCTACTAGTCACATTCTGCACTTTGGGTCCATCTTCCTGCTGTCAAAGGGTGGGTGGCATGACCCATCTGTCCTCTGGTGTCATGGATGTTAATCGCTTTGATCAGCTACGTCTTTCAATGTTTGCCTTTACAAAGTCATTACTATATAAATTATTTCCCTGGTCTCTCATAATTTCTCAAGTAGAAATATCCCAATTGGTGTACTTTTAGTCTTGGGAAGCCTTGCAGCATAATTTTTGAAACTCTATTTGGTAGGTTAGATAATGAAAACTTGCAGCTAAGGTTGAGGGTGGAGAGTTAGAGTTACAGTTTCTCAGAGCTCTGCTTATATATCAAATCACTGGCAAAACCCATCAACTCTTCTAGAATAATCATTTGGGAGTTGACAATATAGTCTATTTAGAAGTTCCTATGAAATAAATAGACTCATTTCACACATGAAAAATCAGTCATTATTTTATAGATTGCTACTCTTTGTATGTCCAGACCAAAATCTATTGCTGATTATAAAATTTCTAGTTTGTCCTTGCATTAACATAACTATTCTCAACATAATGACAGAGATGTAAATTTTTTGTTAATTTTGAAGCAATAGATTTTTCAAAAAGCTATTTGTGGGACAAAGGTGAAAAATGGAAATTTAGGGGATAACCAATATACAAGCAATACTTTGGTGGGCACATTTACATTGTTAATTTAGGAACATGAAATATGTTGTATATAACTTGGTCTTCAAATTACCATGTTTTGTGTATCAAGTTTTAAAGAATAGCTTATTCAAGCCATAATTAAAACTTTATTAAATATTTTTCTGATTTTGTTAACAATGGAGTTTTAAGCTACTAAACTCTAGAATCTTGCATCTCTTAATTTTTACTGTTAATGAAAAAATGGTAAAAACAAGAACAGATGAAGCTATCAGTATCGTTATTTTTTTAATTTAAATTTTGGGTTTTTTTAAATCAATAAAAGCCTTTCTTGTTGCCATTGAGAATGAAAAAGGGACAAAACTCCTTTACAAACATGTGTAGTCAAGCAAAACAAATTTCTACGTTGGCCATGTCCAAAAGAAAAAAAAGTGAGTATATGTACACACACACACACACACACGTGTGTGTGTACATGTATGTATGTATATATATACACAGAGAGAGAGATATGTTTATGTATATATGTACACATACACACACACATGAACATCTCACCCTGCATTCATTTCTTTCACTTTCTATCAAGAGGTAGGTAGTATGTTTTATCATTAGTCTTTTGGAATTGTTTGGCCCTTTTATTGATCAGAGTTCCTAAGTCTTTCAAAGTTGTTTGTCTTTACAATATTGTTGCCATTGTATAAATTGATTCCTTTTCTCTTTTTTTATAAATTGTTCTCTTTTCACTTCACTCTGCATCAGCTCATACAAGTTTTCCCAGGGTTCTCTGAAATAATTTCCTTCATCAATTCTTTATCCCAGTACTATTCTGTCACCTTTATATGCTATAACTCGTTTAGCCATTTTTCAGCTGATAGGCACCCTCTCCGACTTCCGTTCTTTGCTACGTCAAAAGGAGGGATGAATATTTTTGTATATTCTTAGTTTGTTTTGCTTAGGATTAATCTCTCCTTTTATCTACCTTCCCTCTAATTCCTCCTTCTCCCTTTTTCGCTTTCCCTCAAATTTTCCTGTTAAGTGAAATCTATTTCTGTACCCAGCTCTGTGTGTGTGTGTGTGTGTGTGTGTGTATTCTGTTCCCTCCTTTGACCAGTTCAGATGAGAGTGAGTCAGTCATCCCCTGCCCCTTCCTACTTGTGTGTATAGATATGTGAACTAATTTACCTTCCTTTCCCTCCCTCCCTTGGGTGTTCCTCCTTCCTTTTCTTTCTATTCTTCTTCTAAGATCATAGACAATAGAACCACTTCTAGGCCCTCCTAATTAGACTGCATCTATGACCCCTGATAGGTTTCAGAGGGGACACATGCATTATCTCCCTATTTTAGGATATAAGCAGTTTATCCTTTAGTCCCTTATGGTTGCTTGCTTGTGTTTACCTTTTTATGTTTCTCTTAATTCCTGTGTTTGAACTTCAAAGTTTCTGTGTAACACTGGCCTTTCATCAGGAGTCTTGAAAGTCCTCTATTTCATTAAAGATCCATCATCAACATTGTTACAAATTTTTTTTTGATGTTTTATGGGATATAATGTCTGCCTTGATATCAAGCAGATACAGAAAACAGTTACCAGAAAATGAGAGGGAGATACACAGGAGGGAACCCTAATAAATAATAATAACAACTAATATTTTATAGTGCCTACTATGTACCAGGCACTGTGCTAAGAGTTTTACAAATATCACATTTTATCCTTTTCTTATTATCATCCCCATTTTATAGTCGAAGAAACTGAGGTAAACAGAGGTTAAATGACCTGCCCAGTGGGGTCATAAAGCTAGTAAGTACCTGCGGCTGGATTTTAATTTAGGTCTTCTTGACTCCAGGCTCAGTGATCCATCTACTGTGCCACCACCTAGCTGTCTCCCACTTCACAAAAATCCTCCAAACCCACACAGCTCAGTAAATACAACTATTCCCAGTGGAACTCCATATAATCCATTACGTTTTCTGATCTATCATTGTTGGTAGTTTCTGCTTATTCCAATGTCTCATTTCAATCATATTTACCAATATGAAAAATAACGTTTTGTCTAGATTAAGATAAGCTCCTCTGCCCTGTTATACATTAGTTTACTCATATAATGTGAGTATTTTCAAAGATAGAATAATTTCTTTTATATACTACAGAAAATAAAAAAATCTGAAGCAAGTGAGAAACCAGAGGCTCCAGAAGCTGATTTTGCCACCAAATTGCTAGCAGGATGTGTTTTCCTGGATTCAATATCTTCCTCATGTAGAGGTTTTTACAAAGCTTTCTACAAAATTATACTTATCATTAATAAAGACAAAAAAGTATAAAAACAATGAAAAAATTCACACATTAATCCTAAATATTCCAACAAAGTAGAAACAAGTAAATCAACAAAAAATACATTTCACCATGTTCTTTTTTGAATCCATCTGAAGTCATGGCTTCTTAAAAAAAAGTTGTTGGTACAATGGAAAACACTCTGGAGTCAGCAGACCTGAGTCTGAATCCAATTGTGTGATCTTGGGCAGGTCTTAAACAAGTTTTCTCATGTGTAAAATTTGGGGGGTATACTGGATTACTTCTGAGACCCCTTCTGGCTCTACCTATATGAATCTATGAATATCCCATAATAATTTCAACCACTGTCGAGCCCTATCTACAGAGTATCTATAGAATCATTGCATGTCACACATGTAGAAGATTGATCCAAAGAGCCTGTCAACTTGGCAAGGTTGTAGAAACCTAAGGGACTTTGATTACATTTTCCTGTGAAGAGATCTGGTTATTGTCTGATCTATTTTCCTCTTGTTGAAGATAAGCATGATTGGGTTGTCTCAGGTTACTTGGATGGGACCTAGACCTCTGTACAAGGACCCCAAAAAGAAGCCAATATGTCCTCCGTAGGACAGACTGAGAGATCCAGAGAGAGTAGAGATTCAAGACTCAGTCTCCTCTGATAGATCCTCAGCCAGGTCACCCACTGGCTGTTCATGTTCCACAGGGCTCTGCCCGGGGTCCTCTTTTCTCCTCCCTTTGTACTACTTCACTTGGTGATCTCATTAGCTCCCATGGATTTAATTGTCAGCTCTGTACTGATGATTCTCAAATCTACCTGTCCTGTCTAACCTATCCCTAGCCTCTGCTCACCTCCTGTGCCATGTCTCTAACTGCTTTTCACACGTCTTAAAGTGGATATCTGACAGGTTTCTTAAACTCAACGTGACCAAAACTGACCTCATTATATTTCTCCCTAACCTCCCTATTTCCCATTTCAGGCTTCTCCATTACTGTAAAGGGCACCACTGTTCTTCCAATTCCCTAGGCTTGAAATCTAGGTGCCATCCTCAACTCTTCTCTCACCCTCTATATCCAATCTGTTTTCAAGACCTGTCAATTTCTCCTTTGCATCATCTCTGGGATGTATCCTCTTCTCTCCTCAGACACTGCCACCACTCTACCTTCATTAGCTTGTGCCTTGATTACTATAGTAGCCTGCAGGTGGGTCAGCCTGCCTCAAATCTCTTCCCGCTCCAATCCATCCTCCATTCAGCCACCAAAGTAATTTTCTTCAAGTGTAGATCTGACCATTTCACCCTCCTCCTCAATAAACTCTATTAGCTCCCCATCAGTCCCAGGATCAAGTACAAAATCCTCTCTTTGGCATCTGAAGCCCTTCATAACATAGCCCTTCCCTACTTTTCCAGTCTTCTTACACCTTAGCCCTCTTCATCTATTCTTTGGTCCAGTGACACTGGCCTTCTGGCTGTCCTATGAAGACACTCCATCTCTTAGTTCTAGTCATTTTCTCTGGTTGACCCCAATGAATGAAATATACTCCCTCTGTATTTCTGCTCCCTGACTTCCCTGGCTTCCTTCAAGTCCCAACTAAAATCCCAATCTAATATCCTGACTAAAATCTTCTACAGGAAGTCTTTCCCAAACTCTCTTAATACTAGTGCGTTCCTTCTGTTCACTTTTTCCTTTTTATCCTGTATATAGTTTGTTTGTACATATTTATTTGCTCGGTTTTTTACCCCACTAATTATGAGTTCTTCAAGGGCAAGGATTGTCTTTTGCCTATTATTGTGTCCCTAGCACTTATTATATGCCTGGAACACAGTAGGTGCTTAATAAATGTGTATTGACTGATTGGAGTTTGGTTCCTATGGGGTGAGCATGCGTTGGCACAGTTCCCCAGGAACCAAACCCACCTGCAGTCACAGTTCTTGTACCCCAAATATCTAGATCCAACTCTGCATAAACAATAGGCAATGCACATTGAAGTTGTATGTGCTCTTAACCATATCACTCCAGGAGAGGGGCTATCACATGACCAATTCTAGCTGCCTTCTGGAGGAGTAGCTATAGTTCTTGCACCAAGAATTGAGCATGTGGCTCTGGAGCTGGGAAGCAGAAAGGGACTGAGCCATAATTTTCCCTAAGGGAGAGATAAGAGGTGTCATGTGACAGGCAAGTCAAGACACTACCACCATCTTGACTACTACCTCCTCCCCTCAGACTTGAATGGAGACAACCCAGGACTCTGAGCCCAAGAAGCCTAGGGATAGCAGCACCTGCCCAGACCACCGGCCTTGCTTGCATCTAAGTCCCCACAGCCATCCGCTAGGAAATTAACCCTTTCAGTGATGTACCCTGGCAATTCTTTCTGCAGGAGCTATAGGCCTTCACTCCTTAGAAGCCACAGCTACTGAAGACTTGGAGGAGAGCCAGTTGTGGGCCATCTCCACATTTTGTATGTGTGTGTGTGTGTGTGTGTGTGTGTGTACATATACACATTATATATATAAAATTATATGATTGTATGTCATCATACAATTTACCATGTGTCAAATTATATATGCATATATAATTTCACTAGATACAATTCGGTTCAACTGAAATTCATGGAAACAACATTGTGAGATAGGTAGGTATGACCAGTCTTCTACTACTTGAAAAATCTCATGTGATTTACCCACTATCATATAGGGGCAGAAAAAGATAAAACTAAAGGTCTCTTAACTAAGTGCAGTACTGTTTCTGGTTTTTTGACAAAATAAACACTTGAATCCAATTTAGTTGCTTTATTTATTCTTCCAGAGTTTTCCTCCAAGTTTCACTTGAGTATCCAAGAAAGGTTATTTGACATTAGACTAAAAGCTCCTTGAGGGCAGGGACTGTCTGCCTTTCTTTGTATCCCTAGCACTTAGCACTGTGCTTGGCACATAGTAGGCACTTAATAAATGCTTATTGACTGGTGGACTAGGCAGGACAAAGAGTTGCCAAAGGACATGAAAAAATTGAAGATTTGAGGATTAGAAGTGAGGTGCTGGGCCATACAGGGGATCATGAAGAACCAAGAGCAGATGTGTGATACCAGTTAGGATGACACTCCCTCCAAAGGCTCATTGAATGATTAGGCCAATACATTTTTTTCAATTCAATTTAATAAATATTTATTAAGCACTTACTAAATATATATTCCTTGACTCCTGACACAAAAATTTGTTGTTTTTCAGTCATATTTGACCCTTCATGACCCCATTTAGGATTTTCCTAGCAAAGATACTGGAGCGCTTTGCCATTTCTTTCTCCAGCTCATTTTACAGATGAGGAAATGGAGGCAAACAGGTTTAAATGACTTGCCCAGGGTCACACGGCTAGTAGGTATCAGAGGCTGGTTTTGAACTCAGAAAGCTGAGTCTTTGTGACTCCAGGCCTGGCATTCTATCCATGACACAAATTAGCTGCTGTACCACTGAAATACTTTTCCTTTCAATCTGTTTGAAATTCTTTCCACCTTTCAAGGACCATCTAAAATACCTCCCTAAAGCTTAACTTTCCTTGGCCACTTGGGAATGAGCTTTCCTATCTAAACTCCTTCAATGTAATGTCTCTATGCTTCATCTGTGAGCCTTAGTCAGATGCTGCTCCCAGGAGCCCAGCACCAAGCACTGACACAGAGCCCAAGTGTCACCAAAGGAGGGTGCTAAATTGGCTGATGGGTGTGATATGCCACTTGGTTGCTCTTTCAAGGACAGTTCGAGGTGAGGTGGCATTCTAGTGATCCTTTGTCTTGGGGGAGCAATGATGTGATTCCCCTATACCCTACACCCCTATTTAGATTATATCCCCCTTCTCAGTATGTAAGTAAACTTTTTGAGGGCAGGGACTGGTTCATTCTTGTCTTTGTATCCCTGTCAGCTAGCACAGTGCCTGGCATATAGTAGGTGCTTAATAAATGCTTATTCATTTAGTCATTCATTCAGAGATAGAATAATACTGCTAGTCTTCAAATTTTATAGGTCAATAAACTGAGGCTCAAATAGGCTGTGCCTTGTCCAGAATCACACAAGTGGCAAATAACAGAGATGGGATTTGAACCCAGGCCTTCTGGCTCCAAATATAGCCCTCTTTCTACTATACTTAGTTGTTGGGGAAGGAGAGGGAACATCTCTGGACCTAGGAACCCTTTATCTCAGCAAGGGGCAGCAGCCCCTCCTAAATGCTATAGAAGGGCTCTCTAGGAGCTTAGAGATTTCTTTCTCCCTCCTGTCCTCCTTCTTTCCATTCTTTCATTATTTTTATTTATTTAAAAATTGACGGCATTTGTTTTTGCATCACATTCATTTCTGAATATGGTCCTTACCCTCCCCTACCCAATAAGACTTCCCATGTAACAAAAACATGTATCCTTCAGTACCTAGCATAGTGCCTGGAACGTAATAGGTATTTAACAAACGCTCATTAATCGATTGGTAGGTCTCTGTGCCTTTGCATCAACAACACAATACTTAACATGGGGAGGTCTATGCAACTTGAGGACATCATACCTGGTCCATTCCTACTACCTATGCCCCAACCACTACCAAAGGGTGATGTTGGCTTTGCAGACATATGATACGCTAATCACCTAGTCATACATTACTCATTCAGTTACGCTTCCAAAGTACCGGCTGCTAGAAGACCAACCCATCTGGTTTCATGGACAAGTGTTGTCCCTTTCCACCCTCAGTCTCATTTCTTGCCAAATCTCTCGGTACTCCCCAGTGATCAAACTAACCTGTTCCTGACCTTTAAGTTTCAACTTCCCAGCTGCCAGGTATGGAACTGCTCAATAGGAGTGAGTACCCTTGCAACCCTGTTCATCTTAGGTGTTAGCTGAGGTAACTGGCAGGGCCCACTTTTCTCAGATCGCATGAGACTAAACCCCTAGAAGCTAGAAGAGGTAATTGTGAATTTCTCAGCCCTGGGCATCACTCATTTCTCTTTCTTCCCACCTGTATTAAGGTTTTGTTGACTGGTTTTGCAAAGTTGAGGGAAAAGAAAGAAAAAGAAAGGAACAGAGAAAAGGTAAAAGGAAAGGAAAGAGAAAAGAAGGGAAGGGAAGAAGAAAGAAAAGGAAAGAAAGAGAGAGGAAGGAAAGGAAAGAGGAGAAAAAGGAAAGGGGAAAAAGAAAAGGAAAGGGAAAGGAGAAAGCAAAAGAAAAGAAAAGGTAAGTGCAAAGTTACTCTCCACTCTCCGAACTGCCGGAAGCTTTGCCTAGAGCCAGTACAAGTATACTGCCATGCATCTATGGCCCAAGCCGGGGCTCCCTTCTCGCAGAAGGAAGGGCCAAGTTAGAGTCAGTACAGTTAAGGGAAGAAGTTAACCCCACACTGGCCTCAGCACTGTGTCACTAACCTGCTCCCAGGAGCACCAATACTAGCCGGCTAGATGTAATTACTGATACTGTGACTTTTTAGGAATTCCTGTAAAACTGTCAGTTGTCAATGCCTCATGCTTCCTGATTTTGCCCTGCATGGATGTGCCCTGGATCTGTATCAGCAGCTTTTGGATGCAGACCATGTCCTGTGGTCTAAGTTCCTTGGACCTTTCTAGATAGGTCTGGGCCTTTGAATAGCCTCAGATGTTATTATCATCTTGATCTCTAGAGCAGGTCATTGTGCTAAATCATGTCATCTCCATCCCTAGCCTGCTGGACTTTCCCCACTTGTTCATCCTCAGCTCCTGGTGGTTGCCTCACCCTCTATCCCTCATGTAATAGACACCCTTTCATTCCTTGCTCTCATCATGTTTGATTTTCTATGGAAAGAGCAATGATGCAAATATAAAATTAAAAGAACTCAGTGCAAAGCTACTGCCCACTGCTACTTAACTGTCTGGCTAAGTGAGCCTCCTAGTTAATCCGCATGACGAGGGTTGGCTGCTGCCTGGGGCATAATACAAGGTGAAATAACTTTAATTCACTTCAGCCTTAATAGCCGGAGGCCTGGGGGAGGTTTTGAAAGGGAATGTTGAAAGCAATTCAGAAGACAGATTTTAACTAAGAGACTGGTTGAGTGTAGTTGTAGATTTAATTCACAAAAGAGCTAAAATATCCCAGAGGCTATGGTGATCCTCACAAAAGAACTTAAAAGCCCTAAGGCTATTTTATAGCTGTGAGCACTCCCCTCTGGAGAAACTGCAGATAGATGGCAGACAGCACAAGTGGAGAAAGCAGCCAAGATGCTTTACAGCAGCTCAGACATGAGTAGCTTGGAATCCAGTGGGATATTAGATGACATCTGCATTTCTTCAAGAGAGCAGCAAGTGGTGGCTTCAGAGGTAGAGAGGTATTCCACTTGAGATGCAACCCTAGGATTAGGGTTGGGCTATCAAAACCAAGGTGACCAAGATTAGACGGAAAGAAGAAAGATGAGAAACAACAGAAACAGCTAAAGGCCTCCTTTCTCAAATATATAGAAAACTGAGTCAAATTTATAAGAATACAAGTCATTCTCCAATTGATAAAATGGTCAAAGAATATGAACAGGCAGTTTTCAGATGAAGAAATTCAAACTATCTATAGTCGTAGGAAAAAATGCTCTAAATAACTATTGACTGGAGAAATGCAAATTAAAACAACTCTGAGGTACTACCTCACACCTATCAGACTGGCTAATATGACAGAAAAGGAAAATGACGTATGTTGGAGAAGATGTGGGAAAATTGGGATGCCAGAGCATTGCTGGTAGAGTTATAAACTTGATCCAACCATTCTGGAGAGCAATTTGGAACTATGCCCAAAGGGCAACCAAACTGTGTGTATTCTTTAACCTAGCAAGACCACTATTAGGTCTGTATCTCAAAGAGATCATAAAGACGAGAAAAGGACCTACATGTGCCAAAATATTTATAGCAGGTCTTTTTGCGGTGGCAAACAATTGGACATTTTTTTGATGTTTTATGGGATATAATGTCTGCCTTGATATCCATGGAGGTATATGGTTCTATTATATGAATGTAATGGAATACTATTGAGCTGTAAGAAATGATGAGTAGGCAGATTTCAGAAAAATCTGGAAAGACTTACAGGAACTGATACAGGAACCGGGAGAACATCATACACAGTAACAGCAACACTGTTCTACGGTCAACTATGATAGACTTAGTTATTTTCAGCAATCCAATGATCCAAGAATTCCAAAAGACTCACGACAGAAAATGCTGTCCATATCTAGAGAAAGAACTATGGAGTCTGAATGCAAATCGAAGCATACTGTTTTCACTTTTTGGGTCATTTTTGGGTGGTTTTCCCTTCTTGTTCTTATTCTTTTTTTCACGACATGACTAATGTGGAAATATGTTTTAACACGATGTACCTGTATAACTTATATCAGATTACTGCTGTCTTAGGGGAATGGGGAGGGAAGGGAGAGAGGGAGAAAAGTTTGGAACTCAAAATCTTACAAGAAATGGATATTGAAAACTATCTTTACATGTAATTGGGAAAAATAAAATACTATTTACAAAAAAAATTGTTTGGGCTATGTAGCTTGCCTCTCCCACAGTGTATTTTTTCTCCCATCAGTGGCATGGGCAGCTGTGGGAAAGTGTGCTGCCGGGTGAATAGGAAAGAACGTCTCTTGGTTTTTTGTTGTTGTTTTGTTTTGTTTTAGCTCATTTTTCAGTTTAATTAAATGTTTTGTTTTGGTTTTCTTTTGGCTTTGAATTAATGTGTCTTCTGCTGAACCAAAGCATGCCTTGAACCTGGGCACAACCCTCAGAAGGTTGTGCTGATAGGACCCTGGCTATCTTATATTACAGTATATCTTATTTATCTTTGTATTCTCTTAGTCCCTGGCATGATATCCTACATATAGTAGGTGTATAATAGATGTATGTCGAATTGAATTTATTCCATACGTGTCTGAAGTGCTAGCTACTATTAATAATTGCCAAAAAGCTTTGGTTTTATCCCAAGGTTTAAGCTGAACAGGAAAAGATGAAGGCCCTGCCCTTTGTGAGGGGCAGGACAGAGTTGGCGAGAAGTAAGAGTTCTTCACCAGTCCCCTTCTAATTACCTTTCAGGATTACTGGAACAGCAGTCCCCTTTGGGACTCTCCAAGCTTCAAGTTTTCTTTAAGAGTTGAGTCACTTAAAAAAAAACAAAAACAAAAAAAAAAGAGTTGAGTCACTTTAGGCGCTTCTAGCTTCCTGCTTCAAGAGAGAAGATGGAAGGGGCCAACCCCACTTCAAATTGTTGAAAGAAAAAACTCTGGGAAGACATGAGGGGAACTGGAAGTCTCTATCACGTCTCTATTTCCAGGTTGCTACACTAGAGACTATGGGGAATTTCCCCTTTGGTGAGATCTAGTACTGTCTCTCTTGTTTGAGCCGAGTTCTCTCACTCCCAGTAGGAGAGCTCCTTTACTCTTTATTGTCTGGTATATATTGTCCTACCTATCCTTTCTTTGATTTCAGTTTTGCTATAATTTGGATAAATTGGTTCCTTTCCAAAAAGTGCTAAACTGAATCAGAACATAGTTTTAGAGTTGAAAGAGTACTTAGAAGTAATCTAGTCCCCACATCCCCACTATCATTTTGAAAATGAATTTTAAGAGACAGCATCAGGTATCAGGGCTAGGATTTGAACCTAGGTCTTCTGATTACAAACCCATTTCTTTCTGCTATACCATACTGACTCTCTGAGTTGTAGCCCCTCTTCTGCCACTAAGCAGGTGGGTAACTTTGGTCAAGTCATTAATTTTCTTCACTTATAAAGTGGGACTAGTGGAGCCCGTGATTCTTTCTAGCTCCAAATTTTGTGATTCTTTTTCTTTCAGCATACCTTGAACTTTTGTCTTGGGCATATTTATGACTTTAGGACCTTAGACCAGTTTAAAGTCAAAATCTCTTGATTTCTTCCTTTTCTTGGGAGACTTAATTTAATAATACCTAGCATTGACATAGTTTTACAAAGAGCTTTCTAAATATCTCATTTGATCCTCACCACAACTTTGGGAAGTAGGTGCTATTATTATCCCCATTTATAAATAAGGAAACTGAGTTAGAGGTTAAGTAACTTGTCCAGGGTGACACAACTAGTAGATATTTGACATAAGATTTGAACCTGAATCCTGACTCCAGGTATACAAATGGCAATTGTTTTGGTTTGTTTCCTAAACCTTTTTCTCATTCTGTCTCAGCTAGCACAAGGAAGACATTGTCAAGTCCTTGACTCCCATACCACTCCCTTCTCCCATCCTCACGACTGCCTCCTACTTTGCTCAGAAAGCAAGATCATTTGCCATTAACCTTGATTTTTTCCCTTCTCATCTCACAATCCTTTGACATGATTCTCTGTTTTTCTCCTCCTTTATTCTAGTCCTTGATAAAGAGGTGTCTGTTTTCTTCAACAAGACAAACCCTTTGGGCAACTTTACATATCCTTGATCTCATCCCCTACCACCTTCTGCAGATTGCCCGCATAATCATTTCCTTCTCTCCTTAATCTTCAATCTGTCTCCTCATACTAATAAAAGACCAAAAAAAAAAAATAATCCTTGCCAGGCTCTACCATTATCTCTAACAACCACAATAACAATGACTTTTATATGGTGCTTTCAGGTTTGCAACATGCTTTACGTAAGTTATTTCATCTTTTGTCTTTTCTCACTGAACTCCTGGAAGAAGCTGTGTATGCTCCTTCTTCGCCCTCGCCTCCTTCCACTCACTTCTCAGCCCTTTGCAATCTAGCTTCCCTCCTCATCGCTCAACTGAAACTTCTCTTTCTTAATTTAGCAGTAATTTCTTCATTGCCAAATCCACTGGCCTTTTCTCAATCTTCATCCTCCTTGGTCTCTGCAGCATTTGACACTGTTGACCACTCTCTCCTCTGTGGTTTTTGTGACACTGTTCTTCATCTGACCACTCTTTATCAGTCTCCTTTGCTGAATCTTTAGTCATGTTATGCTCTCTAACGGGGGTGTGTCCCAAGGTTCTCTACTAGGCCTTGTTCTCTCTTCATACACACTCTTTAACTAACCTCATCAGCTTACATAAATTTAATTATCGCCTGTATGTTTATGACTCTAAGATCTGTATATTCAACTGTAGTCTCTTTCTTGAGTCCTGGTCTTGCATCATAAATTGCTTATCAGACATTTCAAAGTAGACATCCCATAGGCATCCCAAAGGCGACATGTCTAAAATAGAATTCATTATCTCTTTGTCTCCCCCCACCCCCATTTTCTCTATTTTATTTCTGTCAAGGGTCACCCCATACTTCCAGGCACCCAGTTTAGCAACCTTGAGACTTTGACTCCTTACTCACTCACTCCATATATCAAACCATTTGGCAATTATCGTTGCTTATGCCTCCATAACATCTTTTATTTCTGCTTCCTTTCCATCACACAGCTACTGCTGTAGTTCAGGTCTTCATGCCCTCTCAAGTAGACTATTTCGGTAGCTTGCCGACTGGTTTCCCTGACTCGCCTTCTTCCCCTTCCTCCCGCCATCCCCCAACCCATCCACCATAACTGACAAAGCGATTTTTCCAGAACACAAATCTAACGATCACATTCCCCTAATAAATAAACCCTTTTGGCTTCCTATTACTTATGAGATTAAATATAAACTTCTCTGGAATTTAGAGCCCTTTACCACTTGGTTTAAGCCTACCTTTCCAACCTTATTACACATTACTCCCTCACAAGCACTCTAAGGTTTAGCCAAACATTATGTGTTATTGCCTCTCACACAAGGCCTTCTATCTCTGGTCTTCTTGCCTTTGTGCTGGCTGTCCCCAATACTAGGAATCCACTTCCCTCTCACCTCCACCTAGTAGACCCCTTGTCTTTTTTCCTAGACTCAGCTTGAGGACCACCCTCAGTATGAAACTTTCCTGACCTACCCACTCCTGACTGCTAAATGTCTTCATCTCAAAATTATCTTGCATCCATTTTGCATATATATATATATATATACACACACAGGAATATGCATGTATATAGGGATAGGAATGTAGATTATAAATGTATACACATAAATATAAAACATGTAGACATAAATATATACATTTATATGCAAAATATACACATGTAAATATATACATCTGTAAATATATTTACCTCACACACAAAACGTTGATTCCTTTGACCAGATTGTAAGTTCCTGAAAGGCAAGGATTCTTCTCTTTTGTCCTTGTACCCTCTGTTAGGAGCTATATGCTAAAGCCCTATCCTACATGGGCTCAGGTAATTTTTCTTAAAAAGTATTCAAACAGCCCTTGAGGCCTTAACTGGCCCAGAGATTAAGCTAATACGATTGGCGTTGCTTCTTGGTGGCCCAAGTATAAAAGGCCAACATAGGAGGAGTCAGGAGCCACCTATATCAACACAGAGGCAGGGCAGCTCAACTGAATAGAATCAATGCTGTATTCTCACTAAATGTCCTTTCCATGCTATAGCTAAGTAAATCTTTTGTTAATTTTTAGATGGTCTTTGAGTGTCTAATTTCATTCTAATCTCAAACATGAACTGTCACATCAGACTGGCCTGAGTCAGATCTGTACTGCAACACCCTGTACATTTAGTAAGCACTTTCCGATTGATTAATTGGTTGATTGAGGGGTGGATGTAAAAAGAAGTTTTTCTCTATGGTTCTCTGTTCCTGCCTTTTTCTTCCTTATCACCTGAAAAATAAGCACTTAATAAATGTTTTATGGATGGATGGATGAATTATATAATTATGACAGTCTGTGTAAAACCCTGGGACTGACTTTTTCACATTCAGAAGGTTATCTACATACTAACCTGTCTGTTTTCTTTTTAATGTCTCATTTGAACTTGAATATTTTTCTTTACATCTCACAATTAATTCAGAAAAAAAATTTGAGTGTCATTATGTGCAAGATATTGAGCTAGGTACTGTGGGGGTTACTAAGGTGAATAATGGTTCCTTCCCTAGAGAAGATTTTAATTATCAATAGTTGTTTTATTAGTTTTATTTTTCTAATACAAGTTTTTGTTGATAACCTTTTTATATCAAAAGAATTTCTCCCCTTTCCTTTCCCAGAGGACTATTCAAATAACATAAAATATTTTTTAAATAAAAAATTAGATGAAGAGGGAAAAAATAAAAACATCGAGACATCAAAAAGCCTGAAAATATATGAAACATATATATATACACACACACACATATGTATATAAAAATATATGAAATATACCCTTTCTTTTCCTCTTACTCTCAATCCCTACTCCTTTCCTTTTTTGGTCACCCCTTTCCTTCATTTTAGAGACCTGCTTTTTAATTCTTCTTATTTCTTTTACCTATTTATCTAATTCATCCCGTCCTTTTCTTCTCTCACTTACCTGTTAAGTGAAATTCCCCTTTATTGCCTCATTTTATTTTCACTTTTTTGTGTTTTTTTCTAAAAAGGATTTCTTTCTGTCTTTCCACTGTTTTCTGGGTATTATTTATTGCATTATGGTGGTCAGGATTTTTGACTTATGATCATTAAATAATCTCTGTACATCTTGCCTTTCAGATCAATATGTTTGGCTGGTATAGAGATCATGTGTTGTTTTAACATGATGACTTCTTGCTTTTCTTCTTTCAGATTGTACTTCACTTCTATGTATTTACATTCCTAGTCGGTTATCCTCTCTTTGGAAGGTCATTGCTATGGATTCAAGTTTCCCTTTTCTGCCAGTTATTTCTGTTGTTTAGGCCACAAATTCTGCTCTCACAGTTCTCATTTACATCTTAAACCATCCAGGAAAATCCTACTGTAGTTCCATGATCTCTTGGGCTACCACAGGTTCTCTGCCTCATCATGTGTTGAATCATTTTCTTTTTTGGAGGCAATATTTATTCAGAGACATTTGAACTTATCTAGACATTCTGGAGGCCATATTCCCTTCTGTTAACTGATATCTTCCTTGTTGACTTATTTGTTTGTGTGTAAGGTTTTCCTTCTGAAATTTTTGATAATTTCAGTCTTTCTTCCATTCTTTATTGTTCATTTTCTGCCTCCTTTCCTTTTCATAGTAGCTCCCTGTGGGTTAGACCTCAAAGATGTCAGGGCTTCTTCCCAAGCTTAGGAATTCACTTTTAACCCACTTCAGTCTTTGCCTCAAGTGATAAGAGACATAACTAACCCCAGCTGAATGCCAGCTGGGCATCCCAATGGATCAGGGGACCACTGGGTCAGCATTCCTTCATCATCAGTGAGATTCTTGGCATCTTGACCTGTGACAACAACTACAATTTATTTTACATCTTGTGCATAATTCTTTTCTGGGATAGTTTGGAGAGGTCAAGAGGATTGGAGAAAATGCATAGTCTTCTACCTTGTTAATCATGTGACCTGGAATTCTCCTCTTATTAGTTTTGGCTAACAGGCTTGGTTCAGAAATAAAATGCTTTACATTAGAGAAGGAACTTGTCTCTTACCACAAGAATTTTAAACAGAAATTTAAATCTGTATTTTACCATGGGTGCAAAAGGCAAGTACCATAAAAGCTCAAAGACTAGTGAATAAGAATGTGAATATGAGTATTTGGATAGTTAAAGATTTGAGCTAGTCCTTGAAGACTGAAGAGGATAGGAAAAGGCAGACATGAACCTCTCGTGCAGTGATCCCAGCTTGCTTTATTTTATACTGTTAATATTCCAATGTGTCAATAAGAAGGGTTCATTCTCAAAGGACAGACAGCAACAATAACATCGCTTTTAATGTGGAGAATGGTTAGTGACAATGATGACCCTTCTTATTGACAATTTGTGATTGTGCTCTATCGACATACTTGACTAATAAAGTTAGCCTGCAATTATTCATTTCAGGCCTTGTTTTAAAAATTATTGTATTAAGAGCCACAGGCTGAGTCATGATGGCAAGAATGCCAAGAGAAACTGTCAACTTTTACTTCTCCCCTTCCAATGAATGTTTCTAATGTCTTTTTGAGATTTACTGGAGCTTCTAAGTCATCAACATGGCCTGGCATTAGAATGGTAGAATTTGGAATAGCAAATGGAATGAGGTGACAGTGTTTATTTTAGCCACCAAAAGGCCCAGTGGGAAGAGCTGAACATGTAGGAGGTGAGCTGCCTGCCCCTTGAGGTGGGGATGAAGTGAATGTAATTTAGTTACCTGAAATCAGCTAGAAGTAAGGGCAGAAAAAGTCTTAGTTTCCTGAGTAGTCCCTTTGTGCACTTGCCTGCAAAAGCTATGACACTAAGTAACAACAGAACTCAAATGTATTAATTAGCTCTAAGGCATGTTAACCCAGGTATTTTCACTCTAAAAAAATTCTATGAAATGCCAATAGCAGCGTCAAGAAAGGGGGAAAGCAGGGCTCCCACAGATTCCCACAGCTCTGGGGGTGAAGAGGGGCAGCAGCGAGTGGGCTTTACAGTGGAGAGGTAAGCTGGATTAGGAGCAGGTGTGAGGTAGTGTGTCTAGGGGCGCTTGGGTACTTCTGGACTATGCCAAGGAGCTATGGGAGGCAGAGTCAGGAAATAACATGATGTGCTTGGCTGACAGAAGATGGAAACATGAGGCCTCAGGCAGAAAAAGTGTTCAAGTTACAACAAAAGACAAATGTCATTGAAGCCAAATCATCTGTCACCTTTGGGTGTGATATCTCTGAGAATGCTCTCCATGAGGAGTCTGTAAACCTTTTCTAGCTTTCCCACTAGTATGTGAATCTTTGAGAGATTTTGCCTCTACTGTTAACTAGCCTGTATTAGCCTTTACTGAGTGCCAGGCACTGTGCTGTGCATTAGGGGATGCAATGAAACACTTTGCTATTTAACTGATGATTCTTGCATGGTTTTTCAGTAGAGTAGACCCCTGGATGTTGGTTTGAACTGCATATTGCCAGTGATGATGGGAAGAAATCAGGCGGGAAACAAGGAAAGAGAATAAACATTTATTAAGTGCCTATTATGTGCCAGGCATTGAGCTTTGTAAATATCTCATTCAATCCTCACAGCAACCTTATAAAGTAGTTGGTATAATCATCCCCATTTTATGATTGGGGAAACTGAGGCAGACAGAGGATAAGTGACTTGACTGGAGTCATACAGCTAGTAAGTGTCTGGGGCTAGATTTGAACTCAGGACTCCAGGACTCAGGACCACTTAACAATCCCATTCAGAGATAGCTTCAAACTTCTCTACACGAGGAGCAATAAAACTGCACTTTTATCACATTATTAAACAGTCAAGGAGTTTTCAAGGTTTTTATTCCCCTCCTCCTCCAACCCTCAGAAGTGTTTATCTAGGGTATGTATGAAAATCAGCTGCACAGTATCTCTGCTGAAGATTTTGCTGGCTTATGCAAGCATTGTAGATTCTAAAACCCTGGCTGCTCTGTGACTTTGATAAGTTTGATAAGCAGTGAGAATTTATTATACAACTCCTTATTAGTGAATACAGTCTAGCTAAGGATTTGAATGTAGAAAGGAAAATAAAACCCAGTCAAAGATTACTTGAAGATTCTATTCCTCTGTGACAGAAACTTGCATTTCAATAGCCACCTGGGTAAATAAGAAAAGGCCCTCATCTACTTAGAATTTGTGGGGGCAAGGTGAATGAAGTGATAATGGAATGAGAATGGGGTCAACACTGACCTCAGAAAACATCCAGAAAGTGAGCTGAGATAAGAGTTAAGGTCAAGGTCATTGTCAGGTGGTTGGACAGAATGCTGGCTGTCCCTAGATTCCCAAAACACATTTTGGTGTCAATTATGGCTTTTCAAGGTTCAAATTGATGGAGGTTATTGAGAATGGAAAACAAAAGTCTTCAAGAGAGATAATTGTTAACATCACTTCCCCTTCTCCTTTCAGAACAGCTTTCAAAAATGTAGTTATCTTTTTAAGGTCTTCTTATCTATATTGTATGTACTTGACTTGTTTATCTTGATAAATTATTAGGCAGCACATTTTGTAAGGTGCTCAATTGCTGCAAGAACATTTCATGGTCACGATAATACATGCAATAGGAGGAACAACTTGAAAAGTAAAACAAAAAAAAGCATAATGAATATCTAATAATTTCAGACAAACCTAGGAAAAGATCAGCTCACTTCTGTGAAAACTCTGAATGACAGTTTAAACATAAGGTTTTATTACTTTCCAGTACATAGAGTAACTAGAACTAGGCTAATGAAAAGTTACCAGGTAAAGACCTATAAGAACAAGTTGACCCTTCAGATAAGAATGCTCTGTAATTACCATATATGTGTGTGTATGCACTTAGGTGCCTCCAGCAAGGTGTTTGTATACATAGGCCTTTTATTTCATTAGTGTAAGCAGGAAAGTCCTCCCAGTACATTTTTAGCAATTGTTTTTCAACTTAGAATCTTAGAAAGTTAGTTGGTACATTAAGAGAAGAAGGGATTTGCCTGGGGTTTGTGTCAGAGGCAGGGCTTGAATCCTTATCTATCTCACTCCAAGGCCAACTTTCTATCTACTATGGGATGCTGACTCTTACATTCTTATATATACTATTAGTTTATAAATAAACTAATAGTATATATAAGAATGTAAGAGTCAGCATCCCATATTTAGCACATTCTTTCTTTATATATAATGAAAAGGGGAATTTCAGCTCTGCTCTGACCAAACAATTGCAAGTTCTAAACGATTCATGTTCAAATCTAGGAGCTTTGACTAAAGGAATAGAAATAGTAATAAAATAATTAATATTTATGTAGCACTTTCAGGTTTGCAAAGCACTTTATAGATATTAGTTTCATCTTCTTAGTATTTATATTATAGTGGTCCTGATGTCTAGATGTGGTACCATTTCTTCATTTCTTCTGCATTTTGTGAAGACTAAGCATGAGTTACCATTATTTCTTTTTAGCACACAAAACCATACCAGAATTCTTTTCTTGAATTCTTTCTAAAATTGTATCTCACCCAGGAAATAACAGAAATAAGAATAAGCATCTCTGCTTGTAAGGTAAATGGCGAACTTGAGGTGAGTTAGTTTTGCGAGGCAAACAACTGTTTTATGGAGAAAAATCCTACAAGACACCCATGATTTCCATGATATTCAAGAGGGGGGAAGATTTGTTCAGTGTCAAATGGGTAGTCAGTAGCAGAGCTGGAATTCAAAAACAGGTCTTTTATTCCAAAGACAGCATGTGTTCCTCTGGAACACACTATATTTTAACTGCTGTTGCATTGTTATTGTAATGATCAAATGATATAAGAGAAGAAAAAAAAATCCAGCCTTTGAAAATGTTCTACAGATTCGTGGTATTGAACCAGATTTTGTCAGTACTCAAGTTATTTGCCAATTATAAATGATGCAGCTTGGGAAGCTGAAAAAAATCATTTAGCCTCTAGGGGAATACTCTTTCAGTCTTCTAAAGTGCCTCCTTACAGGCCTGAAAGTATTTTAATGTAACTTCCAAAAACACTTAATTTGCAAATGGCTGAGAAGGCTTCTCCTTACTATGATGATGCCTGTGCGTGTGTGCCCACTCTGACCTAGGCAAGAGAGAAGGCTGCATTAGAACAGGGACTCCTTTGGCAGTCTGGTAAAGCAATGTCAAGTAGAATTTGGCCCAGTTGAAGCGTGGTATTCAATTAAAAGACTTTTCATCACCACACAGTTTGCCAATAAGAAACAGAAGATACTTGCACATGCTCCAAAGCAGGGGGTGGGACTCCTTTGTCATACATGCCCAGAAGCAGGCTCACTAAGCCTCCGTATCTCTTGCTTTCTTCTATGGCAGCTTTCAAGTGAAGAGGATTACTGTGAAATGCCAAGTAGAGAAGAGGTAGGCTGAAAATTAAAGATCAGTCAATCAATGAACATTCATTAAGTGCCTGCTGTGTACCAGGCACTGTGTTAGGTACAAAACAAAGCAAAAATAGTCCCTTCCCTCAAGGAGCTTACAATGTAATGGGAAATGCAAACAAATATAGACAAAGCAAGCTTCATAGAGGATAAATAGGAAATAATTAACCAAGGAAAGGCACTAGAATTAAGAAGAGTTGAGAAAGGCTTCCTGTGAAAGACAGGATTTAGTTGGGACTTGAAGGAAGTCAGGGAAATCAGTAGGTGAAGTTGAAAATGGAGAGTGTTCCAGGTATGGGGAACAGACAGAAAAAATGCCAAGAGCTGAGAGGCGGAGTATTTTCATGGAGCAACCAGGAGGCCAATGTTGTTGGATTAAAGAGTATATGACAGAGAGTAAAGTGTGTTATGAAGGGCTTTGAATACCAAACAGAAGATGTTATATTTGTTCCTGGAGGTCATAGGGAGCCACTGCATATTTTCGAGTAGTGGAGTGACTTGGTCAGGCCTATGCTTTGGGAAAATCACTTTGGTGGCTGAATGGAGGATGGATTGAAGTGGGGAGGTCAGTAGTCAAGGTGTAGAGTGATGAGGGTCTGTTAGAGAAATAGGTGTATCTGAGAGATATTGCAGAGGTGATATTGACAGGCCTTGGCAATAGCTTGGGCATGGGCAGGTGGGGGGGTGGGGGTGGGTTAGAGGTAGTGAGGAGTTGAGGATGACTCCTAGGCTGTAAGCCTGAGGGACTGGGAGGATGGTGTTGCCCTTTACAGTAACAGGGGGAAAGATAATGAGTTCTGTTTTAAATATGTTTAATTTAAGATGTCTATTATACATCCAGTTTGAGATGCCTGAAAGGCAATTGGAGATGCAAGATTGTTGGTTAGGAGAAAGGTCAGGGCAGGATTTGAGGATCATCAGTACAGCGATGATGATTAAATCCATGAGAACTGATGAGATCACCAAGTGAAAAAGTGTAGAGAGAGAAGAGAAGAGAGCCTAGGACAGAATCTTGAGGGACTCTTCCAATTAGAGCACATGATCTGGATAAGGATCTATCTAGTAAAGGAGACTGAGAAGGAAGAGAACCAAGAGAGCTGAAAACTTAGAGAAAAAAGAATATCAAGGAGGAGAAGGTGATCGATAGTGTTAAAGTCTGCAGAGAGGTCAAACAGAATGAAGATTGAGAAAGGGACATTGGATTTGGTAACTTTAGAGAGAAAATTTTGGTGGAATGATAAGGTCAGAAGATAGATTGTAAAGAATTAAGAAGAGAGTGAGAAGAGAGAAAGTGAAGTGAAGATTAATGAATTGAAAGCAAAAGGCATTGAACTAATAAATAAAAATCAGGAGCTGATTTTTATGAAAAATAAACAAACAATAAAATAGATAAACCATTTGCTAATTTGATTTGTTTAAAAAAGAAAAACCTAATTACTAGTATCAAAAATGAAAAAAAATTTATAAAAAATGAAGAAATGAAAGATATTATTAGAAACTATTTTGCCCAATTATGTGCCACCATTGTTGTACTAATAAATGAAATGGATGAACATTTAGAAAAATATAAAATAATCAGATTAACAACAACCTCATCTCAGAAAAACAAATGGAACAAATCATAAATAAACTCCCAGAGAGGATGGGGGTGGGGTGAGGAAATAAACTTTGCAACCAGATTGATTTATAAGTAAATTCTATCAAACTTTCAAGGAATAATCAATTCCAACATTAAAGAAAGTATTTTCAAATTCCTTCTATCATATATCTATGATATGTCTATCACATGGAGAGTTGAAACAGAGAAAGAAAATTATAGTGTAGTATCCTTAATGAATAATGATGCAAAAATTTTAAATAAAATTTTAGTAGAGAGGCTATAGTAACATATCACAAAGATTATACACTAAGACTAGGTTGGATTTATGCCAGAAATACAAGTTTGGTTCAATATTAGGAAAACTATAAACGTAATCAATCATTTTACTTACAAGAACAACAAAAACCATATGATTACATTAGTAAACAGAAAAAGCTTTTGATAAGATATGATACTCATTTCTATTAAAAAAAACCCTAGAAAATATAGGAATAAATAGAACTACTCTTAATGTGGTAAAAAAGTATATAACCAAAATGAAGAGCCAAGATTATCTATAGAGAGGATGAACTAGAGGCCTTTCAAATGTGATCAAGGGTAAAGCAAGGATGTCCATTGTTACTACAACTATTTAATGTAGTATTAGAAATACTAGCCATAGAAATAAGGCAAAAAAAAAAAAAGAAATTGAGGGAGTGAGCATAGGCAAAGAAGAAACAAAATGATTACTTTTTCTAGACAGTATGATGATGTACTTAGAAAACCCTAAAATTAATTGAAACAATAACTTTGACAAAGTTACAAGATATAAAATAAATCCACATGAATTTTCTATCTATTACCAACAGAACTCAGGAAGAAGCGATAGAGAAATTCCATTTGAAATAATTACAGAATGTATAAAATACTTGGGGATTTAATTATCAGATACACCCATGAGTTATATAAATACAATTGCAAAACACTATACAAATGAAAACAGTCAAATTATTGGAGTAATCTTAATCCCTCAGAGTAGGCTGAGTCAATATAATAAAAATAACAATACTACCTAAGTTATTTATTCAGTTCCATACCAATCAAATTACCAAAGGATTACTTTATAGAGCTAGAAAAAAATAAATACATTTATAGAAGAACAAAAAATCAAGAATCTCAGGGGAATTAATGAAAAAAAGTGGAAAAAGGGAGCCTAACAGTACCACACCTCAAATTATACTACAAAGCAGTAATCATCAAAACAATTTGGTAGTGGTTAAACAATTGAGTCCAATTAGTGGAATAGATTAGGCATAAAATGTACAGATGCAAATAAGCCTAATAGCTTAGTGTTCAATAAACCCAAATACCTGGATATCTTGATAAGAATTCATTATTTGAGAAACACTACTGGAAAATCTTGACAGAAATCTGGCAGAAATTGGGTTTACATCAACAGCTCACCAAAATAAGCTTCAAATGAATACAAACTAGGCATAAAAAGTCACGGCATACACAAATGAGATGAGCAAAGAAGAAATTACCTTTTAGATATATGGATAGGAGAATAGTTCCTGACCAAACAAGTGATAAAGAAGATCACAGAAGATAAAATGGACAATTTTTATTATTTAAAAGTTTTTGCACAAACAAAACCAATGCAGTTAAGATCATAAAGGAAACAACTAACTGGGAAAAAGCACATTTCTCTGATAAAGGTCTTATTTCCAAGATATATAAGGAATTGATTCAAATTTGTGAGAATAACAGCCTTTCTTCAATTGATAAGTGGTTGGGGCAGTTCTCAAAGGATGGAATCTAAGCTACCTGTTGCTATATTCAAAAAAAAATTCTCCAAATTACTAACAATTAGAGAAATGTAAATTAAGATAATATGGATATTCTATCGCACATCCATAAGATTAGTAAAAATGATCAATGAGAAAAATTACAACTATTTGTGGAGCTGTGGGAAAACAGGTATACTAACCCACTGCTGGCGGAGCTATGAATTGGTACAGTCAATATGAAAGCAATTCGAAACTATGCCCCAAAAGTTACTAAATTATGCATGCTCAGTGATACTGCTACTGGGCCTTTACCCCAAAGAGATCAAATAAAGAGGAAAAGGACTCACACACACACACATACACACACACACACACACATATATATTTAAAGTGGCTGCTTTGTGGTCACAAATAATTGATAACTAAAGGGGTATCCATCCATTGGGTAAGAGACGAGCAAATTATGATATATGAATACAATGGAATACCATTGTGTTCTAAGAAATGATGAAAAAGACTTGTATGAACTCATGAAGAGTAAAGTGAGCAGAAACCAGGAGTACAATTTATACTATAGCAACATTGTAAAAATGGACAATTTTGAAGAAGGTAAGAATTATTGGACTCAATTTTTTAACCACTAGGTTAACCAATATGATTCCATGGGATTGATGATGAGGAATGCTACCAATTTGCTGACAGAGAGGTGATATATTATATGTGAAAAATCAGTAAGTCAAGTTAAGAAGTCTACATGCTAAGCACTGTGCTAATATACATTTTTAGACATGGCCACTATAGGTATTTTTTTCTCTTGACTATGCATATTTGTTACAAGTTTTCTTTTTCTTTTCTCATTAAGAGAAGATGAGGAAGGGAAAATGCTTGAAAATTCAAATAAAAAATTTTAATTAAAAGAGCTGATTATACAACTGTTGAATTGATATTGGAGGACCACATTGGATTGGGGCTCAGGAATGAATGTATTAGAATCCACAACCTTTCAGAGTTACCCCTAGAGCTCTGAGGGGAGAAACAGTCATCTGCCCTATGGGGACCTGATTGCCAGTATAAGTAGATTTGAGAGGGAGAATCCAGATGGAATACTATTCTTCAGTGTTATTCTTTCTTTTTTCCTCCCTCCCTTTCTCCTTTCTTTTTTCTTTCTTTATCTTCCTTTCTTTCTTTGTTTCCTTCTTTCCTTCCTTCCTTCTTTCTTTCCTCTCTCTCTCTCTCTCTCTCTCTCTCTCTCTCTCTCTCTGTTTCACTATCACTAACTCCTCCCTTTACCCCAATTTGCCCCAATCACAAAAAACCTCTCCTTTTAACAAAGAGGTAAGATGAAGCAAAATAAACCCACAAATTGGCCATGTCAGAAAATATATTTTTCATTCTGCTTCTCTAGGCCAAAAACACTCTGTCAGGAGATGTGCAGCATGCTTCATCATCTGGAGTTATGGTTAGTCATAATTAGTCATAGTTCTTAAGTCTTTTAAAGTTATATTTCTTCACAATGTTATAGTCATTGTATAAATCAGCATCCAGGTTCTTCTCACTTTACTCAGCAATAGTTCATACAAGTCTTCTCAAGTTTCTTTGAATTTGTCCCTTTCATCATTTATTTTTCCACTTTTAATATTTCCTTTCTTTTAAATTTTCTGCTTGTCAAAAACCAAAAACCTGAGTATTTCTACATACAAAATAAAGCAGAAAAAAATGGAATACATGTGAAACTGAAAATATGTATTATATACAGTTTGATTTTTTTTTTACAGTTTGATTTTTAAAGGCACATAATAAATACTTTTTTTAGTACTTTTTTTTCCCCAGTTGTATTGGTAATTAAGATGGGCTTTTAGCACTTATTCAATCAAGTGCCCTTGAAGAGGTTGGCCTTTGTTTCCTTGTTTAAATTAGGAGTCCTTGATGACCTCCCTGACTCAAGGGAAAGCCTAGTTTACATGGGTTTGAGTGACATGTTTGTGACATCAGAGGCTTTTAGACCACGTGGATTTAAGTTGCATTTTTGTGATGCCTTTAGGTCATGTGGGCAAGTTGAATGTGTGACTCACCTTTCACCCTAAACAAGATATATAAACCCATACATTGGCATTCTCTCTTGGGGCTCTCACTCTTGGAGGTGTGTTGATGTGGAGACTATGGGCAGCTGTAGTTAAGAGCCCTCCAGCTTATAAACCCAGATGTTGGGACTTTGTTAAACCCTGGTAACTATGCATTGAGATTTGAATCAGACAAGGTCTGTTGATGTTTGTAATTTGTATTTACTCTGAAGTTCAGGGTGCTGGCTTTTTCCCCTGAACTAAGTGAATGATATTTGTATGTTCGATTAAACTAAGATTGTTAACTCCTTAACATTGCTTTCCTTAGTAAAGCAGATCAAAAGAACCTGTATTGGCAGCTTTCTGTGTGCTGGTTGTTGGTGTGTCTTATACCCCTACAGCAGGTGCTAGCATATTGTTGCAATACCAGTTACATGTAAAAACAATTCTAAACATTCATTTTTAAAACTTTGAGTTTGAATTCTCTCCCTGCCTCACTCTCCCCCATTGAAAAGGCAAACAATTTGATAAAGATTATACCTAGGTAATCATGCAAAACATCCATAATAGTCATATTGTGAAAGAAAAGAGACAAAAAAAGCCTCAAGAAAAATAAAGTAAAAAAAAGTAAGCCTCAATCTGTATTCAGACACCATCAGTTCTTTCTTTGAGGATGGATAGCATTCTTCATCATTAGTCCTTCGGGATTGTCTTGCATCATTATATTGCTGAGAATAGCTAAGTGATTCATAGCTGATCATCTTACAATTTTGCTGTTGTTTTGTACACAGTACATTTCACTTTGCATTAGCTCATGCAGTTCTTTCCATGGTTTTCTGAGAGCATCCTGCTCATCATTTCTTATAGTACAATAGTATTCCATCATAATCACAATACCACAACTGTTCAGTCAATTCCCCAATTGATAGACTTCCCCTCAACTTCTAATTCTTGACTCCCAGAAAAGAGTTGCTATAAATATTTTTTGTACATACAAATCCTTTTCCTTTTTGTTTTTTATCTCTTTGCGGATACAGACCTAGTAGTGGTATTGCTAGGTCAAAGGTTATACATGTTTTTATAGCCCTTTGGGCATGGTTTCAAATTGCTCTACAGAATGGTTGAATCAGTTCAGAACTCTACCAACAGTGCATTAAAGTCTCATTTTTCCCACATCCCCTCCAATATTTGTCATTTACCTTTTCTGTCCTATTAGCCAATCTAATACGTATGAGATAGTACCTCAGAATTGTTGTAATTTTCATTTCTCCAATCAATAGTGATTTAGAGTATTTTTTCATGTGGCTATAGATAGCTTTGATTACTTCGTCTGAAAAGTGATCATATCTTTTGATCATTTATCAATTGGGGGAATGGCTCTTATATTTATAAATTTGACTCAATTCTCTATACATTTGAGAAATGAGGCCTTTATCAGAGAAACTTGCTTCAAATTTTTTTTTCACACTTACTATTGCTAACTGTATTGCCCTCCATCCTGTTCTCCCCTGCCCAGTTAATTCTATTCTTCCTCTCCTTTCACCCTGTCCCTCCTCAAAAGCGTTTTGCTTCTGATTACCCTCTCCCCCAGTCTGCCCTCCCTTTAATCCCCACCCCATTCTCCTATCCCCTTCCTTTCCTACTTTCCTGTAGAGTAAGATAGATTTCCATACCCAATTGAGTGTGTATGTTATTCCCTCTTTGAGCTAATTCTGATAAGTAAAGTTCACTCACTCCCTCTCCCCTCCCCTCCTTCCTCTCCACTGCAAAAGCTTTTTCTTGCTTCTTTTATGTGAGATAATTTACCTCATTCTACCTCTCCCGTTCTCTTTCCTCTCTCACTCCTTAATCTTATTTTCTAGATATCATCCTTTCATATTCAACTTATACCTGTGCCCTCTGTCTCTATATGCTCCTTCTAACTACCCTAATAATGAGAAAGGTCTTATGAGTTACAAATATCTTCCCACATAGGAATGTAAACAGTTTAAACTTATTATTTCCCTTATGATTTTCCTTTCCTGTTTGCCTTTTAATGCTTCTCTTGAGTCTTGTATTTGAAAGACAAATTTTCTATTCAGCTCTCATCTTTTCATCAAGAATACTTGAAAGTCTGCTATATCATTGAATATCTATTTCTTCACTTGAAGGATTATACTCATTTTTTGCTGGGCAGGTGATTCTTGGTTGTAATTCTAGCTTCTTTGCCCTCCAGAATATCATATTTCAAGCCCTCCAATCCTTTAATGTAGAAACTGCTAGATATTGTATCATCCTGACTGTGGCTCTACAATATTTGAATTGTTTCTTTCTGGCTGCTTGCAATATTTTCTCCTTGATCTGGAAACTGTGGAATTTGGCTGTAATATTCCTGGCAGTTTTCCTTTTGGGATCACTTTCAGGAGGTGATTGGTAGATTCTTTCAATTTCTATTTTACCCTCTGGTTCTAGAATATCAGGGCAATTTTCCTTGATAATTCCTTGAAAAATGATGTCTAGGTTTTTTTCTTTATCATGGCTTTCAGATAGTTCAATAATTTTAAAATTATCTCCCCTGGATCTATTTTCCAGGTCAGTTGTTTTTCCAATGAGATATTTCACATTGTCTTCTATTTTTTCATTCTTTTGATTTGATTTTATTGTTTCTGATTTCTCATAGTCATTAGCTTCCACTTATTCTATTGTAGTTTTTAAGGAATTATTTTCTTCAGTGAGCTTTTGGGCTTCCTTTTCCATTTGGCGAATTCTGCTTTTTAAGGTGTTCTCCTACTGGCTTTTTGGACCTCTTTTACCATTTAGCCAATCTGTTTTTTAAGGTGTAATTTTCCTCAGTATTTTCTTTGTGTCTCCTTTACCAAGCTTGCTTTTCATTCTTTTCTTTTCTTCATTCTCTTCCCATTTTTTTCTCTACATCTCTTACTTGATATTTGAAATCCTTTTTGAACTCTTCCATATCCTGAGACCAATTCATATTTTTCTTGGAGGCTTTGGATGTAGGAGCTTTGACTTTGTTGTCTTCTTCTGAGTGTGTTTTCATCTTCCTTGTCACCATAGTAATTTTCAACAGTCAGAGTTGTTTGCTCGTTTTCCTAGCCTATTAGTTGATTTTTAACTCTTTGTTAAAATAGGATGTATCAGTAAGGCAAGATTCATGATACTGATGATGAGAATATGCCTGTATAGTTCAGAATTGCAAAGTATGAGACTCCCTGTATAGAATGCAGGAGAAGTAAAACATATATTCGGACAACAGAAGATCATATCCCAGAATCAATAACCCCAATTTCACATAGCAGTAATTGTATTCTAAAACCAGTAAGTCCACCTCAGTGTAACAGCAAGATTAAAACACAGTATCACAGCAAAGATCCAAGCCATCCTGTAACCTTCTCCTCTGCTAAGGCCTTCCCATAAACACTCACTCACAGATCCTGCTTGCCTGCATCCCCTCGCAGTTCCAATTCTGTGCTTCCAGTTCTCCATCTCTCACAGCTCTCTTTTCTCTGAGTCTTCTTGCAGCTCTCTGGTCTGAGCTTAATGGCTACCCACAGGGTATATATATATCTTAGCACTTACTTAGCAAAGGGTGTGGCCCTGCAGCTGAGCACCTAGTAGCAAAAGGGTTTGGGCCTGCCTACAATAAGCCTTGTCTAATCAAGCTTCCTTTAACTAGCTCCACCTGAGGCCTATTAAATGGGTGGGGAAGATCTTTAATCGTGATTAGCTCTACATAGGGCTCTGCTTCCAGGGTGGAGGGAGCACTGTCCCAAGCTTCAGGGATTTTGTGCAGCTGTTTTCAGAGATAGTTCTAAGACCTATATGTTTTTAGTTCTTTGAAGGTGGTATGATCTAAGGAGAGATGTTTACTACTCTCTTGGCCTGTGCTCTGGCCTTGAGCCACCACAAGCACTCTTTTCTGCCCTGGACCTGGGAGGAGGTTCCCTGCTCCACTGTGGCTGCAAGCTCTGCTATTTTCCCCTCCTATCCTCCTTCCCTAGGACTGCCACCTAGGACTTTGACCCGGATCTGAGTATGGGTAAAAGAATAGAGTCCTGCCTCAGTGCTAGCAAAAAGACCCCTCCTTCTGACCAGTTGTTTAACCCCCTTACCCTCTGTGGGCTGAGAGGTCTGGAAACTGCCACTGCTGCCTCCTGATTCAGTTGCCCCAAGGCCTGTTCTGGGTTTGCTGGGGCCTAGTCTGCACTGGTATGGCCTGCACTGGACTGTGCTCCTCTCTCACCCTGGTGCAACAGACCTTTCCTGCTGGTCTTTCAAGTTGTATTGGGCTGGAAATTCATTTCCTTCCTTCTTTTCGTGGGTTCTGCTGCTCTAAAATTTGTTTATGACATTTTTTTTTTTTTTTTTTACTTCTGAACATCTATTTTTTTTTAAAACCTTGAGTTCCAAATTCTCTCCCCTCTTCCCTTCCCATCCACCCTCCCTAAGAAGTCAAGCCATTCAACATGAGCCTCTTGCGTATCATTATGTATA
>CM053623.1:83509991-83537630 GCA_028646595.1 Phalanger gymnotis | reverse complement strand
TTCTAGAATTGGTTCAGAGCCATTTTTTCATAGGTTTTCGGAGGGACTTGGAGGGGAGCTCACGCCGGTTACTGCTTTCCAGTCGCCATCTTGGCTCCGCCCCCCTGTTTATGACATTTTTAAAAGGTATTTGGAGGGATTTGGGGGAGAGCTCAAGTGAGTCTCTGCCTTTACTCCGCCATCTTGGTTCCTTCTATTCTCTCAGTATATAATAAATTTAACATGCTATTTCAAACCCATCCTTCTTATTTGTATCCCATTCTGAAGTTCTTCTATTCTCTTTTGTTTATTTTCTTTTAAATGTTTCAATGACCCTCTTTCTTTACCTTTTTTGGTAACAGTATTATAGCACTACTTTCAATTAAAAAAAAACAAAACAAAAACAAAACTCTTATAATCAACAAACATAATCAAGCAAAATAAATCTGCGCATTGGTAGTGTCCAATAATGTATGTCTTGTTTTTCATATTCACTCCATCATCTCTCTATTAGGAGGCGGGTAGTTTACTTCATCATCCCCCTTCTGGAGCTATGGCTGATCATTGCATTGATCAGAGGTCTTAAGTCTTTCAAGATTATTTCTGAGACAGCTAAGTGGCACAGTGGCTAGACTAGAACATAAGACTTGGGGTCAAGAAGACCTGAGTTCTAATTCTGCCCCAGACACTAACTGGCTGTGTGACCCTAGTCACAACTTCTTTATGACTCAGTTTCCTCATCTTAAAAATGGAGATAACAATAGCGCCTACCTCCCAAAGTTGTCATGAGGTTCAAATTGATTAACATATGTAAAAAAAAAACTTTGAAACTTTAAAGTGCTACATAAATGATAGTTATTTTCCTTTTTTTTCTTTACAATGTTATAATCATACAAATGGCTCTCCTGGTTCTGGTCATTTCATTCTGCATTGGTTCATACAAGTCTTCCTAGGTTTCTCTCAAACCATCCTCGTCATCATCTCTTACAATAATATTCTACTACATTCAGATACTATAATTTGCTCAGCTATTCCCTACCTGTGCTAATTTTTCCTCTTTGTTAAAAGTGGACACATTAAAATATTAGAGATTTTTAGAGGTAATATCAATTTGAAGTAATGTCGAAGTGAGGTTGTTGTAAAGTTGTCCTTTTAAAATAACTATCTGGATAATTGTCTCAGTTTCTCTGTTTCTCTTTGTGGATGTACTCACAAAGTTGACCTTTATGCACCAGGCTCCTCCTCTTGTAAAAGAGACCTCAAAGAGCCCTATCTAAACACTAGAACGATATTTGACCTTATAAACAAGAAGATGAATTCCATTTTGGCCATAGTAGCTGAGAGATGATAGTCATGTGTATCTTAGTTAGATCAATGAGTAGTAATCTCTTAGTCAGTGGAAGTCAGCTCATACAAAAAACCCAGCCCCCTCACAAGTGATTGGTGATATTGAGTCCTCACTGTGAATGTTTTGCTAATTTAAGGATAGTAATTAAGTCCCGCTTGAGAAAATTGGTTCTCACAGTGAAACTCAAGAAGTTACCCAATGGAGAGCTCATCTGTCCAATAGTTAAGGGGTCTATGTCCTAATACATACAAGCCTAGCTATTTGTCCTAAAGGTCAGCAGCAAACACCAAAACTCCACTGGGAGATGCCATGCTCTCTTAGAGCATGTGATGGAAACTGGAGATTGGCATGAAAATGAAATAGAACCTGTTTAGAATTCCTTGAAGAAATATCTTGCCATCTAAAGTAGAGCTAATTACAACTGTTTTCCTTCCAGAGGGTAGATGGTTCTGAATTTCTGGTATATTTTTTTCTTTTGCAAAGTGATACTTCCAGTTTGGCAACTCCCTAATTGCAGTGATTGCTAAAGATCATCACACATGTTATTGCAGGGAACTCTATGAAGTCTCATAGCCACAACAGGAGAGTTTTCATTGTCCCACATGAATGTCGAAGTTAGCCAACTCACCACTAACCTAAACCCTAAACCCTGAAAGTGATCCTCTCCTCAAATATAGTACACTCCTTTGAGCCCTCCATTTCACTTAATCATAGGATTTAGAGCTTGAAGGGATTTGAAAAATTATCTAGTTCACCCACCTCTCCCTCCTTTTGCAGATGAGGAATATGAGGCCCCAAGAGATTTGCTTAAGGCCCTACTATTATCACAGCCAGGAATCAAACCTAAATTTTCTGCCTTGAAACACAGTGCTCTTTCTACAAATCATGATGCACCTCCCTTGGTCCTCAAGCTTCCTAGTTATTGACATATGTGACATTCTCCCTATTAGATGAAGAACAAGTCTGGGAGATATTTATATCTTCAGGACCCTAGAACATTACTGTATGTCATAGTAGAAATTAATAAATGTTCATTGAATAGAACTGATTGAAGATGTCCTCCTCAAAATTCTTAGTAATTCAGGAACTAATTCATGGAAAGGAATTTTCATCCAGGTAGCAAATAAATGATA
The DNA here is from genome assembly GCA_028646595.1 of Phalanger gymnotis. Taxonomy (NCBI): domain Eukaryota; kingdom Metazoa; phylum Chordata; class Mammalia; order Diprotodontia; family Phalangeridae; genus Phalanger; species Phalanger gymnotis. Next base: position 83,535,170 of record CM053623.1, on the reverse strand, counting down.
GAGGAACAAGACAGAATCCAGAAGAGGATTCTAAGGCAATTGTACATTTATAGTGCTTTATGAGCCATAGTTCTCCCCATTCCCCCATAGAAGGGTGCTCTAGTGACCTAAAACACCCAGTATACAGACTTAGTAGACCCTGCTATCCCTTCATATCAGTGCTCATGTCATCTTCAGTGCTTGCAATGGACTATCTCCTTCAATCATGGGAGAAATCTCTGCCTACTGAAGTCATAGGATCATAGATTTAGAACTGAAAGGGACCTTAGAGATCATCTACTCCAAGCCTCTCATTTTATGGATGAGAATATAAAGGTCCTAAAGAGGAGAAATCATTTTTCTCAAAGTCACAGCTATAAAAAAAACAGAAGCTGAATTAAAAGTCTGGTCCTCTGACTTTAAACCCAGTGTTTTTTCCACTATTCCAACCTATTTTATGTCCATCTTTTGTGTCTCCCTGGACCCTTCCTTTAGCCTTTCCCACCCCGCCCTCCCCTCTATTCTAACCTAGCAGGAAATGAATTCTCAGGATCAAAGAACTTCCGAGATAAGGAGGCCTCAGAGGTTATCTAGTCAAACCTATGCCAAAATAAACCCCATCCCCCAAAGTGGCCATTTAGTTTTAGCTCCATCAAGTCATGATGACTCATTGTGGTTCATAATACTCTCTAGATTTTTGTTTTCCAGAAAGACAAGACAATCTCCCTTGGTGGTCAGGTTAGGAAGTAGGAACAAAAATGGTTAAAAAGAGAATTGAAAAATCCAAGATAATCCAAGAGATAGTAATGGAGCATTTAGCTACCTTCAGTAAACTCAAGGCTCCTTGAACTTTAAGCCTATACAAAATAGGTCCCCAAAGTGTCTGATGGCAAAGGGAACTCAAGGGAAAAGCAGATCAGAAGTGTTTACCACGTCCAAACAAGGGGCTACCTGCAGGAGTTTCATTGTGGCAATTCAGAGAAACAGACAATTTTGAAGTAATATTGAGCAAGGGGCAATTGAGGGTATGCTCAATTAACGAGGCCAGGTTCCAAAAATGTTGTAATTCCACTTGTAGTTGGGTTGTATGGATCAAAATCTCTCAAAGCAGGAGCCAGCCTAGGCCAAAAAGAATTTTGTCTCCAGGCACCGAAATGTCGAGGTTCTAATAGGACTTAAAACTCTTTTAGCACCATAGGACAGCAACTAAACTTGGTGTCTAGTTAGCAAGAATTCATTAAAATTAGAAGCTATTAGCTTGTTCTTGTCTTTTAAAAAATATGGCAATCCAATGTTCTAGATATGATCTGATCAAGGTAAAGTTCCACCACTGGCTCCTGGACACAAGACGTGGTGGTGAGATTGGGCTTCTAAATGATCCTGGTCCATAGCAAGACCACCTTCAAGGAACCGGAGCTTTCAAATGCCTCTGGGACACACTTTCAGAGTCTGATTAAACTGGAGGGGCAGGGTTCCCAGATGCTTGGGACAGAAACCTTCAGAATTTTGCCCCAGGGAAGCTGAGGTCTTTGATGAAATATTGAGGCCTAGGGCCATAAAGAGACCTTGGACTTTCAAATCATCTGCCTTCATCAGCAAAGCTCCTTCCATCCTTCGATACTAAACCTGGACTCATTATTAATTGTTAATCCCTTTGAAGCTCTCTTTCCTGTCTGACCAGATCAAGAGTGAACCTGTTAGAGGCTGGAGTCCAAACCTCCAGTGCCTCCTGTATATTATTTGTCTAACACTGCCTATTAGACGCTTCAAACTGAATGTTCTGTAGACATCTCAAACTTGATATATCTGAAACAGAACTCATAATCTCTTCCCCAAAACCCAATACTCTCAAACTTTCCTATCATTGTTAAGGGAACCATCATCTTTGCAGGAAGGAAGAATGGAAGGAAAGAAGCAAACAACTATTAAGTGCCTACTTTGTTCCAGGCACTGTGCTAAGTGCTCTAAAAATATCTTATTTTATCCTCATAATAACCCTAGGAGGTAGGTGTTATTATGATGCCCATTTTACAATTTAAGAAGCTGAGGCAGACAAGTTAAGTGACTTGCCGAGGGTCACACAGCTACCAAGTATTTGAAGCCATATCTGAGCTCAGGTCTTCCTAACTCTCAGCCCAGCTCTACTCGATCCACTGAGTCACTAGCTATCTTTAAGCTTTAATAGCTTAAAACTACGCTAGGAGTTTTGGGATATTTTCTCTCTCTCTCTCTCTCTCTCTCTCTCTCTCTCTCTCTCTCTCTCTCTCTCTCTCTCTCTCTCTCTCTCTCTCTCCCTCTCTCCCTCTCTCTGGTGATGGACAGTTAATTCAGTGGTTTTCCCATACACTCCATGTCATCATCTGGGGAATTTTCATTCTTTATCCATTAGGTTTTTCCTATGTGAATTGACATCTCTTTTGAAGGGATCATAGAACTCTTCTGGGACCATCATTAGATCATATATCTAGGGCTGTAAGGGACCTTAGAGACCATCTAATCCAACCCCCTTATTTTACAGATGAAGAAACTGAGGCACCAGGAGGTTAAGCAACTTTATTTAAGGTCACATAAATTATAAGTGTCTGGGTCTCACTGGGCCCTGGAATCTTCTGAGTTCCAGGGTTTGACACTGTCCTTCAGCACAATGCTATCTGTAAAAGCCACGCCTGGAGAAAGCAACCGTTTACACAAAATTCTCCTTCTATTTGGACTTTGTGCAGGACATTCCCTATGACTACAGGGGAAACTTTTGGGAAGCGTGTCTTCCTACCATATGCCTTATTAATGTTGATAATTAGACAAGATTATTACTGTTTTATGAGTTGGTTGTGTTTCTAATTTTCTGTCATTCTCTTCCATAACAAAATGAGCCTGAATTCTATATCTTTGCTGCCTTTGGTAGTTACATCTCTCCACTTGTCAAAGAGGTCAAGTCTTTGCTAGTTGGGGTGGTTTCTGGGTTCTTTTGGCCTCCTAGTTATAGTAACTGTTTTATGATGTTTAAATTTCTTTAAGAAATGGTAATCACTAGAGTCATTCCTTTATTTGCATCTCCCTTTTCAGAGTCAATAGCTTGTCTGAATAGATATGGACCTTTTGTGATTGTGTATAGTGACTTCTGTCTTTATCCTTCTAATTTGGGATGGATTTTGACCTTTGCTCTCAATAGTGAATGACTTGACTGTACGTAGACACAGAAATAACTTCCATAACTTCCAGAATAACTTCCATAACCAACTTCCAGTTGGTTCTTAAGATATATTAAATTTCATTTGTTAATGCTGTTTGATTCTTACCATGTCCAGTTCCCTTCTTATCCTCTTTTTGGAGAAAGTTCATTCATTATATACTGACAAAAGGCTTCTATAAATCTTTAGTCTCTTTCATTTCTTAATCTGAAACACAATTTTCTTTTGTTTTTTCGGAGGGGAGAAGGGAAAGCAATTGAGGTTAAGTGACTTGCCCAAGGTCACATAGCTAATGTGTCAAGTGTCTGAGGTCGGATTTGAACTCAGGTCCTCCTGACTCCAGGGCCAGTGCTCTACTCACTGCACCACCTAGCTGCCCCCAAAACATAATTTTCAACATTTTTCCATCATCCTCTTTGCCCACCTTTGTACCAAAGTCTCTGAATTTAGAAGTGTATGATGGATTGTAGGATTTTGTCAAATTCTTCATATATTTTCAGCACTCTTTCATTGTTTACAGCAAATGTTGGCATGTAAGTTGCAATTATCCTCATGATTGTCTGTTTGCTTAAGCAATACAATACGCAATGACCAAAAAGCCTATCAGGATATGCTTCTTATGACCTTGGAGCATCTAATAAAACTAACTCTCTTATTTGCCTGTCTGAGGAGATCCTGTGAGCCACTACTCCATCTTATGTCTTCTGTATATCTAGAATGTCAATATAAATATAGTTCATTTTCTTTAGTAACATATCAACTTGGTCACTGGACAACGATTTCAAATTCAGGTTCAACAAATTAATGTTTGTAGATAGTTTAAAACCTGTGTAATCCTCAGTACTCTCTACACCCTTTCCTGCCACTCCGTCACTGCCACCACAAAAGTGGAAGGGGTCTGCGCAGCACTGAGGGACGTTTTACGTCTTCATCTGTTTCATGGGTCATTATGGCCGAAGAATTCATCACCTAATGGCTAATCTCTTGGTGACAAGCCTCTCTGTATTTAGCTAGGATGTTCCTTGGACAAAAAACAGTCTGTTCTCAGAACTGTAGTTAAAAGCTTTTTAATGGAACCTGACAGAGCCTTTACTCCAGTGGCATTAGTCCTTGGGAGCCCAGAGTCACCTGCATGATACTATGATGCATCAGAGTAACACTTGTATGGAACAAGATGAAATTTCATAACTTTCAAAAGATGAATATGAATCAAAGTAAAGTCCTTCGCTTGGGTTAAAAACAAGTTGTTTTACAAGTATAGCTTAGAGGAAGACACAGCTAGAAAGCAGTCATGTGAAAACCATCTAGGGGTGCTAGTGGACCATAAGTTCAATATGAGTTTGCAGTGTTGTGTTAATCGAGAAAACTAATGTGATCTTACTTCGATACCTCAAAATATCTGTGATTTCATCACTGTGAATGCTCTTTTGGCTAGTGCAGATCATAATCCCCAAAACACAATTCGTTAGTCATGCCCTCCCTGCCAAAAAAACACTGCCCAGTGCCTGACCAGATGTAGTGTCATGCGACAGAAAGAATGCTGTATTTGGAGCCAGAGGGCCTGAGTTCACTGCCACCTAATTCCTGTGTAACTTAGGACAAATTACTTCACTTCTGTGCACCTCAGTTTCCTCAATTGTAAAATGAGGGGGTTAGGCTAGGTGACCTGAAAGGTCTTCTCTATTTTTAAATCTATGAGCCTCATTAGCTAAGCCTATTCTTAGACTCAAAACCTCTCCAACTTGATAAGAACTGCTGGAGTCTACACTCAGTTAATATAGACTTTGAAAGCCCAACATCACCTTTATGCCAAGGCATTGGAATAGGACTTCAGCAGAGGAATGCAGTTTTAGGATTCGTGGCATAAGGTCTATATTGAGGGAAGTGATATTCCTGTTCTGTGGGCCAATTCATATCTGGACTATTCAATCCAGTTTACATTTTTGAAGGAGAAATTGATGAACTTGACTGTATTTCTGTCTTATAAAGGTTGTTTGAAAAAATTGTGTATGTTCAGCATGTTTGTGCGTTTGTCTGTATGTGAGTGTGTATGTATGTATGTGTGTGTGTGTGTGTGTGCGTGTAAGAGAGAGAGGGAAAGAGAGAAGACACGTATCTGTCTTCATATTTTTGAAGGGTTGTTATGTTGGGGAGGGGTAAGATTTTTTTGTGTTTGGCCCCAGGTGCTAGGACTAAGACCACTAGATGAAAGCTTTAGGGAGGAAGACTTAAGTTTCACATAGGGCAAAACCTCCTGAATCATTAGAGCTGTTCAAAAACAGAATGGCCTGCTTTTTAGCAGAAGTGAATTCTCAGTCACTGGAAGTCTTTGGATAGAGGCTGGATGACCACTTCTTGGGGATGTTGTAGAAAGTATTCAGACTTTGGAAAGGGTCTGGGCTGGACTTTTGAAGTGCCTTCCAGCTTCCATCAGGGAAGCCCTTCTACGTATTTTTTTGGTTGCTTGCTGCTGCCTTTGCTTGGGTCCCACTGCTTTATCCCTTCATTCTTATTTTCTACTGCTTCGGTTAATTCCCTAACATAAGATCATAGAACTAGAGCTGGAAGGATCTGAGCCCATCTCATCCAATACCAACAACAGCAGTGTTAGGCTGTAGGCTAGGTGAGTTGTTATTAGGTTTTTTTTCCTCTGACTCTTCATGACCCCATTTAGGGTTTTTTTGGGAAAGATACTGGAATGGTTTGCTATTTCCTTTTCCAGCTCATTTTGCAGATGGGGAAACTGAGGCAAACAGGGTTAAGTGACTTGCCCAGGGTCACACAGCTAGTGTTTGAGGCCACGTTTGAACTCAGGAAGATTGGGTCTTCTTGGCTGTAGACTCTGCACTCTTTCCATTGCACTACCCTGTGCAGGATAGGTGAGTAGCTGCTTATAAAGGTAAAAGCAGAGAAAGAGGAAGAAGGAAGGAAAAAAAACCAAGGCAAACAAATGAAGAAGAAAGGAGGTGAGAGAAATAAGGAAGCATGAAGAGAGAAAGAGGTATATATGGTAGGGAAACTTAGAGAGCCATAAAGCTGCCTATCTGGGCTCCAGGTATGGTATAGATTATAGAACACAAAGAAAACAAGGTCTCTGCTCTTTACAAGCAAATATCACAAGTAAACAAGTATTAGTTTATAATATATGCTCTGCATTTCCTTGCTCCAGGTGACTAGTGCTCTGCAGAATCAATTTATCTTGCAACTTGATACCACATTGGCATGAAATTTTGCCTGTCTTCCAAAGAACATGATGACCTTTATAATTTAGTTTTCTGTTTCTCTGTGCATCACTAGATAATGTAGTACCCAGGTAGCAGAGTTTAGCGACAGCTTACATCATTCTGTTGCCAAGGAAAATATTGGACTGGAATCCGTGGAAGCAAAAAACTAGACATCAGGTGGATGCTCATCAACTGGAGAAAGGCTAAAGAAATTATGGTAGATGATCGTAATGGAATATTATTGTACCACAGAAACAACAAACCTGAAGAACTCAGTGAAACAAAGGAAGACTGCTATGAACTAATGCCTGTAAAGGAAGCAGAACCAAGAAAACAGTATGCACAGTTATTATAGTAATATAAAAAGTAAAAATAACAGTAAAAGGCAGTTGAACTCAGATTAATTGTAATAAAGAGTCTTGGTTTCAGAGAACAGAGAATGAAACAAATAAACATCCTTCCTCTTGGTGGACGAATAGGGGACCACGGTTACAGAATGTTGTATATGTTGTCCTATGTAAGTAGGTATTCGGACCAATTTCCTTGTTGGCGGGGAAAGGAGATGAGGTCTTGTGACTTCTGGAAATTATATTTCCAATAGATGATCTAAGTTCCTCTCACCTGGAGGGGATGGATTGTGAATGCTTGGGAAGTAGAGTCTAAATGTGGGAAAGTTTGGGTAAAAATAATTTTTTTTAATGTCAGAAAGAGAGCAAATATAGCAGCAGTGGCACAGTGGTAGATTAGTGGAGAAAGGGGGGAAGGGAAGAGGGAAGAGAGGATCCACAAGGTCCAGCAGGAGTTTGGTGATGTGAGAATGAAACTGTTGAGGCAAACTGAACTTTCTGCCAGTTTGTCACCTCTATCTATTCAAACACCATAAGAAGATAAGCAGGGATGTGGCTGGAAAGGACTGAAATGGAGATACGAGGAAAGCTAATGAAGTGCTTTAACTCTTGTCCTGCTTCCCTCCTCTACCTTGAGTTGGCAGATATTCATCCCCAAGATTTTTATGATTTTAAAGTTGTTGATAATTTCTCATTTTCATAACACTTAAAATCTGTATTACTATTGATCTAAAATTATGACTAGTTATAACGCCTATATGATTTGTATCTGTTCTTAATTGTAAACAGGGAGGCTACAATGAAGAGAACTTATGGTATGACTTATGGTATTGACAAGGGATGGGTACAAAGAACAGATGCTTTGTTTGGATCGGCTGGGATGATAGGGAAAGGATTCTTCCCACGACCTAGTGGACACTTGAGCCATATGAATGACATCATCATGGGTCTTGATTATTTATGAAAAACTCATAAGCTCATTAATAGTTGAATAGATTATAACATGACTTGGGCCATGAGTATACAGACTCAGGTGGCATAGGCAGTCAAATATTTTTTCCCAGAGAGAAGTAGTCTCAGGCAACTTCACTTTTCCTCATTGGCCCTTTTCTTTTTAATTGATCTATTATTGGTGTGGGGCAGAGTGGAGGTAGCTTTTAAGATAAAATCATGCCCTTGCAGCCAGTTAAGGGACAAGCTGGGAAAGAGTGAGCATGTCTATATTCCAAAGGTCTGGGCCATAACAGAGAGGGAATAGTTCTTTACCTGTTTAGCCCACCTTGCCCAACACCACCACCTACTGGTTACATATACATAGGTTGCTTTTTTCAATTGGTTTTGATATATATATATATTTTTTTGGTTTTGTTTCATTACAAGGAAGGTTTTGATTGGTATGTGGGAGTATATTTAAAAATTACTCATGGAAAAAACCCTACAAAGTTATACATTTTAAAAGCAAAGGAAAGAGGTTTTTTTTGTTTTTTGTTTTTTTTTACACTGGCCTATGTAAAGGCAGCTAGGTAGTGCATTGGACAGAGTGTCAGGCCTGGTGTCAGGAAGACTCATCTCTCTGAGTTCAAATCAGCCTCAGACACTTACAAGCTATGTGACCTTGAGCAAATCATTTCACCTTGTTTGCCCCAGTTTCCTCATCTGTAAAATGAGCTGGAGAAAGAAATGGCAAACCACTCCAGTATCTTTGCTAAGAAAACACTAAATAGGGTCACAAAGAATGACTCAGCAAATAACAACATGTACTTTACCAATCAAGATTGGTATATTATCTCAATGTTCATTCTTAGTCTGGAGTACTTCACTGACTTTGCAAAGTTTCCCATAATCATTTGCAAGTTTTTATGTGTATATATTTTATGTATGTAGCCATTAACTTGAAGGGTATTTTGGATTACTTTTTAAAAAATAATATTTACTTTTCCCCATTTACATGTAAAAACAATTTAAACATTCATTTTTAAAAATTTTATTTTATTTTTAATTTATGGAATAAAACAAGCATTTCCATAACATAATATAACTAAAAGAAGGTGATTGCATATGAAACTGCAAATCTACTATGTACAACTTGCTATTCCTTTTAAATATACAACAAAGTTATTGTGTAAATTTTTTCCCCTTTTTCTTCCTTCCCCCATTCTCCATCCTAGAGATGGCCACCATTAGATACAAATAGGCATATATACATAAGTAAAATTATTCTATATGGATTATCTGGATGCAGATAATGTCTTCATATGTCCTCTGTACCTAATTTAGGTATTTATAACAGTCAAAATAACTTAATCATTTAAAGTTGTTCTTTAAACAATATTGCTATTACTGTATACAATGTTCTTCTGGCTTTGCTCATTTTCCTCTTCATCATTTTGTGTAAGTCTTTCCATGTTTTTCTAAGATCATTGAATTCATCATTTCTTATAGCACAGTAGCATTCCATCACAATCATACAAACAACTTGTTCAGCCATTCCCTAATTGATGGGCATCCTTGAAATTTCGGGTTCTTTGCCACTACATAAAGAACTACTATGAACATTTTAGAACATTTAGGTTCTTTTCCTGTTTTCCTGATCATCTTTGGAAATAGACCTAGTAGTGGTATTGCTGGGTCACAGGGTATAGGTAGCTTAATAACATTTTAACATTCATTTTTAAAAAATTGGAGTTCCAAATTCTCTCCCTCCTTCCATCTCTCCCTCCCTCTTTAATTCTCTTCCTGAGATGACAAACAATTGATATAGATTATACATGTGCAATCATGCAAAACACATTTCCCTTTTAGTCATGTTGTGAAAAAAAAACACAGACCAAAAAAACCCTCAAAAAATAAAGTGAAATATGGTATACTTCAATTTGCATTCAAACTCCATCAGTTCTTTCTCTGGGAGAGGATAGCATTTTTCATCGTAAGTCCTTCAGAATTATTTTAGATCATTGTATTGCTGAAAATAGTTAAATCATTCACAGTTCATCATTGCACAATATTGCTGTTTCTGTATTCCATAAATACTGTAGTGTTTTGCCATGTTGTATGTGTTCTAGTTCTGCTAACTTCACTTTGCATCAGTTCATGTAAGTCTTTCTAGGTTTTTCTGAAATCATCCTGTTAGTCATTTCTCATAACACAATAATATCCCATTACAATCATATACCTCAACTTGTTCGCCATTCCTTAATTGATGGACATCCCTGCAGTTTTCAATTCTTTGCCACTTAAAAGAGCTTAAATTTCTTTTTTTTATTTCTTTGAGATACAGACTTAGTAGTGGTATTGCTCGATCAAATTGCAAAAAGAAAATTGCACATATTTGTAGCCCTTTGGGTATAGTTCCAAATTGATCTCCAGAATGGTTGGATCAGTTCACAACTCCACCAATAGTTATTAGTGTCCCAATTTTGCCACATCCTCTCCAACATTTATCATTTTCCTTTTCTGTCATATTAGCCAATTTGATAGGTGTGAGGTGGTACCTCAGAGTTGTTTTTAATTTGTGTTTCTCTAATCAGTAGTGATTTAGAGGGGCTTATGGGGTGTTCAAGGAGGTCTAGCACCTCTGGTCTGAGGGCTTGCTGAACCCTTTTCAGAGCTGTTCATTTACCTTTGTTGTCAGCTCTCACCTGTGGCTTTAAGAAGCTGCTACATCCCAGTAAACCATCTCAGCCGATGGGCTAAACCAGGTTGAGTATAACCAACCAGCCACAAAACCATCAGTGAGTTAGGGGAATATTTACCCCAAGTACATGAAGACTTTCCCCAGCAGATTGGACAGATGAGAACAATTTGTTTCAATGGCCATGAAGGTGGCTAAAGCAGGTGCTGTGGAGTGCTTAGAGCTTGGTCAGACATTAAAGACACCAAGGTCATCCATTGCATCCCAGGCTATTGCCAGTCATCTTAATTTTGTCTTGCCACTGGACTTCAGTGACTCTGGAAGAGAGATCGAGGCTGACAACTTTGTGCAACTCTGCCTCACTTAAATTTAGTTCTCCCACAAGTCACAACATCACCACATAATATCGTTTGTCCTCTTTAAAAACAAAAGACAAACAACGACAGTGACTTAGAGCATTTTTATATGACTCTAGAGAGCTTTGACTTCATCTGAATACTCCCTGTTCATATTCTTTGGTATCAATTCAAAATTCCTTTGCTATCCTTCATATCAGTTGGGGAAATGACTTGTATTCTTGACTAAATTCTCTCTATATTTGAGAAATGAGGTCTTTATCAGAGACATTTGCTGTAAATTCCCCCTCCTCCCAGCTTTCTGCTTTCCGAATTTCCTAATCTTGGCTGCATTGGTTTTGTTTGTGTAAATACTTTTAAATTTAATACAATCAAAATCATCCATTTTACATCTTGTAATGCTCTCTCTTGTTTGGTCATAAATTCTTCCCTCATCCATAAATCTGACAGGTAAACTATTCCATGCTGCCCTAATCTGCTTATGGTATCACCCTTTTTGACTAAATTACAAACCCATTTTGATCTTACCTTGATTTATGGTGTGAGATGTTGGTCTGTATCTAGTTTCTGCTAAACTGTTTTCCAGTTTATTCAGCAGTTTTTGCTGAATAGTGAGTTCTTGTCTCAAAAGCTTGGATATTTGGATTTATCAAACACTAGATTGCTATGGTCATTTACTATCCTATATTGTGTACCTAAACTATTCCACTGATTGGATTTTTTCTCAAAGACTTTTGCCCAGTGATCTTAGATTGTTGAGCTGAAAGAGTTTCTCAGAAACCTGGAGTTACACAGGCCATTTGTATACTTGAATAGGAATCGATATTGTGCTTCTTTGCACGTGATTTCCTTTGTTGTATAAACTACAAAGGATAATTAGTAGATTTCCTTGTCTTTAAATTTGGAAACAGAGTTTGCAAACAGCGTTGCACTACATTAAGCTCTTCTGGTGCCTTGAAAACTTTCAGTATTGTGGATAGCCAGTGCTAGAAATTTGTCCATAAATTATATAATGCTTTTTTTCTTATGAGCTACTATTCTATCTCTAATATGTTATTTTAAAAAATTATTATGTCTGATAATGTCTACCAAAATAATCAAATAAACATATAAAGTAAGCAATAAATATTATAATAATAATTTTAATTAATAATAAAATCTCATAACATTTAATGAAGTACCACAGAGCTAGATGGAAATTCAGAGGTCATGTGGTTGAAATTCTGCCCTCTACTCCCTCATTTTACATACCTGAAAAAAAGAACCTCTAGTGCAGGAGTGGGGAACCTGTGGCACTCTAGGTCCTCAAGTGTGGCCCTTTGACTGAATCCAAACTTCACAGAATAAATCCCCTTAATAAAAGGATTTGTTCTGTAAAACTTGGACTCAATCAAAAGGTTACACCCAAGGACCTAGAAGACCACATGTGGCCTCGAGGCCACAGGTCTCCCACCCCTGCCCTGGTGCAACAAATGGTCATCAAGCATGTGTTTGAAGAGCTCCAGTGAAGGAGAACTCCCTTTTCTTTCTCTTCCTGCCTCCCTCCCTTCTTTATTACCTTCCTCCTTTCCTCCTTTCCTCCCTCCCTCCCTTTCAATATTGTGGATAGATAGCCAGTGCTAGAAATTTGTCCCTAAATTATATAACACTTTATCTATTATAAGCTACTATCCTATCTCTAATGTATTATTTTAAAAAGTCATATCTGATGTTTAACAAAAATAATCTTTTTAATGTGGTTATTAAATATAAACTTTTTTCTCCTTCAAAAATTGTCTATTTACACGTCCTTTGACTATTTCTTCATTGGGAAGTATTTACTAGTTTTATAAATCTGTGCCAGATTTCAGGCTTTTTTTTTCTCATTTATTTTCTGCAAACATTCATTTCAAAGAGGCATATAGCAGAGTGAAGTCCTGGGTCTGGAGTGAGGACTACCTGAATCCTACTTTTGAAATTTGCTGTGTTACCCCAGGCAAATCAATTGAACTCTTTGTGCTCCAAGCAACTCCTTAAGATATACCTAGTGGATAATTAGAGACAAGTTGAGATCTGCATTGGTGGAAAGTGTTCTCACACTTAGTGTTCTCTCACTGATGAAATTCCTTCACACATTCACTTATTTTATTTTACAAGTACTTTTTTCTACATAATAGAGATTTGCTGTTTCATGTACAATTCTCTCCTGTTCTACAATTTACATGGAAATGCTTGTTTTATGTAATCCTTTTAAAGTTCAGAATTTTAAAAAAATACTGCTTCCCCCCCCCTATAGATTCCATTGGGTTTCTGCTCCAATAATTTTTTTTCATTTGTTTGATTGATAAAATGTTTTGTCTAGAGGTGAGACAAATATACTATACTTATTTTTTCCATTTTAAATTATTAAAAAATTACATCACTGATATAGCGTTTATTATAATGTATATTGTAAAGAATGAATCCAAACCAATTTATCCAATTTCATTAAAATTTTTATTAAATAATTCTAATCTCTAGTGTTTTTTAGACCTAGGTTTGCCAGACATTAACCTTGTGTGTATGTGTGTGTGTGTGTGTGTGTGTGTGTGTGTGTGTGTAATAGATACAGTTTAATTTCTGGCTTCTCTACTCAGTACCGTTGATCTAATTTTCTATTTCCCACCCCTCTGGTAATAATTTTTATTGCTTTATAGTAAGGCAAATATCCCCTCATCAGTTCCTTTTATAAAAATTATTTTTCTTTATATTCTTGGCAATCAGATTTTCTTTATAAATTTTGTTATATCCAATTCTATGAATTAGCCTATTGGTATCTTGACTGGTATGCATTAAATATATAAAAAAGTTTGGGAAATATATTTTTATTATATTTCTTCAGCCCAACTATGAGCAGGTGATTATCTGTTTGTTTGGTTCTTGTTTGATTTTTGTTATTATCATTTTGAAATTGTCTTTTTATATGCTTCTTCGTAATTCAATACTCAGATATTTGATACATTTTGCCATTATGTTAAAGGGCATTTTTCTATATATTTCCCTTGATTCTTCTAGCTATATAGAAATGCCTTATTTTAATGAGTTTATTTTACATCCTGCTACTTTGTCAGTCATTTATTACTTCAATATATTTTTGTTGTTGTTGACTTAAGTTGGACTTTCTAGATTTGCAGTTGAGCCATTTATTCATATAGATATTTTGACTGCTTTTCCAGTGTTCCTAACTTTTATTGCTTTTTCATGCCCATCTTATTATTCTTGCTAGAGTGTCTAAGGCTATTTCAAACAGGAGTGGCAAAAACAGACAATCCTATTTTACATCTATTTTGGGCAATAACAACCTACAAGTATACAGTGCTTGAAAATGTGCAAAGCAGTTTACATACATGATCTAATTTGAGCCTCAAAATAAGTCAGATACATGGCAATGTTTTCTCCCTAGTATATGATATTTGGTCGCTATTTTGGCTATATACTTTAAAAATTGTATTTAGGAAAGACTAATCTATTCCTATATGATAAAATGTTTCTACATATAAAGGAATACTATATTTTGTCAAAAGCTTTCCCACCTTAGCTGTTATAAGGTCTTTATTTTTTCTCTTATTGGTATGATTTATTGTATTGATGACATTCCTCGTTATATTAACTGTCCTACTTAGTCATTACAGAGAGTTTTTTGCATCTATTTTTTGCTCTATTTTATTGGCAAGTATTTTATTAAATATATTTGCATAGGTGCTCACTAATGATAACTACTCTATAATTTTCTTTCAATTTTACCTTTGTCAAGTTTAGGGATCAATATTATATTTGTTTCATAATTGGAACTGGGCAGCTTTATCTTTTAAACAGTCCACGAGTTATCCCTTCCACATTGCGACTTTCCCTGTCATAGTTTTGATATATCGTGGGATGACATAAGAAATTAAATGGGAATTTTTTGGGAGTTTTGCACACAAAGGCCAGAAGACAAAACAGAGTCTATAACCAAATACTAAACCCAATTTTTACAATAAGGTACTGTAAAACACCCCATAAAAGAAAAAGAAAAAGAAAAAATCCAGACTTCTTCTCTGGCACTTTACCATAGGGTCAAAAATTTTAGTTGGATTTTCCAGCTTGCAGTGGTACTGTGCCCTTACCCCCTGTGATATGAAAGGGATAACTGTATATGATATCAGCATTATTTGTTCTTTAATAGAATTCACTTTTGAATCTATGCATAGTGTCTTTTGCAAGACAGCTCTTTAATGACATGTCTGACTTCTATGATTAGTCTACATAGGTTATCAATATTTCATTTTGTTGACTTTGGAATTCTTTATTTTTCTGAAATAATCTCTCATTTCTTTTAGATGTTTAAATTTGTAAGGATAGAGCTGTCTGTGATAATTTCTGATAAAAACATATACTAAATCAAATTGTTATCTCATTCTCATCTTTTGATGGAATTCATAGAGAAAGTGCCCTAGGACAAGTCTCTATTCTGCTATTGTTTTATGTTCTTCTGACTATTGCACAAATACATAAAACAGCTGCCTTTTGTAATTGAATAATAGTATTGGGATATAAGCTCAACTTCTGTAGATTTATTGAAAAGCACTTGATAAAATAGATCTGGGATATGTCTTCACCCAAATTTGTCACAGGAGCTCTGTGCTGACATCGTTGGAGTATTAGTAGAATATTCTGTATATCTGACTGTCAGTCCTCATTCTTGCCACATGACCAGCCTGTCTCTTCTTCCTATTGTACACTTCTTTGATGATGCCTTTTATTTCTATTTTTTGGACTTCTTCATTGGTTATATGTTGCAGTCTGCTTACACCCACCACATGCCTCTTCTTTGCCTTCTGTGATTCTTGGTTTTAATTCTTCAGAGGCAATTGGATCCCATGTCTTTTTGCCATATAGCAACACAGTAGAATAAGAGTATCACAAAGTTGGACATTTGCTTTTGTGGGAAAGCTTGAGTTTAGTAAAAGAGTTTTCCAATTTCCTGAAGGCAATTCAACGTGTCCTCCTCCTCTTCAACTGTGAGCATAACTCATTGTACATCTGTACAGTCTGTGATAAATGTACATATTTATAGACAAATTCTAAAGCGTGTCCAACCAAATGCATATTGAAATCTGGGCAATAGCCATTCTTCATTCCCTTGTTCTTTCTTGTGTGGTTGTATGAGTCAAACTTCTTTCTAGGATATTATGCAATATTGTAGGAATTGACGCAATTGGCACAATGTCATCCACAAACAAAATCGTCTAGAGGATTTCATTACCCTCACCTTCAACGTCTCAGACCTTATTAATACAGAAAAAAGAGAAAATTAATAATTACTGTATGCCTATTTTCCCATCTATACAAAATTGTTATGAGTAATTTTTCTGTACGAGAATTGAAGAATTACCCCTCAATTAGGTTTTAGTAGGGAACAAGCAGATTTTTGCAAATAATATTTAACAATGGATCATATCACATGATCACATATCACAAATATGTGAAAGATATGGAGAATATAAGATCTCATTGGACTTATTATTAATTGCAGGGGTGGGGAACCTGTGGCCTTGAGGCCATATGTGGCCTTCTAGGTCTTTGGGTGCGGCCTTTTGACTGAGTCCAAGTTTTATAGAACAAATCCTTTTATTAAGGGGATTTGTTCTGTGAAGTCCGGATTCAGTCAAAGGGCTGCACCTGAGGACCTAGGCTGCAGGTTTCCCATCCCTGGTTTATTGACTATGAAAAACCTTTTGATTCCGTAGAATAAAATACCTTCTTTTAAGCTCTTTTACAAATATGAGTCTTCCATCGCCATATCAAACCTATTTAAGATTCTTTGGGAGACGGGCTCTCTTCCCAGCTCTTCTTTGAAAGACGTAACAACAGAAACCCTGTTCAATGATCCTTTGATAATAAAATTCAGGTGAGGTATAAAATAAATAGCTGCATACTCATCAAAGGTATCACCATCATGAGGAGGAAAGGAGAGAGGGAAAAGCACGACAAATCCTATAATTGTTATTCTCTTCCTTCCTTCCTCCCTCCCTTCCTTCTTCCTTTCTCTTTCTTCCTTCCTTCCTCCCCCCTTCCTTCTTCCTTTCTCTTTCTTCCTTCCTTCCTCCCTCTCTTCCTTCCTCCCTCTCTTCCTTCCTTCTTCCTTTCTCTTTCTTCCTTCCTTCCTTCCTCCCTTCCTCCTTTCTTCTCCTCCTCCTCCTTTTTCTCCTTCTCCTCTTCCTCTGTTTTTCATCCTTCTCACTGAAGTCGATACTGAACGAGTGAACAAAATGACTGCTTTTTATAAATGAAAAGAAGTACTAGGATGTAAGGCTCACTGAGATATCACTGACAGTGCTCCAGAGGAGGACAGGATGATGGGGACAATGTGCATGTTAACTTGTCCTCACATGGTTTTGGTTTCTTTTGCTAGTTCTCTGTATTTTGAATGTTCTTCGCTCCTTTTAGTTTAGAGATTATGAGTATGTTGACAGCTATTAAGATGTTTTTCTTACGTACAAAAATATTTCTAGCAGATCTTTTCCGTCAAAGAATTGGAAACTGAGAGGGGACCTGAGAGGGGACCCATTGCCTGGGAGATATATGAACAACGTATGGTATATAAATGTAATGGAATACTATTGTGCCATAAGAAAGAAAGAGGAGTTTTAAAGAAACTTAGCAAGACTTCTATGAACCAACGCAAAGTGAAGTGAGCCAGACCAGAAGAACAATTTATACATTAACAACAATATTGTAAAGACAAACAACAATGATCAAAAAACAATAGTCAACCACAATTACAGATGATTTATGATGAAACATGCTCCCTACCTCCAGAGTTAAGTGATAGACTCCTAGTGGATTGAGACACATATATGTGTTGTTGGTGTTTAGTCATTTCTGACTCTTCATTATCCCGTGAACCATACTGTCCATAGGGTTTTCTTGGCAAAGATACAGAAGTGGCTTGCCATTTCCTTCTAAAGTAGATTGAGACAAACAGAGGTTAAGCGATTTGCCAGGGTCACATACCTAGTAAGTGTCTGAGGCTAGATTTGAACTCAGATCTTCCTGACTCCAGGCCTAGTGTTCTATCCACTGAACCAACTAGCTGCTTCTATATATGTATATGTGTATGTGTATGTATTCATATATGTATGTATATATAAACATACATCCCTATGTCTTCTATATAGATATACATACACACATGTGATGAAACATGCTACCCACCTCTAGGAAGAAGTAGGCGATGGATTCCAAGCACAGACTGAGGCATATGTATATATATACATACATACACATACATATCCACATATATACATATACAAATACATACACATACACACACATATATCCAATGCAGGAATTTATTTTGCCTGACCCTACATGTTTGTAATGGGTTTTTATTTTATTTTATTTTATTTTTTTGCTTTCTCCATTAGGGGAATGGAGGTGGGAGGCATGTGGACCTGAAAATAAAATAAAACTGAAGTTTTTAAAAAAGAGTGAAGTAAACATAACAAGGAGAGTAAGTTATACATCAACTAAACGGTATAAATGAAAAGAACAATAAAAGGACACTGATGGCTCTGTAGTACTTTTTAAAATTTTGTGCTAAAATTACTATTGATTGGTTATGACTGGACAATTATGGGCAACAGTTTTAATCTGTGATAATATTCTGGTTCCAATAGTTCATTGATTCTTAAGAATAGTTTGGGCTATAGTTATCGTCATCATTATCATGTTCTCATCCTTTTCAATGAGGTCTATAAAGAAACAGTCCTGGGAGAAGTTTCATGGAAAACTGAAGAATGACATATCTGGGAGATTGTAGGCAATACTAGTCTGGCGATAGGGTGAATAATCTGGTTCCAGTATAGTTTATTGTTTATATTCTCTAGGATGTTTTGAGATCCATGTTTGACGGATGAAGGATTGTTATCTTGTAGAGGGCCAGCTCTGAGAAAGTCCATTCTGGGATAAGATATAAGCCAGAGACCTGTTCTTGCCCTTGGGCTGATAACTCGGCGTGTGGGCTCTCCATACCCCACCTCAACATACACATGCTGTTTAGGATGAAGGCTCTCCAAGCCTCCTTGGTATACACATGCTCTCTCCAATACCCCCATGGCACACACATGTGCTAAACACTACCTGTGAGCTATTAACACAATATTGTTTATGGCAAAAGGGGGAACAAAGGCACGAGGAAGTCATGCAAAGTGGGGCTAAGCCGTAGGAAGTCATGCATTATGCAAATGCCCCGCACAGCAGGTGGATTTGTTGATTCTGCTTGCCTAAAAGGGTATATAAGCCCTGTCCCTCTGCATAATAAACGGAACTGTTCTTTACTCTTCCGCCTGGATCGTGTTTTCTTTTCACTCTCTGCAGCATTCAGTCATCTCTGGCCATTTCGGTACCACAGCCGCTGGCGGCATTATCTGTCAGTTCATAAAAGTTATTGTGCTTCTGATGTACAATTCTAGCCACTTTGGAATGTTTTGCTAGGTATTTGGTAGGTGCTAAATTTTTATAGCCTGCAATGATGGGCTACAGTTTCTACCATTGCCTTCTATAGTCTTACATTGATCACTAAGTCCCTGCTTCTTAAAAATAATCCTCTTGTAACTTCTGGTGGCAACGACTGCATCCTGAGTTATCGTCATAAACCCTCTTTTTTCCCCCAAACAAAACCCACATAACAGTCATTTGTTTGATGTTTCTTTGTGAACATACCGTTGGTTGAGTTCATGAAGCTGTCACCTATAGAAGGTCTTTTTTCCCCGCCGTGGATCTTAGTTATTTCACAGGCTCTATCCAGAAGTAAACATCATTTTTAGTTAAATTCAACAAATTCAATGACATCTGCCTATAATTGACATCATTGTTGTTCTTTCAAAAATGTCTATCATTGCAAAAGTGTTTTGATAGGTTTTTAATCTGTTTATCATATGCTCTAAAAATGTATGAATTGTCTTATGTTGAGGTGAGGAAATGCTAATCTTATAGCTATATTAGGGTGATGAGCCCTGTGATTTGTTAATATTGCATACATTCAATCAACCAATCAATCAATAAACATTTATTAAGCTCCTATTGTGTTCCAGGTACTGTGCTAAGTGCTGGGGATACAAAAAGAGGCAAAAGACAGTCCCTGCCTGCAGGGAGCTCACAATCTAACGGGGAGGGGGAAGCATGCCAATATACCCAAAGCAAGCTATGTACAGGATAAATAGGAAATAATTAAAAGAGAGAAAGCACTGGAATTAAATGCTTCCTATAGAATGTGGGATTTTAGTTGGGACTTAAAGGAAGCCAGGGAGGTCAGTGGTCTGAGCAGAGAAGGAGAACATTCAGGCCTGGTGGATAGCCAGAGAAAATACCCAAAGCCAAAAGATGGAGTGTCTTGTTTGTGGAATAGCCAGAAGGCCAGTGTCACTAGATCAAAGAATACTAGCAGGGAGTAAGGTGTGAGAAGACTGGAAAGACAGGAGTGGGGTGAAGGGCTTTGAATGCCAAACAGAACATTTTGTATTTGTTTCTTGGAGGTAATAGGAAGTCCCTGAAATTTACTGAGTAGGCTAGTGGCATGATCAGACCTGTGTTTTGGGAAAATCATGTTAGTGGTTAAATAGAGGATGGATTGAAGTGGGGAGAGACCTGAGGCAGATAGTCCCACCAGCAGGTTATAGATTGTTTATTGTTATTATCTATGTGACATTGGATGAGTTACTTAACCTCTATGAATCTTGATTTCCTAATTTAATAAAATGATCGTGTTAGGCTAGATGATCATTAAAGTCCCTCCCAATCCCAAATCTATGATCCTATAATTTTCTTGATTTCTTTTGTCCTCATGGTCTTTTTCATTTTTGTGATTTGGGTTTACTCTTTTTAATTTCCTAATTTTTATCAATATTTTTATATTTAAATCCTCAACTCTTAGATTTGTTTGTCTTTTAAATTATTATTTTCTTTAATTATATTAATTTCTGCTCTGGTGTTAGCTGTTTCTCTTTTTACTTTTTTTTTTCTGTTGGCATGCAATTTGGTCCTTTTTCTAGCCTATGTACTGAGAGACTCATCCCATTAGTTTTTTCTCTTTCCTTCTTATTGATCCAAACATTTAGTGCTATCAATTTGCTGCTGAATCTTGCTTTCACTGAATCACATGGATTCTTGATATATAATAATGTATTATCATGATCTTTGATGCAAATCATCTATTTTTCCAATTTCCCCTTTCACTTAGTAAGCAGTTTAAGAAATAATTTTAAAAGTTGCCATATGGCCTTATACCTTTTATTCATTCAATCATTACTTACTAACTTTATTGCATAAATATGGCATATGATATCTTTGCTTTTCTGTTTACTTATATTTAATTTTTTATATAGTATACATGGTCAAATTTTATGTATATTGCATATGTGCTCAAAAAGAATGTATGTTTTTCCTTTCTCCATTGAGTTCACCCCGTATGTCTGTTAGACCTACTTTGCTTAACATTTTATTCACCTTTTTTATTTTTTCCTTGGATTTCTCATATTCTGAGGGTTAAGTAATTCCTCACCCTTAGAATATTCAAAAAGAAGGCAATGAATTTGCATTGTTATTGATTTTTGAGATGTTTCACCTTTCAAGTGTGAGAGTTTTCCCTCTCGGTTTAATGAATTATTAGACACATATACATTTAAAATTGATGTACTTTCATTTTGAATGGACTAGGTAATGTCCTGAATGTCTTATGTCTGAGGATCAGCCTAGCTAAACTGGAGAAGCTTATCACTAGATTGCTAGAAGGTTGATGAAATTTCAGGCCATAGCAACTCCTGAAGACCATGTACTAAATCAAAGAAGGGTTTCAATCTACATTGGTAGAGGGCTACCCACACTGAAGAAATCACAGATCTTTCAAGTTTAAGTATATACTTATTGTAAATATCTTCTCTTAGTTTAACATAATATGTTTATTATCTCTCTCTTTTTAAAAACATTTGTTGGTTGGTAGTTAACTTTCTGCAAATCATCAATTCCACCCCCACTTTTGGTGATTTGGCCATACAGTGTTTAGTTTGAGATTACCTTTTCAGTTTGAATCAATTTGCATCTTTCTAGATTAAGTGGGTCTCCTTTAAATAGAATATTGTTGGGTTCTGTTTTTTAATCTGATTGTTTCTTTCCCCCTCTCATCATTCTACTGATTTTTCTATTCTCCTAGAGAATTCAGTCTATTTACAATTAATGTTATGATAGTTAAAATTTGTCTTTCGTTATTTTGAGTGATTATCACTAAATTTATCAGAAGAGAATACAGACTTTCAAAATTCTTACTACAATTAAATAAGCCAGATGTAACAAAACCATTCTAAACAAAATTCCTGTCTTATACTAGTAGATTTCCTTAGTTTGGATTTCCCCTTCATCAAAGTAAGAAACTTAGTCTTGGGATTACCCTGCTTTCCCTCCCTTTCCTCTGTTAAATTTCCCTTTGTTTATCTGAAACATCCTTATACAACATTCAGTGATACAGGTTGGCTGAATTTGTGGGTTTTCACATTTTGTGAGGAATTGGTTTATTTTGATTTATGTCACTTCTTTTTTTGGTCAAACTGATCAAAGACTTCTTGAAGTACGTATGTTTCTCTGAAAACTTTAACAAGTTTAGATGCTTTTTCAATAGCTGTCTCTTGTCATTTTGCTGGGAAGAAAATTCTGGAGTTCATATTCATTAATTTTACACAAATTGTATTTCAGTTTCTTTGGTTGTCACTTAATTTCCTTGAGAAGTCTTGGGATCTCGAATTATTGTGCTTTAGTATGTTATTTCTGTCACCTTAAAGCTTATAGGATTTTTTTCCTATTATAGTATTGAATCTTGGGTTATTATCAGCCCCATAAATTCTTTCTATTCAGATACTACTCTTTGCTTTTATTAATTTTACAAAGTTGTAAAAAATGATTTCCGGAAACAGAATGTTCAGAATTTTTTGTTTTTCTAATGGTTTGGGGATAGCAGTAATGCTGAAGTTGTGGCATCTTGACTTATTCTTCATATTGACAAGATTTTTAAAAAATCTGGTTGGTCTTCATTTCCTCAAATTTTGTTTTTCCCACTACACTAAACCTGGTGTTGGTCATTTTTATTGATTCTTTTAGGATTTCTATTACATACTCTATATTGGTCATTTGCTTCATCATTTCCTTCACATCCTTCCTTTTTTTTAAAAATAGCGTTAATTCCATTGATTTTTTTTGGCTTTCTTTTATTTAGCCTTGTGACTTCCTTCCCAGTATTAATTATTTTAATTCTTCTAAATGTGTGGCTTAACCTTTTGAGGGGGGTTTCTCGGAATGCCTTTTTCTGAATGTCATTTTTTTTTCCATCTGTATTCCTTCTTTAGTTATTTTGTAGGCATTAATACTTTCCTTTCCCCTACTTTATTAATTTTCTATTTTGGTTGGTTTTAATTTTCTTCCTTATCTATTTTTCTTTAGTGCATTCTTTGTAAGGTGTCGTTGCTCTGCTGGCAGCAGTGAACCCAAAGCTTATGTCCAGTCCTAGCCCCTCCCAGGATTTTAATACCTTCCAAGGCTTATCAAAGCTTCAAGAATAAAGAGTTGAAAGAGCCAACAAGAAGACTGCATGTGTTCATCCACAACCTCAAACATAGCAGGAAGCTCAGAGGTGTGCTTCCTGCCCCTTCAGTCTAGGAATAAGTAAGAAAAAACCACAGGGCTAACTTAGGTAGGAGTTAGGGGTAAAGACCACAAAGTATATCTTATTTACCTCTTTAAATTCTCCCAGCAATTAATAAATATTTTAAATGAATATTAATATATAATACCTACAACTTAATTTGGCATCATGGGAAGAAACTAAAATTAAAAAATTTAAGGTAATGAAATAATTAGAAGTTATAAAATGCATAGCAATCATGAAGGAGAAACATAAAAACCAATTTCTTAAGTTATTAAACTACCTAGCACTGATTTATAGAATTTTTCTTCTTGGCTATGTTAGAAAAATCAGATCAGAAATGGTTAAGTGGTTTTGAAAAACAAACAAAAAAAGCCCTATGTGCCCTTGAACCTGCAAGAATTTGTGATGACAGGGAGGCAGAGCCAAGATGGCAGCTTGAAAACAGGGACTTGCATGAGCTCCCCACCAGGTCCCTCCAAAAACCTACAAAAATGGCTCTGAACAAATTCTAGAGCTGCAGAACCCACAGAATAGCAGAGTGAAGCAGGGCTCTAGCCCAGGACAGCCTGGATGGTCACTGGGTAAGGTCTATCGCATGGAGCTGGGAGCGGAGTGGAGCAGAGCCCAGTGTGGGCTGCGCTCAGAGAAGAACAAAAGAAGAACAAATGCCTTCTTTTAAGCTCTTTTACAAATATGAGTCTTCCATCCCCATATCAAAACTATTTAAGATTCTTTGGAAGCTAGGCGGAACAGGCCCTAGCGCCTTGAATCAGTGAGCTGTGGCAGTTACCAGACTTCTGGTCTGGTACCAGACCCACAAACACCAAAGACAACAGAGAAGGTTAGTGGGAAAAGCTGTGGGGACAGAGTGAAAGGAGTTTACAGTTCAGCCACCGCCCAGGGGGGCAGTGGAGGCAGTGCAGTTCTGAGGACAGAACTACAGCTGCAGTTGCTTCTGGCCCCAGGCCCAGCTGGTGGGAGGAATTAAGTGGCAGATCAGAGCAGGAGTGTAGAGCCTGCTTAAGATCTGAGTCGCAGTCTGGGTTGGCAGTTCTTGTGGGAGGAGGAATGATGGTGTGGCAAAGCTTGCTGTGTGGAAATAGCTCTGAAAACAACAGTGCAACCCCTCAAGCTTGGGACAAAGTACTCTCTACTCTACAAGCAGTCATACCCTGCTGAAAAACTCAAGGGTCAAGTAATTGGCTAGGAACATGGCCAGGCAGTGAAAATGGACTCAGACTTTGGAATCTTTCTTTGGTAACAAAAAAGACCAAAACATACAGCCAGAAGGAGTCAACAAAGTCAAAGAGCCTACATCGAAAGCCTCCAAGAAAAACATGAACTGGTCTCAGGCCATGGAAGAGCTCAGAAAGGATTTGGAAAAGGAAGTTAGAGAAGTAGAGGAAAAATTGAGAAGAGAAATGAGAGTGATGCAAGAAAATCATGAAAAACAAGTCAATGACTTGCTAAAGAAGACCCAAAAAAATACTGAAGAAAATAACACCTTAAAAAGTAGACTAACTCAAATGGCAAAAGAGCTCCAAAAAGCCAATGAGGAGAAGAATGCCTTGAAAGGCAGAATTAGCTAAATGGAAAAGGAGGTCCAAAAGACCACTGAAGAAAATATTACCTTAAAAATTAAATTGGAGCAAGTGGAAGCTAGTGACTTTATGAAAAATCAAGATATTATAAAACACAACCAAAGGAATGAAAAAATGGAAGACAATATGAAATACCTCATTGGAAAAACCACTAACCTGGAA
>CM053623.1:83485463-83509491 GCA_028646595.1 Phalanger gymnotis | reverse complement strand
GGAGATAAAAAAGTGGGGATGATAGAAGGAAGGGCAGATAGGGGGAGGAGGTAATCAAAAGCAAACATTTTTGAAAAGGGACAGGGTCAAGGGAGAAAATTAGATAAAGGGGAATAGGATAGGAAGGAGCAAAATATAGTTAGTCTTTCACAACATGAGTATTGTGGTATTGGTTTGCATAATGATACACATGTAGCCTATGTTGAATTGCTTGCCTTCTTAGGGCGGGTGGGTGGGGAGAGAAGAGGGGAGAGAATTTGGAACTCAAAGTTTTAAAAGAAGATGGTCAAAAAAAAAGTTTTTGCATGCAACTAGGAAATAAGATATACAGGCAATGGGGCATAAAAATATATCTTGCCCTACAAGAAAGTAAGGGAAAGGGGAATGGGGGAGAGTGGGGTGACAGAAGGGAGGGTTAACTAGGGAACAGGGCAATCAGAATATATACCACCTTGGAGTGGGGGGGGAGGGTAGAAATGGGGAGAAAATTCGTGATTCAAACTCTTATGAAAATTAATGCTAAAAACTAAAAATATTAAATAAATAAATAATGAAAAAAATTTTAAAAAATGTGAAAAAAAAAGAATTTGTGATGACATCCTTGCAGGTAGTATTTCTTGTACTTAATAATAAAAAATACTTCTAGTTCCAGCATTTTGGCTTTTTCCCCCACCTCTCTACTGAAACTACTCTTGCCAAGTTTACCAGTGACCTCTTTCTAGCCAAATCCAAAGACCTAATCTCTTTCCCTTTGGCCTCTCGACAACTCTTAACAACTGAGCCTGTCTTTCTCAAAAAGTCCCTTCTTCCTTGGCTTTTGTGACATTATTTTGGTTCCCTTCCTATATCTCCATTAGACTGCTTGTAACTGGGCATCCTCCTCTTCCTAACTCCCACCCTCATCCCCCAGATGTCTCCCAAGGCTCAGTCTCTGGCCTTCTGCTTTTCCTTCTGTACAGTCACTCCCTCAGAGAAATTATTTTCTCTACTGACTTATGCAATCTTCCCTATTAAAGACAGCCTGATATTGTTGGGAAAAAAAAAAACCCCAACCACTTAGTTCACATCTCTTTAAGTCAGCTGTGTTATAATGGGTAAGGCATTTATCTTCTCTGAACTCTGGGACCTGTGTTAAAGCAGAAATTATAGTTGTTTCAACATCTTCTGGGCATAGTGAGTCGAAATATCATAGTAGTTGTGGATCTGCCAGGTTTGTATAATATATAACTGCAGTGAAGGATACTTCCCAGGATTGGTTTCTGCCTTGTTAGAAACTATATAAAAAACCTTCTGGTTTGGAAAATATTTACCTGCATACTGGTCTTCTTGTTATTGGTACCTTCTACTTGTTCTAACCACACCACCTTTTAGTTCCTGTAGATTTCCTGGTTTCTGACATTGTCAGGCCTTTATGGACGTTTGTGCCTTTGACATCTAGAACTGGTATTGTGCTGGTTGCTGAAGTACCTTTCCTGGAACTGCAGTTTGGCATAATCCCTGGCTCAGTCTTGTCCTCCAGATTCCTGGTATGTTTTGGGGCCTGGCCTTTATATTATACTCCTTGTCTAGCCATAGCTTTTATGGATCCATCATTTCACAGTGTCTTTGTTATCACACTGGTAACATTCTTAGTACTCACAACACACTAAGGTCATCCATCAGGCCCTAACTGGGAGCTATCATAGATGCCATGTCCAGCATATCAACAAACATCATTGATTTCGAACTCTTCTGGGCATTGCTGCTTAACCCAACCATGATCTTGATGAAGCTACAGGTTATTCATTCATTGGAGCTGTGTCTGCTAAGGGTTAATTTGATCAAAGTAATGTACACCTTAGTGTGAATGACTGACTTATCCTTCTCTGGGGTTATTTTCATTTAAAAAAAAAAAGAGGATTTTAACCCAAATAAATCTTCAATTGGTAGAATATGTGTGGGAAGTATTGTTGAACAAGTAGCCTTCTGTGCTCCTTGCCTAATCCAGATGGTGGCCCCTGCTCAGCCAATGGTTCCCTCAAGAAGCAAAATACATGGAATTGGCACTGTTTCTTAACATCCTGTCACAAACTAACACCTCCATCTCTTCACTTCCTTGCCATAGCAAATGGCTCAGCAACCTATTGGGCTTTGTAAAATCAGAACAAAAGGGTTGTTCATTTGGGCACTGGAAGGTAAGACGGAGGGCCTAAAGGTATCTGGGGGGTGTGCTTAAAGTTAATGATAGTTTTGGACATTGGGGTTGTAACTCATCCTAAATATAGAACAGACATGCTTTGCCTCAATTATCAAGGGGTGAAGTGGTAAGAACTGGGAATAAATTTATACTTGCCTTAATTCCAGTGCCATTGCAAGACCTTTCTTTCCGGGTTTCTGATATCAGATCAATCCTTAAAATTTGGAAGCAGCAGGAACAACAAATGGTGATTTTGAAAGGCTACAAAATCTATGTAGTTTTTACCTTCAGCTTTTACTTTTAAGGACAGGTTCTGAATCCTACCCATCCCCGTTCTATTCAGTCTTATCAGAAAGGTCATTAGTTAGGGCGTAGAAATGGCTGAATTGTGGCTGGGATCTTTTCCTCAGAGTTCAAACCAGTTGAGGCAGTATGTGGTCATGGAAAGAACATACCAGAGTCCTGGGTTCTGGTCATAGTTCTGCCATTTGAGTTTAGGCCTCAGTATTCTCATAGGTGAAACAAGGAAGTCAAACTAGAAAATCTCTAGTTTCCTTTCTGTTTCTAAGTTCTTTGATTTCCCCCTAGCTAGGCCATTCTACTGTTTTTCACTCCTGAGTTTCATGAAGCCTTTTTTGAGTCAATACTCTTGAATGCTTGTTCTAATTCTGGAGTTCTTGAATGTTCCATTGTTTTTCCATTTATTTCACTACTGAAAGCTTTACTCTTTTGTTTCCTTGTTATCTCAGCCTTCTAGAATGTATTACTGTTGTTCAGTTGGTTTTTAATCCTTAAAACAGTAAATGTATTTCATTTAAAATGGGCAGTAAAAGGTAGACTTGAAGATTATCCAGAACGTTTCTTTCCTTGCTCTGCAGCCCTCTTGTGTTACAAAGTCGAAATAATATTCTCCAAGTAGTTATTCCAGAATCTTTGGGTGAAAGGGTGGTGGAGGTAACCTTTTTAAAAGTTTACTTCCTCTTTGGACTACTAGAAGCTATATGAATGCTTCCATCCAAGTAGGAGAGGCTAGCTGATGTGGGCTAAGTAGAAGGCTGATTAATCTTCCTGCTATCATGAAGACATGTAATGATTAGGTAGGAATAAACTGAAGAGAATTAGCCACATTGGTAGCCTATTTGCTTTAAGATTCCAGGTTACTGGTTTAAATACAGGGAAGTTAAAAAGTATAACATCAGAATGCACTGAGGTTGGTGGGATTTCTCTCCCTCTAACAAACCAACCCAACCAGATAGAGGGAACATGTTGAAACACTGGTAGAAAGCCCAAGTATCTTGAGCTTTCACCAGAGTAGCCTAGAAGGATAATTTAGTTGGCCTAAAGCTAGAACTTAGATTTTTCTCCCAGTTCTAATAAGAATTATTGGCCAGATTCCCCAAAACAGATGAAAGCAGGGTAGGGGTACCAACAATATCATTTGTTCAGGGGACTTTTAAAGCATGGGTTGTAATAAGCCAGTGGGGTTCCTCTTAACTCTGATATTCTGTGTTTTCCTTGCTTCCATCATCTGCACCTCTTTTGAAAATTCGAGCTAGTTGGTGAGTTTCCTGTGTGTCCCCTCTCATTTCTAACAGCTCCCCTTTTTCCTCTTCATTAGAATTTTTTTCTTGTATCTTCAGAACCTTATTCTTGAGAGTGTCTCGATCATTCCTCCAGTCTTACTTCCTATGGAATTTCTGTCAATGGATTCCTACGTTGCCTTCCTCTGAACCCTTTGAAATCTATCCTTCCAAAGTCTATAGTTTACACTGGACTATTTTTGTCTTTTTTCTTCTCTATCACAAATCCTAAAGAGTGTAATTTTCTCCCAAAGGGGTTTTCCACCCCAACAAACCACCATTTCTACTCCCAACAGACCAATTCTCACCCGTTGGTGAGAATAACAGCTAGGATCTAAGAATTAACCTTGTTGCTTCTTCTACTTTTTAAAAAATAAAATTATCATTAAAGCAAGTCAAGAAATAATCTATTTTTTTTCCAGAATGTATGCCAGTAGATGTTGAGATGTGATTTAGGTTTTTTCAAAAGCAAAATGAATTTCACATGAAGACAGGGTAGCTAAATGTGTTATTTTAGTTGTTCCCCCTTGAATATGTAAAAAATAAAAATCAATATTTACCTAAATTTAACTGAAAGCCAATAGCTAAAGGACAACAAAAGGTAACAGCAATTAAGAGAAAACATAGACAAAAAATACAAATTAAGTTTTCAGAGGTACCCATTCAGTGACTAGGATAAAAGCATGGGGCTTTTTTTGTGAAACTAATATGATCTGCCATCATTAGATACAAATCTATTTTTAAACTACACAATTACAAAAACTTGTATGTTCAGATGTTTCATGGAAGTATACAAAGTGCTAATGCAAAGACATGTTGTTCATTCTTAAGAACTTTCTGAAAACAATCTCTTAATGTGAGCATTAGCTACAGATCTATTCTTGGCCTTTTGTCAGTCATTAAACATTAAGTCCCTACTACGTGCCAGGCACTGTGCTAAGTGTTGGAAAGCTAAGCCGTGATAAGCTTTTTCTTTTTTATTGTGCTCCTTGGTGATTTCATCTATTTCCACAACTTCAATGATTACTTATGTGTATGGTTCCCAAATCTTTAACCCTTCCTCTGACCCGTCTCCTGAGCTTTAGATCTACGTGCTTAACTATTCTTCTCATGGATGTCTCACTGGTATCTCTAACGGTGCTTATTCCAGTACCTGACACATATTGAGTGCTTAATAAATGCTTGTAGACTTAAAACTCAACTATCCCCTGAGACATTTCTTTTGGTTAGATTAAGGTTCACTACCGGGGCTACTTCCTAGGGATGTCCTTCCAGGGCTCTCTAGTTAGTGCACTTTCCTTCCTCAAACTACCTTACATTTACCTGTTTAATGTTGTATCCCCCAGGAGAATGCAGCTTCCTTGAGAGCAGGGGCTGTTTTTTCATTTTGTATTTTACCACCTAGTACGAAGCAGGGGAAGGCTTGCTGAGCTGAATTACCAATGGAGTGGTGCGCCAGGAATTTTGTACTAAGGGAGACCTAAAAACAAGTAAGCGGCATAGGTGTTTTCCAGCTGGGAACCAGGAATTGGAAAATGGAACAATATCTTCAAATTCCCCAATGTAGTTACGGCCCTGGGTTGTCAACAGTATAGTCTATGTTTCCTACATGGGACGTGCCAAGAACCGGATTAGATGAGTAAGATCCTTTTAACAGCTGAT
Organism: Phalanger gymnotis; assembly: GCA_028646595.1. Lineage (NCBI taxonomy): Eukaryota > Metazoa > Chordata > Mammalia > Diprotodontia > Phalangeridae > Phalanger > Phalanger gymnotis. The sequence goes on along the minus strand of CM053623.1, from coordinate 83,504,073 downwards.
GTCTACAGTTGGAACTGCAAGACAAGGTGGGGATCCAGGATTTACTTTCTCCTATCTCCTCCCTTAGTAACTTTAATTTCTAAATAGTATTGTGACTACTGTAGATTTTCTTCTTAAAAACTATGCCCTCAGGGCATAGTTCTTCTCTGTTAAGGAAACATTTACTACCTATCTTTTATGTTCAGATGCTCAGCAAATACCAGTTTTAAGTACTAAATGAATCCTTCTACGGCATAAGCCTCCATTGCTGGAGCTACTGCATCCCCTTCAAACCAAACCTGCTACTGCTGTGACCGCTTGTTGGCCACTTAGGATTTAAAAGAAATTCAGTGCCTCCTAGGGCTTGCTATCTATCAGCTGCCCTACTCGATTCCCTTTTTGGCCTCTCGCCTGAGCAAGCCAGTATTTTCTAACTTTGAATCTTTGTAGCTTGTCATTTCCAAAATGCTGCTTTGAAATTGTCTACTTTTCTTCTCTTCCCTTCCTAATTTGGTGCCTTCTTCATGCTGTTCACTTCTTTCTTACTGGAGAGCACAATATTCACTATTTTTATCTCAACTTGGTCCAGGCTGAAGGCCTGTCTCCCAGTTAAATCTTCCTGTCACCTTTAAATCATTTTAAAGGATCAGCTACCTTTTAGACACAACCCTAAGTTAATTAGATTATACCTTCTTACTGCCTAGGACTTCTATATGTTCACATTATATCCCTGTGTCTTCTGCCACATTTAAAAAAAGATATTTGACTCAAAATTACATTACAATATAAAGCCTTGTGCTACTGCGAAAGGATACTCCCCAAATAAACAACCACCCCTTTAAGGAAGCAGTCTTTCTTCACATGGTCTACAGTTTGGATCTTGGTGATAACACCTATATAATGTTTCTCTAAAAGGTTTGTTTGTTCTAATGTGACAAAAAGGATTCCCACTGGATCAGGAATAAGCTTCAAATCAATAGTGGATTTAGCATTATTCCTAATTACTACCAGAATACTACGGAGGATAGCACATAGGACTGGGAGTCAAGAAACAGGGATTCAACGTCTTATTCTGTTACTAAATAGCTGAGTGACACTGGACAGACAACCTTTCAGGGCCACAGTTTCCTCATACATAAAAGGAATGGGCTGGACTAGGTGATTTTTTTAAGGGTTCCTCTGTCTCATAAATCCTATTGCCACTTTATATAATGTTGCTTTAAATCAATGCTGGCTTGGGGAGTTGTAGCAACTGTGTACCAATTCATTATCTTCTTCACTCTCCCCAACAAAAGTAAAGACACATGCGCATTGGAAAAAACCAGAAACATCCCAGGACCAATGTTATATGAAAACTGTATCAGAGTATTTCAGTGGTTCTAGGAGAGATAGAAGTAAGGCTAGTGGCTCGTACAATTTAAGACCCACTGCCAAAATATTATACTCTTAATAGTCATCCAACCCTCTCTCTTTGTATGTGTATTTACATACATATATGTATATACACATGAATATACCACCACTTCAATAAATATAATTCTCACCATGCACGCTCATCCATCTCCCCAGTTATGTCTTTTAGGGCAGCAGGTGGTGAAGTAGATAAAATCGTGGACCTGGAGTCAGGAAGACCTGGATTCAAATTCAGCCATAGATACTTCCTTGCTGTTTGACTTTGGAAAAGTCATTTAAACTGTTTGCTTCAGTTTTCTCCACTTTAATATGAGGATAATAATAGCCCCTATCTCCCAGTATATACTTAATAAATCCCTCCTTCCTTCCTTCTTGCCAGGTAACTCAAAGAAGCTTGTAGACAGACAGATTAAAGGGAGTATGGTTCAAAGGAGAGTGAAGAAAATGGGTGAATGAATGGGAGGTTAGGTGGAGTAAGTCTGGCTGAGTAAAAAGAGTGGGTAGGGAAGGGAAAACATATGGATGCATAGAACTAGTGGCTAGATGGGTCGAAGAAGCAACCACAGGATGCTCATTTAGTGAGGATGTTTTTTTTTTTGCTAGAAAATTAGCAAATGTTTACATGTTAATAATTCCTTTGAGAATATAATAGATGACATACGCACACAACTATCAAGGCCAAAGCGCGTTCAAGAATCCAATCCTAATTCAGCATGACAAGTGATGAGGTGAGAGGGATGATTCTTGGACTAATAACCACCAATTTAGGAAAGCTGTGTTACTACAGAGTGGGAAAATGTCCAGCATATGCACTTCTTTCTCATCTCAATCAATGACTGGTCCCAAACTATTTCTTTGCAGCTGATCTCTTCCCTTCTCCTTTCTTGGGCGTGCCTTTTCCACGAAGCTTCTTTAGTCGCATTTGCTCCTCCTTAAAATCTTGATGTTCATCTCTGAGTAGAGAAAAAGAAAATGACTAATCAGTTGACTCTACCTAAAAATGGTAAAGCGCATTCAAACAGCAACGTTCTCCTTGGTGATTCCTGTAGGGTTCAAATAAACGAACACATGTAATATGATGTGCAAACCTTAAAGTGGTATCTAAATGCGCTTTGACGATGATGATGATCGTGATGACAATGGTTATCAATATTTGACTTTTTCAGAGAACATGCCTGACTAGGCTTATGGAAAACACAAAGCAGTCCCCAACTTATGAACAGGTTATATTTCAAAAGTTCATTGGTAAGCGAGTTGTTTGAAATTCAAAATGCCTGTTCCCATAGAAACAATGATGGAAACTACGGCTAAGCTTCTAGGCTGGTTTATGAGTCTATTTTGCTAATGATATACCTGAGGTCCATAATAGTAGCTCTGGATAGCAAATTCCCCATGACCCCTGAAATCCCATGGGAGGCCAGAAGTCAACTAAGGAAATGAAGGCAGAACCTAGAAGCTCCCTACTAGAAGCTGCGAAGTTTCTGTAGCAGCATAGAAAGGAAGATTCAACAGCAAGAAAACAGGGAAGAAAATGTACAGGGGCTCCTGTAGCTACCACAGCAATTGTGGTGGAGAGAATCAGTGGGAAACAGCTCAGGTGAAAGAGCATATTGTTTTTGTATCTCAATGACAGGTCAAATTAAAAAAAATTCTAACGTTAGAGTTCTAGGTCAGAAAGGAGGTCATGGGCAGGAAAGGGTATTGATGGTGGGAGGGAGCTCTGGTGCCACGGATATCAGGTTCCAAGGGTTGTTTGTCAGTGTAGATCACTTGTAAATTGAGTGTGTGTAAGATGGAGGGCTGCCTGTATTTTAACAACAAAAAAACAAGCCTCCAAGAAATGTCTGCTAGTTGTTAGGACATGTATTAGAGCAAAACTAAAATTCTTTTACAAATGATACCAATCTATATTTATTGTACTTCCTAGGAATAGTATTCATATTTGATCCTAACATACAAAAAAACCTCAGCCAGTGGAACCCTTGGCTTAGACAGCTGAGAATTTACACCTTTAAGGAACAAAATTTATTTTAACCCATTTTTTAACTTAAATATTATTATACAAATGCTTTCCTAACTTATAAAGCAGAGGATACCAAATAAAATTTAATCCTTTCTTGATGACAGTTTATGAACATTAATTATTATAATGTACTATTATACAGTGATGCTGTCAATAAGGCCCAATTTCCCACCAACTAAAAGGTCCCAGACCGTGTTTTTAGAATCGCGTATTTTTTATAGTTTTTGTTTCTTTTCTTGCTATCAGGCTCCTAGCAGTTAGATCTCACTTTTGTTAATGTGTTTAACTATAGCAACTCTTCTCCTCCCTTCTAATTTGCTGATTCTAATCTGTTGTGAGCTTAAAAATAAGATAACCACATTTTGAAGAACTGTATGTAAAATAAGAGCCCACATATATAGATGAGGGTCTAAGGAGTTCTCTCATGGGTGAAGTATATGCATTTTAATACATGGACTTTATTATACATTCATCTATCCTGACCACTCTGAGGCCTACTTTCCTCTCTCACTTCCTCCTTTTCTGCTGTATTCGGGATAGGTAAAGTATTATGTCATTTGATTTATACTTTCTGACATCGAACTTCATTGAAAATTTTAAAATTTAACTAATATTTTAGTGCCAACACAATAGGAAGGCAAAGGCACATACTAAGACTCTAAAATATGAATTAGAATCCTTCTGTCTAGAAGAGCGCTATGTTAGGCTATCATGATGTTTATTCTCTAAGAAAGTTAAGTTGCAAAAACCTTCAGCATTTCATCCTATTGTAGACCTGAAAAAAAAATGTGCTGCCCAATGTCTAGAGTTACTAAGACAAGGTGGCCTTTCTGCAGTCCACTCTGGGTACTTTTAAAAGAGTATGCTAGGATAGGTTAGGAAGAAGCAAAATATAGTTAGTCTTTCACAACATGAGTATTGCGGAAGGGTTATACATAATGATACGCATGTGGCTCATGTTGAATTGCTTGACTTCTTAGGGAGGGTGGATGGGAAGGGAAGAGGGGAGAGAAGTTGGAACTCAAGGTTTTAAAAAAATAGATGTTCAAAAGTAAAAAAGTTTTTTTTTTTCATGCAACTAGAAAATAAGATGCACAGGCAATATAGAGATTTATCTTGCCCTACAAGAAAGGAAGGTAAAGGGGGATGGGAGGGGAATGGGGTGACGGAGGGGAGGGCAGACTGGGGAACAGGGCAACCAGAGTGTACGCCATCTTGGAGTGGGGGGGGTGGAAATGGGGAGAAAATCTGTAATTCAAATGCATGTGAAAATTAATGCTGAAAACTAAACATATTAAAAATAAATTAAAAAAAAAAGAGTATGCTAGAGAGGAGGTTACTTCCTTTCCTGTTTCCTAGGTAGCAGCTCTCAAAACAAGCTGCCTGCTGAGGTGGAATAATTGAATATCTACTTTCTTATAGTGTAGGTATCCACCTCCAATCTTTTTCTAAAGGTACTCATTTTAATTTTTACTCTGAAGACCATAACAAAAACTCCCTCTAGCATCCATATGGGTTCAAACATATTGGCTCTGTATATTTTAAAATCAGGTTTACCTACTGACAGACAATATATAAAAGAAACCTTACAGCTTCTTCCTTAAATCTCATTGGCTTTGGTTTGTCAATATCCTAAATAGCTGGGTTCACTTATTTTTTACAACTTGAATGAGATTGTACCATAATTTAAAATTAAATATAAGGGTATGATTTAGCTTGTCTGTATAGTTGCTAGATTTTAAACACTTATTTCTCTTGTCCCAGTGGACTAGATATAAAAAAATGCAAGTTATCCAAGGTAATGCCGGGACATAGTGGCACACATATTAAATAAATTTATATGATTTTTCATATATATTATGATTGTTTTTTCAGCAGATTTGCCTTTTTATTTTGTTAAAACTAAATTTGTAGTCACTGGGCAAAAATCAACTGTCAGCAAAGAGAGATATACCCAGAGTATAATGGGTGGTTTGCCTCAGGTTAAAAATGTTCTGCAGAAAAGCAACATGAAAATATTGTATGAGGGAAACAAAGTAATTTCTTACTAATATGTTAGTGTCTAGCTATCCTGAGTGGCAAATATATTCTCTTATTATATTTTTGTATTTCAATGACATGCCAAATTAAAAATGCTAACATAAGAGTTCTGAAATTAAAAATATCTGATCCTACCTTTCCTCTTGCCTGAGTCCCATTTTCCTTTTCCTATAGGTTCTCTCCCCAGTGAACTAACAGGTATAAGATTCCGTTAAATTTAAATGTAAATATAACCCTTAATGGCAGTCTGCAGCTTAATTAGAACAAAACAGTACATCAAAAATGGTATAAATTAAACTGCCTAAACAGGGTGGGCAGAAATAATAGTGCCAGGGAAAACACTACTGTAAGAATGACAAAGGTTCCCACACCTAACAGGCAGATCAGAGGTTGGGGCAAAAAAATCATTATTGAGCTGATGCCATTGTCCTGCTGTCAGTATCACTGAATACATTAACATTTCTGCTATTTCTTGGCATGGTATTTGTACCTGCTTTTCCCAGCATCATTCAGCACTCATTAATAGTGGGGATGTCTAACTCTTAAGTAGCGACTGCACAATTTTAGCCAGTTTTCAGGTACCTGAAAATTTAAATGTCTTCCAATAAGCACACATACAGAAAATTGGTTTGTCAAAGCTTGCAAGCTATATATATTTTGAAGAAGTCTTTCACTTTCTTTCAATTTTTAAAAGTATATGAACACAAAGATAGGCATCCTAAAGGACAGAAAGATTTTTAGGCATCTTGTCTGTACTCTCATCTATCAGGAATTCTCTCACCATCCCCAGTTTCTGTTTCTTCATTACCTGTAAAGACCAAAGAAACGGAGTTTCCTCATGAGAGCAAAATAGGTGTTGTGAGGGGGATACCAATCGTAAGTTTCCTTCCTTTTGGCCAAAGGCTGTTCACTAAATAACTTTACTACTTTCATGGACTTGGAATCAGTGGGGCTGGCAACTTCTCCAAATATTCGAGCACTCAGGCGAGCCATTCGCACGGCATATTCTGAAAGGGATGACATCTCAAGACAGAGCCAGTAGACAGTTCCTACACAAATGGAAAAGAATGATAAATGTGTTAGTGTGAAATATTTTAGGACTGCCCAATAAACATTCAGAAAAAGAAGGATGAGTCATGATGAATCATGCAAATTGGTGGATTTTATTGTGCTAGGAATTGAAACATTTGTGATCCACAATACTTTGTATTTATGGTTTATGTTTTCTGTATATGGGGCTGATACAATTAAAATGTTACCTGTTACTGCTTTGCTATTCTTTTTTTTTTTTGGCAATTAACTAGGTTGTGCTTAAATAAGCATTTAGTGCATTCAAATTATCTTTTTTTTTTTAAAAGTAAGCTTGCTTGGTAAGGAGAATGGGCAAACAGATTACCAGGGTCACAATTAACACTAACATCTTCAGAAAACACCAACGTAAGCAATCTACAAAATAAATATGCTGACCGACATCTCAAGGTTCAATCTTTACAGAAAAATAATTATACTGTTGTCTTTATTATCGGTCCTTTGAACACTGTTCTTCCCAGAGGATTACAAAAGGCTCTGAAAAGTGCTAATGAATTATGAGGTCATTTAGCCTCTAGGTTACAAGACTGAGTTTGGCCTGAGTCATTTGGGGTTGAAATTAATTTGAGGAAGGGGTTGGTGTATGGGGTAGGGTGTTAGTGTTTCTATAATTTTTTAGTGAACTTGCTCTAAAAGCACCATTAAAAAAAACCCAAGCCCTCAAATACAAGATTTTAGTTTCCTAAATGGTGACTATTTTCTGAATTTTGATGTGATTCATTTCCAGTCTGTATATTTTGCTTTTGTCCTGTAATAACCTTCACTATTCTAAAATAAGGCAGCTAGGTGGTACAGTAGATAGAGTGCTGGGCCTAGAGTCAGGAAGAACTGAATTCAAATCTGTCCTCGGGCACTCAATAGCTGTGTGACCCTGGGCAAGTCACTTAACCCTGTTTGCCTCAGTTCCTCATCTGTAAAATGAGCTGGAGAAGGAAATGGCAAACTACTCCAGTATTTTGTCCAAGAAAACCCCAAATGGGTCACGAAAAGTTGCAAAAGACTGGACAACCACAATCCTAAAACATCTAATGTTTCCAAAGACCTCTGTCTTTCAGAAAGAAAACAATTCTCATAACATTTTGATGAAGTAGACAAAAAAAACCAAATACTAAAGTACATGTTTACATTAAAGGCATATAGCAGAGTAGATATCAGATCTAAGTTATCTGCTACTAGAAGTGACATTGCATACCAGAGCAAAAAGGAGTCAGATATTTTTGGCGTAAGTATAGTTATATGATGTGAAATTTTAGTAGGAAATTGAGAAATATCTGCAATATGTTAATTCGCCTGCCACAGTGTTAATCATCTGGAATACTTTAAGCCAGTGTTTCGGTAACTGGCTTGGAGATGGTCCTCTGCCTAAGTAGGGATAGACTGTCCTCAAAACAGGAAAAATAGAACAAAATCCAACCCAAAACCAAAACAAACAAACAATTCCACCTCTGAAAACCAAAGGCAGAAAAAAAAGCTACTGTTAAAAAAAACAACTCTCCCCAGGCTGTTACATTATAGTGCCAGAAAACTTCAGAATCACTTCAGAATCACTTCAGAACAATAGAAAGCAGGGTTTAAACTAGGGGAACCTTTTACAAACCCATCTGAGGCTCACTAACAGACTTCAGAAAGTTCTGTATATATCTCAAAGCTGATTAAACTCACTGCCTCTGATTCTTCCTTATTCCCTACACTTCAGATTTCAAGCTTCTCTGAAACTATCCTGATTTAACAGAGCCATCTCATGGTCAGCATGGGAAAACTGTCTCCCATTTTATCTTATTATCTCTTTTCATCCTAGTTCAGAGGGATCATACATAGCTATTCTCTATTTTACTTTTTCACCACTCACAGCTAATTTAATTGTATCTTATACAATCTTTTTTTATATGTACACACAACTTACTTACTCCATTTTTTCCATTCTCTGCTTACAACTCTGATCCCTCCTAAGGGCAATCTTTTTACTTATCTGTTCCATTTATGAGCCAAAAAAGCAACCAATTAAGTGTAAAAGTAATGTTAGTGACTACCTTTAGCAAAGAAATGTTATAACTTTATTGACCATAAGGAACCAGTGTCACCAACCTTTAAAGCTCTTGAAAATACCTAGAAATTTCCCACAGAATCTCCCCCTATTTTCTTCTATCTTTGCAAGTCTCCTCTGACACATAGATTTAGGGTCAGAAAGGACTACAGAAGCCACGTGGTCCAATCCTTTCATTCTATATGGATAACAAAGCTGAGACTCAGGGATGTTAAGTGAGGTGTCCAAGGACGCAGATATTATTAAATGGCAGTCAGAATTTAAGAGCAAGTTATCTGCCTCCAAATCCAGCATTATTTCCATTGTACCAATTAAAACTGTTTTTTTTTGCAAGCAGTAAGTAGCATTAAAGATAAATTACATTCCCCCCAAATCCGATATGTTCTTCAATTTACTGTTAGTGTTTTGTGTAATGCCTAATAATGCAATATTGTTTTCTAATTTTTTCGCTGCGAATGTGCAGCATTTTGGTCTATTATGTGTTTAAATGGGCTAGTCAATGTTTCAAACAAACCTTCAATGAAAAAAATGCATTTGAGTTAGAAACTACTGACCTGAAAAAAATTTAAGACTCCATCACAAGCTAGGAGAATGTTTTCTGTACTACATACACATTTACGTTCCCTCTCCTCTGTTGCAGCAGATATCCAGTCATCTGTTTGCACAGGTACCTATGTCCCAAGGATATATACCTTCTTCCCTACCAGGTACAGTGCCTGGAACATAATAAGAACCTTGTAAATCAATTTTTCTTTCTTTTCTTCTTCCTTTCTTTTTAACATACCTTTAAGTCACTGTCCTCTTCCCCAAAATACCACTCCTCATGTCCAAAATAAGCACCTGGATATTAACATTATATACCCAGAGAAGAATAAAAAAGTATTTGAGTGAGAGGGTTTAATTCCACAAATATTCAGTGGTTATTAAGTGCAAAGAGCAAATTCTATACCTATAACTCACTTATGTGATATCGGGGAAGTATAATACAGGCCTTAAGTTTCCATATCCATAAAATGAGGGGGGTTAGACAGAATGACCTCTGATGTACCTTTTAGCTCTAGATCTGTAACTTCATACATACAGGATGAGTATGTTATACCTTATAAAGGTAATCTGAAGAGGAAGGGGAGGAGTACTATACAGAGAGCTAAGGTGGAGGTGACAGGTGAACTAAACCCTAAAGGAAGATAAGGATTCTTAAAGTAGATGAGAGGGTTGGGCCTCCTGCAAGAGATCATTCAGAGTTCCAAGTGTTCAAACAAGCTATTTAATAAAAATATCTTCAAATACCTTCAGGTAAAAGCAGTCCAGGAAGATAACTGGGCAAGCAGGATCCCTGGGTTCTCAGAAGCTCCCCACTAAAGTCCTAATAATCACTTTTATAGTCTATTGCCCAAACAGCCTGCGTTCTAAGTCAAATCTACCTGAAAGCAAAGTTAACCCAAATTGCCCCAGGTGAGAGGCACTTCCAATAGTTGGGAGTGGTGCTCCCAATAGTTCTAAAGTTCTAATTGGCGTTGTGGGACTATGTGTCTGGGGTGTGTGTGTGTGTGTATGAGAGGGGTTAACTCTGAGTTCTACCAATATTCTTGTCTACAACTGAGTACATGCCTTGCATATGGGGCAGGAGGTAAGAGATGGAAGCACTAGTGGTCTCATTTGGTTGGAACACACAGTGTACTTTAAGGAGTAATGTGAAATAAGGCTGGAAACAGGAGTGCCAGCCAGTCTATGGAAGGCCTTGGGCTAAAGAATTTGTATTTTGTCCTACAGGAGAGAAGGATCCACAAAAGGCTTGAGTAGGGAGGTAACATGGTTAGAGCTGGGACTGCAAAAGAATATTCTGGCTGGGTAGAGAACAGATCAAAGGGGAGACAAAAGGCTGGGAGGCTATCACTGTAGTCCAGGTAAGAAAAGATGTGAGCCTGAAATAGTGATGTCTGTGCATGGAGAGAAAGGGATGATGGACAGGAGAGATGTATAAAGGAGAGTTAAAAATGACAGAGTTGGAGGCCTAGCGAGAGACAAGGCAGCTGGAATAAAGTAGGAATTTGATGGGAAAGTGACCCACTGATTCTAGGCCAAAAGGTAACAAAGTTATTTGCATGCTACCTTAGGAACACAGTAAATATCTGTGACATAACTCACTAAAACTAAGTTTTTTCCCCCAAAGGGTGTATTTGTATTACAAAAGTTAAAATCAGAAATAAAGGTTAACGGGAGAGATAGTGAAAAATGATAGGTCTCTTTCAAGCCCAAGTCCCTCAAGAGTAAAAAAAGAATTACTTATAAGACAGAAAGAAATGAAAGGCGGTCCTGTCAGTGACCTGACAAGAGACAGTTTTTCATTAAAGGGCTGCCAGAAATTTCTCCACTGGAGACTCACCCAAGAGCACAGAATACCTTTTCTTCAATGCTGAGTTTAAAAACTTATGTCCTGCATGAGTATTAGTCCTTTAGGCCATCAGTCTGTCACCTTTCAGTAGCTTTCACAATCTCTCTTAGGCCTTTTTAAGGGCATGGAAAAGCTGTTTTCCATTGCATAATTTTATCAATATGAAAAGCGAATGGTACTTTGGAGAGAAATGTAGAAAGAAAACAGTAAAGACCTGACAAAAGTCATTTAAATTTCTTCTCTCTCTTTAAAGAAAAAAAAAAAAAGGAAAATCATTCCTAGGAGCAGAACATGGTCACAAGGAAAAGGTACAGGTCTGACAATTCACCTTGGTCCCCAAGAAGCTCCAGTACCTCACTACTGCTTCTAATATCAAATGTAAATTCCTGTTTGGTGTTTAAAACTCATCACAATCTGGCTCCAACACACCTTTCCAGACTTATTATCCATTACTCTTCTTCCTGCCCTCTAGGGACTAGCCTTGTTTCTCATTTATGAGTACACCACTCATCTCTATGCTGTTGCATAGATGCCACCATGCTTGGGATGTACTCGCCTGCTACCTCCAACTCTTAGAGTCCCTAGTTTCCTCTTGGTGAGGCCTTTCTTGATTTCCCTCAGCTACTAGAAACTCTCCCTCCATCCCCATCCCTACAAAGTATCTTGTATTTACATATGTTTTATATCTACTTACGTGTATGTATATTGTTTCTTCCATCAAATGTAAGTAAGCTCCTTGAGGGCAAGGGCTATTCCATTTCTGTCTCTATATCTCCAGAACCTAGCACTGATGGACTGATTTAGTGAAAAGCGAATTAAAGATAAGAGAGAGGAGTGTGGCTCAGGGGCAAAAGTATACAGTTGTCTTTGTTTAATCTTCGTATCTTCTATATGACGATCACAGTGTCTAAAGAGATTATTATTTTATACTACAGAACAAAAAAGTGCATTTTGGAAAATCCTAAGAAAATATTTTTAAAGTGTTCAAAAATACATGGTGCTGGGTCTCTGCATCAAGCAAGACAAACACTTATTTGAAGATGATACTCCCTAAAGAAAACACAATTATTTTTTGTTAAGCTTAGGAAAGTCCAGTACCTTTGACTTCACTTCATCTTAAATCCATTGTGCTGAGCCAATTAACACAAATTATAAATTATGCTCCAAGTGACAGAAAAAAAAAGTATATGCCGGCACAGAAAAATAATCTGAAGAGAATTCTTTCTTTTGTAATTGATAATGATTTATCAACTTTACTGAGTAACAGAAAAGCTAAAGACAGTGAATATATATGATTCCAATTTCATGCTTTGTTTCCTTATTTTTAAACAGGGACAACCCCAAAAATATTTGCTCTCAAATGATCCCTTTTGGGGAGCAGCAGTACAGAAAACCCCCAAATCATAGCCCAATTTGTTCTCCTTGCCTCCATTTTCTTCCCTCCTGCATGTAACTGCACATAATTCCTCCACGTAATTACTGAGTGTCAGTAAAACAGATCTGAGCATGTCCTTCAACAGAAATCTTCAAGAGCTCCATATTACTTCTTAAATACAAAATCCTTAGCTTGGCATTTAAATCTCTCCATAATGTGACTCTCACCTACCTTTCTAGTCTCATTACATATTACTCTCTCTCAGTCCAATTGGCCTGTTAGCTGCTCCCCATCTCCCCTGACTTTGCCTAAGGTGCCCCCGTGTCTGTAATGCAGTCCCTTGTCCCCTCCGCCTGGCAGAATCCCTTTTTTTCAAAGCACAATTTAGTTATCGCCTCCTACCCAAGGCTTTTCCTAATCTTCTCCTCCTCCCTCTTCCCCGTTATTAATGCTCTTCTTCCTAAAGTCACCTTGTATTACACACTTGTAATTGTACCAATTGTGTACATATCGCACCCCACCGGTAGAATTAATTATAATAAATTATTTGATGGCTGGGTCTGGTGTATTTTTTTTTTTTGCCTTTGTATCCCCAAAGCCTAACACAGTGCCTTGTACATTGGTGGTGCTCAACAATAGCCGTGGAGGTGAATTCTATTTTATTTTGTATTGCTTTATATGACTGCTCAGTATGGTGGACAGAGAGATACTCTTGGAGTCAGGAGTCAGTTCTGGCCTCTGATACCTTCTGGTTGTGTGGCTCTGAGCAAGTGGTCCAAGCAACCTTCCAAGACTTTTAGTTTGGAGAAAAGATGCCCACCTACTTCACATAAGTTCCGCGATGGGAGCCACACACACACACACACACACAGACATAGCTAGTTCTTATGCCTTTATGTATGTTTTCTTAAGATTTAATTTCCTAATTATATTTCTCTTCCATCACCCAACTGATTAATGTTGGGAATGACAACAATAATAGCTAACATTTATAGACTGCTAACAACAATGATCGCATCTAACTTTTCTACGGTTTTTACTATTTGCCTGGCACTCCCATTTGAGCTCTACAACCCTAGGAAGTGGGTGCTATTATCATCTCCATTTTACAGATGAGGAAACTGAGGCAGACAGAAGTTAAGCTACTTGCCCAGGGTCATGCACTGGATTTGAACTGCGGTCTTCCTGGCTCCAGGCCAGCAAGCAAACTGGCTGGGTAGCAAGCAGTAACAGAGAGCCCGGGATATTCAATTGCTGTGTTTACCCCCTGGACTGTTTGGTTTTTGCCTTTGAATCTCTAGGGCTCCAGCCACGAACCCGGCGCGTTGCAGGCGCTTAGTACACGTCGGCTGAATTAAATCGATAGTCTGTGGCCAAATGAAGAGTCAGGTGGGTATGGGACGACTTCACCAGCTGCAATACGGGCATTTATTTTTATTGCGTGGCCTTCGCGTTTCCTAAGTGTTAGACTGCGGTCCTAATGCCAGGCATTAACCCTGAAAGGGTGGGAGTCAATTATTCCCATTTCACACCCAAGGAAACAAGTTCAGAGGCAAAAACGATTCTCGCCCAAGCTCCCTGCCCCGGCTCCCGCCCCAGCGCTCTTTTCACTAGGCCACGCTGCCCCCCACGGACGCGGGGAGTTCTCCGTGGGCCCTGCTCAGACTGGGGTGGGGGAAGGGGTTATGGCAGCCGCTTCTTATTTTAGGCTGGGCGTCCCTCTGGCGTGTAAGATAAAGGACCTTCTCTTCCTGACTCTACACCTGAGCTCCAAGCCGGGCCTCAGTTTATAATCGTCCCCGACCCCACGAGACCCCCGATTTCAGCCGCACCCCAGCAACCCCGACACGCCAGAAGAAACCACTAACCAATTTAACAGGTCCGGGCCTTCCTCACCTATACGTCACGTCCTCCGGAAATCAGGTTCCCTCATCTCCCCCCACCCCGCACCGCCTAGTGTCTAGGGCGACGCCTCCGGCTCCTAGGGCGAGAGCGCCTCGGGCTTCGTTTGCGCGTGCGCACGAGAAGGGGAGTGGAAAAGCGGAAGACCTAAACCGGCGAGCTAGAAGGGACGCGGCAAAAAGCCCGGATGGGCGCCCTGCGTCGCCTGCAGGTTTCGGAGGGTTGGACTCGGCGCTTGCGCGACCACAGCCTGAGCTCCCCAATTTCCAGAGCTCAGGTTAGACAACCTGGGGTGGGGGGACTGTTTCCATGGCCCTTTGTGAAGAGTCGAAGTAGTGGCCCTTTCTGGACCTCAGTAGCACGCTCCCTCTCCCTTCTCCAGCCCCCTTATTTCTATCTTCAGCAGCAGCAGCAGCAGTAGCGTCTCCATCAACACCATCAATGAGCATTGCAAACATAGCGCTTTAATACTAGCAAAGCGCTTTGTGCTCATTTGACCCTCCCAACAGCCCAGCGAGGCCGGCAGCGTTGGTCGATCTGACATTCTGAGGTTATTAATCTCCTCTGACAGCTTAGGAAACTGAGGCACGGAGAGGTCAGGTGACTAGCTCCTAAAGTCTCCTCAGGGTTCCCCGATCTTTGCTCCGCCTCCCCCCCCCCCAGCCCCCAGTTGTTGATTCAGTTCCTTCCAACGCCTCCTCTCCTTTCTCAATCCCCCCACCCAGCCAAGCTCTCTCGGGCACTCTTCAGCTTCATCATCATCACCCTCGTCATCACCGCCATCAAAAATGCTTATTAAAGGCTTTCTGCCGCGAGTTTGGGTTCCCCCCCCCGTCTTTCTGGCCCCAGCAACATCCATCACCCGCTAGTGGCCTGGGAACAGCGTGGGAGCCAATGAAATCGGCGCCTTGGCGGTCCCGGCGCCCACGGGAAAGGTGGATCTTAGAGACGGACGAATTAGCCCCGAGAGAAGCGTGCTGCTGATGAGCAGCTTGTGGTCCCCGGCTTTCCCTCCTCCATCGGGAAGACTGGAAAGGGGAGTGGATTTGGAAGCCGAGGGCTTGGGCTCTGAGCTTTCTTAAGGACTCTCGGGGTGACCTTGGGAAAGTCCCAACCTCTCTGGGCCTCAGTTTTCTCAAAAATGAAGAGGGTAGCCCCTTTTGAAGTGGCTGATAGAAAAAGTTGTTCAGCTTGACTATACTGATTTCTTACCAGAGTTTTGTTTTTTAAGTGGGGAGGAGAGAAAATAGATTTTTGTTAATGAAAACATTAAGTTAAGGATTACAGCTAGAATCAGGGATGGGGAACGTGTGGCCCTCTTGGTGCTTAAGTGCGGCCATTTGAATCCAAACTTCACAGATTCACACAAAATAATCCTTTTATTAAGGGGATTTGTTCTGTGAAGCTTAGATTCAGTCAAAGGGCCACGCTTGAGGACCTAGAGGGCCACAGGTGGCCTCCAGGCCCCAGGTTCTCCACCCCTGGTAGATAATCTCTAAGGTCTTTTTCAGCTCTAAATCCTGTTCTACTTTTCTTTACCTATTTTCTTTTTCCTCAACCAGAGTCTCCTTCGTTCCATCTATTCATTCTCTTAACTATTTTGTGGTTGTTTTGTTTCAGTGAAGTGTCTGGTGATCGTGACCTGGCATCTATATTATCTATATACATTTTTCTGAATGTATACTACTTTCTATAGCTTGCCATAATATTCAGAGAATCTGATAGGCATGATGTCATGCAGATGGGGATGGTTCAACTACTTGTTTGTAAATCCCAAATGTTACTGGCAGAGGTAGAACTAGTAATAATAGCTAGCTATAGCAGTAAGGCAAGATTCATGACCTTGAGGATGACCATGAACATGCCTCTATGATTCACAATCGCATAGTATAAGAAATTCTCTAAGTAAGAGGCAGAGGAAGTATAACATTTATTTAGACACAAGAGAATCCAATCCTAGAACCAGTAATTCCAATCCCATGTTGTAGCAATTGTATTCCAAAACCAGTAAGCCCACCTCAATGTAGCAACAAGGAAATTGTAACAAAGTATAATAGCAAGGGCCCAAGCCATCCAGAAACCCCCCACCCCCTGCTAGGGCCTTCTTGTAAATAGTCACTCACAAATCCTAACTCTCCTATCTCAGCTCCGAACTCTCTCCCACAGCTCCGCTGACTCCTAGTTCCTTGATCTCCGAAATTCTCTCTTGTTCTTCACTCTCCACTCTGTAGTCTCTCTCCGTGCTGGCTCTCAATGTCTGCTTCCAAATCCTGTCACTCTCAGTTCTGCTGCTCCCAGTTCTACTGCTTTCAGTTCTTGGCTCTCTTTTTATACAGTCCTAGCTGGCATCTGATTGACTAGAACTCAGTGCACATACCATTGGCTCTGGTTTTAGCAACTCCCCTTTGGGCCCTGAGGGCTTCACTGGCTTAACTAGCAAAAGGGTGTGGGCCTGGGGCCTCACATCTAGTTAGTGAAAGGGTGTGGTCCTGCCTCTAATCAGGCCTCCCTTGTTTGGCCCTCACCTGAGGCCTATTCAATGGTCAGGAAAGATCTTTCACTTACTGATTGGCCTTTGACTAGCTTGTATATAATACTTAACCTAAGAAAACTGAGGCCTACAGAGTTTTAAGTAACTTGTCCAGGGAGACACAACTGTGATCTGCCCAAGGCCAGATTTCAGCTCAGTTCTATCCTGACTTGAGGTCCACCACTCTATCACCTAACCTGCCTTGTGACAGGATTGTAACGATCATTTCTTATTTAGTCCTTGAACCACACTCTGAAAATGTTAACTTCTTTCTCAAAGTTTTAGAGCACTTTGCCCTGGTCTCTCCTCTGACAGTTTATAATACCTTTATGGCTACTGGGATAGTTTTTTGAAATGCTAATGATAGCTATGCCTAACAATGATAAATCACATTTATCTTTAGTGGCTCCCATTTTCTTTTTCATTGAAAGGGCTCCTTTTTATGTCTTCACAATTTCATGAACTTTTCCTTTAGAATTTTAGGTGATAAGATCATACCAATGAATACCTTTGAAATCCTGACACTGCCAGTACTATACAAATTTGAATACATACCAATCTTTTGTCACCCTTTTAGTTCAAAAGCGTGGTTAACAAGTGAGCAAGGTTTAAGTATACTTCCTAGACTAGAAATAAGGGAAGTATTAGTCAAAGTATATAGTGCTTTATGATTTTCAGAATTTTACGGATTTTAAAGGATACCTAATAGAAAATGAATGTTACAACATTATAGAAAACAATTCTGGTTCCAAAGAAGAGATACTTGAGAAGACATTATAGAAATTAGTGTGGGATGGGTTTGGAAAGGGTCTACAAGTTTGGAACATTGCATATAATGTCAGATTTTTTTCAGTTGATTGAGAGAAATGATTATTTCTCTTATATTGATAACCAATTACTCTTGGAGAGATCCAGGATTTTTTTCCTTCCTATTTCCTCATTCTTTTCTAGGTCAAATCAGCCCCTGAAGAATAGGGCTGATAATGAGATTGAATTTAACATTCTTCTCAATCTTGTTCAGACCTCACCTAACTGGAGGAGCCCACAAATGGGTGAGTGGGGGAATAGATCCTTTGTCTACATTGCCTGGGGCTGGGGGGTGGTCTGGGAGTAAGCGTGACACAATCAAAGTCATGTCCCCCAGCCCCTTATTAGAACAAGTCCACCTCTTATTATAATATTCGTTCTTCCCATTAATTGTTAATTAGAGTTGATTGCCATCTCTCAGGAATACTTAATCTTCCAAAGGCATATAAGCATCAATATGCTGCCACGATCCCTCTTTGGTTTAGGAGAGATACCAAATGACTATCCTTTTAACATTGCCACCACCCTGGTGTAGGCCTTCATTACTTCATTCCTGGACCATCAGAACATCTCTCTGGTTGGTCTTCTTGCCTCCGGTCTCTCCTCACTCCACTCAGCTGTCAAATTGATCTTCCTAAAGCACAAGTCACTTCCCTATGACTTCCAAGATCAAATATAAAATCCTCTGTTTGGCTTTTAAAAACTTTCATGGTCTAGCCCTCATCTTTCCAGCCTCTTTTTACGTTGTCACCTGTACTCTACCACCTAGTGACCGACACTGGCTTTCTTGCAGTTTCTTGAACAAGATACTCTCTTTCTTGACTCTGGGAATTTTCACTGATTGTCTCTCATATCAGCAATGCTCCCGCTCCTTCCCTGTTGTAGTAGGAAGGCCGAATTTATGATCTCAAATATAATCATGTATATGTTTGAATGGTCTGAAATCGCAAGGTATGAGAGATTCTCTAAGGAGAAAACAACAAGAAATTTATTTAGGCCCCACCGCAGCAAAA
>CM053623.1:83468664-83484963 GCA_028646595.1 Phalanger gymnotis | reverse complement strand
CAATCCACACCCACACAGGTTTCACACCTGACAGGGCCCTGGGCCTGGGGCTTAGCACTTAACAGCTGAAAGTACTTCCACTCAAAAGAAACAAAAGCCATGCTAATGAGACAATTTTGCTTAACAACACACCTGTTTAGACTGTAAACTCCTTGAGGACAGGGACTGTTTTCGTTTTTGTATTCCCAGTACTTAACTTGGTGCCTGGCATATTTGTTTTAAAATAATTTTTAATGTCTCAGACTTTTTGTGACCCCCATTTGGGATTTTCTTGGCAGAGATAATGGAATGAGGCAAACAGGGTTAAATGACTTGCCCAGGGTCACACAGCTAGTAAATGTCTGAAGCCAGATCTGAACTCAGGAAGATGTTTTCATGACTCCAGGCCTGGCACTCTGTCCACTATGACACTAGCTGCCTGGCACATAGTAGGCACTTAATAAATGTTTATTGAATGGAATTGAATTTCCACTTCCTGGCTTTCCTGGCTTCCTCCAAGTCTCAGCTAAAATCTTACTTTTTGCAAGAAGCATTTCCCAGTCCTCCTTAATTTTAGTGCCTTCCCTTTGAGATTATCTCCATTTTATGCTGTGCATATGTATATGTATATATATATATATACATATATGTATTGTTTGTACATAGCTGCTTGCATGGGCTTGTTGAGGGCCTTTTTTGTGGCTCCATTGCTTATCTCAGTGCCTAGCACATAGTAGCTACTTAATAAATGCTTATTGACTTGACTTTACTCACTACTTGTGGGGCCTTATGTAAATCACTTAACGTTTGATGGGACTTATCTATAAGGTGAGGGTGTTGGACTAATAGCACTTGAGGTCTCTTTCAGCTCTAGATCTATGCTTCCATGTAAGAAGATATGGATCAGGGTCGTGATTCTGACTCCTCTGAGCCCAGATTCAAGATATTCTCCTTTGTTTCCAGTAACTTGTAAACTTTTCCCTTTTAGATCCAGCTTTAATAAATCATTTAATCTCATCTTATAATACAAACAAAATTGCTTAATTTGTTTATGAAAACATGATAATTTCAAACATCAGACATAAATAGCAAAAAATATATCACACAAATCATTAAAAGTTTCATCATATACCATCACCTCACCAGGTCAAAGTTCTTTTCTTTCTACTTAGGGTAGTGTCTAGTCTCTTTGCTCATTGGACTTCTAATCCTGAGCTGATAGAGAGGAAATTGAAATCTGCCTTCATTAGTCTTGTCACTCATGGATGGGTGGCATCCCAGGGCTTTTGTGGTGTCATAGCTACTGGATGAATAAAACCTCAGTCTGTCCTTTCTGGTTCTTCTTCCTTGGTTCTAGAAATTACAGCTTTTACTAGACTGGCCCTAATTTGAGCTTTCCACCAAAGGACAAAGTCTCAACGCTGAAGCCTTCTAGCATAGAGAGATGAGTATCTTTGAGAGCTGTCAGAGTCCGAGAGAAGGAGAATAGCATCCCTAATGTTCACAAAACAAGACCAAAGCGTTCTAATTGGTCGGTTTGGTTTGTTCAGTCATGTTGGACTCTTTATGATTCCATTTGAGGTTTTCTTGGCAAAGATTCTAGAGTGGTTTGCCATGTCCTTCTCCAGTCCATTTTACAGATGGGGAAACTGAGGCAAACAGGGGTAAGTGACTTGCCCAGGGTCACATAGCTGGTAAGTTTCTAAGGCCAGATTTGAACTCGGGAAAAGGAGCCTTCTTGATTTCAGGCTCAGCACTCCACCCACTGTGCCACCTAGCTGCCCCATTCTGATTGAATGCGGATGTTAATTTTCCCTCTGCTTCCTCGTTCTCCACTGCTCCAGCAAAAATAAGAGGAGTTGTAGTGCCAATGCATATGTGCGGTGGCACTGAAGCTATGTCTGAAATATCCCAGTCATATCAGTCACTGGGGAAACATTTCCCAGAGGCTCTAGCAGGCAGCATCCATTGAGACACCCCTCTACAGGGGCATTACATATATACGGAAGGTCTGATTATGACTTACCCAATCAAGGTTGGCAGGGTGGGTACCTGTTTTTGAAGGCATCTCCCTCATTTATGCCATATTTGGGACTTTGATTTTATATACTGACAGTGTATGAAGAGTACCCTTACTCTGAGTACTTACTGTCTCACTGACACTACATTGAGGATGATTGATTGAGCCATGACTGATGTTGATTTGAGTTGTACCCTTGGATGTGGCCTTTAAAGAGCAAATACACAGGTAGGAAGAATGGAGAGATTCAGGGCTGAGAGATTTATATAGGAGAAGGACTACAGGCACTCAGATACATTTTTTATGGATGGAAATCTATACATCTGTAAGATCTCTCCAGGGAATCATTTGGCTACAGAAATAGCAATGGTGAAGCAACAGAAGAATTCCTGGACAAGCAGGTTGTCCTTTGTTTTCGAAGAGGACCATGACCTGAGGGAAATGATGACATGACTTGCAGTTGACTTTGATTTGCGTGAGGGAGGGTTATGCAAGGTCACCAGCCTCACTTTCTCCTCCAGAGCCATCTGGATCTAGTGACCAGATATTCATCAGGATGACTGGATTTAACCCAGGATGCAATAGGAAACGCTGACCTTTTTAGGCTAAGGCCTTTTCATGTATTCACTTAGAGTGGGGTAACACCCATTCAGTGAATAGGCCTCTTTAAGAAGAGAGTCAAGGGATGGCCTCTTTAATTAGAAAAAAAAAATCAGTCTGGGAGGGGAAGACCCTCAGGGTTGCTGTTCCAAAGAGAAACTGTTACCACTGACATTCACTCTCAGCCAGGAGGGCCCAAAATACAGCCATTAAGTGGAGCTTGGGAAGGGACCTATTGTGGTCCAATCTATGAGCTTCAGAGTGAACTGGGTTTAAGGTTTTGTGAAAGAAAGAAAGGAAGAATGAAAGAAAGGAAGAGAGAAAAGAAGGAAGAGGGAGAGGGAGAGGGAGAGGAGGAACTGAGTTACCCAACTAGCTGGGTCCCCTTTCTAATTAAAGGGGCCATCCCTTGACTCACTTCTCCTGGACAAGCAAAGGAATTCCTGGACCAGCCCTTCTGTGGAGGAGTTCAGCATTTATAAGAAAAAGAATTCTAGGACAAGCAAGATATGGAGCCAAGGAAAAACAAGGGACACAGCCAAGATGTGAAGGAGAAAGTAGGAATCTTGCCCTTGATTGGTGCTTGAATTATGTGTGGAAAAGAGATTGATTCTTTAGTGATCCCAAGTGCTTTCCTCATTTGGGGAGGGGGCTTTGGGCTTCAACCACTTGGTAGTACTCAAAGCCTGGAGGGATTCACAGGTGGGAAAAAGGTATCTATTCTCCACACACAATGCTTTTTCCTTTTAGAGGATGGAGAGGAAGAAGGGTAGTCTTGACTGTTTATGGGGCTCCACACAAGTCCCTTGTGTTTTACATTTATTTTGGGGTGAAATAAAGCCTTTCTTTGTATTCATTGTATTGTTATCACACGTGCTTGCATGGGAGTTGAGGGCTTCTTCACTGTTTCTGTAAAGACTTACAACAGAACTACATTCTGCTGCTCCCAAGGGAGACCTTGTGTTAGGAGATATGCTCCAAAGAGAGCTGATTGGGAAGAAGCCTGCTTCCCCTCACAAGCCTAAAGTTCTCCTATGTAAACCTAGAGTAGGGGTCTGGGCCATGGGCTACATCTGTATGCAAAAATTAAGGGGGCACACTTGGTTTTTGATTTAGTAGTTGTATAAAGAGGTTAGTGAGGATAACTGAATTAATTGCTGTTAAGTCTAATAACAAGGGTTCAGATTTATTTAGCAGCTTAAAGTTTATAAAGTACTTTATTTACAATGACCCTGTGAGGGAAATAGTGAAAGCAGTGTTATCTCCATTTTGTATTGTGCTATAGATGAACAAGGAGGGGGGAAACGCTTGCTTGTGTTCACAGAACAAGTTAGTGATGAAGCAAAGACTTAAACTTGTCTTTCGACTCCACATCTAGACCTGGTTATGATGTCTCTTTAGGGAAGACTTCATACAGAGACTGAAGTTACAGTGATGCTTTCATGGATGGAAACAATTTGGTCTAATTATAATAATGATAATGATGATAATAAAAAGTAGCATTTATATAACATTTTGCAAAGTGCCGTATACATATCATTTTATCCTCACAACAACTCTGGGAGGCAGATGCTATTATTATCCATTGTACAGATAAGAAAATTGAGGCTGATTGAAGCTAAGTAACTTGCCCAAGGTCCCATAGCTAGTAAATGTCTAGGGTAACATTTGAATGCAGATCCACCTGACTTCAGGTACAGCACTTTATGCCCTACCTGCCTCTAATTTAGTGGAGGAGAGTAGAGAAGCCACTCTGGGCATGAATGATAGAGCAAAGGGTCAGAGATGAGACACAAGCCCCCAAGTGATTCTGGTGTTTGAAAAGTATTATGGAAAATTAATTTGCTTTTAAAAAGAATAGAATGGTTTTGAAACCTTTCTGATTTCCTCCATGTCTTCTCTAACATAACAGTTATTAGTTTTTAATGAAAATCACTGGGGTGGAAGACAAAATCACTACTTTGGTGAGCTAAGTTCAATTGTTGCTAAGGAAGAAAAATTATTATAGATAGGCCCCTAACAATTCAGGGAAAACTGCAAAACATTCAGCATGAGAGAGATTCTGTTGAAATATACAACAATGGGCTTAACTACCTACTTGGTGTTGGATGACTCATGTGGCCTCTCTGAGTGTCACTTTCTTCATGGACAGTATAAAATGAAGACGTTGGACTAGATGACCTTTAAGGTTCCTTCTTGTCTCTAAGTCTGACTTCTAACTATGGTTAAAACTAGGTTAGAAGCAAGGGAGAGAAGATAGAGACCTCCTGGGAATCAAGGTTCTGATTCCTGAAAATGATAAAGATATCAGTAACACCATATAAGTCTATAGAAAAGGAAAAGCAAGAATTCTGCATTATAAAATTGTTCCATATCTCTGTCCTGTGCAATCTTACTGGTTTGAACTGGCTTTATGTAACAGATAGAAACCTTAAGCTCCTCTCAAATGATAGGGTTTTTATATCTAGAGGGTGTGTGTGTGTGTGTGTGTGTGTGTGTGTGTGTGTGCCTGCGTACTCGTGTGCGCAGTAAAACTAGGTGGGAAAATATGTAAGGGACAGATCATCAGATTTCCTGTAGTCAGAAGGGAATGATGTGGGAATGGGGAGATTGAATAACTGATACAGGAATTCTAGGGACTCTGGCTATAGGTCTGAGGAATCCTGCCTGGAATGAAAGGGTTACCACCAATAAAGCTAAGGGGGAGAAGGTCATATCCCTTCCGGGGAAGAGGAGCAGAGGGAAAAGCAAATTCTCCAAATCAATAAAAGTTCTTTGCCAACACGTTCAGGCTGTCTTGATATTCATCTGTGCATTCCAGCCAAGTAGGGCACAAGGGGAATGATGGACATTTGTTCCATAATCTATACTTTCACTAAACTGTGATGCTATGTCCGATATTAAATATTGTAACAGAATCTGGTGGTTACATCACTGACTGGTCTCTTGCCCACTCACACTCTCTTATCCATCTCGTCGTTCTCTCTCACTTAGGCTCTGCCTTCTTCCACTTCTCTATTCACTCATTATCTTTTCTAGTTACAAACCACATACTTTTTAAAATCATAAAAGCAGAGAACTTTAGAAATAAAAGAGACCTTAGGGACCACCTATTCTCAATTTTCCTTCTGAGTGAGGAAACTAAGTCCAGAGAGGCTGAGTACTTGAATAAGATGATCTAATGTCATGTATCAATCTATTCTGCTCTTTTGTGTGTTTATATTTAAATGTGTATTCATTTGTGCCACCCTGCATGAATTCCAGCTTGATTGCCCAGTGACTAATGCTCTTGTATTTTCTTCTCAGTGTGCATGTTGTATATACCCAGTAGAATATAAACTGCTGAGGGCAGGGCCTGTTTAGTTTTTATCTTTGGTATCCTTGTCACTTAATACAGTGCTTTGTGAAATTAGACATTTAATAAATATTTGTAGAATTTAATTGTATGCCTTCTGTGAGGCATACATGGGTGCAGATTATTATGGGTAAATGTTAGTATTTGTAGGTGTATAATATCTGTGGGTGTTAGAGTGTCTGAGTTCAAGTACTATATTATAGATGTTCTACATTTGTGAATACAGAACCTGAATTGTATGTGTAGAGGTTATTATATACAGGGGGATGATGTCTGTGAGTGTTAAACTGTACGTATTGGAGTTTGTTGTTCTGTTTGTCCTTAATTTTTGAAGAGGACCATGGCATAAGGGAAACGATGACAAAAATTGCAGTTGACTTTGATTTGAGTGAGGGAAGGCTGTGCAAGGTCACCAGCCTCACTTTCTCCTCCAGAGCCATCTGGATCCAGTGACCTAATATTCATCAGGATGACTGGATTTGACCCAGGATGCAATGGGAAACCCTGGCCCTTTTGGGCTAACGCTTTTTCATCTACTCACTTAGAGTGAGGTAACACCCATTCAGTGAATAGGCCTCTTTAAGAAGTGAGTCAAGGGATGGCCCCTTTAATTAGAAAAGAAGAAAAAATCAATCTGGGAGGGGAAGACCCTCAGAATTGCTGTTCCAAAGAATATGTGAGTTTAAGTACAATATTAGAGATGTTCTAGATTTATGAATACAGAACTTGAATTGTATTTGTAAATGTTATTATTTATAGGAGGACGATGTCTGTAGGTGTAAAAATATATGTATCTGAGTTTAAGTACAATATTATAGATGTTCTAGATTTATGAATACAGAACCTGAATTGTATTTGTAAATATTATTTACAAGGGGATGATGTCTGTGGGTATAAAAGTATATGTACCTGAGTTTAATTACTATATTATTGATGTTCTAGATTCATCAATACAGAACCTGAATTGTATTTGTAAATATTATTATTTACAGGAGGATGATGTCTGTAGGTGTAAAAGTATATGTATATGAGTTTAAGTACAATATTATAGAGGTTCTAGATTTATGAATACAGAACCTGAATTATATTTGTAAATATTACTATTTACAAGGGGATGATGTCTGTGGGTGTAAAAGTATAAGTATCTGAGTTTAAGTACTATATTATATATGTTCTAGATTTATGAATACAGAACCTGAATTGTATTTGTAAATATTATTATTTACAAGGGGATGATGTCTGTGGGTGTTAAAGTGTATGTATCTGAGTTTAATTACTGTATTATGGATGTTCTAGATTTATGAATACAGAACCTGAGTTGTATGTGTAAATATTATTATTTACAGGAGGATGATGTCTGTGGGTGTAAAAGTATGTGTATCTGAGTTTAAGTACATGCCACAGATGTTCTAGATTTATGAATCAAGAACCTGAATTGTGAAGGAACTGTACATATAACTAGCATTTATATAGCACATTAAAATTTGCAGAGTGTTTTACAAATGTCATTTATTTAGTTTCATCCTCAGAACAACCCTAGGAGATAGGTACTATTAGTATCTCCATTTTTTTTATGTGAGGAAACTGAGTCAAATGGGGTTAAATGGCTTACCCAAGGTGACACAGCTTGTAAGTATCTGTGTCCAGATTTGAACTCGGGCCTTCCTGACTCAAGGTCCAGCTGTCCATCTACTCCAACACTTAATTGCCTTTTTTCTGAAGGAAAAAACCAAGGATTTATTAAGTACCTACTATATACTGGACTCTTTACAAAGATTAGCTGATTTGATCCTCACAACAACCTTTGGAAGTAGGTGCTATTATTATTTCCATTTTACAGTCAAGGAAACGAGGCAGGCAGAGATTACAGGTTCACACAGCTAGTTATGTATCTGAGACCAGATTTGAACTCGGGTCTTCTTGACTTCAGCCTTAGCACTCTATCCATCACAAAACTTAGCTGCCTCTAAATGGATGAGATGGTAGGCAGGCCACCTGATTGTTGCTCAAGTCACCAGGCCTTGTTAAAATACATTCTAGAATATTTTTAAAAATTTTATTTTTATTTCTTTTTTTCTTTAATATTTTAGTTTTCAACATTGATTTCCACAATATTTTGAGTTACAAATTTTCTTGCCATTTCTACCCTCTCCCCCATTTCAAGATGGCATATATACTGATTGCCTTGTTCCCCAGTCAGCCCTCCCCTTTTTCAACCCACTCCCCCTTACTTTCTTGTAGGGCAGGATAGATTTCTATGCCCCATTCCCTATATAGCTTGTTTCCCAGCTGCATGCAAAACAAACAAACAAACAAACAAACTTTTTTTTAAGCATCTGCTTTTAAAACTTTGAGTTCCAAATTCTCTCCCCTCTTCCCTTCCCACCCATCCTCCCTCCCTCCCTCCCTAGGAAGGCAAGCAATTCAACATAGATCACACATGTATCATTATGTATTTCCTTCTATTGCATCCTGTCCCCCTTTATTCAATTTTGTCCCTTGACCCTGTCCCTTTTCAAAGGTGTTTGGTTTTGTTTACCTCCTCCCCCTATCTGCCTTCCCTTCTATCATCCCCCCTTTTTTAATCCCCTTCCCCTTACTTTCCTGTGGAGTAAGATACCCAATTGAGTGTGTATGTTATTCCCTCCTCAAGTTGAATCTAGTGAGAGTAAGATTCACTCATTCCCCCTCACCTGCCCCCTCTTCCCTTCTAACAGAACTGTTTTTTCTTGCCACTTTTTAGGTGAGATAATTTGCCCCATTCTATCTCTCCCTTTCTCAATATATTCCTCTCTCACCCTTTAAATTTATTTCATTTTTTAAGATATTATCCCTTCATATTCAACTCATTCTGTGCCCTCTGTCTATATTCCCTTCAACTCCCCTAATATTGAGAAAGGTCTCATGAATTATTACACTCATCATCTTTCCATGTAGGTATATAAACATAACAGTTCAACTTTAGTAAGTCCCATATGAATTCTGTTTCTTGTTTACCTTTTCATGCTTCTCTTGATTCTTGTATTTGAAAGTGAAATTTTCTATTCAGCTCTGGTCTTTTCATTGAGAAAGCTTGAAAGTCCTCTATTTTATTGAAAATCCATATTTTGCCTTGGAGCATTATTCTCAGTTTTGCTGGGTAAGTGATTCTTGGTTTTAATTCTAGCTCCTTTGACCTCTGGAATATCATATTCCAAGCCCTTCGGTTCCTTAATGTAGAAGCTGTTAGATCTTGTGCTATCCTGATTGGTTTCCACAATACTCAAATTGCTTCTTTCTGGCTGCTTGCAGTATTTTCTCCTTGATCTTGGAGCTCTGGAATTTGGCGACAATATTCCTAGGAGTTTTCTTTTTGAGATCTTTTTCAGGAGGTGATCAGTGGATTCTTTCAATTTCTATTTTACCCTCTGGCTCTAGAATATCAGGGCAATTTTCCTTGATAATTTCTTGAAAGATGACATCTAGGCTCTTTTTTTGATCACGGCTTTCAGGTAGTCCAATAATTTTAAAATGATCTCTCCTGGATCTATTTTCCAGGTCAGTGGTTTTTCCAATGAGATATTTCATATTGTCTTCCATTTTTTCATTCCTTTGGTTCTGTTTTTATAATATCTTAATTTCTCATAAAGTCACTAACTTCCACTTGCTCCAATCTAATTTTTAAGGTAGTATTTTCTTCAGTGGTCTTGTGGACCTACTTTTCCATTTGGCTAATTCTGCCTTTCAAGGCATTCTTCTTCTTATTGGCTTTTTGGAGCTCTTTTGCCATTTGAGTTAGTCTGTTCTTTAATTTATTTTCTTCAGTATTTTTTTGGGTCTCCTTTAGCAAGTCATTCACTTGTTTTTCGTGGTTTTCTTGCGTCACTCTCATTTCTCTTCCCAGTTTTTCCTCTGCTTCTCTTACTTGCTTTTCCAAATCCTTTTTGAGCTCTTTTGTGACCTGAGCCTAATTAATATTTTTCTTGGAAGCTTTTGATGTAGGCTTTTTGACTTTGTTGACTTCTTCTGGTTGTATGTTTTGGTCTTCTTTGTCACCAAAAAAGGAATCTAGAGTTTGAGTTTGAGTCTGAGTTTGAGTCTGAGTTTGTTTTCACTGCCTGTTCATGTTCCCAGCCAACTACTTGACCTTTGAGCTTGTCAGGATATGACTGTTTGTAGAGTAAAGAGTACTTTGTTCCAAGCTTTAGGGTCCAAGCTCTGCTGTTTTCAGAGCTACTTCTACTGCACTGTCATCCCAAGCTCTGTTACAGTAGTGCTCCTCCTCCTCCAAGAACCGCCAACCGGGACCACAATACAGATCCAAGCAGGGCACAGCAAGAGAATCTGCCTTTGTGCCCACCAGGCTCTCCTTGTACTTCTGCTCTGATCTGCTACTAGATTCCTCCCACCATGTGAGCAAGGGACTCCCAAAGCAGCTGATGCTCTGGAAGCATCCTGGGGAGCTTCCTGCTGCTGTTGTGGCCACCACTGCACCACTTCCTCCACCCCCAGAGTTGGCGGCTAGACCGCTCTGAACTCGATCCCAGTTTCCCCCTAACCTGCTCTTTGGTGTTTGTGGGTTGAGAAGTCTGGTAACTGCCACAGCTCACTGTTTCATGGCCCCAAGGCCTGTTCTGGCTGGCTGACTCAAGGTCTGGTCTGTCCCAGCATGGCCCATGCTGGGTGGCTCCCCCGCTCTCAGCACCCTGCAATAGACCCTTCCCAGAGACCAGCCAGGCTCTCCTGGGCTGGAGAGCTATTTCCCTCTGCTATTTCGTGGGTTCTGCAGCACTAGAATTCATTCAGAGCAATATTTTACAGGTGTTTGGAAGGATTTGGTGGGGGAGCTTAAGCAAGTCTCTGCTTTCTAGCCACCATCTTGCCTCCACCCCATAATTGCCTTTTTATACTATTTATATATGACTGCTGACCTTCCTATATCTTCCAGGTAAACACAACAAAACAACAATCCTGAATGGCATATGTTAGAGAATAGGCCAGGAAGAATAGAAACTCCCAGGCAGCTTGGCTTGTTGCCACTCAAGGCTTCATATCTGTCCTTGCCCTGACCCTGGTTGAAGCTCCCTACTCCAACAGAGACCACAACCACCTTAATGGTCTTCTGCCATATTGCAACCCAGCTTCCCAACCTACTGAATTATCTACCCTGGGAGCCATTGTGATTTGAGCAAAATCTCTTACTTATATGTAAACACATATATTTTATATGTGTTTGTATATCTATAGCTACATGTACATCTATATCTCTGTATATACGTATAAATGCATATGTATACACATATACACAGATGAATCTGTGAACTTGTTGACATGGCTTCTCCCTCCAGCAGTGCCTTTGCTAATCCAACCATGCTTTTACATCCTATGTGACGTTTGTCTGTGTCTTCCTGAAAGTCCTCAACAGAGAAGCCACCCAAAGAATCAGGGATTAGTACTCTAGTTTTTCTTTTAAGTTTTTCTGTTAATTTTTTTTTGTTTTTACATCACAAACATTTATTGACTGCTTTTACTTTGTGATAGGTCTCTAGTGACAAATTAAAATAACAAATTAAAGCAGGTTCGTAAAACTAGTAAGAC
Source organism: Phalanger gymnotis (assembly GCA_028646595.1). Classification (NCBI taxonomy): domain Eukaryota; kingdom Metazoa; phylum Chordata; class Mammalia; order Diprotodontia; family Phalangeridae; genus Phalanger; species Phalanger gymnotis. The sequence goes on along the minus strand of CM053623.1, from coordinate 83,473,432 downwards.
AGTGACTTCATCTGAAAGTACATAACAACAAACATTTCACCGTATAGATCCATACCCTGCCAAGCCCTCTAATTTTTTTTTTTTATTAACAGAGATCTATTTTCTCTCCCTCCCCCCTGGAGGGAGGGGAAGGAAATGAAATTTCTTTTAACAAATACTTAGAGTGAAGCAAAACAAATTATTTCAAAGGATTTGTGTGTTTGTGTGTGTATACATGCACATACACACATATACAGATATATGATTCATTCTACTCTAAAAATCTGTTGTATCTTTGTTTCATATTCACTTTCCTGGAATCAGTGTTCACTGTATTAATCATAGTTCTTACAGCTTTCAAAGTTGTTTATTACAATGTTATTATTGTATAAATGGTTCTCTTAGTTATACTCATTTCATTTTTCATCAGCTTATAAGAGTCCTAAAAATTGTTCATTTTTATAATATTTATGTTATCCTATAAATTATTCTTCTGGTTCTGCTTACTTCACTCTATATTATTTCTTATAAGTCTTTCCATGGCTTGAGAAAAACCCAACTCATCTATTTCCTCATTTTTTACAGCGTAATAGTTGTTGTTAAGTCATTTCAGTCATGTCTGACTCTCTTCATTGTTTGGGATTTTGTTGGCAAAGATAATGGAGTGGTTTGTCATTTACTTCTCAGCTCATTTTATAGATGAGGAACTGAGGTAAATATTGTTAAATGACTTGCCCAAGGTCATACCACTAGTAAGTGTTTGAGGCCACATTTGAACTCAGAAAGATGACTCTGACTTCACGCCCAGCTTTCTGTCCACTACATCCCCTAGCTGCCCTCCAGAGCCACTGAGCTTGTTCCAGTCCAGAGTTAATTTGTTTCCACTGATCTCTTCATCTTCCATAGTCTCTTTCATAACTTTAGTATCTTCTTCTGGGTTGAAGACCACAAAACCAAAACCTTTAGATGGCCCTGTCTCCCTGTCTAACTATCCTGACACCAATAGAGCCATGAAATGAGTCTTCCAGTGTTTCTTCCGTCATGTCTTCTGATAGACCCTTGACAAAATTTTGTAGGATTCAGTCCTCGGTGCTACATTAGTTGTCTTCCATCCCTTTAACTCCAACCTAATCACTCTGCCTTCAATTTCTATATTGTAAGAATTCAAAGTTTCTTTTGCATCTTCTGCAGAAGTGAATTCAATGAATGCACAATCTTTTAGGTTGGCCTTGGTTGTTTTGGGTCAAGCTGATCAATGTTGCCTTCTTAAAGACTTCCTGGGGACTTTCTTCGGTGGCACTGTAGGTGAGGTTATTCAGCACCGGTGTCATTGAATCTGAGACTTGCTATTATTCCTGTCCCACAAATTTCTCTTCCTACTTCTCGAATTCTCTTGTCCTTGACTTTTTCGCCTGTGTAGTCCAGAATGAGCAGCCAACTATCAACCTTGGCTCCCTGTTTCTCTTCCAAGGCCTTGCTCACATCTGCTTCTGTCTTACATTCAATGCAGACAATTTATTTGGGTGGCCCATCCTTGGTACAGATCAATAGCATCTTCAAACACTTCCTTGAGCTCCTACTTTATAAAGCAGATTCTTGATGAAGATCAACCTTGTAGCTCAATCTTTTTTTGTTACTTTGACCTCTTCCAGTTCCGTTTCACAGCCAATGACTTTGTAGCCATTGAGTTCCAGAGCCTTTTCCATGCCTTCAGCTCATTCAGATTCCACATAGCCAAACTTCCTGGTGGTGCCATTGTAGACATCCACAACTGCAAGGTTTTTTTTCCCCCAAGAAGTCTGTGATGCTAGTTTTTTTGTCTCAGAAGTGATTTTGTTAAAGTTCAGGTTACCAATAAAGATACGGAAATTCGTAGATGCTGTAGCTTCCGATTTCTGTTTCTTGGCTTTGGAGGTTTTCTGTTTGCCCACTTCCCTTTTCCTCTTCCCTGGCGCTTCTTTGATGGGCACTTCTTCTTCCTTCTCCTCATTTTCCTCTTCCTCATCTTCACCTTCCTCCTTCCATCCTCCTCTGATTCCTCAGCTTTCCCAGCTTTCTCAGGGGCAGCTTTCACAGAAGCAGACTTCCTTTTGGAAGGTGTGGTATCCTTAGCCTCTTCAGAGTCATCCTCATCTTCTTTATCCTCATCACTATCATCTTCTTCTTCATCTTCAGAGTCTTGTTTGGCTGGCGCAGTTCCCGTTTTTTGTGGCTATGGGTGGCTCAAATCTTTATCCTCTTCGTCTTCACTGTCTTTCTCATCAGATTCACTGTCCTCTTTCTTGGCATTCTTCCATTTTTTTGTTCCTTTGTTTGAGGGGTGTGGGGACTGCTACTTTAGCTGGGGTGCATGCTGCTTTAGCTGGAGTGGCTCCCTTCTTGCCTGGTGTGATGGCAGCTTTGAGTGGGGTAGCCACTTTCTTGGCAGGGGCCACAGCTGCCTTCTTACCAGAAGTCACGACTGCTTTCTTGGCAGGTGTAGTGGCAACAATGACTTTTTTGACTGGTGATACCTTCATTGCTGATATAGCCACAACCTTCTTGTCCTTCTTCTGAGATACCACAACCTTTTCTCTACTGCTTTCCTCTTTATCTTCTGTCATGTCCTCATCTTCACTGTCTTCTCTCTCCTTGAGGGAAGAAGCCACTTTCTTTAGCTGACATTGATTTTTAGCAGCTTTCCTGAGTTTCACCATAGCGGGGGTGCTTGAGTAGGGGTTAAAGGGTATAGATCGGGGTGGGGAACCTGCGGCCTTGAGGCCACATGTAGCCTTCTAGGTCCTTGGGTGCAGCCTTTTGACTGAGTCCAAGTTTTACAGAACAAATCCTTTTATTAAGGGGATTTGTTCTGTGAAGTTTGGATTCAGCCAAAGGGCTGCACTTGAGGACCTAGAGGGCCACATGTGGCCATGAGGTCACAGATTCCTCACCCCAGTGTAGATCTTTCAGAAGAGGCAATGTTGCCGGTGGCAGAGAATGTAGGGAGAAGTCTGTTCAAGAACAGTCCTTTGGTGGTAGAGACTGAGACAAAAGACTAGGACCATTAATTCTTAGAGTATCTTTTTCTATCTTATTTTCAAGCTTGGTTCCACTGGCTTATTGAAGTCTCATTTGTATTTCTAATTTACTGTCTTTTGATTTTGTTCAATTAATTTTTCTTCTGCTTCTATTTTTTTTTTTTGCATGGTCCAAATCTACCATTCTCTTTTTTCAGAGAATATGCTGTTTTGATGAGTTTCTTCATTGTTCTAAATTTTTGCCACTCTAGCTTGTCTCATCAATCTTTTCCTTGTTAACTTTATTTTTCATCCTTTAAAATTTTTTTTTGTCAAGAATAGGATTTTCAAGTCTCTTCTCTGTACTCCATTGTGATAATCTGTGATATTTTTCTCTATTTTTAGCTTTTTTTTTGCCTGCCTCCACACATTCTTTACCAGTTTTGATTATTTTATTTTTAAAAATGAGCTTTTATTTCAAGGAGAAGCATGGGGTCATAGGATCATGGACTTAATCTTAGAAAAGACCTTAGGGGCCATCTAAAAATCACTTTTTTTTTTAGAGATAAGGAAATTGAGGCCCAGAAAGTTTAAATGTCCAAGATCATACAGCTTTTAAGCAGCAGAACTAGGATTCAAGTCAATGGGCAGAAGGACATGACAAAAAATGCTATCCACCTCCACAGAAAGAACGTAGATCAAAACATACTTTTAATAAAAACCTTTCTTTATTTATCTCTCTCGTCTGTGTTCTCTTTTGTAACATGGCAACTATGGAAATATGTTTTGTGTGGCTGCAAGTGTTTAATCTATATCAAAGTGCTTGCTTTTTCAAGGAGGTCAGAGGGGAAGGAGAGAGGGAATTTGTAACTCAAATATTATAAAAAATGAATGTTAAAAATTATTTTTACATATAATTGAGGAAAAAAAAACAAAATAAAAACATTCTTAAAGTCAGTGGGCAATTTCCCAAAGGTAGTTCAGCCTGCAGTTTGCTGACACTGGCATGTGTTCCTGATGTATTTGCTCTCTCCGTGTGTGCCATTGCCACATCAGATCCTGTTGAGTTCCTCTTGATACTTGTTCTCTAGTCACGTGTTTCTTCTTTGTGCATTTTCCATGCATGTGGTCTTGTCAGACATATTCCTTCCATGTGTGCCCCTCCAAACATGTTCTCTAGATACGGCCACTCTTTCCACTTGGTGGTATGTATATATTTGTAAGAGAGTGTGCTCCCAGTTATGGGGGAAATATTCTATTGTAACTTTTTTATTGCTCTATTTCATTAAATAACCTTGCTTTGAAGTAATTGTTTTCTCTGAGTGTGCTGTTAAGCAAAATGATCTCCTTAGCACTTAGTTCAACAAGTGCCCTTGAAGAGTTTGGCTTTTGTCTACTTTTGAGTAATTCAGCTATTTCATTGAATCTTGCTAAGTGCTAAGCCGCAGGCCCAAACCCCTATTAGGTGTAACATTAACATTATTATGTAATAGTAATTAAGGTGGGACATTTTGCTTTTCTTCTCTTAAGCGCCTTTAATGATTCTGGGGCAGATAAAGTGGGATCTTTTTGTCTTGGAGTATTTCTCAGCACTGAGACAAGTAGGAGTCATTGATTTGTGTATGATGTATCCTGGGGATGGAGAACTTTCCCAGACTCAGCCTGGGTGAGGTCAAAGCCTTCAGGGCTCCAAAAACTGGATATAACTGGGGAGAGCTTGGCATTTGATTTTTGGGGGCACACTCATGGAAGGAGTGTTGAGACTCTGGGCAAGCTGCAAACTGCCCCCCAGC
>CM053623.1:83422111-83468164 GCA_028646595.1 Phalanger gymnotis | reverse complement strand
AATTAAAGTAAGCTTGCCAACCCCTTAACCTTGCTCTCTTTATTAAGGCAGATCAAAAGCACCTGGGCTTTCTGGCTGTCTGGCAGCTTTCTGGGTGCTGGCTGTGGGTGGATCTGGACCCCCCACAGAAGCTGCTAGCCAGATTGTGGAAACACTGAGTAACAAACTAGTAGAAGTAAACCTATGGATAGAAGCTTGTGAGCTCTGGTTTTAAGTAGATATAGACTTGCAGAATGCCTTGAAGCTAGAGGGGCTTTTCTGAAGGCCCCAGGTGTGAGAATGAGTGTGTCACACTACAAAATACTCTTCCATTTGGACTCTGTTCTGGACAACTCCATGATGATGACAAACATCTTTGGCAAGCATGGATCTTCCCATGTTACTCCTGACATGATATTTACAATAAGAGGCTCACTGTAAAAGTTATTTCTATTTTTACATCTTTTGAATCTTTTAGGATTTTTACATGTGCATAGGAAAAACATTGTTGGAGGAGAGTTTTTATGGAGGTCTGTTTCTCTCCCAAATCAAGTACTTTTTATAATCATCAGACAATATGCACAGTGGGATATTGTATTATTCATACTTTTCTGTCAGTTTTGTGACTCCAAAGATGTGGCTCAGTCTGGAATACTGTTTGCAAAATTCTGCTGGCTTCCTTCTCACGCTTGAGTCAGAGATGTCCTTAGCATGTAAGCAGATTATATTCATAAGGATTTTAAAGAGTTGGGGAAATAAATATATGGGTCAGTAGTCACTGATAGTCTCGGTCACATTTTTGAATTATAATAACCACTTACTTATTAGAGAAAAGATCAAAATTAATATAAAACCAAGAAAAAGAACAAAAGTGAAAAAAATGACATTACATGAAATTAAAACAACTCTAACTTGACCTATCTACAATGGCTATCGACACCAAAAAAATAGGAAATGAAAGAATGGACATTGAATCAGATTATAACTATTTTAAGGTACTTTAGCTTATGTAAATGATTTTTCATAAGAAGAAGAAGCATGGCATAGTAAGTAGAGGGTGAAGCTTAGAGTAAGAAAAACCTGGGTGCAAGTCCTATTCCTGACGCTAGCTTTTTGAGTTAGTTTATGGATGATACATGGAGCTCAAACACTGTTTCAGCAATCTGGCTAGCAGCTGCTGTGGGGGGTGTAACATCAACAACAGCTAGCTCACAGAACGCTGCCAAAGCCCAGGTACTTTTGATCTGCTTTACTAAGGAAAGGAACATTAAGGGGTTAACAGACTTATTTTAATTCAGTATACAAATATCATTCACTTAGTTCAGGGGAAAAAGCCAGCACCCTGAACTTCAGAGCAAATACAAACAAATTACAAACATCAACAGACAGACCTCGTCTGATTCAAATCCCAATACATAGTTACCAGAGTTTAACAAAGTCCTACCATCCAGGTTACGAGCTGGAGGGCTGTTAGCTACAGCTGCCCAGGGTCTCCGCATCAGCATGCTGCCAAGAGTGAGAGCTCTAAGCAAATACCTGTCTTCTCTTTTTATACAGTTTCAGCCCTCATCAACCGTCATCTGAGCGACCAGAACTTAGGCTCCTCTGGAGTTAGCACCTCCCCTTAGGACGCTGGGAGCTTCACACCCAGACAGGCTTAGCACCTAGTAATTAGGGGTTTGTGGCAAATTTAGGAGCAAAGATCTAATCAGGCTTCCCTTAGTTAGCCCCACCTGGGGCCCCACATTAGTTACCAATTCATACCTACATAGCACCTAACAGGGGTTTGGGCCTGGGGCTTAGCACCTAATAAGACTCATTCAAAGACACTTAATCATTTTAAAACAGTGAGAAAGTCCCAACTTAATTGATATGACAAACATATGTACATATATCTTGGATAGACATTGCTAATGGATAGTAAGATGTATAGTGCTAGGCAGCTCTCTAAGTTTCAGGTCTTTATCTGTGGAAGGAGTATCTTGCACCAATGAAATCACAGATGCAAGCCAAAATGACAAATAAACAAACAAGACTACCAACAATGACACTGAAAGTATGCTGAAAGTACCTCAGTTAGTACTCAGTGAGTTCCTTACCAAGCAGAGAAGCTTAGCAGCCATGGGCAACACCAGTTTTGGATGTAAACTTGTTTGCAAAGTTTTACAGAAAAAAAGATGGTGGAAGAGCATGAGCAAAGAAGAAGAATCAGTGGAAAAACAAGTATGAAGAAATCTTAGAGACATATCTACCTAAACCCCATAATCTCAAGGGCATTTAAGGAAGAAAATGGAAGGAAGGGAGATCTATGAACACTTTTTACAGCAAACTTTTTCTCTATGAGAACTTTTTATAACAAACCTTTTCTCCACCAAGGAAAGTGAAATCACCACATTTATACTCTACAATCACAGCTTTTGATGTATTGCATTAGAGAAAGTGGAAATGACATAAATAAAATAAATATGGGTAAAGCTGCTGGACTAGACTAACATATATGGAGGAGGCTGGAACCAACAAAGTTTTGAGTATGTTAAGATAATTATTCTTAAGGTATGTGAAAGGAGAGATATCTGGGATCTTATTATTTTTTAAAAAGGTGACTGAGTGAATATTAATAACTAACAACCCATATGCCTACTTTCCTATCCCTGTAAATTTTTTATGAGTGGAGTCTAAACATGTATCAAGGGTATTTTTGATGAAGATATGAAATGGGAACAGACAGATATTTGCAAAAGGTATTCTGTACCAGACTATAATATTTACAGTCATAGAATTGCAGAAAAGTCTAGAGAATATAAGATCTCATTGTGTTTGTGTATCAACTATACACACACATCCATAATATTGGTCTCTTAGAGAAAATACAACCTTAAAGGCTCTCCTCTAACAAGATGTCTTCTGAGCATCTATCAAAATTTAAAAAGATTCCTTAAAAAAGGAAACAATAGAAATAATAATTCTTGATGGATTTATCATCATCATGGAGAATGTCTAAACAGAAAGACCTCTCTATTGAGGTTCTCCAGATCCTCCTGTTTTGGAATGATACTGTGTTAATTGCACATAGCCACAGAACAGCAAAGAGCCTCCTAAAGGATAAACTCTAAAGAGTTTGTCATAACTATCTTCACAGGAAAAGCCAAGCCGATGACTACCTATTGTTCAGACTATGATATAAAGTCAGACTACGGATGATACATAGAGCTCAAACATGAGTACCTATGTCTTGTACAGACATTGCAAATGGACAGTAAGCTGGGCCCAGATTCGAAGAGAAGGAGGAGAGTGGACTGGATTGCCTTTGTGAAATTGTAAAGTTCTTATAGTGACTTCAAGTTTTTCTCTGAAACAAAGGTCCATTTTTAAAAACACTAATATTTTTCTAATGGTATTGTATGGCTGTGGGTCATGGGTTATTATAATCTCTGAAAATCATCTACAGTACAACAGAGAAATGTATGGTAGCTGTGATCAGGCTGTAATATATTATAAATGAATAATTATATAGGAGGAGCAGTATAAAAGATGCCATCCTAGAAATGTATCTTCAGAAAAGAATGGATAACCTATGATGGATAACCTACAGTTGGCCCATATTCTTCATAAGTATCCAAACAGTGTTAAAAAGAACAAGAGAATAGGAAAAGATGTCCTAAGAACATTGGGTGGCCCCTTGGCCATCAAACAGGAGTACATGGGCAAGAGTCACATAAGATAGATGAGCAGAGACAGGATGTGATCTGTATCCCTAGAGGGAGCATTTACATGCATGAGATCATAGATCCAATGGAATATTGGAGTAATTAGGTCTATGTTTCCCCCCTCGCCCCCTGCAAAGCATTCAGAATGTCCCTCTGAAAAATCTTAAGAATGAATCAACCCCTCAATAACCTCAAAACCATATCACACCTAGCATCAACCTCCTCTTTTTATGTTCCATCTTCACCAGCTCTTCTTTCTGTCTTTATTTTCTTTCATGGCATTTCTGTTTCCTTAGGCAACACATTTGGGACTATTATGTTAGGGTTTAAATGTGATGTTTCTTCTGTCAATGATGGAGATGAGTTTGTCATAAACATCCTTACAGTTTTCATAAAATCTTTTCAAATTTTTGCTTGTTTGTTGTCTTCATTCCACTTTCATCCTTAGATGCCCTCGGGATCATTTGGCTTAGTTTGTTATCTCTGAGCTTTTTTTTTTTAAATTTGTTTTTTCTTCCCCTGCTTTTTGCTGTTTCATGAGGTGACATTGCTCATAATCTTTAACCATCCTTCCATGTAAGGCATGAGCACGGTGTGACCTCTGCTTCAGTTTCTGCACTTGTAAAATGGGGGGTAATAATACCTTGCAGGGTTGGTGTGAGAATCAAATGAGATAATGTTTGTAAAATACTAAGCATGATGCCTGGCAGACAGCAGGTGTTATGTATATGCTTATTCCCTTCTCCCCATTCTCTTTCCTGTATGTCCCATGCCTAGCATGCTCTCTCTCATTTCTGTTTCCAGGCTTCCATATTTCCCTTCAAATCTCTATTACTTATTCTGAATGGGCATTGCTTCAATCAAACTGTGATCTGGAAAACGCCTTAGCTTAAAAAGACGAAGGTCTCCCACTGCATCCAGGGCCATCTCCACTCATCCTGATCCATATCTGGCTACTGGACCCAAATGGCTCCAGAGGATACAGTGAGGCTGGTGACTTTGCACAGCCCTCTCTCATTTAAATCCAATTCATTTGAAAGTCATGGCATCACCTTCCTGATGTCACGGACTTCTTCAAGAATGAAGGATAAACAACAACAACTTATTCTGTATATGTCTTTTTTTGCTCAAAGTTGTTTGTGTGTTCTCTCCCCAATTAGATTTTGAGCTCTTTGAGGGCAGGGACTGTTTTTTGTCTTTCTTTGTATCCCCAGAACTAGCAAAATACCTGGCACACAGTAGGAGCTTAATAGTGCTTATTGACTTGACTTGCCCAAGGTAACACAAGCCATAGTCACTGATACATGGAAACACAGACAATTCCAATTGAGGGAGGGCAAGATTTCCTCACAAATGTCAGATAGGGCTTGAGAATTTCAGGTGAATAAAATATTGAGTGGAAATAGAAGGACACTGGAGAAATCATGGCCATTTTTTTCCTTTGAAAAGAAGCTTAACTGTCAGAAAGGAAGAGGCAAAAAATACAGACCAAAGCACTGAGAAGAATTCTTTCTAAGGAAGATAATTTTTCATTTTGTGTGTCAGCTGCTTTTAAAGGAGAGGTTATTTATTTTTGAGTGAATATTTTCGGTTGGGACTCTCCTTTAATTTGAGAAACATGGAAAAGGAAGTATCAGAATAAACTTTTATAGTTCTTAATAGTTTTGTGGCTTTTCTGTCAATGCTGTAATAAAGATTGTCAATTCAACAAATATTGATTAAGCCCTTACTATATACATAGTACTGTGCAAGACCCTGGTGATATAAGGATACATATGATGCACACTCTTATCTGACGGAGTCTACAATCCAATGAGTAGAGGACATATGCAAAAATACCTAAGGCATAAGGGAAAGCAAGATAAATACATAAGAAAGGTTCAGGCAAAGTGCTAGGAAATATTTGAGTAGGAAGAATTCACTTTTACCTAGATTAGGAGCAAGGGTAAAGGGGAAAAGGGGGCCAGGGAAAGTTGAGAGACTTCAACAAACAGAGCATGCCATTTTACTTTATCATGTATACATAATACATAAATATACAATATATTTACATTATTATAGAGAATGATATGAGCAAAAGCATAAAATAGGAGGTAGCTGGTAGAATATAGGACATATGAAAATGAATTTTATGAGATAAAGTTGGACACGTAAGTTGGAGTCATATTGTGGAAGGCCTTGAATGCCAGGATCAATGGTTTAAATTTTATTCAGTAGACAAAACTGCTAAATTTTTTGAGTCAAGGAGTGAAATGATCATTGCAATATGTTTTAATGCGCAGAGGTAAAAAGATGGGACAGTGAATGATATATGTTAAAGCATAGCTAGTAGACCAGCCTGGCTATAGCAGATTTGCTCTTTGCCTTCTCTCCATTGAAGGTTGCTTGTAAAAGGAAAAGTTGGACAAGATGACTTCTAAGGCTCCTTCTAGCTATAAATATGAAGTCATATAATGAGATGGAAAAATTGGTTGAGACCAGATTTTTGGACTTGAATGTCAGATTAAGGAGTTTGGGCTTCTATTCAGTGAGCAATGTAGACTAATTTAAGGATTTTGAGCAGGGAAAAGCCATGCTAAAATCAGTGTTTTCAGAAAAATTAATCTGGTAATTAGATGGGGGAGGTCCTAGAGACATGGAGACCAGTTAGGAATGTCTTGTCCAGTGGTGAGGTGGTAAGTAGTAGAAATCAGAAATTGGACAGTATCAATGGAAATGGAAAGGATGGAAAAATGAAATGGTTATAAGTAGAGATGAGTGGACAGAGTTATGGCATGTATTATTGAGAGAAGGGAGCTTATTGAGATCAGGGAGACTCATTGATATAAGGAGGGAGAGAATAGTAACTCACCTAATGAAAGTAATGTAGTCATCCTAACAGCAGGAGCATATCTGTAACTAGGGAAGGACCAGAGAGACTTTGCCCCAGATTAAGAAATTTATTAGAGGGTGACAGTAGCACTATCCAAAGATGGGCTTCTTCTCTCTGACAGATTTACCTCAGATCCTCACTCTCACTAAATTCCTCTATTTACTAACAGTGATTTTTATGTATCAGTAAAGAAACTTCCTATTGTCCTGGGAATTCCAAAGTGAGCCCTCCTTTCCCAAATTGCTCTATGGGAAAAAATTACTACTTATGGCTGTGAGAAAGGTCATCTCTGTCATTTGAAGTTATATAGGTATTAGGTTGAGGCTCAAGGCAGGAAGAGAAGGTTAAAAAAAAAGCATGGAGTGAATAAATGGAGGAAGGAAAGTTGGAGTTAAAAGAGAAAAGTGGGTATTGGTAAATTACCAGCAAGGATTTTCTTGGGTGCCATTAGTGCCATATACTAACCTGGTCTAGAGGGAATAATATGACTTGGGAGCTAAGAGACTAGGGTTCTAGTCCTTGTATTTAGTTTATTATGTGACCTTGTGTATGTCATCTCTCAGTGTCTCCTTTTGCCTATCAAATGTAAGAATTCTAAGAAGGTAAGTGAGATTACACATGGGAAAATGTTCTGACATACTTGGGAGAAAATTGGTTCAGAAATTTACATTGTTATTATTTACTTATTTATTAATTTTTCCTTAGAAGCCCAGGGCTTGGGGACTAGGAGGAAGGGAACAGGCTGGGCACTGGTAACCCATGTTACCACTTCCCTATGCCTCTGGATCTTGTGGTCTGAAGCTGGAAGATGGCACCAGGCTACCCACCTACTTTACTAGCCAAATAGCATAAGGACAGCAGGGGCAAATTCAGGCCACTGCCCACCCCTCTGCAAATCACATTATTTCAGAATCCTGAGAAGGGGAGTGAAAAACTCCCCTCCCCCACTAGATGGCACTGAAACCCCTATTTCATTTATTTTTAAAATGCAAGGAGGAGGAAGGGAGAGGAAGGACAAAAAGAACATGGTGGAGAGGCGCTCATTTTGGTTCAAAAGCCCTGGAGGGCAAAGCAAAACACTGTGAACCTTCTTATCCTCCAGAAGGCTCCTCTCTTATTCTGCAGCCCCTGGTTTTGCCACAGCCTATTAATCTGACATTTTCTTGAAATGTTTATAGAATTGGCCCTAATGGGTGGGGGATGAAAATAACAAATAAGGCTTTTGAGTAAAAATAAAACAAAACAAATCCAAATCTATAAGACACAGAGATGATATTGACAACATCTGTGGTGAGGTCTCAGAGCAGACAATGCAAGCAGCTTGTCTTAATGAATTTGTTCAGAATGGGAGCCCATCCTCCTGGGTGCCCTTCATGTCAGGCTTTGCTGGCCACCTATTAGTCATGCATCATTTTCCTACAGGTCTCTATAGATAACTACACATCTTAAATCCATCTGACTCCCTATATAAAAAGACAAATCACCTCCAAATATCTTATTAACCCTTTTTCCTTCCAATTTTTTTCTCCAAATATTTTCAGAGTAACTATTAAAAAGCACACCCATTAGATTCTTCATCCCTCATCCTATGTACATCAGAACTCACTTTGTCTCTTTCTGTTTATCTGTCTGTCTGTCTCTCTCTCTGTCTCTGTCACACACATTCAGAGGAGTTGAGGTGGGTTGGGTGGTAGGGAATTTCTGATGATCTGTTTCTGCTGAAATGGGACTAAATGTTAATAAGCCCCCAGAAAGCCATACAGCTCAATGATGGAAATGCCTGCAGCCAGGAAGGCAGAGTGTGTGGCTTTTCCTGTGAAAACAAAAAGCCCCCTACAAACTGAGACACCATCGATGGAGAACTGTGGTGAGAAGAAAAAAAAAAATTCCAGTTTTGCATATGAGCTGAAAGTCCCTTTGAATATCAGCTCCTCATTAAGCACGTATAGAGGTATAAATACATATACACACATACATATATTTAAAGAACTGTGTGCATGATCTGAGGGTTTTTGCCATTTCTGTAAGCATAGGAATATGAAACTCAGGGACTACTCCTAAATTTATAACAGTATGTGCAGTAAACACATTACAAAGGACACATATGTATCTGTGCATAAATATGTATATGGTTAAGCACATACATACATATACACCATTGACTTGCCTGTTCAAAGAGTAAGTCTTAGACATCGCCTGCCGGTAAAATGGTGCAGTTTATCTTTAAGGAGGCTAGAAAAATAAGAAATGAGTCTCACGTTGCACGGATGACATCACTAGCTTTTGGCTCATTGCTCTGTATTCTCCGTCTGTGGGCTTTAGCCAAGGCTGCAGCTCTCAGCGTTTGAACAAGGAAACATCCTCAGGTATCCGGGAGCTTAGAAAACGTTCCTTTATTTCAGGGTTCAGAACGGGGAGATGAGATTTCCAGAGACTCCTGGACGTCGGCTTCTCTTCGGTTTCTCCAGGTCTCTGATGGTGCTCGCGAGGTAGTGAGGCTATCGCTACTGAAAGAAGGGAGGGGAAATTGAATAACCAACAGTCCTCCCTTCCCTGCCCCCCACCCCCTCACCACCACGACCACCAAAGGGAAAAAAAAACCACCCTGAATATAATAACTGCTGATGCTGGGATATTACTCGCGTGGAGCTGCTGAGGCAGACAGAGATCTTGGCATCTCGGCTCCTTTGTGGGAGCGCTGGTTGTGCATGTAAGGGAAATGGTGCAATATGAGAGCCATTGACAACTGTTAGGCAGACTGCGTGTCTTTCCCCTCCTCTATAGTGCTCCAGGCATTGGTTTTTTGAGGGGCTTATTTATTTTGAGGTGTCAGGGTGTGTGCATGTGTGTATGTGTGCGTGTTGGGAGCGGAAGGTTTTTTCCCTCCTCAGCCTTTGTACCTGCATTTTCCTCGCATATGGAAAGCACGTTTCAGGGGCTGTTTGGTTGCCAGATGAAGTAAAGCACTGTTGAAAAATCAGATTGGGAGGCGACTGACCGATTTACATCCGGGAAGCAAAGCAGGGCGAGGATGTCAGCGGTATGAAGCCAGGGGTTTTCTCCCTAGGGCTCTGGGTGCCTCTGGGCAGAGCGTTCTGTCCATGGTGCTGAAGCAGCTTCTTAGTTCTTTGCAGCCTCCCTCGGGTTGGACTCCAGCCTCAGTCAGAGCCGATCTCTCCTCGTTCTCCTGCTGCTACGGAGTTTCATCTAATCCAGGGAAAGGAATTGTCCAATTAGGTTGCCTGGTTGACAGCGCCGACAACAAAACGAGTCGCCTGAATGGCAAGGCAAGAGAAAGAAAGCAGAGCAGGTAGGAAACAAAGGTTGTCAGGGGCTGAAAATCTACATGAAGCCTGTTTCTGAGCAAAGCCTATAGGAGGGAAGGTGAAGTCCCTTTCTTGCTGAAGGAGACAGGTTTTTTTTAGCCGAAGACTGAAGCGAGAAACCTTTTCCTGCGCTGCATTGCCCGACCACAAGCACTGGTTGCAAAAGGGAAAGGTGATCCACTTAAAAGGAAAAACAGATCAGAGCCGGCTTGTAAACCTAGGACAATTGGTCGGTTGGAATCGGGAGATTTCTAAGCGCTGACCAGTGATGCTACAGTTCACCTGATTATCGTAAAGTGGCCCAGTTTAACAACCCCTTTCTCCTATCTATTTAAATCACACTTATAAAGAGAAGTGGATCGATTCCATTGGTACACCGCACAAAGAAAGTCAAGGAGCTCCAGTTTAATCAGTAAGAACTTTTATTATTTTCCTTCTGGGAAGAAAAGAAGGAGAAACGGAAGAAGGTCGACTCTGCGCAAAGGTGGTCTTGAGCTGAGCAATCCCGCTGTTTTAAGTGGGGATTCCTTTTCTGAGAGACGTGGAGGGCGCTTCTGACACCCTTAGCTGCTTTAAGCTGCAGGAGATGCCAATTAACCCACTAGATTTTCTTGGGGTTAGAACTTTTTAGATCCTCCCAGAAGCCTTGGTGCTTTGTATGTTGCTTCAAACCGTGGACGTCTAGGTGGGGAGACTCGGTTGAGCAGGGCACTCAGCTGCAATCTCTCAGGCTCAGCTGGCTGCTTTGTTCTGGGGCTGAAGAACTAGGTTGTTGTGAAACATGCCCATGGTGTTGTTGTGAAGCTGAGGTATGGCTGCTGGAAGGTTACTGCTCTACACTGGCCTCTCCTTAGCTCTCTGCGCCCTCGGCATGCTGGCCGTGGCGATCTGCTCAGACCATTGGTATGAGACAGACGCCAGGAAGCATCGGGACAGGTGCAAAGCCTTTACTACTCGTCGGGTCGATCCAGGCTTCATTTATAACAACAACAATAACTTGCCGCTCAGGGCCAGTAGGTCTAGATTGGACCGCTGGGAAGGGAAACTCCTCCGTGCCAGGAACCGGAGGCAGCTGTTTGCCTTGAGCGCTATGGACGAGTGCAACCGTCAGTACAACTCCACCAACATGGGGCTCTGGAGGAAATGCCACAGGAAGGGATTTGACCAAGACCTGGATGACCTCATTCAAAAAGGTAAGTGTCTCATCCAGAACACACAATGAGAACCCAATACCTGGATTGGGGCCGCACAACCTTTAACTTCTTTCCTACCCCAGGCTAACTTAGTTGCTTTTTCCGAGCTCATAATTCTTGGCCTTCACTTACCAACTCTCGAATATTCAGTCGACTTTGTAGGTAATCAGTGCTTCGATTCATCAACTATTTATGATAAAGCCTGGTTTAGGGCTTTGCTTATCTTTGCCTTGACAATTTTAGGTTGTTTTTGTTTATCTGGTCCCTTCAAATTCTCATTTTCCAGGATAATTCTCAGGAAAACGCATTATTAGCTTTATACTGTATTGTTTTGCTTCTAAGAAACAAGAGATTGTTGTAAAGTTGTATGTACCATAAGCAAAAAAAAAAAAAAACAAACCCAAAATAACGGCCCCAAACAAACAAAAAAGTCTTACAGAGGAATGTCAGGAAGAAGGCAGACTACTCTTAATACCAATCTCAGCTTTAGAGGGTGGCTAAATGTTAAACTAACATCAAGATATAGACAATGGAGACCAATTTTGCTTCAGGAAACGTATCTGTTGGCCCCAAAATGATTTTTGCCTCTCCTTTTGACAAGTGGTAAATAAAAGTGATTATTAGCATTGAATGGGGGGGGGGGGAAGCGTAAGAAGATATTTGAACAAAAAGCTCTCCATTTTTGCATTAGAAAAATGCTAATATTAAAAACATTTGTATCTCTAATAAGCAAATGAAACAAAATTGAAGGGTAAACAGCACTTCCTAATGATGATTCATTTTTCAAAATAAATAATAGTGTAGAAGGAGCACTCACTGGACTTGGAGCTGAGACCTGTATTTGAATTCTGACTCACACTTGCTGGGTGACCATCTGCAAGTCAATTAACCTATTAGTTTCCTCATCTGAAAATAGTGTTAATAATAATTACCTACTTCATAGGATTATTATGAAGAATATAGACCACAATCTTTAAAAGCTCCCTATAAATGTGTTATAATTGTTATTGATTATTACATAGCCAATTTAAAAGAAATTCCTTTCTCCTATTCAATAATATTAGTAAATATATTTATGATTTATGACAAACAAGCATTATGGGCACTACCATCCTAAACCTACTAAAATATTATTTGGAGATCTTATGGGACCATCACTGAAGAAAACTAATCTCTGCCAGGAGAGTTAATCCTATGAGGATGGAACATAGATTTTGTGTATCTTGGGCATCTCTCTGTTTTGGGGGGCATTTCACTTTTATAATCTGTCAAACAGTGCTCAGGGTGAAAACAGTGTTCTTCAAAATACTTTGCAACTTTTGTTTGGAAGAAATAAAATAATTGAAGTTTAGAATTTTAAAATATAGTGGCTATGCTGCTGTAATACTTTTATTGATTAGACTTGTGACAGGTGGTGCTATTCTTGTTCCCCACTACACTTCTACCCTCCCCCCAATCCCCCTGAAGAAAACAACTTTCAAAGTTGGGAAAGGTTTAAAAAAACCTAATCAATCAGAAAAAAATGTAAAATAGTTAATGAAGCAATGCATAGCTTGTAGGTGGTTGAATTTAGGTATCCTCTAGGTCCAATGTATCTGAGAGGCATTTCCTTTTTATGTCTATTTTGAAGTTTATGTCAAGTGAATCTGGTGATCTTAATTCAATTAAATTGTGGGCTGTGTTCAGGATTAAGAAAATCAAGCCAGTTGCACTGGTCAGGACCTTTTTAGAGTATGGTGTCCAATTTGAAGATTTAGAACATGAATAATGATTTAGATAACTTTAATATGGGGTCTTAACCTGGGTCTTTGAATGTGTCTTAAACAATATTTTGATAACTATTTCAGTTGGTTTCCCTTGTAATCCTATATATTTTATGCATTTAAAACATTATTCTGAGGTGTCCATAAATTTCATAAGACTGTCAAAGGGGCTATGACCCCCCAAAAGTTAAGAACCTCTGCTTTAGAAGAATCCAGAGGAGGGCAACGTAGGGTTGGAATAAAGAATTATAAAACTGGGAGGATTAGGATTATTTAAAGAAGACTAGTAGGGAATTTAATAATGGGTTTAAGATTAATAGTATTATTTTGTCAGCCTTCTACTTTACAAAAACTGCTGCTGCAGGAATTAAGTGAAATATAAAGAAATCAAGGTAAGAAAGGTTGGCAAATGCTAGAAGGTTTACTGAGTGAGGCTGTTGAATACCCTTCTTCAGTAATCTCTAAGAACACAATATTCTTCCTTCTCATGGGTTTAGATTAAGCCTGATCAGAGGCAGGGGATGGAATTTATGACCTCTTTAGGCCTCCTGCAGTTCCCTGATTCTGTGTTTCTGTGCTTGGCAACATGAGAGTAAAGGTTGATTTGTCTTGTGGATCTGGCTATTTTGTTACTATAGTGACACTTTCCTCCAGTGAAGATAGAGGTATGCTGGCAGGGAATGGAATGGATAAAAGTGTTATCTTTTACCTCCTTATATACTGCATTTTAATTGTAATGACAGAAAATGGATACTGAATAGCAGGGAGGATTTAATACCTAAAGTTGTTTGGATATTGTGTTTCACTTGAACTAATGAAAATGATCATCACCAAAAATACAGCCATCACTGTCAGCCTTCTACTATATGTAATTGCTATGGTTCCTTCTGCCTGTTGGGTGTTGTTTTTCTTTGGTTCGTTGTTTTGAGGATCGTGTCAAGGCTACAAATCTAGAGAGATTTATGGTCACTGTCTTCATTTTAAGGTTAAAGAAAGATCCATTTAACCTAACACCATGATCTCTAAAGATCAATTTTTCTTTTTCTAGCTAGTCAAAGAAAGATTCTGGAAGTGTGTGTATTCCTTGCTAGTAGAAATTATACTAATGTAATTTGTAGCTGTCACCTGTTTCCTCAGTGATAGCAAGATAGAAAAGGAGCTACTA
The DNA here is from genome assembly GCA_028646595.1 of Phalanger gymnotis. NCBI lineage: Eukaryota > Metazoa > Chordata > Mammalia > Diprotodontia > Phalangeridae > Phalanger > Phalanger gymnotis. Next base: position 83,454,159 of record CM053623.1, on the reverse strand, counting down.
TGCATGTATTTCATTTTGTTGCATTGTTTGAGAAAATATCTTTCATTACTCATCAATCTTCAAAAACAATGTCTTAGACCTTTTAAACAAACTTTCTAGTTTAGTATTCACTTTTTATGAGTGTATATTAGAGAGGAAAAGTAAAAAAAAGAGCAGGCTGTTTAAATACAGTGTCAATATCACAGAGAAATTAGAGATTTATTTGAGTGATGATACAGCCCTAAAGAACTTAGTCATTTGGGAAATCAATACTCATTACCTTTGAAAATGCTGCATATACATTTTTAAAATAACATTTAAAAACACAATTAATAAGAATCTAAATGTCAAAGCTGCAGATAGTTAAAAAAAACTCCTCTGAATTCATTCAGTAATCCTGCCTCTCAATGTACATCATAATGATGTAATTCCTATGTACATATTTCTGTTGCCTATTCGGTTGACTGTCTTGCCTTCCTATTAGAGTATAAGGTCCTTGAAAGAAGGGACAGTATCTATTTTTCAACTAAAGATGTATGCCAAGGATGTAGTACACTGCTGTACTCCCACTTCTCAGTAAATCCTTGTTGAGTAATTACTGTTTAGATTCTCATTCAATTTAGTTCAATAAACATTTATTAAGTGCAAGCTACTTCACTGAATGCTAGGATTACCAAAATGAAAATTGTCATAATCCCTGCCCTCAGAGAACTTTTCTTCTACTGAAAGGGAAATGTCATGCACATAGAGGATTATTATGCAAAGTAGGATATGACAAAGATAAAGTAGATATTCAGAACAAAATGTTCAAGGATAATTTGAGGAAAAAATTTCACCTGAGAGAATCAGAGAAAGCATCAGAACTTGAAGTAAGCCTTTGAAAGGAAGACTAGGATTTCAACAGGCACAGATGAGAGAATGCAGTTCATGGATGGGGGAAGCCTATGGATATAGATAAATAGAAATGGAAGATCAAGCAATCAATAAGCATTTACTGAGTACTCACTATGTGACTGGGATTATGTTAAACATCAGAATATTGAATTTAAGGAAATCTGTAGCAGTCTATAGAGTTCTTGAAGGGAAGTCATGTGAAATAAGGCTGGAAAGGTAAATTGAGCCAGATTGTGGAGAGCCATAAATGCCAAGCCAAGGAGTTTGCCTTTTTGAGCAGAAGAGTGATACAGTCAAATTTGTGCACGAAAAAGATTATTTTGGCAGCTATGTGAAAGATGAACTGAAGAGGTGAGAGACTAGAGGCTGGGATAATAGTTACTAGAATATTAAACTTCATCTTAATTAAATTCATAGGAATAAATCTACCAAGGACTCATCCTAATTCCAATGGGGATACTTCTATGGGAAAACATTTTAAATGATACTCTAAGAAAAATCTGATTTCTAAAGTTTACCCAACATGGGAATTGTGGTTTCATTGTTTTTCAGTTGTCTGACACTTTGTGATCCCTTTTGTGTTTTTCTTGGCAAAGATACTGGAGTGTTTTGCCATTTTTCCTTCTCCATCTCATTTTACAGATGAGGAAACTGAGGCAAGTAGGGTTAAGTGACTTGCCCAAGGTCACATAGCTAGCAAGTGTCAGAGATCAGATTTGGACTCAGGTCTTCCTGACTCCAGGCCCAGCACTCTATACACTATGCCACCTAGCTTCCCCAATATGGGAACTAGGTAGGTCAATATTGAAATGTATGAAAGTATGCCAAAGAAATATTTCTTGGGTAAAGTCTTTCCTGAATAGGATAGTGTAAGTTAAATACTTTAATAATATATGTTATTGAATTGAAATATCACCATAAGAATTCTTTTCCAAGTTAGATGAGAAGGTTCTTAGTGAGGGTGAGAATCTGGGATCTCTGGTCAATGACATTGGGTAGAGGTGCAAATAAAATTATGATTTAATTCCTGTTAGCATGCTTCTATGAAGGGTATTATATGAAGCCTTCTACTTTCATATATCATAGGAGACACCCTGATAAGTCAGCACAAACTCTGAGTACAGATAATCTGTGGAATCAGATTCAGAAATAAAAAGAGACTTCTTGAGTAACCAGAGAAAGTAGCTACAAGTCGAATTGTTATAATGAGACTATTTATTTCTAATTGTTTGTTTCGTCTGGAATGTTGTGTTGCATATTCTTGGAAACAAGTGGGCCATTGGTTGGGGTTTTGAAAGAGTTTTCATTATATGGAAATTTCCTTAAAATGAGACTTAGCTCATGTCACTTTTTTCTTTAACAAAGGCATTTACTCATATGGTGTAGTAAGTACAATAATTATCAAATATTTCCACTAGAATCTGTACTACTCCTTGAATCCCCATAGAATACTTGGGGAGAAGAAGAGTGGACATGATCTTAAAATAGTGACAGTGAGGCACAAATGTAGGTAATAGACATGGACAAGAACACAGAAAATTCTGGAACTACAGAGTCTCAATTTTCTTTCTTTTCCTTTGAGGTCTTTATGAAATTTATGTAGCTGGGTTGTCTCCTCGAAAGGCACAGCATCTGAGCTCTCTGAGTCAATCTTATATCAGGCTGAGTCAAACAGGTCACTGTCTCCTTGCTTACTTGGGCTTGATTGCTGTTGGTCATCTGCAGTCTTAACTCAGCAGCTAGGTTGCTACCAGACAGGGCTGGCCAGGTTACTCTCCTATGGGTAGCTGCTAAAATGTGCTAAGAAGGGTAAAGGGCTGCTAGGCTGTGTTTGCCCAGGCTAGGTCAAACACATCACTCAGCTGCTGCAGTCTTCTTAGGATGTGGTGTCTCTGCAGGATGCATTGAACTCTTGGATTCCTTGGGTTTGCACTGTAGTCTTCACCTTCATCCTCTGGCTCATTGGAGTATTATAACTCTTTTTTTTCAGCTAGAAGATTTCAGTGCTTTTTTTTTTAGCAAGGGTAATGACAGCCTCAAATTGGCAGAAACTTCACCTCTGACTCTCTTAGAACTGAGGTTCTGAGGTTTGCAACTTCTGGCCTTTCATGTAAAATTGTTTAATAATTATTAAAGATAAATTATGTTCTTTATGATGTTTAATTAAATAAAAATATTCTTCCTTCCTAAACATGTTTATATGTTTTGCTCTAAGTGAATACATTAGAACCCAAAGGATAACATAAATTAACATGGTTACTTGGACTTAGCAGTATAGAGGATGGAACTAGGGTGAATGGAAAAAAGTCACAAGGAAGCACATTTTAGCTCAGTTTAAGGAAGAAATTCCTAACAATTGGAGATGTCTCAAATTAAATATTCTGTAGGTATTTATTTAAATATAATCAATATCATGCTAGTTTCCATTAATATGTTGATTTTAAATTAGTCTCTCCTGATTTTCTCTCCTCTCCTATTCTTTCCATTTCCTGTCTCTCTGTCTGTGTCTGTGTCTGTGTCTGTGTCTGTCTCTTCTTTAGTATGGTACAGTGAATCAGAGACTGGTCCTTCAGTTCAACTAGTATGGACATTTAATTGTTAGTCACCCTAGGGGCGACAACCTTGTTAGATTGACAAACCCAGGGTAACCTAAATACTGTTTCAGAATAGAAATTTAGGAGTTCCTGCAGGTGTTATACACCTGACAGTGAGCTCTCCCTCTCTAAGACCTACAAAATTTTAGGTTATGCCAAAGGACAAATAGTATAATCCTAATTGTCTTCTGGCTTGGTCTAATCCTGTACATACATAGACAAACTTTGATATGTATATCTAGATTTACAAACCCATATGCATGAGCTTATATGGGTATACTGCACAGGGTAATTGAGAAGTGAGAAGGCATGTCACTTGATAGGTGAGTATAGCAGTGGAAGAAGAATAAGTAGGAAGAACTTTAAAAATTGATTTAAAGTCCCTTCATTGGGCTGATGAATGATGGTATGGTGCAGTGGCTGCATAGTGCAGTGTTTAGAATGTAGGATTTGGAGACAGAAAACTTGAATTCAAATCTCTCTTCTGATATTTACTGTATAATGATGGTCAAATCACTTAAGTTTCCTGAGTCTCATTATCCTCATCTATGAAATGATGATAATGGAGCTCAAATGAGAAAATGTACTTTAAGGCATTACACAAATGTCAGTTGTCATTATTATTACATCTGCAGTAAGTGAGGGGCAGAGAGGTTAAACAACTTGACCAAAGTCACCTAGATCAGGGATGAGGAACCTTTGGCCTTGAGGCCACATGTGGCCTTTAGGTCCTCGGGTGCAGCCTTTTGACTGAGTCCAAGTTTTACAGAACAAATCCTTTTATTAAAGGGATTTGTTCTCTGAAGTTTGGATTCAGTTAGAGGGCCCCACTTGAGGAACTAGAGGGCTACATGTGGCCTTGAGGCTGCAGGTTCCCCTCCTCTGACCTAGATATTAAATATAGCCAAAATTTAAACTAAAGTACAGCAATGCCAAAGTCAGCATGCTTTACACCTTACTATACTGCCTCCATTGGAATTGGGTGGGAGGGAATAGGTATGTAGGTAAGTAGTTGATAAAAAGAGATTATAAAGAATATAGATAACAGAAAGATTAATAGTCTCTAATGTGACCACAGGTTGCTAGCTTGTAACAAAACAAAGTAGAAAACATGGCAGCTAATTTCTCATCAATGCACATCAATGTTGTAATAATTCACTTAAATATCTTCTTTCCTGTGTACTTATTCTACCAATTTGAAACCTTAACCTGTAGATTGTGGCTAGAAGATTTAAACAAAATAAAAATAAAGAAATTGGATTCTGGATCAATGGTCAGTGTATTTTCACACCTGAGGTTACTTAGAGAAAAGGAAAGGAAGCAAACATAAGAGACCAGAGTTGCAAATATTGTCTGTATTTACTGGCTCAAACTAATGATGGAACCTCCAAATAGAGAATATTTTACTGTTATGATAAATTTTGCCCTAACTAGACAAATCTATGCCCCTTAACCAAAATGGTTAAGGGTGTATGGGGTGTTCAGGGAGGACTAGCACCTCTGGTGTGAGGGCTTACCAAGCCCTTTCCAGGGCTGCTCCTCCACCTTTGGTGTCCACCTGCCACCCAACTTTCACCTGTGACTCTAAGAAACTGTAGCATGTGCAGAGGCCATACCTTGTTAAAACTCTAGGCAAATGGGCTAAACCAGGTAGAGGAAAACCAATAGGCCTCAAACCCATTGGTGAGTTAGGGGGATGTGTACCCTAAGCATGTGAAGACTTCTCCTGGTGTAATGGGTGGATGAGAACAATTCATTCCAATGAAGAAGATTGAAGCAGGCACTGTGGAGTGCTTAGACCGTGATCAGACGTTGAAGACACCAAGGCCGTCCCCTGTATCTAGACCATTGTCAGTTGTCCTGACTTTTGTCTTGCCATTGGACTTCAGTGACTCTGGAAGAGAGAGTGAGGCTGAGGACTTTATGCAACTCTACCTCACTTAAATCCATTTCATAGCAAGTCAAGACAAAACTCCATGATGTCATTGGCCCTTCCCATAAGAGAAGGACAAACAGCAGAGGCAGGGATGTAATTCTTATTTCCTTAAGCTTAGAAAGTAGTTTCTGTTGTCTTTACCTTAGTTATGGAATTCCTCTCCTTGATATGGATTAATTTAGATTTCAAATTAATTTAGATTTCAAATAATTTAAATTTCAAATTTAGATTCAAATAATTAGATTATTCAAATAATTTAGATTTCAAAAGTTAATTCAGTAAGAGATAAAATAAAACTGCTCTACTGAGCTAATTTTCATTACTCTTAGATGAGAGGAAGAAAAGCTTACAGTAAATGATTGACTCTTCACAGCACAGGCACAGTAACACATAGGGGCAAGTTCATCTGAATTACGTTTTATTGAACAGCAGAGTTTCTGATCATTTAGCCAGGGTTTGTGCATCTGTTATTGTAGCCTAACCACAATATATCCATGTCATATTCTAAAACAACCTTAGGCTTTTCTGAGGAGGAGAATTTGAATTCTCTGACATTTAAGCACTGATTGCTAGTATGTGACCTTAGCAGTGCTGAAGTCACAAGTGGCAAATCTTCCACTTACATTACTGCAGTGCTGTACCTTGGACTACTATTACTCCCTACCTGAACTATTATGATAACCTCCTAATAGTGCTTCCTACTTCCATTCACTTCTCTCCCCACCTCCGAATTCATCCTTCCTACCACTGCTGGACAAATTTTCTTTATCTGTAGATCTGGTTATACTCCTTTTCTGCTCAAAAATTTCAGTGACTCCACAGTACCTACGAAGTAAAGTTCAAATGCTTTTGCCTGGCATTTAAGGATCCTGTAATTTGGTACCGTCATTTCTAGTTTTGTCTCGTATAACTCTCTACCATATATGTTCTATTTTAGTTAATCTAGTGTAGTCTCCGCATGAGGCTGATAACTCTGCACAGCTCTGCCTCACTCAAATCTAACTCATTTGCAAGTCAAGACGTCACCCTCCTAGCGTCATTGGTTCTCTTCGAGAATGAAGGATGAACAACGACAGTATAATACTCTCTGTCTCCCAAATAAATCCCATGATTTCCTACCTTGGTGCCTTTGTTCACACTGTTCCTTTTATAGTACTTCAAATGTCCTTTCTTTCCCCTGTTAGACTGTTCAATTTCTCCCCAACCTTTTAAAGCACTTCTTAAATGTTATTTATCACTTTTGGTCAATGAGTACCTCTTCCCCTGGCTTTCATATAACACTTTGTTTCGCTCAGTGGATAGAGCACTGGCCCAGGAGTCAGGAGGACCTCAGTTCAAATCTGACCTCAGACACTTAATAGCTGTGCAAACTCTGGGCAAGTCGCTTAACCCTGTCTACCTCAGTTTCCTCATCTGTAAAATGATCTGGAAAAGAAATGTCAAGCCACTCCGGTTATCTTTGCCAAGAAGATTCCAAACGGGATCACAGAGAGTTGAACATGACTGGAATAAATGAACAACAACAGTAATGTATTTATAATGTATTATTTTGTGTTGTAATCTATGTATGTCTCTCCCCTACTACACTGCAGCCTTCAATAGTTCAGGGTCCAATTTTCTGTAAATTTTGTTTCTCCTCCAGTATTCAGCACAATGCTTTATGCACAGTAGATACTTAAATATTTTGTGAATCAGGTTGAATTGAAATAGAAACCCTGAAGCTACCTTTGGCTTTTGGCCTCTGTCTTCCCACTGTTTGATTCCATGTCATTCATCATTAAGACCCATTTCTTCCTTCAAAATGAGTCTCAGATTTACTCTTTTACTTTCTATTTCTTCTTCTAGGTGCTTCTAGACAGCGTCCTTATTATTTCATACCTGGATTGCTGCAATAGCCTTCTTGTAGTTTCCCACGCTTCCAAACTTTCTTGCCTTACCTACATTCTGCCTATCAGTGATAGACCAATCTTCCTAAAATACAGTTTTTATCATGTCATTTAAAGTGGTTCCCGCTTGCCTGATGTATGTCCAGACTTCTTTGTTTGACATCTGAGGTCTTCGTTTCACTCTCCTCACTGTGTCTACCCAGTCTTGTTTCTTTATACCCACTTGTGTCCCAGCCAGATGGGACAGGTCTATTTTCTTTCCCCAGCACACACCATGGTTGTTTCTGCCTCTCTGTCTTAAATGTTCTTGATGTTTCTCCTTTATCTAGAATGCCTCCTACTTATTCTCCACTTCTCCAAGTTATACTCATTTTTCAAGGCCCAGCTTAAGACCTACCCCCTTCCATTAAACCTTTGTGAGCTTTTCTACCGCTCAATGATCTTTCCCTTTCCTAAACTCCTAATGTACTTGTTAGCACCACATGCAGGTTAACGTTTAATTCTTCTCCAATGGTTTTATGTATGATAATTTTATTACCCAGCTGGAATGCAAGCTCTTTGGGAGCAGGGGCCATATCTTAAGTTTTGGTTACATAATAGATACTGAATAAATTCTCATTCATTGTTTGAAATTTATAATTGTCTTATTGTCTGTACCTATCAGCAGTCAACTTTTATTATAAGCTTTTAGTACTTAGTGGTAATGGTTTCATCATGAATGACTACATTGGAACAAGAATGGTAATAACAATGATTAAGAAAGTTATAATAGAGATAAATGGTTTTCTTTATTGTGGGAATTAAAGCCATACCAATATCAAGTTTTATACATATATATTTCATTTATACATACATATATACACATAGACATATATCTCATTTATTCACACACATACATATATATCTCTTTTATATACATTTAGTCTCTCTCTTTGTATGTGTAAATACACATACATACATACATACATACATTTAGGCAGTCTAAATATAAGCAAGATAATGTACAGAGGCTTTAAGAATGAGAAACAATGTGTTTCAATTTGTCAGTGACATAGACCAAGACCAGTCCAAAAGTCACTTGGGATTATTTACAGGCAATTGTTTGGGTCTGAGGAGATGCCACTGTTGGCATTCAGAGGGAGCTGAGAAATTTGCTGCTGTTTTGGAAGAATGCGGTCTCTTAATTATTTCTATTGATTTTTGTGTGTGTTTGGTTTTTTTTTTCTTTCTCAGTGTCACGGTATTTTGCCAATAAAAAATCATGTTAGGCCATCTTCATAAATTTATATTGTTTGCTGCTTTTTAAGAAGGCCTTATTATTCCATACTCTGAACCTGACTCTTTAGTAGACTTTATTTGTTACAGAGATGTTCTTATTTGGTTTAAACTGCATTATTCTTCATCATTATAATGACTCCTTCCATTTAGGCAGCAATGCCTTTCACTACCACAAAGAACCTAGAATGTTTCGCAGACCTAGAGGTGAGAAGATTGTTTCTTCTCTGAAGCGGCAAGAGACCACAAGCCACAGCAGATAGTAAGGATGTAATGAGACTAGTTTAAATCTTTATTTAAAAATCTTATTCAAATTTTATTCACAATGAAGCCCCCCAGAATGTTCCCTATTACTCATAACACTTTCCTTCTCATCTCATACCTAACATTTTTTCCTGGCAACTCTTTCGTACAATGTTTATATATTATTTTAATTTTTTATTGTTTAAATTTTACTGTTTTCCATCAACAGATATCTGCCTTTCCTTCCTCTTACCTTTTCCCCTGCTCTCCCTGCATTGAGAAAAAGTGAAAATAAAATCATTGTTACAAACATGTATAGTTAAGCAAAACAAATTCCTGCACTGGACATGTAAAAAAATATGTTTCAGTCTGTACTCTGAGTCCGTCATCTCTCTTTTGGGAGGTGGGTTGCATGTTTCATCATGAATCCTCTGGAATTAGGATTGTTCATTACATTGATCAGAGTGCTAAAGTCTTTCAAAGTTTGTTTTTACAATGTTGTTATTACTGTATAAATTGTTCTCCTGGTTCTGCTCACTTAATTCTGCATCAGTTCATACAAGTCTTCCCAGGTTTCTCTGAAAACTATTCCCTTTATCATTTCTCATAGAACAGTGGTATTCTATCACATTCATATATCATAAATTGTTTAGCTATTCCCCCAATTGACTGGTAATTCCTTATTTCCAATTCTTTGCCACTATAAAAAGCTGTGATAAACATCATTTTAATAATAGGATTATTTATGTATACCCTACATCCCCCTACTAGACTGTAAGTAAGTTTTCTGAAGGCAAGAACTATCTTAACTAGACCTTTTGATCCAGAAGTGCTTCCATATAGCGAGCATTTAAAAATGTTTGTAGAATTGATTTTAATTCTCTTCTTTGTAAGGGACACCAGCTTTTTAAGCAAACAACTCTGGAAACTCTGGGCCTGGGACATTTGTGAGTTGAAGCTGTTGCTAACATCAGTAAGGGTTTAAAAGAAGTTTCTAAGCATTATATATGTATGGAGAGCAAGTCACACCTAAAAAATAGCTCTTGCTGAAAAACTGGCATTGAGATAGAGAAGAATCTAAAAAAAAGTAAAATGGAAAGCTGTTTCCCTATTACCTGTAGCATCAAATAGAAACTTTTTTATTTGGCATTTAAAACCCATTATAATCTGACTCTAACCTACATTTCCAGGCTTATTGTACATTTTCTCCCTCTCATGCAATGAGTATTGCAGCTAAACTGGCATTTTTGTTGTTCCTCATATATAACATTACATCTCCCATCTCCATTCCTTTGCTATTTTGCATGCCTGGAATGTATTCTCAACTCACCTCAACCTCTTAGTATCCCTGGTTCCTCTTCAAGCTCATCTGAAAGGTCACCTACTATGAGAGGCCTTTTCTAATTCTCCCCAGCTATTAATGCCTCTCCTCTTCTCCATCCTTCCCATTCTTGGAGGTAAGATTGTTTCTTCTTTAAAGCATATCTTTTATTGGTGAAATACCATAGCTATGAAAAATATACCAACATACAAATTGATTGAAATAATATATTGTATTCTTAATTATCTTGTATTTAACACCTGCTCTTCCCCATGTACTCATTACACTTCTAAATTTGTTCTGTATTATTAGCATCTTCTTTATCACTTTCCTAAGTCCAGATAATCAATATAATGATAGATCAATCATAATCCGTAGAGTGTAGATTGTTTGCCATCTTGAAGAGGGGGAAAAGGAGAGAGGTGTAAATATACACGTTGAAAATTTAAAAATGGGAGAATTGGTTGGAGTTGCGGCTTCAGCCCACATCAGATTTTAGATGTTCCTGAGAGAGCTAATATTGCACAGCAGATAGAGAGCTGGCCTCGAAGCCAGGAAGACTTAAATCCTGCTTCTGATGCATATGGGTGGCGTAGTCTTGGACAAGTCATTTGACTTAGTGCAATAGGCAAATCCCTAAGTTACAGAGAAGGTGCTGATCTTATAGGTTGGTATCAAGGCTGGTGCCACCTGCTGTAGCCAAATCACTCACACATATACACAAAGGTTGTTTTTAATATGCCTCTGTTCAAAGTCAGAAATTAAAAGTAAAATTATGAAGTAGCATCAAATTCATAAAGGTTTTATGGCGGATGGAGTAGTAATAAGTATATCTCGTCCGTAGGTAACATAGTGGCAAGAATAGAGACTCAAGAGACTTGGGTTTGGACCTAAATGCTGGTATTTACTAGTTAAATGACTATAAATAAGTTTCTTAATCTCTCTGACTCTCCAGTTCCTCATCTGTAGAATCAGGATAATAATACCTGTATCATCTACCTCATGGGGTTGTTATAAGGATCGAAAGAGACAATGCATATAAAGTGTTTTGTAAATTTTAAAACATTATGCAAATTGAAGGTATTAAAAGGAAATATAAACTTCAGAATAGTTGATGCTCATTATTTTTTTGACTGACAATCTCATCTTTATTTTTTTTGTTTTCAAAATTCATCTTTTATAAAATTTTGAGTTCCTAATTTTTCTCCCTCCTTCCCTTTCCCCCTCCCCAAGGTGGCAAGCAATCTGATATAGGTTATATAAGATCATGTTAAACGTATTTCCACATTAGTCATGTTGTGAAAGAAGAAATGGAACAGAAGGGAAAAACCATGAAACAAAAAAACCAAAAAAGTGAAAACAGTATGCTTCAATCTGCATTCAGACTCCAGTTTTTTCTCTGGATGTGGATAGCATTTTGATAGCATGAATCTTTTGGAATTGTCTTGTATCATTGTATTGCTGAGAAGAGCTAAGTCTATCATAGCTGATCATTGTGCAGTATTGCTGTTACAGTGTACAAGGTTCTCCTGCTTCTGCTCACTTCACTCAGATGCTGATTTGTTCTTAATGATGTCAAAGGAAAGAGGCTCCTAATTTGAACAAATATTTTACATGAGAAGAGAAAAATTGAATGATAACTTTGTGCCTTTCTTAGTGTGTTCACTATTTGAGATATTTTGAGTCTCAGTGGGCCTTCCTTCCTCCTTTCTTCTTTTTTTCTCTACCCGCTCTCATTCATTCAGCAAATATTTATTGAATCTTTTGTATTCATTTCTCCCTCTTTCCTTTGTTGCCTCTCTTTACTTCCCCCTTTTCTTTTCTCTCTACTTTCTCCTCTTTCCTTGTTCAGAAAATCACATTTGCTCACTAAGGCAACACATTTTATTATGTGCTTTAGTACCTGAATGGAATTCTGGTACTGTTGATAGGAGTATTTCCTTCAATGGTGGAAAGCAATCAAATTTATAGTTGATTCACAGTAGTTATGTTCTATAAAGTTGCTGCAAACGCTGAATTAGCACATACTGAACCATTGCTCCTAGGGGAAAGACAGGATTGGGTTCCTGTGAACCTCTGGTCACAAGATTTACTTTAGCACTTTCTTGAGCATCTTTACCTATAGATCGGCAAATTTCCTTTTCCTTTCCCTTTTCCTGGATGTACCATATTGTTGATTCATTAACATTGATCTTATGGCCAACAACACTATAATTCATGCCTGAATGAAGCTTATCCAACACATGTATTTTTTCTTTAAGGCCCATCACAGCCTTTGTGTGTTTAGGACCACTAGACAGCACTTAAGTACTATGCTTAGGGGCCATTTTAAACAGCAAAATCACCCACAAAAAGCACGAAAATAAGAAAAACATGGCTCTAAATAGACCACAAAAAGAACACTTGTTTACAGTAGGAGAGCTGGAACAAGAAGGCAGATCATTGCCTTGTTGAACTTCAGCTGGGAAAGTGTTGAATTGGATGACTCAGATTTTTAGCCTCTCTGTGCATGTTCACGAATGACCTCAAAAGTATGATATTCATTGTATTTGATTTTAGGGTTACAAATATATTTTAAAGAATAGGAGAATTCACAGATATGGAATCCACAAATAATGAAGACTGACTTTATGTTTTGTATGTATAAATCTACTTCATTCTTTATTATAGGTATGGTCCTAATATTATTTAAAAATCAGAAATTAGAAATAGAATCATAATTGAATCAATTATTAAATACCTACTATGTGCAGACACTGTGTTTAACACTGAGAATACACAGATAAACATGAAACATTCTGGGTCTCAAGGAGCTTGCATTCAATTGGGGGAAATCCAACACATATACATATAAATATAAAATATGTTAAAAGCAAATACTGATAGTTTTAGAGTAAACAACCAACAGATGAGGATAGGGTTTTGGCTAAGTACTCATGCAAGAGATAGCCTTGTTGAGCTTTGAAGGAAACTAAGAAGCAGAGTAAAGAGGGGAATACATTTCAGGTGTGAGGGACAACCAGGGAAGGGAATGGAAACGTGTGGGGAGAATAGCAAGTAAACAGTAGCAAGTAATGTTCTGTTTCGCTCACTTCACTTTGCATCAGTTCATGTCAATCATTTCAGGTTTTTCTGAAAGCCTCCTTCTTGTCATTTCTTATATCACAATAGTATTCCATCAAAATCATATGCCACAACTTGTTCCACCTTTCCCCAATTGATGGGCATCCTCTCAATTTCTAATTCTTTGTTACCACAAAAGAGCTGCTATAAATATTTTTGTACATATAGATCCTTTTTCTTGTTTTAAAAAAATCTTTTTTAGGATACAGACCTAGTAGTGGTGTTGTTGGGTCATAGGGCATGCATGTTTTTATAGCCTTTTGGTCATAGTTCTAAATTGCTCTACACTGCAGGGCTTCTTAAACTTTTTCCACTCACAACCGCTTGAGTGCTTCTTAAACTGTAGGTCGAGACCCCATATGGGATCCACAGTTCATGAAGAACTACACAGAATGATGGGCTCAGTTCACAACTCTAGCAACAGTGCTTTAATGTCCCAATCTTTCCACATCCCCTCCTACATTTGTTATTTTCATTTTTGTCATATTAGCCAATCTAATATGGTACCTCAGAGACAACATGCACTCTAAATACAGCCTTGAGTAGCTATAGGTTTTTTGGCTTCTAGGTCATGTTGCTGAGTCATATTCAGCTTGTATCCTCTAAAGCTTCTAGATGAGTTGCTATCTAGCTATGCATCCTCCATCTTACATTTGTGAAATTGATTGTTTTTGGATCTTAAGTGGGACTTTATATTTTATCCTATGAAATTTCATTTTCCTCTACTAACATCCTTCTCCAATGCCTTATCGACCCTGGCTTCTCAAAGGCTATCCTAGTAGAACACAAGCTCTGATTGGCTCTGTTGGAAAAATTTTTGAGTATGGTTCAGGTAATACAGAATTATCATCAAAAGGAATTGATCACTCTATAATTCACCTACTTTGCATAGTTTTCATTTATTGGCTTGCCTTCTAGATTAAGTCCCAACCCTATAGTCTAGCATTTAAAGTTCTCTAAAATATGTCACCAAACTATCTTTCTAGCTCTATCTCACTGGGGTTATGATTCATGTTCCCAAGTTAAAATCCCATTTCTGTCACTAACTAGTTGTAAGGCCTTGGGCAAATCACTGCTATTCCCTGAGCCTCCATTTCCTCATCTGTAAATTGAGGCTGGGCTAGACAATTTAAAAGGGTGCTGTCTAGCTCTGAATCTCAGATTTTGTTCCCATATATCTACAGTACAGCCTGTACTAAGTGAATTAACCACTGTTGCCAAATTCACCCTGCAACGTTTTCACCCTTCCTTACCACCTCCCTTCTGAAATCCCACGTGTCTGTTGTCTAAAAAATATTGCTGATATGCAATATATGTTACAGTGGGTGTTTCCTAAAATGTGTGTGCTCTCCAACTGGAAAAAAGTCTCCTTTTAAAGACTTTCATCATAAAGTCCATAATCCCAAGAGGAACCGTAAGATGTGGAAGATGGCCTTTAATTCCTATGGGTCAGCAGAGTTGTTAACATTTCCAAAAATGGTGCTTGTGATGGGTGGCCAGCAGCATGTCTATTTCAGCTTTTATTACACATATCCCTAGTTGTGTGGTGACTGGCTGGGTGCTTGCAAATCAATAGGATGCTAAAAAGGGATCTGCATCAGAGGCCATTATGGCTGCTTCAAGAAGATAGATTGTCTGCAGGAAGCAGGGTCCTTTTGGGAATGACAATAATCCCATATTAAGGCTGTTATTATTAGGTAGAAAGGAGTCTCCCAGTCTTTTCCAAGGTTGTAGATCCAGTCACAAGGGTTTTAAAATGGAACACATATGAGGGGGGTTGGTAAGTCAGGTGAATTTTCATTTTTTATAGGCATTCTTTTGATTTTTTTCCCTCCCATAAATACTTATCTACCTTATTACTGTCTCTGAGAAGGCAGTGTGGTATAGGGGGTTAAGCACTGGATTTGCAATCAGAGGACCTGGGAATCCAGGTCTAATAACTACTACCCGTGTGACATTGGGCAAATTACTTAACCTCCCTGGACTCAGTATCTTTATCTGTAAAATGAGGTGGTTACACTAGCTGTTCTCTAACATCCCTCCTAGCCCAGAATGCTATGATCCTGTGAATAAGCAGTAGCCACATTTTTTACATTGTAAAACTGGCCACATTTTTGTTCTCATTTTTGAAGTAGAATATTCTGACGATCTCTTTTAAATTCACCTTAGTTATTGACCAACTCGTATATATTATGGGATAGTGGTTCAGATCCCTAAACTTAAACCTATATTTCTGATACCTGTGTTTCAATATAATGGCTTCTTTTGTAATTCTAAACATTTTATTTTATGTATTTAAAAACATTACTTTGATAGTAGTGCATAGGCTTTGCAGGATTGTCAAAGGCATCCATGTTACAAAAAAAGGAAGGAGCCCTTGGCCTGAGATGCCAGACCCAGTGCTTAATTGAAGGAAAATTGCTTTGATTTTACTGTGGGCATTGTCATTTGGGAAGACGGTAGGATCATGCTCTCTGGTCAAGAGGCTGATTCATGATGTTGGTTTTCCTCATTGTCCCCACTATCTGAACCTTCACATTGAGGTCAGTCATTGTGGTATCACTATGATATAGAGGTGGCTCTGGCTTCTCAAAACTTATGTCAGCAACATTTAGCCTCTGGAGAGTCTGGGAAGGTTTAGAGTATGGGTCTGCCAATGGATGTTATGTCTTTCATTTGAGGACTGACTTTTCTGAGTCTGGAGAAACACTTCCCCAGAAGGTCACTCATTGGGTGGTGCATTTTTCCATGGGTCACGAACCATTCACAGAATTACTGAGGGATTGGTTGACTGAAGGGCTCCGATCTATGTGCTCACACTGATGAAATCATAGAGCTTTTAAGGTAAGAAATTACTTGAGCTTCTCTATTTTTGCTTCATAGTCTAGAGCAGAGTATTCTGTGAGAAATCAACAAACATATCATAAAGACTTCCTATATGGGAGGGACTATAAAAGGCCTTGGGGATACCCAGATAAAAGCAAAACAATTGCTGCCATCAGGAAGCTTACTATCTATCTGAGGGAGACAATATGCCCATATACAATGGGAGTTGTTAACCTTTTGCATGTGTCATGGACACTTTTGGCAGTCTAGTGAAATCTACCCGCCATTTCTCAGAATGTTTTTTCTAAAAAATTCACAGTTGAAGGAAATACTAAATTTCAGTTAGAGGTTAATTAAAAATAGATGTATTTTTTCACCCTTACAAGTTGACAGACATTTTGGGAGTCCTTGGACCCCAGGTTAATAACTTCTGACATATAGGTATATATAAAATAAAAGAGTCAGGCACTCAGGCCTGGCACAAGGGGCTCAGAAAAAGTTTCATGGTATTTGAGCTGAGCTTGAAGGGAATCAGAGAATCTAAGAGGTGGAAATAAGGAAGGAATGCTTTTCCATCATGGAGTCCAGTCAGTGTTAAACACTGCACTAGAAGTCTGGGGACATATATTACATTTCCATCTTGTTGAGAGTTGAGCTGTATGGCCTTTGGCAAGTTGTCCAGCAATTTTTACCCTTTACTTCTTTCACAAAAATAGCGCATGAGTAAAGCATCTGGGTTCCAGTCTTGTCATTGCAGGGCACAAGGGAGTGAACCTGGTGAGGAATAAAGGGGTCAGAAGAACTACTTGGGTCATGAGGAAGGGAAGAGAGCTGTAAGGAAGGTTGGGAGAGTCAGAGAAGAGGCTGCTGTGGCCATAACAGAGAAAACCAATCAAGAAAGACAAGTTGGACCGGCCACAAAATTTCCCTAGAAAGCAGAAATGTAAGGGTGATAATTTACCAATTAAATATTGTTTTTGCTGAGCAAAGAAAAAGGGAAAGGAGGCATAGAGAGAGAAAGAGTGAGGAGAGAGTAATAAGCTAACAGTGACATAAGGTTTTATGCCTGTCTCACTGAGTTCTTCTAAGAAAAGTGCTCTGTAAGCCTTAAAGTGCTACGTAAGTATGTTATTATTTACATTACTGTTGCAAGGAGCCTTTGTATCCCTTTGCATTTGATCTTCCTAATAATAATGATTATAGCTAACATAGTTTACAAAACACTTTATAGATTATCTCTTTTGCATTCCCGGCAATACTGAAAGGAGGTGATACAGGTGTTATTATTCGCCTTGTACAGGTGAAGAAACTGATATACAGAGGGGGATACATACATGATTTATAAATATAAAAAATAGATAAATTATATATAAGTGATTTACCTAAAGTTATGCAACTAGCAGTAAGTGACAGAACCAGGACACAAAGATAGTTCTTCTGACATCACATCTGGTGCTTTCCCTACTATATGTGGCCTTGAAGAGGGCTGGGAGCATGGTACAAGTAAAAAACAACATATATCATTGGCGAACATTTGGGGAGAATATAGTGTAAGGAGTGACTGTTATTGTTGTTTCAGTCCTGTCCAACTCTTCCTGATGTCTTTTGGGGTTTTCTTGGCAAAGATACTGGAGTGGTTTGCCATTTCCTTCTCTAGCTTATTTTATAGATGAAGAAACTGAGGCAAACAGGGTTAAGTGACTTGCCCAGCATCACACAGCTACCAAGTGTCTGAGACTGGATTTGAACTTGGGAAGATGAATCTTACTGATTCCAAGCCTGGTGCTCTGTCCACTGCGCCACCTAATTGCCCAGAGTAAGAGGTGATGGAAAGTAACAATTCAGATTGTTTTCCCTAATGTTCCCATCTGAGTCCATTTTGGAAGAGAACAGATATGGCAAAATTTATGTATAATGACATATGCTTCTTGCAAAACAACTGTAGCATGGAAAGGGACCTTAGAGATCAAGGTTACTATGCCCAGGGTGTCTTGACTTCATGTCTAGTGCTCATGCAATAATGCCATGGCTCATTTGTGGGCCTTTTTAAGAAAAGGAAAGCATATTTTCACGTGTTTGCTAAGAAAACAGCCAGGCTTACTCTTCAAGTCAACTCATAATTCCTCTGATAGAAAACTGCCCTTTAGATACATACAATAATAATAAAATGTCAAAATAATATAGACATGGAGTCTAATGGCAAGACCACTGGGTCTGGAGTCAGATGACCTGGGCTCCATTCCTGACTTTTTGGCCAAAATTGCTTTACTTTTCTGGACCTCAGTTCTCTCATCTCTATCTGGAAGGCATTGGATGATTTCTAAGTACTGCCCCCCACCAGTTTTAGCATGCCAGGAGTCTAGATTATGAGGACTAGGTGTCTGGGACTAGATTAGAAACTTTATTCTTGGGTGGTATATGATGTGCTATGTCTTGAAATGTTAAGGCTGGAAAACTTGAAAGGTCTAATTTTTAAGAAAAGACGATCCTCTCCCAAGCCTCTCTTAATTACTTCTGTCTCATGTAAGTGATCCTCTTACCAAGATTTTTTGCATTTAAAAGCATCCCTTAATTGAGATTGGAGGATATTTTGGCTCTGTTGGCATTTTAGGTCATTTTTGGAGACAAATTTGTTTTCCTTCCCCTCTTTTCCCTTCTCCTCCCAACGAGGATGAACAGTTACATTCTTGCCTTGTCATCCCAGCAGTTCTGCATTATGCTTGCATTTCAAGGTCCTTAGTAAAGTGACTGAAATACAAAGATGTTCCCGAATTAATGCCTTTCCTAGTTATCACATAGCTCCTGCCATTGTCCATTGAAAATCTCAAACTTAAGAATTTCCATTAGCCCATTAGCAATGGATATTTGCCTCTATTGACTTAAGAATGAAATTCCTTCTCTTGGAAACACAAAGAAAGAATCTAGCTCTTGTGCTGAATTTGTCAGTTCTTTTTGAATCCAAATACGTGGCCAGCCCTACTTGAATAGGTGTGGATAAGACTTGTCTCTGTCACTGCCTCTTGGGGAGAAGAACCCCAATTAGGAATTCTTTCATTTGGGGCAAAAAATTAGGTTGTGGTAGCATGTATGACAGTCTGATGGGGAGTGGGTAGCAAAAGAACTGACCAAAGACCACAAGGTGAGGTATGATAATGTGTGCTATGGGGAGGAAGAGCATCTTCCTGGGTAGGAAGCACGTGTCTCTGGATGCTGATACCTTCAGCTAAAGCTCCATTTGTCCTATGACAGTTACAATTCTACTGGAGGGTAGTAAGGATTGTCAGATTCCTGGGGGAAATTATACATTCTTTATTTTTTTTGACAAATAACAAGCAACAGGTGCAAGTTAGTGGAGCAGATGTTGGTAAATTGACCTTAGACTTCCTTTACAGAAATTCACAGGTTACCTCTCTCTACACTCATTGGTCTGTCTTCTTTTCACTGATGCACAGATCTCCAAGGTTCTCCCTTTGGGGAATATAGAGGCCTGGTATCCCTGCCCAGAGCAAACACTGTGGGGAGAAGATTAGTCCATTTGGGTTCTGGAAGCTAGTCTTGTGTGATGTCTATTATTCTGAGATTACATAAGGAATGCCTTTCAACAGCAACTAGAGTTGCCCCAACCTCTTTTGAGGATAGCATTATTCTAAATTCTGGTTAAGGGTGCCAGAATCTGTAAGCTAGTGGCATCCAAACTATCCCAGAATCTCATTGATGGTAGGCTAGAACCATATTGTGTTTTCAAACTCCTGAAAGTTTCCAGTTTGTTTTTCTCTCCTTATGGCTCTTCTGGCAACCCCACAAACCCCAAATCTCCCATCACTCTACCTACTTAGTCTTCATTAAAAAAACAATTTATTTCCTCAACTGTTCTCTTTCCCATCCACTAAAGTATGTACCCTTTGAGCTCCTGGGATCATAGGATCACAGATCTTGATGAGGAAGGGAGCTCAGAAGACATCTAGTATAATATCCTCATTTTACTGATGAGGAAATAGGTCCAGGGAGGTTACATTTGTCCAGGGTTACATTTATCTTTGTGAGTAGAAATATCCAATTTCCAATGTATATTATTTATTTGATTATAGAATGGCAACGTGGTATATTGGATAAAGTACTCGGAGTCAGAAAAATCTCAGTTCAAATCTCTACTCCGATATTTACTAACTATATGACTGTGGGCAATTTGCTTAACCTCTCTGAGCCTCAGACAACTTTTTAAAACTAAGAAAAAGTAAAAGCTTTAAAAAAAAACTAAATAAGCACTAATAAGAGGAAGTTCCTACATGAAATTGATTACAAGTCCTTGACATATCGGATTCTAACCACTATTTTCCTCCTATAGACAAGAGATGAATGGCTTTTGGAAATGAAAAGGTCATGATTTATGGGTAGTTGATCAGATGTGGATGGACGTGAGTGGGGCAAGAATAAGCAGTGAAAAGGAAGCTATTGAGAGATGCTGAGTTGAGAGAATGATCATTTGATCCAGGTGGGCAGATTAAAAGAACATTGGTTGACTAGAGGCAGATCAGTTAAAAAGGACTATACAATATGGAGTACTAGCTGAAGGGAATTTGTATTGATAGAGAGGAAGGACCTACTAAAGGAAGGTTTGCTAGAGAATGAATGAAAAAAGATCTGTGCCAAACGCTGTGGTTATGGATACAAAAGCTAAATGCTAAAGAGGCTCTGAGTACAATCTAGTGGAGACCAGAGCCATAAGAAACATTCTGGTATAGTGGAGAGAGCACTGGATTTGGAGGTAGGAACCCCTGAATTTGAATTGTGCCTCTGGTACAAGCTATGTGGCCATGGGCAAATTGCTTAAGTTTTCTAAGCTTCAGCTTAAAATAGAGATATTATCTGTAACACTGACTTTCCAAGAATGTTGTGAAAAGATAATGTATGTATGTAAGGTACTATCTCTTTAGGATACTGCCCTTTTCATAAGGAGAAGTTTAATAGTAAAAGGGGCAGAGGGGGTAAAGGAAAGGAATTATATCAACTGATATAAGATATCACCTCTGTCATAGATAAATGTTTTGTTGCCTGAAAGGAGTAGGAAAATAACTTTGGTTTAATAAAAACTGTTGAGATATATGTATTATGTAAATAGTTTTCAGATGAGATTTGAGTAGTCCTGGAGAGAAAATAAACTGTGACACAAATATAAAGACATGTATCACCTCGCAAAAGATATAGGATAACACCTTATTTGTATGTGAATAGATTTATGGTTTAAAGGGCACAAAACAATTATATAAAACTTGGGAAAATATGGATACAAAGAAACTCAGTTTCAAGGACAAAGCATGAAATGGTAGATCCTATTGAGAACTTAGAGCTTCAGGGCATTATGGTTCCTTAGGACTTTTGCACAAAGCTATTTTAAGACTTAAAAAGATAAAACAAACAAAAAGAAATCATGTAACTATTTAAGGACTGACTGATGATTAGAAATGACTTGAATCCCCCTTTTAAGTGAAAGGCGAGTCACTGAATGCCATCACATTATGATTTAGGCCACTGAAAAGTATAGAGGATAGGAGGATGAAGTTTAAAAGCCCGAGTAGTGAAGATTGGGGGAAAAATCGGGTGGAGTCAAAAGCAGCTCTGTGAAAGCTTTTTGAAGAAACCAGAAGCAGAAGCCGTCATGTCAGGTATGTGATTCCTGATTGGTTGGCGAGAGGATCAATATCATTTGAGGGAAGTGTCGATTTCATATCAATTGGCCTTCAGGACCCCCTCAAGTTTAAGAGAAATCTGAAGCACCTTAGAAATTAATGTTTCTTTTTTCCTCCCCTGCTTCTGGTTTGAGATGGAAAAGCAGAATGGGGAAAGATTTTGCTTTTTTGTTGATGTTGATTTTCAATTTGCTGGAATGTTGTTTTGTCCAGTCAGCTTGGAGCAAATACATATATATGTATATATGCTCATTTATAGACAAAGACATACAATAGGCACATGTGTGTGCCTATATGTATGTTTATACATATATATGTATGTACACATAAACCTAAATCTGTATACTTTGGTGATGCTGCGATTTAGTTGCATATGTATGTATGCTTTGTTGAGATTTAGTTGCATGTATGTGTCAGATTTAGTTGTATATATGTATGAGGTTTAGTTGCTATATGTATGCTTTGCTGCTGAGAAAACCTGACTAGATTTGGTCTAGTATGTACACACATATGTATGTATGCATTCGCTACAAGCTAATTGGACAAGATATCATCTCGGTAAGTTGACTAGATTTGGTCTGTATTATAAACATTGTAGAACAGAAAAAGAGAATTGGGCCTGAAATAATAAATCTCCATTATGTACAACTTACTTGTCTGTTAGAATACAAACTACTAGATTAAATGCAAAGAACATTGCAAATAACCTGTAAAGAAACTTAGTTTGCGGGCAGCCGGCAAAAACAAGGCATTTGAAAAAAACAGCCCACATATTAAGTGATGCCCTCAACTCTCAACGATGACTGGGTGTATTATCTGTGGCACATCTTACTTTCGAGTTGACTGACAGCTCTTAGAGCATTCTTCTTAATTTCATGTTTCATAGGCAGCGCACGCAGCTGTAGATGAGCAAGAAGGCCCTTTGAGAGATACTTAGCCACCTTCCTTGTTCCAAGGTTTGAGAGAAGGAAGCTCAATCTGATCTCAGCATGGAAAGAATAGCAGAGAGGAAGAGCTAAGCAGCAAGGGAAAGATGGGGCAATTGTGAACAGCTTTCCAGTTTCTCCAGGATGAGTCTTTACAATGTAATTTCATCATTTTATATGAAGTGAATTCCCCAAACATCCCAAACAGCCATATTTTAATGTAAATGTAACGACATATCCCAAAGCCAAATCAAAATGATTTTTTGATTACATGTGCCTGCAATCTCCCTGTACTTAAACTTATCCAACGCTTCAGTTATGATGGTGTATCTCTCCTCTGCTCAAAAACCTTAAGTGGCTCCCCATTTCTTCTAAAAATTAAAACTTCACAGCTTGGCATTTAGGGCTCTCTACAATCTGCCCCCAACCTGCTTTTCTAGCCTTACTTCACATGATTCCTCTTCACGTACTCTATATGGGGTGATCATGGTGAATGGATGAAGTGCTGGATTTAAAATCAGGAAACCTGGGTTTGACTCTCATCTCAGACACTTTATGACTGTGTCATCATAGGAAAGTTGCTCTCAGAAAGTCAGTTTTTTCGTCTGTGTAATGGGGCTAATAATCCATGCACTATATTCCTCATAGGTTTGTTGTGAGAAAACTACTTTGCAAATATTGAAATTCACATAGATGTGAATTATTGTTATTTCTGCCAAACTGGATGACTAGTTGTTCCCTGAATTTGACATGGCGTTTTCCACCTGCATGAATGCACACAATCCATTTCCAATGCCTGGAATTCACTTCTTCCTTACCTCTCCCTGATAAATTCTTTATCTTTCTTCAGCTGTCCTGATCATTTCCCCCGATCATCCCAGCCATTAATATGTATTCATTTTCTGTTCTTCCCCCTTCCCCCTCTCCCTCCTCCTTTCTCCTCTCCCTCTTTCCTTCTCTCTCTTTTTCTTTCCCTCTCTCCCTCCCTCTTTTTCTCTCCCTCTTTCTCTTCCCCCATCTTTCCCCTTCCCTCCTCAAATATTACCATTATACTTTAATTGCCTTTTCTTTTTAGGTGCAGCTAGGTGGCACAGTAAATAGTGTGTAGGACTAGGAGTTGGGAAAACCAGAGTTCAAATCTGACTTCAGACACTACCTGTGTGACCCTGGGCAAGTCATTTAGCCTTTGCCTCCTCAGTTTCCTCATATGTGAAATGGGGATAATAATAGCATCCAACTCCTAGGGTCATTGTGAAGATAAAATAAAGTATGCAAACCTTAAAGCACTCTGTAATTGCTAGCTGTCGTTGTTTTGACCTTTTTCACTTCCTAGATTATATTTTACTTCAGTAGAGGTATGTTGAATTACAAGTAGAACATAAGCTCTTTGAGGTCATGGATTGTTTCGTTCTTGTTTTTGTACCCCTACTTAGCACAGTGCCTCACGAAAAGTAGCGGCGCAATAAATGCTTGTTGAATGGAATCCATGATCTCATTTATGTAGCTACTCCTTCCACCTATGCAAATCCTCTCCCTTCAATCCCTTACTTGACTGTTTCATGAATTGTTTTAACCTGGAAAGCTTTGTCACCAGATGGCCAGCCTTCTGCTGATAACCCCCCCCCACCCCCTGAACTGGGATGGTCCTTGGACAACTGACATAAAGTCTGTTTCTGGGTTCATCCTTGAAGTCTATCCAGGTTACTAGAACCTGCCAGAGCCCCTGCTTTCCTGCTACAGCTTTCAAGAAACTTGGGGACAGTTGCTTGTCACAATGAGATATCAGAGGAGAGCTTTAGTGGAGTGTTTCTTTCATAAATCTAGATAATTACTACTGCTGCTACTAATACTACTACTACTACTACTGCTACTACTGCTACTACTGCTACTACTGCTACTACTACTTGTATAGTACTTTAAGGTTTGTGAGGCATTTTACATAGTTTATCTCATTTGATTCTTACCAGAACCTTGTGAGGTAGGTGCATTATTATCCCAATTTTACAGATGAAGAAACTGAGGCTGAAAGCAGTTAAGTGACTTGCCCAGGGTCACATAGTTAATAAGTAGTTGAGGCATGATTCAAACTCAAGTCTCTTTAATATCAAGTCCAATGCTAATTATTGTAATACCTAACTTGCCCATAATTGAGAATGAATTATCTGAGACTGAAATTAAGTAGGTGTTTGTGTATGTCTAGATACTCCCATAATTTTCCACCTGGCTGCTCTCCTGGACTTCATGATTTCTGAAACTTATCATACTGCAAGATGATATCAATTCTGAAATTTATACTCCCTTAATACTCGCTACCCCTAGAACTCCTCCCTCTCTCTAATTGGAGAGAGTAGAGGTTGGTCATTGGAGAGCTCCTCCCAGATCATCCACCATTTAAGGAGCGTACCCACGGCATACATACATCTTATCATTTCTCATCTGACTGCCCTCCTGGACTTTATTAAATCCAGAACATCCTGCAGGATAAAATTAACTCTGGAATTCATAGCTCCTCAGATATAATTTCCCACTCTAGCAGCATACCTTCCTTCCCCTCAGTAACATCTCCCACTTTTCAGCTTGTTTTTATGTGTCGTCTTCCCCCATTAAACTGTAAGCTCCTTAAGGGTAGGGACTGTCTTACAGCTCTCTGTATTCCCAGTGCTTAGCATGGTGCTTGTTATATAGTAAGTATAAATATGGACCTGACTAAATATATGTATGTATGTATTCATGTATCTATGTGTGAGCCATGGCTAAAAAGTGATGAGAGAGACTTTGCTGTTTGGTTCATAGGCTGACTCTGAACTGTTTTGGGCACTGACATTATTGCTGGAATAAGCATATAGGCTCTCACGGAGCCTTTTAGGGTACTACAGTACACCTTTGATGTGTAAATTCTCTGTATTTATTAATATGGTTTTCTGAATCTAAATCACGTACTTTTTCTACTTGCCTGAGATAACAAAACAGGAATAAGATAAGCCATGTAGGAACAGGTACACCGTCACAGGTACAGGATGGGGGAGGCATGCTTAGGCAGTTACTTGTCTGACAAAAATATGGAAGTCTCAGTGGGCCGAAAGGTCAATATGACTTAGCAGAGTGATATAGAAGCTAAAAGAACTAATGAGATTTTGGGCTTTTGCATCAAGGGAGGTATAGCTTCTGGGAATAAGGAAGTGATAGTGCCTGCATTCTGCTTTGGTTAGAGGAGATCTATAACATTATGCTCAGTTCAGCTCATGAAGGAAATCAATGAGGTGGAGAGCATTCAGAGGAAGGCGACTAGCAAGGTGAAGGGCCTTAAGTCCATATCATATAAAGGTAGGTGGAAGAAAATGGGAATTTCTGGCATAGAGAAGACTCGAGAGGGGAGACCATTTTTGTCTTTAAGCATATGAAGGACTGGCACATGGAAGAGGGTTGAGATGCTTTATTTGAGGGCAAGACGAGGAACAACAGATGGGGGCTACAAAGAAACAAATTTAGTTTTGATGTTAGAGAAAAATTCTTAACAATTAGAATTGACCAGAAGTGGAACGAACTGCCTTAGGAGGTGATCAGTTTCCCTGTCAAAGAAGGTCTTCAGGCAGGGGCTTGATGACCGCTTGATGAATAGAGAGGTGGTATTGCATAGTGGGAGAAAAACCAACTGGCTCCAGAGTCAGGCGGCCTGTGCTCAAATATCCTTCCTGACCTTTACTACTTGTTTATTTAGCCTCCATGATCCTCAGTTTCCTCATCTGTGAAATAAAGGAGTTGTACCAGAAGGTCCCAGTCTGAGAGCTTATTTTTATACTAGGGATTCCTTTTGGGTGTGGAGCGGCTTCTGAGGTCCCTTCCAGTGCTAAGATTCTATGAAAACATGATAACTCAGATAATTAAAGATTTTCGAAGAGTTCTCCAGAGTAGTATGCATGTATGTTTGTCTCTGCAATTAATTAATTAGATGAGATAAAACTATTTATTCATCTTTCTTGTAGCTCTCTTAAGCCCTTGAAAAGATGGAAAGTTACCATGTTGACTTCTCTCTTTCTGTTCATGCTCATTTGGGAAACACTGATTTCTCATCCTCCTCACCTATTTCTCTCTCCCCATCCTCCCCTTTGGGGCTTTGAGGTTTTACATCAATATGGCACTGAAGTGGTTATTTCCTCTTTTCCTAAGCATAAGTGATGATGCCTTTGCCATTTGGGGAATACAATTTCCTAGTTAATTTGAGACGCTCTGATAGCCAAGAATCTGCCTGTATTGCAATAAATGAAATAATGAAATAAATATTTCAAGGTGATGCTTTAGTGGTTCTCGGCATTTTAGCTGGTGATTGTGTAGTAGATGGATAGAAGAAGTAGTTATCACCTCTGTGTGCTCTACAATTCAACGTCAATGGCCTCCTGCTGTTTTTACATGAGAGACTTCAGCCCTTTTCCTTGCTTACTACAATGCCCAGAATGCTCTCCCTCCTTGTCTCTGCCTCTTAGCCTCCCTGGATTCCTTCAAGTTTCAGGTAAAATCCTACTTTCTACAAGAAGCCTTTCCCAGGCACCCTTTCATGCTCATGACTTCCCTCTAAGATCCCCCCAAGTTATCTTGTTATACATAGTTGTACTGTTATACATAGTTGTTTGCATTTTGTCTCTCCCATTAGTCTCCTAAGGTCTATTTTTACCTTTCATTAGCACAGTGCCTGGCAAATATCCGAAGTTCAAGAAATGCTTATTGACTTATCTAGAGATGTAAATGTTTATTCCTTCATCCAGAAAACATTTATTGAATACCTACTACATACTAGGTGAAAGAGAAGAAATAGTCTTTGCCCTCAAGGAATTTCCAATGTAGGAGGAAGAAAACAAACACACAAACAACTATAAAAATAGAATTAGGTAAGAGAACGTATTGCTATAAGGTATATGAATTTCCTTTTTTTTTTGCACTGGCCCCGTGATTTCCTAAGAATAGGGAGCTCTTAATCAGAAATTTCCTCTACCAATGTAGATCCTCATCTTCCTGACAACTTAAAAGCCTTGAAGACTTGTCTGGGGCACTAAGAGGTTAAGTTACTTTCCCAGGGTCACATAGCCAAGATATGTGAGAAGTGAGACTAGGACGAGGGTCTTCTTGCCATTGAGTCCCTGTATCTACCATCCATATTGGCTTATCAAATAAGTACAATGCTAAAATAATTATTTCCCAGTTCCGTTTCTCTTAGTTAGCAGGAAAAAAGATGGGCTTTAAATGGGGGAAAAATTAGTCTCTAACTTCACTAAACTCCAGCTGAAATTTAGCATTTCTTTCAGTTGTTAAAAAACATTCTGAGAAGGCTGTCCAGAGGCTTTACCAGACTGCCAGAGGGGTCCAACAGAAAAGAGCTTAAGGACCCTAGGATTAGAGTGTATCTAGTCTCTTCTAGCTCTAATATTTTATGATCTATGGGAAAACTCCACAAACCTCCTCCTCCTACCACAAAGACAGATTTCTTCTTTCATTTTTATTGAATAATTCAAATCAAGAGATATTTGTCAGTTATATACCACATATAAGGCACTGTGAGGGATGTATAGAGACAAAAATAGAAACTGTCCCTGTTGTCAAGGAGCTTATATTCTTGCTTCAAACCCTTGGGTCTTTTAAAGACAATTAAAATTTTGAACTTTTTTTTACATGCATATTTGTGTGTGTGTATACACAAAGAGAATTTCCATATACAGAGGCATCTAGTTGGCACAGTGGGTAGAGCACTGGAATTAGGAAAACCTGAGTTAAAATCCAGCTTCAGACACGTATTAGCTGTGTGATCCTGGGCAAGCCCTTTTACCTCTGTCTGATTCAGTTTCCTTATCTGTAAATGGGGATAATAATAGCACTTTCTTCCCAGGGTTGTTTTGAGGATGAAATGAAATAATTCTTATAAAGTATTTTACAAGTCTTAACTATTATTTACTAGCTATTATTGGTATTGTTATCACTGTTATCCACAGCAGAATACAAAAAAGAGCATTGTATATGAAGCCTTGAATCTTCTTGAGTCTTTTTGCATGTGTGGTGGAGATTTTCCTAGCAGGCTTAGTTGGGGTATTGAAGGTCAGAAAAGGTACAAAGAGTTAAAAGGAAATTGTACTTTGTTGATAGAGCTGAAGAACTAAGAAAGGAAAAAAAAATCACCTCTCCTCTGTGCCAAACAAGCAAATGGCACATAAGCAGGAACTTTAATACAGAGAGCAGCAGTGGAGAAGGAGCTGAGAAAGCATTTGTTGTATGGGAAAATTTGCTGTAATCAGATCAGCAAAGAGCCATTTTTGTGGACCATCTGGCAGAACACAGAAATAGCTTCACTATAGAAAACTCTTCCTTTACAAAGGGGTTTTAATGCCTCATTGTTTTTAATGTAGGTCAGATTTCAGATTTCCCTTGTTCTCATTGTATGACTTGAAGTGAATTCATCATTCCAATAAAGACATGGGGAAAAGGTACTCATTTTATTTTTCTGATTTGCCAAAAGTGTACAGCGCACGCCTTGTTCCTTTGTCCAAAGTGGCTTCAACAAGTCTCGAGTGTCCGGACAAGTCCCGTTCGGCAGTGGGGAGGGAAGCTCAGGACAGATTTAGCTGAGCTGCTTTCCTACAATACTGCTATAAGGCCAGCACCAACGTGTCAGCTTCCCAGCATATGCAGGTTTCCTGGCATGGAAAATGCTTATAGGGGATTTGCCCACACGCCAACTGTCTCTGTTTAGGAGTGGCTGTCCCTATTTTTCAAACACATGTCACACTTGTGATCCATAGTGGCACAGTGTATTTCCACGGGCCTAAGAAAATGGCTTTGTGGATAGGTTCAAACTGCAGGTTAGCCAACAAAAAGGTTTATCAGGCCACAGTGTACCTCTGCCTTCACCCCAGGACGATATGCCAATCAGTGGTGGGATTCAGAAGCAGAAGCAAGTTCGAGTCACACAAGGCTTTTTATATTTCCAATTCTCTTGTCTGACTTTCCAAAGTGGAGGAAGAATCAGTTACTACTGAGGTGATGCCTGCCCCTCTGCCCACCACTAAATGCTTCAAGAATGTCTGCCACCCTTGGAGCTTTCTTTCAGGAAGCACAAATGTGATCACAGAACCTTTGAGACTGAATTCAACTTCCTCCTTTTATAGTGGAGAAAGACGATACCCAGAGAGATGAAGCCATCTGCCCATTTTGTTGTCTTCATCCGGCACCCCAGGTCCTGCTGGGGCCCTGGCCAGGGTAGTGATCCCTGCTCCTTCTCCCGTGTGCCTCTACCTAGTTGCCAGATTTGTGGGGTGTCCCCTTGTGTGTGGACAGTGAATTTATAGCAGAGTTTATTACATTATGAATGAATTTTTGAGGGAGCCTGGTTTGTACCCTCTTAGATAGTACCCTTAAGGGTCTCATGAGAGACCCTAAAGGTTTGCATTTAGACTTGGGAAGGTGAACCCCCCTGGAGAGAAGTTTTTCAATGGAGGAGGGGTAAGATTTTTCTTATGCTGATCTAAATCCAGGGAGATCCTTGAGCCAACTTTGCCTTCAGAGGAGTCATGCAGACAGAAACCAATGCAGGCCTTCTGGCCCAGACAAAAAGGACAATTGCTAATTGACCTTTGTGATCTGATCTTTCCTTATCCCTCAAATGCTAATAGCATGCTATTCTCCTACCATCAACACCTCTCCCCTGGGTCTAGATGCTTCTGACCTACCCTTACCTTGAGCCCCACAAAGTTCAAAGCTGTCTCTGATTAGACCCCAAATATCTAATGTTGCAAAGATGAGCCTAAGCCTTGAGAAAAGATATTATGTATTTGTTCGTTTGTTCATTTATCCATTTAGATCTAGCACTAAGTGCCTATTGCATTGAGCACTTTGGAGGGTAAGGAAGAAGAAAGAGAACATTATATATAGTAACAGCAATATTGTTTTAAGAAGGACTTTGAATGAATAAGTTATTTTGACTATTATTAATGCCCAAATTAACTATAAAGGACATATGAAGAAAGATGTTATCTGCATTCAGAGAAAGAACTGATAAATAGGTGTATAGAATAATTTTATACATATGTGTATATATGTACACATGTGTATGTATACACACACATAATTGTATCTAATGGTAGCCATCTCTAAGAGATGGGGAGGGGGAAAGAAGGAAAAAAATTTATATGATAA
This sequence comes from Phalanger gymnotis, assembly GCA_028646595.1. Taxonomy (NCBI): domain Eukaryota; kingdom Metazoa; phylum Chordata; class Mammalia; order Diprotodontia; family Phalangeridae; genus Phalanger; species Phalanger gymnotis. The sequence goes on along the minus strand of CM053623.1, from coordinate 83,423,294 downwards.
TTTTGTTGTATCTTGAAAGGAAAAGTTGTGCATGGCAGATTTGCATTTTCATATGCAATCATCTTTTTTATTGTTCTATGTTATGGAAATGCTTGTTTTATTCCATAATTAAAAATAAAATTTTAATAATAAAAGAAGATTGTAGAATAGCCATAGAGGGAATAAAATTAAGAAGATTGTTAAAAAAAAGAAGTAACTTCGTTCTTTGTTCCTCTAGCTTTAGACTGTTGGGGTTGGATACCACCTTACAAATTATCTATTCGTAGGATCACAAGTCTTAAAGCTAGCAGGGACCTTAGAAAACATTTTATAGCTGAAGCAACTGTGGGCCAATGAGGTAAACAGACTTGCCCAAGATTACACAGCAACTAATCAGCAGAGCTGGAATTCGAACTTAGATCTTTGTCCTATAGAAAACTAGCTTATATGTCTACATGAAAATAACTAGAATGGAAGATCCTTACTCTTACATGGCCATCTTGTTTCCCAAATGATCAGACCATTACAACTAACTGTGGTCCCCTGGGGACAAGAAATGTCTTCCAGTGTTTTTGTGTTCCCCATGATACTTGGTGAAATTCTGGGCATATCTCAGGTTTTGTTTGATTAATGTAAAAGTGGAATTTTAACTCTCCCATCTTACATACGAGGAAACCGAGACAATACACACAAATACCAAAATGTGGAGGACAGAATTAAGTGAGGAGTAAGGTGAGAAGTATGTTTACTGGAGAAAAGGGAGTTTGAAACTCATTCTTCAAGGACAGTTTGAACATCAAAGGAGAACATTCCAAGCAGGGAAATGGCAGAAGTTTTTTGTCTAGCCTCATATTCCCAATTCTGTATTTATGAAATTGATTGTTAGAACTCAAGTGCAAAACTTTACATTTAAACCTATTAAAGATCCTCCAGTTTTATGTAATACATCATTCTAGCCTGTCAAGATCTTTTTGGAAACAGACTCTGTTATCTGTTGTTGGCTATCCCTTCAAACTTCACATTATCTGCACATCTGACAAGCCTGCCCTCTGTATTTCTTTTTTTTTAAATTTATTTTTAATATGTTTAGTTTTCAGCATTGATTTTCACAGGCGTTTGAATTACAGATTTTCTCCCCATTTCCACCCCCCCCACTCCAAGATGGCATACACTCTGGTTGCCCTGTTCCCCGGTCTGCCCTCCC
>CM053623.1:83328172-83421611 GCA_028646595.1 Phalanger gymnotis | reverse complement strand
CCGCTCCCCTCGGCTGGGGGCTGGGAGGTCCGTGTGGGACAGACCTTACCCAGAGACCATCCAGGCTGTCCTGGGGTGGGGCCCTGCTTCCCTCTGCCACTTTGTGGGTTCTGCAGCTCTAGAATTGGTTCAGAGCCATTGTTTTATAGGTTTTTGGAGGAACTTGGTGGGGAGCTCACGCCAGTCACTGCTTCCCAGCTGCCATCTTGCTATGAGCTCTTTTATGGAGTAGTCAGTCCTGCCTTTTTCCCCTCTTTTTTGCAAGGACTTGGCTATGCAGTTATTCCCAGTGTTTTTCTCCAGTGGGACCATAGACCTGTAGACCAACTAATGTGAGATTCTAGTCTTAACTAGTTATTCTATTGCCTTGGTGCAAATTCAGTTGAGTAAGGACAGAGAGATGGCATTAGAAATTCTCCTCTAGTGGTGTAAAGTCATGTTGGGAGAAGGGTTGGCCTGCCTTCCCAAGAGTCTAACCCCAAATGACAAGGTGCTGCAGAGGTGGCAAGTGGGGTGTGTAGTATGGAAAGGTAGATCTCAGGAAAGGGGTGGACCCTTTGCGAGGCATGTCTCTAATTTTTTCAAAAATTTTTCAGTGTCCTGGTACACTCAGCCAGGAGCATCAAGGGGGCTCAGAAAGGCAGGGGCTGGGACTGGGCAGAAGCTCACCTGGGACCAGCTCAATCCTAAAATCCAACTATGAGCTTTTTAACTGCAGCAACTTTAATATATGCTGTTGGCGTTAGGTGGCCTGGCGGATAGAGAATGGGCCTAGAGTCATCTTCCTGAGTTCAAAGTCGGCCTCAGACACTTAACTACCTCTGTGACCCTGCCTCACTTTCTCCCTCTGTAAAATTATTTAGAGAAGGAAATGGCAAACCATTCCAGTATCTTTGCCAAGAGAACCCCAAACGGGGTGATGAAGAGTTGGACATGATTGAACAACATTGGAGTTGGAAGGACCACAGCTGCTAACACCAGATTTGTCCTCCAATGGATCCTCGTTAAAGGATTTAAAACAAACTTATACCAGTTTTAGGGTTATTGCTATTTTTTTGTCACTGCCTCCCTGGGTCTGGAATAGGTAATGTGCTTGCCTGGTGCCCTCCTTGGATGTGCCCTTTCTCAGGCTCATCCGTGGTCACCATGGTAGGCACAGCGAGTACCCCTGAAAGTGGACCGAACCATGGGTCACCACATCTAGCCAGGCACACCTTGTTGTCAGAGGTACTGTTTCCTGGTCCATAGTGACACTTCCATCTGGCTGTGAAGACACTTGAGGCACTTCCATTGGGCTTCCTAGGATGCTTCTGCCTGGCTTTGAGGATGATTCCACTTGACCTGCTAGGCTAGTGTGTTGGGATCTGAGTATATTCCTGTGGTGGGAGCTGGCGTGGAAGGAGGTGATGGTGCCAATGTTCCGGTGGCCTATCTGGAGCTGGCCGCCATCGTGGGCTTCATCGGCTTTGGAAAGAAAGCCAAGACATTTGACTTGGAAGCCATGTTTGAGCAAGCCTGAAGAAGAGCTGTGGAAAGAAGTGGAAAACTTTTGGAAGCTAGAGAAAAAGAGGAAGACCTCTAGAAAGAGAGAGAATAAAGAAGGCCACATGAAGAAAATGAACCAATACTTTTAGGCGCAAGTTGGACCAAACATCCTTCTACATCAGCTTTCCATGACACAGAGAGCAATGGAAGACAAGATAGTTCTCATGAAGAATTAGTTGGGCTTCCTCTGTCACCTCAACCCCCAAAGACAATCTGCAAATACAGAAGAACTCATAGGTCCCCTACTCCTAGCTGGATGCCTTGATGATGATGATGATGTTGATGATGATGAAGAAGATTTTTGATGAAATGAACCCTGTCAAAAAATTCCTGATGCCCAGGAAATTACTCTGCAGCATGGCAGTAAAACAGTTTCTGCCTTGGGTCTTCTAGACCCTTCAGGTACCCATTTGGTAACAGGAGGATTTGATTATGATGTTAACTTTTGAGATTTTACAGAGATGGATGTTTACCATCAAGCTTTCTGATTTCTTCAACTCTGTGATTGTCACCAAATTAAGTCACTACAGTACAGCAGCACAAGAGACGTTATTCTTGTAATGTCCAGAAACTCTCAGGCCAAAGTGCTTGACAGAAATGGCTTCCTAGAAATAGAACGTGTGAAAGGAGACCAGTATATTGTGGACATGGTCAACACTAAGGGTCACTGCTTGCATCCCAAGATAAAGGAAACATTTTGACTTGTTTAAATGATGGGACTATGTGAACCTGGGAAATGGAGTACAAAAGTGTGTTTAAACCAAGAACAGTTCGATGGAAAAAAAAATAATTTTAACCACTTGCATATTCCATAGAGATGGCAAGCTCATTGCAGCTGGCTGCCAGGATGGAAACATCCAGATCTGGGACAGAAATAGGGAGCGTTCATACCAAATTCCACTGCAGACAGGCCCATGATCCTGGTACAGATACTCCTGTGTGGCATTTTCCTGAGAGGGCACTGTCCTTGACTTTTGGGAAGGGGATGATATTTTAAAACTGTGGGAATCTGACAGTTTAAGAAACTACTTTTTTCAGCTTCAGATCTTCCTACTTTCTTAATGAGTGCTGCTTCAGTCAAGATATTAAGCTTTTGGTCATTGAAACATTTGTTAAGGGAGGTGAGGCATTGGCAAGCTTGTTTTCTTTGAGCTCCAGACCTTCCATAAAGTATATGAAATTAATGTCACCAACATGAGTGTAGTATGCTGTCTGTGACATCCCAAATTAAACCAGATCATGGTTGGAACTGGAAATGAATTGGTTAAAGTATATTATGATCCCAACAAGAGTCAGAGGGGAACAAAATTATGTGTAGTTAAAAACAAATGGGATATAGACAAGCTGAGACTTTAGCCCAGGACTACATCACAACTCCTCATACATTGCCTATGTTCCATGAGCCATACCAACAAAGTACAAGGAAACAGTTGGAAAAGGATGGATTAGATCTTCTGAAGTCTCATAAACCTGAATCCTTTAAGGCAGGCCCAGGTCATGATGGTTGAGTTGGAACCCATGGAGGAATTTTGTACATAGTGAAAAGCATTTCTCTGGATAAGGCTGATGATGATAACTCCTAGGAAACCATTTTATGGCATTGTGAAGGAAGCCAAGGATAACCCATATCGGGTTGCCCCAGCATTTTCCAAGACTCAGACTGAAACTGTTTTTGCAGAAGTAGAATCTGATGATGAAATAAAGAGTTAGTCAGAATGGAAAAAGTATAAAATTCGAAGACTCCTTTTTGTGGTTAGAGAGGAGTGGAGAGAGTCGTGGTCAATTTTTTCTCAATTCTTTTCAAATAAACAGGCACATTGATTCCTAAAAACAAAACTAAAAGCACCAGGTAGTATGGGCTAGTAGGCCACAAACACATCCTCTATGTTGTTGCACATTAGCAAAACACCAAGGATAATTATGGCTTTGACCTGATTCTTTTCCACAGCAAACGTATTTTACCAGAATGAAAGCAATGATGTTTCTTTTGATGAGACATTAGTGAAATAATATCTATTTTTTCCAGCATCTTAAATAAATGATTAAACTTTGACAGGAATAAAACCATAGATTTCATCATATTGTAAACATAAATATTTTGAAAGACTAAACTTAAGGCTACCTGGAAGAGACTTGTGGACCACAGTGTTATATTGACCATGATTTAAGAATTCTTGTTTAAATGAATTCTATATTCTACATTTTTATGATCCTAGATATAGCTGGACCCTTGAGGAAGATCATAATGACCGGATAATCTCGACAACTGACCTTTCCATAGCTATTTCTATCATTCTGATACCGTTTTAATTCTGGGGTTAACAGCTTTATATATGCATGTATACCTGTTAAGCATGACAGTGCTTTGTTGGATGGCAAGACAACAGGGTAGAAGCTGGTTCACAGTCTGATTCAGGGCTTTTTCCTTGGCCACTGTCATAAGTGATGGGACTTTCCAATAAGATACTTGCCACCACCCACCAGTGACCCAGAAATGTCAAGTACAATTAAGTAGTGAAGTCTCAGGTGTATTTCATATATTACTCCTCAGGAAAAAAACGCATAACTATGTATGACATCTCCATTAGTGAATTAGGATGAGGGCATGCAAGGCTAGCTCTGTGGAGGTGAATTGACTCTCCCTAGGCACTCTAGCTACACCAGGTGGTACTTGTTTAACATAACATAGACTCAACAGATAGTAGGACCTATTTCAGGCATAGGTCACTAAATATATTTAATAGGCAATATATGATCCACTTGTGATTTTTATTAAAACTCATATGATTTTTTGAAACCAAATTGCAAAACCTTTCAAAATGACAATGATTCAGCTTGGCCCTTAAAGAAGAAATGTAAGAAGACACCTCCCAACCTTCTTTGAAGAGGTAGAAGATTGTAAGTGTGAAACACTGCATGTAGTGTCAGACTTTTGAGATGTTGGTTAGTTTTGCTGGACTGTAGTTTTTCTTTTTTATTCTTTCTTATAAGAGATAGCTCTTTGGATCTGGGAGTGGGTCCTTTGTCTCAAGATGCCATCCCTGCTGGCTGCCATACTACCTAACCTCTCTATTATTGTAAATTCATTCCTTTGGATTAAACCATAGGATTAAGTTTTCTGGAGTCCTGTTTCTAAAATGCGAATACCTTAAGGAAGTGGAAACACATTAAGCCACTGACACCTTGTTTTGAATTTATCAGCTGCAATGGAGGGGATTGAGAAAAATGATCTCTAAAGTCCCTATGAATTCTAAGTTTCTATGGGTCTTCAAATTTATGTAGCAGAGCAAAGAAAGTAATATAGACCTGTTCTAGTACACAATGCTCCCACTGCCTCTGGGAGAAAAATTTAATTGGGAAATATTTAACAAAATGAAAAAAATGCAATAAAACATAGGTAACCTTACCTTCAAACACTAAGCTAACATGTGTCCTGCAGGGATGCTTATTTATGGATCATTTCCATTTGAGTTTGACATCACCACACTACAGGCAAGAGGGGACGTGTAGTCAATAGGGCCAAGTAGTACCTTAGTATCTTTGCTATACTTTGGTTGCTTTAAGCCAGCAAGGTAATCAGTGAGAGACAGTCCTTCCTCTGTTGATGATACAATTTTTGTGGATTATAGCTTACATTTACAGTGATGAGATAGGGAAGAAAACAAGTATGGAGGCCTTGCAGCAATGAAATATTGTATCTGTAGGAAGACTGAGCATTCCTGGGTATCTTTCCTTTTGTGTCCATTAGTCTTTTTCTTTGTTAGGTGAGAGTCCTCCTGGGAGAACATCCAATATTACTAGACCTGTGATATAGAGCTCTCGAGCATGCAGGCGTGTGTGATGCCACTGGGAGTGATCTGGGAGGAGTTTGCTATAGGGTTGGCAAAGGCTCATCTCTGATGCTTGTCTTTAAGATGATGCTTCCTTTCCCCACAGGTTATGAGTCTAAAGTCTTCAACATTGGTTAGAGATGGGTTGAGGAACCTGATGGTGTATGAGGTCAGATAACTTTGTCACTTCACAAAGTCCTGAGAGATTGAGACTTAAGAACATCAAGTTTTGATAGGAAGGAGGGGAGAATTCAGGATGGGGGTGATAGTATCTCACTGGGAAGGTCTCTTAGTAGCTAAGATTCAGCTTGGGGCTTTGGGTACCTAAGGGGAGGTGGTGACAGTGGACAGAGCCACCCAGAAAGGGAAAACACTGTTGACAAATTTGTCTTGCTTTATAACTCTGCTTAAGGTGAAAATACTTGCTGAAGACCAAGCACATCAGGAAAGAACAGGTTATAAATTAATGGCGCAGCTTACATTTCCATTCTCAAGGCAAAATATTTGTTTAACTAACATATTTTGCCTTCATATGAGGTATTGGCCTCTGAGTCTGCTAATGGAAACTGTTCTCCAATGTCAAATACCAGGCTTTTTGAAATTTCATTTGATATTTTCATTTACTGACTTCAATACTTAAGGGATTCATAATTTTGTCAACGGAGATACTGTAATCTCTAAGAGTTTCTGTGGTCAAAAAATTCTTTGCCTATCTGAACTTAGCTTGGTTGTTCTTTGGAAAAAAATATGATATAGATATTATGTCTATCTGTCTGTGTATCTACCCATCTGTCTGACATGGAAGAAGACAGAGAGGACCCCCAGTATGAGATTTTGCCCTAGGCTGGTGGAAGCTCATGCCCAGCTTCCTATGTAGCCCAGCTGTGGGCACAGATGGGCTACCAGCATTTGTAAGCTGGCACTGTTGTAAAAAGGTCATGGCAAAGGAGCCATCTCATTGGGCCTCAACCAGGAAACAGCCTACCCACCATGAAGAGGCTCATAGAGGCTCCCCCTAGCAGGACCACCTCCTGCTGTCCTGTCCCATGTCTCAAATCTCTCTCCATTGGACTGCTCCATTTGTGACTGCTGGGTCTGGTGGAGCCATTCCCCATTTCCTCCCAAACAACCTTCCCCCAAACACAACTCTCTTAAACAGCATGTCTCTCCCCCACAGCAGTAGTACCCCAAACAGCCTCCTCCAACTCGGTCCCTTCCCACTCTTTCCTTAGCAGCTTGGCCCGGGAATTTTTTCCTCGTTCTCCCTCTGATGTGGTAGCTAGAACCTGGAACCTACACTTTGCAGATCATGTCAGACGGCTGCTGATACCTCCCCTGCTTCCTGGCAGTCAGTAGGATAAAGAGCAGTTGAGACCAGCCTGCTGGCCTCTCTCCACAGTTGCCCCTGTGACTGCCCTTCCTGGTTTCAGGCTGGCATCACTGCTGCCCTCCTCCTTCTTTTCTTCTCTTATTCAGCTTCCTAGATACCAAGCATCAGCCTTCCTTCCTGCATAATTCCTTTCCTTGATATCATGATGGTTTTGGTTCCTTTAATAAATTGGAGAAGAAAAAAAAAACCTGAGGCAGTCATGGTTAAGTGACTTGCTCAGAGTCACATAGTAGTTATTGTCTGGGGTCACATAGTAGTTATTGTCTGGGGTCAGATTTGAACTCAGGTCTTCCTAAGTTCAACATACATACACACAATAGGTTATACATGATGCTCTGTGAGACCCACCAGAATGTGTCTTCCACCGGCATAACTTTTGAGAGTCCTGGTTCCCTTCTACTCAACAATGAAGCATCTGAGTAGGACTCTGTTGGAGTCTTCATTTACTGAGGGCTATAATAAAGACATGAATTGTTACTTAAGCAAGCAGTTATCTTTGAGATAGAAATAAGTTTCCATAGTTTTGTAGACTTACTTTTCAGAGGCACCTTGGAAATAATCTATCAAAGATCTAAAAACTGTTTAGTCCAATGACCTTTTCTCAATTCTTATTTAGTTAAATTTAAATTTAAACTCTCTGCAGCATTAGGGATGGTCAACTACCCTTTCCTTTTGGATGAACTTTTCTCCTTTGGCTTCTGTGATGCTACTATGTCTTAGTTCTTCTGTCTGACTATCCCTTCTCAGTCTCATTCGCTGTACCATCATCCGTATCGTTGCTTTTTAAGTGTAAGCACATCTATATTTTGTCTTAGAATTTTTTCTCTTCTCTCTCAGCACTTTCCTGGTAACCCTATCAGTTTCTCTGTGTTCAGTTATTCCTATACTCTAAGGCAGACCTGCCCAACTTGGCAGTAGGTAGGGGCCAAAATTAAAATACACTAAACTTCTTTGGGCAGCAGATAGGTTAGATGAGAGACAGATTGACAATGGTAGGTTGCCGTGGGTCGTGTGACAAACAGGAGAGGGCACAGTGGTAACCCTACATTTTTGGTGGGCTGTAAGCGGCCTGTGGGCCATATGTTTTACAGGCCTGCTCTATGGTATACATATTTATCCCAAAACTCACTTTTGAACTCCAGCTCAATGTTGCCAAATGCTTGCTAGATATATCCACCTGAATATCTCACAGGTAGCTGAAACTCATCATGTACAAAATAGGACTTCATCTATATTTTCCTTTAAACGCATCCTTCTTCCAAACTTCCCCATTACTGTCAAGGGTGTCATCATCTTTTTACTCACCCAGGCCCATAATCTTGGAGTTATCCTTGGTTCTTACATATCACTTACCTTCTATATCCAATCATTTGCCAAGAAGTGTCGATTTTACTGACACAAAATCTCCCTTACGCCTCCCCCGTCCACACAGACACACACACCCCTATGTGTGAGTCACTCACTCTCCCAGTCAGGTCCTCATCATCTCTCAATCAGACTATTATAATAGCTTCCTGTTGGTCTCTTTGTTTCTAATTTCTCTCCTCTCCAATCTACACTCTATATCATTGCCAAATCAAAACTCCAAGGACATAGGTCTGACCATAACATTTTGCTGTTACAAAATTTTCAGTGGCTCCCTCTTGCTTCTAAGATAAAATACCAATTTATCAGCAGGGCATTTAGAGCCTTCCGCAATTTGCCTCCCATCTGTCTTTCTAGATTTATTTCATATTACTGTCCATCACATGCTCTACTTTCCTACCAAACCATGCCCTGAACTCGATTCGCTCTCCCATCTCTGCCCTTGCTTACAATGTTCCCTTGCTCTACCCCTGCCTTCCAGGTGCTCTGGCTTCCTCGAAGTTTACCTTCTGAGTGAGATCTCCTTGACCCCACCCCAGTTTTTAATACTTTCTCCCTCCTCCACTAATTTTGTATTTATTTATTAGTATACATGATAAGATCTTAATACTTTTTAAATCAAATCGAATCGAATCTAACCCTCTCATTTTACAGATGAGGATCATAGATAGGTTCACAGATACAGAGATGGAATAAACCTCAGAGGCCATCTAGTCCAACTTTCTCATTTTACAGATGAGGAAACTGAGGCCTAAGGAGCTAACGTGGCTTGGCTGAGGTCACTCAGCTAATAAGCTTCAGAGCTGAGATTTGAATCCAGGTCCAACCTCAGAGCCATGCTCTTTCCACTAAACTACGCTGGAAATTGAGGCAGAGGGAAATTGTGATTTGCTAAAGCTTACTTGTAATCAGAATGGTACAATGGAAGTGTCACTGGCCTAGGAGGTAGGAAATCTGATTTTTTGCCCCAGCTTTGTCATTTTCTGGCTAAAGAAGTGGCGGATTTGGGACTGGGACTTGGATATTCTCACTCATGGAGTGCCCTTTCTACAAGCCTCCCAGAAGCATTTTGGATGTGATGGCTTGGATCCCTCCTCCCTTCCCCCGGCATTGGGGACATCAATCAGCCTTTGAACTTTAGCTCTGACACATATGTGAAGGAATTATCCTAAGGTCAAAGTCAGTCTCAGATGCAGATTGCCTGATTAGTTTTCATTGGCCAATGAGAGGCTACATGAGGAAGAGAGGAAAGGGAAGGAGAGGGGTTCTCTCATGCTCCGCCGCAGGTTCAGACTCATCTGCGGAGAGAGACAGGGATGCTGGGCCTCCTTTATCCAAGAGCAGAAAAGGAGTTCCGAAGCAGATAGAGGGATGTTACCTGGTGAGGAAATGTAATTACCCTGCAACTTGGAAAAGCCCAGACAATCTTGAGCTACTGGCTAACGGTGAGCTGAAAACGAAGGAACAAAAGTGACCTCTCCTAGACTGAAGGGTTTGCTGCTTAGGCCCCTTCACACACTCTCTGGTACCCTGCCTCCATGGTTAGAACATTGCTATTATTTTCAAGGCAGCTAGATGACACAGTGGATAGAGCGCTGGACCTGGAGGCAGGATGATCTGAGTTTAAATCCTGCCCTAGATACTTAGTTGTATGATTTTGGGCAAGTCACTCAATTTCTCTCAACCTCAGTTTCCTCGTCTGTAAAATAGGTTGTTGTAAGGATCAAATGAAACAGTATGTGTAAAGTACCTCTCAAACCTTAAAATGCTTTACAAATATTGCAATGATGATGATAATCTTAACCTGACTTATCCCTGAATTCTTTACAGTCGCTTCAGGATGGAGAGGTTGGGGCAATGTTTCCAGCTAACCAGGGCTAGGCAACTATAATTCTAAAGGCCATTTCTTTCTGTGAATAGATGAATGAGCTTTCTATATGTCCTTTCTTTCAAGAAGAAACACCAAAAGTTAGTTATTGCACATGAATTGGTTCACTTTAGAGTTGCAAATTTTGTCTGAGACTGTAAACTCCTTGAAGGTAGGGATCATGTTTTAAAATCACAGACTGTGTAAACCTACTTAAAATTTTGGCATCTAGGACAAACAACCTCCAGCATCTCTCTTAGCACCTAGTGTCATGACTTATACATAATGGATGCTTAATAAATATTCGTTGAGTGAAAACATGTCCTTTGAATTAATAATCTGATTTTCTGTAGGATCAGCAAAAGAACTGAAGAGTCCATTTCCTCAATTTTAACAAGAACTAAAGTGAGGACACCCAACTCTATTGACATCCTAGTGGCCTCTTTCTGATCAGCTCTCTTCTATTCTTCATATTCTACTCCAGGGCTGTCCACAGCCTGCCTACAAGCACAGAAATTTACACAAATGCTTTAGTAAACGAAGCCAAGATACCACAGAGCTCTCACTAAAATGTCAAATCAAAATATATTGTCTATTGTTTCAATAAAAACCTAAGATTGGACAGCCCTATTCTACTCCGTGACCCATTTATCTGCCCATTTTCTCTCACCTCTCTAGCTATTCACTTTTTCTTCTTGTTTTCAAGCCATGTTTCTTCTAAGCCATCTATCTCTGCATCTACCCATTGGATGAGTATGTTTGCAGGGGGAGGACCATATTTATATGTAATTCTTGGGTGAGATACATGTATAAGTGGGAACGCCTCTACTTATTCCTTGGGTATTTGTACGTATGTGATTACACATGCATGGGGGATATATGTATGTATATATATGTATATATATATATGAATATATATATGTACATATATATAGTGCAGGGATCTATATTTTTGTGGATATGCATGTTACTAAATGGGAGACATTTTTATTTCAGGGGAGATCCACTTGACTTTTGGGATATGTATGTTGGAGGTGGATATATATATTTGGAAGAGAGGTATGCGAGTTGATGTGTAGGTATGGAGTGAGGTAACTGAGATCATAGTAAGTGCTTTGCCAGAGCACCTCAAGCTGGGATTTTAGAGAGGGGAGATTAGTCATAAAAGAGACAGCTATGGAATGAAAAATCAGCAATGTATAATGAATCTCAGGAACATTGAATGTCCTTGGGAGTTGCAGGTAATCATCTATTCAAGATAAAGCTGATTTTTTTGTGGGTCTATATCATTGTCCTTTGGGGAGATGATGTGCCCTCAAATTCTTTATAGGTTAAGTTAGACATGAGTTTCTATAACTTGGGCTGAAGCCAGCGTTCATGGAAACAATCCAGTGCTGAACAGGTCTGGGCAGGGTACTATTCAGGGTCACGGCAATAAATCAGGATATCATTCTAGATACACAATTACATTGAGGTCCAAAAGTTCACAGAATATATCACTGATGAAATGTTGAAACATGGATGGAATATTACAAAGACTGAACAGCATCTTGGCATACCTTGTAGTGGCTGTAGCAGATACAGAATGCAGACTTTCATTCTTTTTCCATCTGAATTGGAAGGAGATCATACCTTCCCTCCCCATCCCACTGCCATCTTGCTGTAGAACAGGGCCACATAGACTTGGTTTCATAAGTTGGTAATGAGCGTCAAAGAACATCGGCTCTTCGGGATAGCTGCACTCAGCTCCAATTATTTATTACACAGATGCAGCTCCTCACTTTTTTTTTTTACAAAAAGAATCAGACCCTTGACATAGAAGACAACTATCTGAATGAACTCCAGTTTTAAATCCACCCACCATCGTGAAGGGTCACTATCTCAGGGTGTAACAGACCTTACTGAGATACACAGCCATTGTACCAAACTGATGGACAAATCATTCATGGAGTGGAGTGATAGAGTATTACTTAGTGGGGCTGAATATATCTTAGAAATTATGGTACTTCCTGGGAAAGGCAGAACAGCTTCCGTTCTTTGGATGGTACTGGTGACCAACCAAGAAAGCACTGGTCTAAAAATCAGAATACCTAGATTTGAATACTTATTAGCTAAACGGCCTTGGGGAAGTACTTTTTACCTAAGTTAAATTCTGTGTTAAGTGAGGGGATTAGACTAGAGGTGTATAAAAGAAAGAAGGTTGATTCTGAGTTAGAGGACTTGGGTTCAAATCCTACCCATGATGCTTATTACTTTTGGCCTCAGTTTCTTCATCTGTAAAATGAGGGGGTCATACAAGATGGTCTCTTAAGGTCCCTTTCAGCTCAAGAGTTATGATTCTATGATCCTAGCTCTATAATCCCTTTTGCCTTTTAATCTCTAAGTCTAACATTTCTCAGTTGCAAAATGGGGGTGATAATAATAGTTGTAGTACTCTATTGCACAGGATTCTTGAGAGACACTATGGGTGGAAGTGGTGCTGGACTTGGAATCAAAAGGACCTGGGCTCACATCCCAACTCAGACACATATTAATTGTGAGACCCTGGGCAACCCAGTTAACCTCTCTATTATTCAGTTGCTTGATTGCAAAATAGAAAAGGGGTAGACTCTATAGACTCTAAGGTCCCTTCTAGCTCTAAATATATGTATAACCATCCCTAACATATATAACCTCATGACCACATAGAATACCATAGGTAAAGCACTTTGTAACCACAAAACATTACATAGATGCAATTTATTATTAATTCTATTGACATGAGGTTATGAGCGGGAATAGGGCAAGGAAAGCCAGCGGGGGTCAGGAGAAGTATTTTAACCAGTAAAATATACATTTAATGCCTAACCTGCCCATAATAGTCATGAACATTGACCTTCTAATGATGTACCTTGTCATCTGGGGAGATTTGGGGTTAGACTGACCCTGGCTGAACTGGCCTAGCTTCCACTTCAGGGGGAGATCCATAGCCTGGGGCTGGAGCAGACAACGGCTGTTGAGAGGGTCCCCAGCTGGCAGTTAAGCCTCCTTCAATCTGTAACCATTGGCTCATTAGCACTGGAAATATTCCAGACGCCTCAGCCTGGGCCAGACCATTCCAGACTGGGTTGCTGAGCTACTCTTGGAATACCTCCATGAGGGTGGCCTCACTTTAGTCCAGATCCTGGCCACCCAGCTGGACTACATATGTGTAATCCAAAATGGAATCAAGCTGCTAGTTCTTTCAGTGGACAGTCACTCTGCCCTGTACATTCTCCAAAGATTGCTTGGATTTCAGTGATAAAATTCCCATCAGGGACTAGATTTACCAAGTTGCATGACTCTTCAGCACACTGATTATGAAACCTGCTCTAACCTAATTGGTTGTGAAGTCTCTTGGTCTCTGTTCCATGTGAAAGGACCGAAGGAAACTGGTCCTTTCAAACTTTTCCAATATGTGAAATGAGCAGTTTTCCAGCTCCTATCTCTGAGATAAGATTGGAACTTGGAGTGGCTTCTAGGACAATCTGTCGTTGTGTCCTTATGCATCATTTCCCCCCTGATTATCTAGAGGACTTGAGCCTTCAAGATTGCATTTTCTCTTGACAGCAACTGGAGCATTGAAATGGGCTCTTCTACCTATGGCATATCTGGGAGGACTGCTTTTACTAAAAGATACAACAACAAGCCTGGCTGATGGGGAGAAGACATATAGACAGATGAGTGGCTAGAGCTTTGAATGAGAGGCCATGCAGTCTGGTGGAAAGAACAACTGGGTCTGGAGTCAGAAGACCTCAGCTACTTAATACTTGAGTGACCCTGAGCCCGTCACTTAAATTCTCTAGGTCTCCTTTCTCGTCATGAAAATCGGATCATTGGGTCAAAGGATCTCTAAGGTCTCTTCCAACTCTGGATCCTGCAATCCTAAATCAGGACTAATTTATTAATTAACCAACAATTAATCAACTAGGCAGGAATCAAAGGATCGTGGGTTTTGACCTATGAAAGGGAAAATAGAAGCCATCTGGTCCAATCCCCTCATTTTATAGATGAGGAAAATGGACGCTTAGAGAGGTAGCTGGGACATATAGTGAAAAGAATGCTGAACTGGAAGTTGAATTCGAATCTTGTCTCAGATGCTTACTGGATGTATGACCCTGGGTAAGAGAGCTAATCTGCCTAGGCCTCAGTTCCTCTTTTGCAAGATGGAACACCTATCTTGGTGTTGTGAGGATCAAATGAGATATTTATAAATTGCTTGGCAAACCTTAAAAGGTATATAAATGCTTAGTATCATTATCATCATTATCATCATCATCACCACCACCACCACCACCACCTGCAGCAGCAGCAGCAGCACCACCACCACCACCACCATCACCATTATTGTTATCATCATCATCATCATCATTAATTACCCAATGTCACACAATTACTAAGTGCCATAAGTGGGATTTTATTCTAAGTCTTTCTGCCTCCCAGTCCAGTACCCTATTGGCTAGGATATAATGCCTTTCATACCAGTCAGGCCCCATGGTATATGGAAGCCATTAACCACTGAACCTTTCTCATAAGGAAAAAGGGTTTGGGGTTAACACCAACTACTAGAATTCAGCAGGATGTTGTCATGATCCCAGCACTCAGGGAGTCAAATTGGAAATGTATTTCATCTTTGTATGAGCTCAAACTTCTTTGGATACTCAGTTTCTTGAATTCTTGCCTGTTTTGGACCATTTTTTCTTTTTTTGCTCCTTAGACCCTACTGGACTGTCAACTTGTATGCTGTGGATTTTGGTTCCTTAACCTCAGCCTCAGGTTCCTTAAGAGTCAGCTGGTATTAGGTGCCTTGATACCTGACCTTATTGCCTCCAGTGGACATAACTCTGCATCTGTGTCTTGTTTCTGGTCCCTCCCTAAATGAAATGCTACTATTACAGACTGCTTCAACCTGATCAGGCTGGTTGGCCAGCATCACAGCCATGCAATGGAAAGCTCTAAGCCGCGATCCTTGGCCTTACCTACCACTGATTCTGCCCTCATCCCAACCCCCAGAGGGTTCAGTATAAACAGGACCTTTAGAGGTCTGTAAAGCGAGTAAACAGAAGGAGTTTTAGATGTCAACCATATAAGTAAATACGCAGAATAGTTGGTGAGAGTAGGCTTGAAAGCAGAATTCAACCAGGATAATCCCTCTCTCATTGAGAGCTGATATGCCCCTAGTGCTCTTGGGGATTTCTCTGGCAGAACTTTTTGTCAGCACAGATCTATGTGGGGAGGGGGAAATAACAGATAAATATGCTACCTTTCACTCTGTCAGGCTTTGATGTCTCTGAGCATCATTGCCTTCCCCCACCTTTTTTTTTTTTTAAATTATGTCTTATTACAGGGGCCCATGACCTTTGAAAATAACATTTCTGTCCCAAATGATTTCTTGTGTTCCCCTAGGTTTCTCTTAGATTATAAGCTCCAACATGACTTTATGAAAATGATTGCTCATTAATAATAAAAATAGCTGACATTTATATAGGGCTTTAAGGTGTGCAAAGTGCTTTACATCCATTATTTCTTCTGAGACGCATAAGAACCCAGTGAGTTAGTCAGTTCAGGTATTGTCATCCTGTGTCTGGCATTTAATGGGTACTTAAGGATTGCTTGTTGATTTATTAAGCCTCATTTTACAGATGAGGAAGTTGAGGCTCAGAGATGCTAAACAAATTGTATGAATTCTGGAATATTACTTAATGTTTCTGAGTTTTTGTTTTCTCCCATGTAAATGGAAACAGCTGGGATAGATGGTCTCCATCCTCATAGCTCTATGTCTATGATTGAGGAAGATAACATATATATAATATACATATATATATATAGTAAAGCACTATAGTACTGTATAAATGCTGGCTATTATTATCATCACCATCATTATTATGCTGTGAATTATATCCACTTTACCATTCTGCCTTTCAATGAATATTTTAGCCATCTCTTAATTTTTGCACCCCAACCATCAATAAAACAAACAATACATAAATTTGCTTGTGTGTGCTGGGAGGAAAGGGGCATCATTTTCAGTAGACTAATCCACATTTGCCCAGATCTCCACTGCCTACAGCCTAGCCCCTGTTTCAAGGAGGGGATGGATCACAGAGGAGGATGACTATGGTGATGAGGAACCTGAGGATTCCACAAGAGGAAGATCTACAATCAGGAGATCAGATTCCTTCCATTCCCCAGGGCTAAGCCCTAAATCTAGGCAATAGCCATGGTCTTACCATTGCATATGCCCTCCCCTCAGCCAATACCTCCCTACCCATATGAAGACACTACTTCCTCCCCGAACCATCAGGATCTTGCCTAGTAAGTCCAGAGTCTTTAGGGTCTAAAGGCTTTTAGGCTTCAGAGCCAGGGAGATGAGTTCAAGTGTGGTCTCTGACTTTGTGGATGAGTCACCAGGTCCCTCATTCCTCTAGATGACTCTCAAAGACTATGAATAGCAACAAAAAAGCTTTGTCTGATAGAGAATTGCTTCATCTGGGACTTTCTTATGCCAAGCCCTACCCTTATCCCCTTTTTATCAAGTTCAAATCTGCCTCTTTGCAATTTCCACCTGTTAGAAGTGGTTCCAGTTTTGCCCTCCCTAGACAAACAAGTGTAAATACTCTTCCCATGACAGGTCCTCCAATGATAGCTATCATGTCACCCTACAAAGTAACCTGTCATCCAAGTATGTGTTGTTGATCAAAGAGAGGAATGGTTGAGATGCTTTCTTCTTCATTATTCCTCTGATTAAAATTTTAATGGTATTATTTTAACCAAAAGGCAAAATTAAAACTCTTTAATCTGGCCATATTTTTCTAATCTGCCTTATACAAAAGCTATACGCTAATACATTCTTACCATCCCTCAAACATGTTTTGCTTATTGCTGCTTGTTCATCTTCATTAAGACTGTTTCTGCCATTTCAGATGCGCCTCTCCCACTTCACTACCATGTCACCTGTTCCTCTCCTACCCAGCCTTCAAAATCCAGCTCACATCCCGTTTCTTCTCGCTAAAACTGAATACTTTTCTGAATACATTGGCTCATCCGTAGTCATTCAGTAATTTCTTCTTTCTCTGAGCTTCTGTGGCACTTATTGGGCATTCAGCTGTACATTGCCTCATTGATCTCTGTTTATGTGTCTTGGTTACTTGTCTAGATTGTGGATCTCTAGAGGGCAGGGACCATGTCTCATAATTCACAGGATTTCAGAGTTCTTAGGGACCTGAGTGGTCCTCTAGTCTAACCCATAACCTTAAAGAATTCCTTTTGCAGAGTACCCAACAAGAGGTCATCCAGCTTTTGCACAAAGACTTCAAATGAAAGAAACCCACTAAATGCTGAGGCCACCTATCCTACTTTGTAGAGCTCTCACTGTTAGAAAGTTTGTCTTTGCATAAAGCCTCAGTTCACCTCTTTGCAACATTTACCCATTGGTCCTGTACTACCCTCAAGGGTAGAACAGACAGCAGAACAAATCCTATCCCTTTTCCTCAGTGATGACACTGTTGATACTTAGCTGGAAGGGACCCATCTGGTCCAACCCTCTCATTTTACAAATGAGGAAACTGAGGCCTAGCAAGGTAAAATGATTTGCCTCCCATCACATAAGTAGTCAGTATCAGTGGTGAGATTTGAACCCAGGTTCTTTTCTTCAGGAACCAGTACACTTTCTGCAGTACCACACTGTCTTTTATGCCCCACTAATTTTTCTCTTCTCTAGGGCAAATATCCCCATCTTCTTCAATCCAATCCTCCAAGTCCTACTCAACGGGTTCTGGATACTTCCAGTTGGTCAATAAATGCATATTTTTGCAATCAATAATTTTTTGAATGAACTTAAAATAAGGCCACATAGCTTATTCTGCCCTTATTCCAGCCATTCACCTCTGAAAGGGCCAAAGAAAGATGATAGAATCACAGAATTTAGAGCTGGAAGGACTTGAGAAATTATCTAGTCAGAAAAGACCATTCATTAGGAAGAATGTAACTCCCTAGAGATCTTTTTGATCTGATGAAGGCTCAACTCAAATACCATTTCTTCCATGATTCCTTTCCTGATTACCCTTTCCTTTTCCCCTCCCCCCAAATGGAAGTAGTTTCTCCCTTCTTTTGAAATCAGCATGCTGGACCTCTCTTATTACACTGTCATATTATACCTTCTGTTATTATATATGTACTTGTCTTATATCCTTTAGTAGAGAGAGTAAATAACCATGAAGTCACAGATTCATATTCATCATTGTGTCTCTTATTGAATCTAATGAATACAATTTTGAGAAAGCCCTGGGATTTCAATGGTGTAGGGGTTCCCAACATGGAAACCCTATCTACCAAAGCAGATCAAAATCCGTCTATGACTTAGGAGATCAATCCTAGGGAATTGGTTGAGTCTTGCCCAGTGACAGAGTTAGGAAGGGTCAGAGATGGGATCAGAATCCATGTCTTCTTGACTCTAACCAAAATCACTTTAGACCAACCACAGAGCCATAAGCACAGTAGATGCTCCAAAAAAGTGATAAATTGAATTGGATGTTAAAATCTACGTTGTGGCAATAACTCTCTCTAGAGGCAGAGGGACTTTGGAATGCCCTTCTAATTCCTAGCATTCCACATTAACTCAGTTCTAAGAGTTTGGCAGTTATTTGAAATCAACTTTCTGCCACCATACTAAAGGAGCCAGTTCAAGAAAGACTTCAATATTTGGTTCTCTGTCTACTAAGTCTGAGTCCACGTTTCCCTCTGGGGTCTTACAATTGCTTCCCTGTGTGATATTCCACTTCCTTTCTTTGCCTATCCCTGTGCATCCTTCACACAGGATCTCTATGCCTGAAACGTATGCCTTGCACACTTCCACCTCTCAGAATCTTTGGATACTTCAATGCCCAATTGAAGTGTTGCCTTCTACTTGAAACTTATTCTGATCCTTCCAGGTACTATTCCCTCCACTACCCCCATACTATTACTTTGTATATATAATCAATCATATATATATATATATATGTATATATATGTGTATATATATATATTTACTTGTCTGTGCCGTTTTCTCCCAAAGAATGTATCATTTCATTGTTTGTCTTTGAACCTCTAGTGCATAATGCTATGCTTGATACATGTAGGCACTTCATGAATACTTCTTGAATGAATGAATGAATGAATGGCTGAGGGAATGGATATCACCCATGCCCATTTCAACTATCTGATAACAGTAAGTCACTCAGTCAACTAGACTTTATTAAGCATCTAACATGTGCTAGAAACTATGCCAAGCACTGTGTGATAAAAAGAAAAGAAAAAAAATCAATCCTAACAAACCCAGTCCCTGACCTCAAGGACCTGAGTCTAATGGGGGAGACAACATAAAAACAACTACGTATGAACAAGAGAAATACAGGATAAATTGGAGGTAGAAATATTATTTGAGCAGTAGCAACAGCAATAGTCGAGCTGGTCTGTGTATTACGTAATGTTGGTGTCAAGAGAATGGGCATTGTGATTATGAGTTCTTAAAAAAATGCAACAGTCTGCCTTTTCAACCCCCAAATGCTGGGCTTGAAAAGAAAAGGTTATCTTCTCTTTCCCTGCCTTTAATCAGACTGAACTTAACCCTGCTAAAACACCTGGGGTTCTACCCTATTCTTAACATCTCTGTGGGTAGAAAGTCCATAATCTGTCCCAGTCATTCTCTTTCATTGGTTTCCCCTCCAGGAATCCAACCTCAAATCCTCTCCCTTTCCCCACCCCCTCTTCTACTCTATGCTCCCCTAGGGTACAGGGTCATAGAATTATAGTGTGAATACCTTAATTCTTAGGGGAGTTGAGAGGAAATGGTGAAATACTGTAAAACATTTTATAAGATGGTAAAGAATTAGGTAAATAGACATTTTTATGAAAATGTTGTTGCTGTAGCTAGAAAGGCGCCTTACAGACATCTAGGCCAGGTCTCTAATTTTACTGGGGAGGAAGCTGAGACCAGAGGGTGATGTGACTTGTCCAAGGTCACACAGCTACTTAGTGATGGTGGCTGGGCTAGAAGCCTACAATTCTATGCGTCAAGGTGATCTGACTCCTGGTCCAATGGTCTTTTCATATTACTTCACCCAAAATGGTGATATGATGATTGTGAATATCTTTTTCTATGGTTTGCTTTGTTTCAATTTTTTTTGTCTTGATGAAAACTGATCATTTAAGACTGGGCTCTTCTATGACATGCCTGTTCTCTATTAGAGAGAGATTAGAGGAAGTGTGGGCTAATTCTGGATCTTAATAATAATACTTTCAGTCCTTCCTTTATAAAAAAATGACATTAAAAAATTCTGCCATCAGTATAGTGTGAGTTTGAAACTGTTTTAGGAGTGGGCATAATTTATATTGAACTAACTGCAATCTCTTACCAAGTCCTCTGTGTGGCCAATGTCAGGCATGGAGAAGATGGTTCAGGGCTACCATGTGATCATAGAACCAAACAAGTGTAATTGGTCTGTATACTAACAGAGCCCCTGATCTTGGCCTTATTACCATTATCCTTTAAACAGCTTACGCTCCTCCAGCACTAGGACTTTCTATTTCTTTTGTAGGTTTCAAGATTTGCTCACCAGAAGCTACTTCTGATTTTCTGGCTTGGTTTTCCCATTTCAGTTAGGGGGCCATCAATTTTCACTTGTAATGGCTTAGATCCTTCCAAATGGATTGGATCTTGAATCCACAAGAAAAGCCCAACAGCAGGGACAGGACGGTGCTACAGGGATTGAATCTTAATCCCATGACTCTTCCTGGTTTTTCTGCTTGCCGCTACCCTGTCCCTTTCACTTCCTCTGATCATTTGCTTTAGGCTTCCGATACCCCACCTGGTTACCTGCTGTTTGCTGTCCTCTTGGCCCTATTCTGACTCCTGCTATCCTTGCCAGTCTTGCTGGCTGTTCATCTGTTACATTCCTAGCCCTGCTGTCTTTGGTCTCTTCCCCCAAATAGCTCCATTCCCACCAAGCCCTTCATCACTTTTTCCCTTTAAATAAAACTGGACCTAATAGATTTGCATTATAATGCAAGAAAAGTCTAGATCTAGAGATGAGGTGAAGTGTAATCTAAGCCAATCTGAGGTCAAATACAGTAATAATCATCATATGAAGACTAGGCTTAAATGCCCAGGGTCTCAGTTTCCTCATCTCTAAAAATGGAGAAAGATGCCTCCATCAAGTGCACCTCCTCAGGATTTAAATCTAACCATCTATAAATGACTTTTTGTTTCCTGAAGAAGGATACCAGGTCCCAAATCAGTATCAGCAATTATCATGCAGCACTGAACCTTCTGTTTTAGGCAAAAAGTAGGGAGATCTCCATGGCACAAAGAAACCTAGCAATTCCTGCATGTTTAATTTTGAGAGTATTCTTTATATCTCCTTCTTCTGGGGAACAGAAGGTTATGAGAAGCTGCCTGATTTAAAAAAAAAGCCTTCCTTTGAAAGGGTTGCATAATATCCCTTGGCCTTCCAGCCCATAGTAGCTGAGCAAAGTATTCTTGCTGGAATATGCAATGTCACTTGCAGCTAATCCCTTTATTGATTTTTTTCCCCCTTAACTTGCTGACAGCTAAGGATTAGGTCTAGAGAAGTGGTTACAGTTCAGGTTATAGTTGACACTATTCAAAATAAAAAATGGCCTTTAAAAAAAGACAGAGTTCTGCAAGCAGGTGGATTTAAGCAGATAGGAACAAGGTGGGGGGAAGGAGGACAGTATTAAGAATTCTTATTCTGCTATTCCATAATAGAATCCCTTCATAAGTCCACAGGTAAGGGATTGACATCAGTGGGCTGAGGGCTTTCTGCATGTGCTTACCGCTGCTTGGGAGTAGGCGGCAGGTCTGGCCCTGGGCGAAATGACAAAATTAGCTGAAGTTCATCTTGGGCACTCTCTCTCCTCCCAGGGCTTGGCAGCCTCTCCCTGCCTACCATATAAACAGTTCCCTAGTGTTGCCCTGGCTGCCCAGAGGTTCCCACTGCAGTACCTTTCCCAGACTCGTCTTTCCTCCATTAAAGGACCCTATGTTCACACTTAGCTCATTATCATAGAATTTAGATTTGGAAAGAATTTTACAGTTCACCATCAGAACTCATCGTCTCTCATTTTCGCTATCTTCCATAAGTCCTGGAAAAAGTTGCTGAAATAAACTAGTTCACACCAAAAGGGGTCAAATAGGCCTAGGTTCTTCCAGCAGTGTTAGCATTTGGAAAAAGGGCATTTGCCAAACTAGTGGTTTGCTGCTAGGTGTTATAGCAGATAGAATGTTAGCAGGGACCGGGGCGCGGGGAAACCTGAATTTGAATCTTGACTCAGACACTAGCTGTAGAGCCTTGGGCACATTACATCACTTTTCAACCTCATTTTCTTCATCTGTGAAATGGGAGATAATAATGATACCTTTTCCACATGGTTTTTGTGAGGATCAAATGAGCTCCTATAATATATAATAATATACTAATATTAATATATAATATATTAATATATATAAAGTCCTTTGCAAACCTTAAAGTTCTATAAAATTATTATTATTTCTAGTGACTCACCAATTTTTTTTAAAAGCAAATACAAGTTTATGTAGTTCAAACTATAGTGGGCTGCTAGATGGCACAATGGATAGAGTACCAGACCCAGAGTCAGGAAGACTCATCTTCCTGAGTTCAAATCTGGCCTCAGATGTTTACCAGCTGTGCAACCTTGGACAAGTCACTTAACCCTGTTTGCCTTAGTTTCCTCACCTGTAAAATGAGCTAGAGAAGGAAATGGCAAACCACTCCAGTAACTTTGCCAAGAAAACCCCAAATGGGGTCATGAAGAGGACTGAAACCACTGAGCAACAACAGTGAAACTATATGTAGGCAAATTACCCTATTAATGATTCTATCCTTGCTCCCCAATTAGATTGGAAACTCCTTGCAGTCAATATCATAGTAGAAGACATTTGTATGGCAGCAGAGTAATAACTAGGAATTTTTGTGGCTGGGGCAAATGGCATGAAGCCTAGGCTAATTTGAAGGGAAAGGAGGTGGGATATTGCTGGTGGACCCCAGGTCATTGGTTTGAGACCTATGCAGAGTTCCTCTAGTGAGATAGGCTAGGTATTAGCCTCATCTCATTTCACCACCTGGTAAACTCCTCTTTCAACTAATTATTTTTGTCAATTAGATGTTAAGCTCTCTTTCTTTTCTTTTCTTTCTTTTTTTGTTTATGAAGTTGAAAGACTACTACTGCTGTCAGTGCTCTGGGGCAAAGCCCTGATTGACCTGCCCTAATTACAATTCTATATAGCACTTTACTGTTTCAAAGAGTTTTCACAAATAGGGTTTCATTTGATCATAAAAACAATCACTAGATAGATCATGCAAAAATTTTAATTCCCTTTTTACAGAGTTTTCTCTTATTAACTAACTCAAAAAGTTCAAGTGGCTTGCCCAAGGTTACATGAGTAATAAGTGGTAGAAATGAGTTTCTAGTCTAAGATCTTTGACTCCAAATCCAGTGCTACTATACTGTTTCCTACCCATGTCTTGGACCTCTTCATATACACATTGCCTAGCACAGTGCTGTGTTTGTTTGTTGATCATGAGGATGGTAAATGCTGAGAAAATGAAAAGTATGAGATTGGTCATTGGTGATCTTGGGTTAGTTAAGGGCCATATAAAGATGGCACTAGATGGAAATGATGGCAAATCAGTAGAAAAGTTCCTAGCCCAGAAAAATTTAAGCCTCTTGTACTTGATGGATTAATTCTTAGAATAAGCAGAGATGTTCCTGCACCAACTAGGAACTAGAATCTAGGAGTAGTAAAGAATAAAGCCTCGATGTGGAGAAATAAACCTAGACCTAATTCTGCATTGGTCTTATGCCTTCTGTGGAAATCCAAAAGAGGTGAACTTTCCATTGATTCTGTGTGAGTTGGAGGTTGGGGTCTCAGCCCTTGGTTAGTGTTATACATCTTGTTCAATGTGTAGAGAAGATGGAAGTCCATTGGAGAGGTAAGTAAAATTGTCTTGATTGCTTATGGAATGGAAATCCTTTTTAGGTTCTGTTTGGGTTAAATAAAGCCTGGCCTACATTTTCATATATTCAATATATAATTAACCTGAATATATGCATGGGAACTGAAAGATCTTTTCCTTCTTTTCCTTTTGATGAGGCACCAAATTCTGGTGTTTCTAGTTGCAGGGGTGGGGAACCTACAGCCTCAAGTCCACATGTAGTCCTCTGGGTCCTCAAGTGCAGCCTTTTAACTGAATCCAAATCCTGGATTTGTTCTGTGAAGTTTGGATTAAGTCAAAGGGAGGACCTAGAGGGCTACATGTGGCCTCAAGGCCCCACCCTTGTCCTAGTGGAAGCCCTGGCTGAGGGCACATGACAAAGTTTGTGATTCGTGAAAGTTCACCAAGACTGAACCTTATTTCTGTAAGGTCAGAGAATCTATTATGGGCATAGGTTATATTACAGGTTAGGGTCTTAAGTCAGGCAAGTAATCATGACAGCAGACATGGAGTGCCTATGTTACATATATAGTTTAGCATAGTGGTTCAGTCAGAACTTAAAGCTTGTTGACTGACATGTATATGTGTAAGCATACATATGTGTAGATAGCTATCTCATCTGCAGAGTCCATAGTTAAACTCATGGGATCTGATAAGGTTAAGGAGATAGCACAGAGAAGAAAAGGCTTAGGACAGAATTTTGGAGAATGCACATAGGAGGTTGATATGAATTATGAACTAGCAGAGGAGACTGAGAAGGTCAAATGGGTAGGAGGAGAAGTAATATAGAGCAGTATTACAAAAACCCAGAGGGAATATCCTGGAGGAGACAGTGGTCAGCAGTGTTATATGTAGCAAATAAGTCAAGAAGGATGAGGACTGAGAAATAACCATCGCATTTGGCAGTTGAGAGATCATTGGTAACTTTGGAGAGAGAAGCTGCAGTTGAGTGATGAAATTGGAAGTCAGCTGGTAAAGTGTTTAGAAGTTGGTGAGAGGAGAAGTAGAAGAGGTAGCTTTTTCAAAGAGTTTAGTTGAGAAAGACAGGTGAGATATAGCTGAGGGGTTGGTAGGGTCTACTAAAAGTTTTTAAGGACAGGGAAGACTGGGCATGTTGGAAGGTAGTAGGGAAGGAAATAATAACGGAGGTTCTTAGCTTGGAGTCCACAAATCCTAGGGGGATCATGAAGTTAGAAGGGAAAAAAAATCATCTTTATTTTCATTAACCTCTAACTGAAACTTGGGGTTTTTTTTGAATTATATTATATTATTATATTAGGAGGGAAGCAGAAAATTGGGAGAAAATCTTTACAACTAGTGTCTCTGATAAAGGTCTCATTTCTAAAATATACAGGGAACTGAGCCAAATATATAGGAATACATGTCATTCCCCAATTGAGAAATGGTCAAAGGATATGAACAGGCAGTTTTCAGAGGAAGAAATTAGAGATGTCTATAGGCATATGCAAAAATGCTCGAAATCACTACTGATTAGAGAAATGCAAATCAAAACAACTCTTAGATACCACACCTCTCCTGTCAGACTGGCTAAAATAACAAAACAGGAAAATGATAAATACTGGAGAGGATGTGGGAAAATTGGAACATTGTTACATTGCTGGTGGAGTTGTGAACTGATCTGGCCATTTTGGAGAGCAAAGGGCTATAAAATATTCATACCCTTGACCCAGCAATACTTCTAGGGTTGTATCACAAAGAGATCACACAAGTAGGAAAAGGACCCATATGCACAAAAATATTTATAGCGGCTCTTTCTGTGGTAGCTAAGAATTGGAAATCAAAGGGATACCCATCAATTGAGGAATGGCTGAACAAGCTGTGGTATATGAAGGTAATGGAATACTATTGTGCTATAAGAAATGGGGATGATACGGACTTCATAACAACCTGGAAAAACCTACACGACATAATGCTGAGTGAGCGGAGCAGAGCCAGGAGAACATTATACACAACCACAGATACATGGATTCTGTGAGGACTAACCCTGACAGACTTTGCTCTTCTCAGCAACACAAGGTGCAAAGACAATTCCAAAAGACTCACGATGGAGAATGTTATTTACATCCAGAGAAAGAACTATGAAGTATGAATGCAGATTGAGGCATACTTCATGCTCGCCTTTCCCCCACTTTTTTTCTCTC
The DNA here is from genome assembly GCA_028646595.1 of Phalanger gymnotis. Taxonomy (NCBI): domain Eukaryota; kingdom Metazoa; phylum Chordata; class Mammalia; order Diprotodontia; family Phalangeridae; genus Phalanger; species Phalanger gymnotis. Next base: position 83,395,419 of record CM053623.1, on the reverse strand, counting down.
CTTTGTTTTTGTTTTTGGGTTGATTTTTTTGGTTCTGTTTCTTCTTTCTCATGATTCATTCCATTGGTCATAATTCTTCTCCACAACTTGACTAATGTGTAAATTAATTCAATGTGAAGTTATACGTGGAAGTTATATGGGATTCCATGCCGCCTTGGGGAGGGTTGCACTAAGGGCACAAAGAGGAAACCAAACCAAACCAAGCAGTGTTCCTGCATTCAAGGAACCTTTATCCTACTGCGAAGGAGAGGCAATAAGCACACAGATAAGTAAATACAAACTCTCCATCATGCCACGGCAGCTTTCTGCCCCTGGAGGCCCATTCCAGCCCATGGGCCTGTCCTCTGATTGGTCGTTCTCAGACCTCCGTTTTAAGGAAAGCATCCAAGGAAGCCAGGCAGGGCTCGGCCCCACTCCTGACTCACCACACTTTCTCTATTGAACCCCCTGCTGATCTTTTCTCTCTGTCTCTCTCACCTTTTTCAGTTTTCTTTTTTGTGTTCTCTTCTCTCATTAGAAGGTAAGCTCTTTGAGGGCAGGGACTATCTTTTTTGGTTGTATTTATAGTCTTAGCAGTTAGCCTAGAGCCTGACATCCTAGTAAGGGCTTAATGAATGCTTATTGACTTGAATATAAACAAAGTAAATATACTGTAATATCAGGGGCACAGAAGCAGGAGGCTAAGGGCTCTAACAAAAATGATTTCATAAACGATGAACTATATGGGAGGGATCTCGTCATGAAAGTGACAGGTGCTGAACTAGGTGGGGCAAGGTTCCTGTGATCATCATTAGTTATTCATTGACCCACACAGGATTCTTTAAGCTGGAATCACTAAAGGAGCAGATGTTGCCAATGAGGTCAGACAGGCCCCCGAAGCCGAACCCAAACAGATGGCTCCCTTAGTCAAATTCCTATTACTCAAAGAAACCATTAGAGAGGAGAGAGATAGAGACAGCCCAGGTGAGGGGAGAGGCAGAGGCAAACTGATATTGAGGCCATTCTATTTAATGGCAGTTTTTGATGTGACCTTAAGCTAGAACCTTACAGCTGAAGACAAATGCAAGGTGCAGTCATTCTGCAATAAAGCAATTTGGTTTCCTTATCTCTTTCTGAAAAGTCCAACTTGGAATGGTCATGGAAGGGTCAGATTGTTTGGTATTCATTTCCAAATTGTGAGGACAATACCGCAGAAGGTAACAACTCCCAACAAATGTTCTCAGTAGCACCACCAAGGATAGACTTTTAGTTCAGATGTACGTTGGCCTGAATTTGATTGACATTTTTGATGTTCTTTTTTCTATTGCATATGCTATCCCTAGGTTGACAAAATAGCCAGTTGCCATGTCTTCCAAGGAAGTCAGATGGAGCACAGTCAAATAGCATCACTTATTTTTCCAAGCATGGGAGATAAAGTGAGAGAGACAAATAGCTTCCCCTGGCACCCTGAGCCTCTAAAGTGATTGGATGATGAGGAATAAATCATCTGAATAGAATATTCTACTTCTTGAAAAATATCAAATTCTTAGGATGTACCACTGAAGTTGCTCCCAACTTTCTCCTTCTTCTCCCTCTCCTATGGAAGTAAAGCATCAAATGCTTTATTGAAATCTATGACCAGGGAAAACCAAAGGAAGACAGCTGCCTGGAGAGATTTGAGGGGCTTTTAGGAGAGGTAAGATTAAGGGGATGTAGTACCTTCCTAGGATGAATGCTTTTGGCAGCAAATCCCAGGGTTCAGAGGACAGAGTGTAATATAAGACAAAATGGAAGAATGTTCAGTGTTAAACAGGATCCTTGAGTATCCATAAAAATATATCATCATTAAGGCTATGTCTATATGTATACACTTGTACATATGCACACAAACCAAGGTGACAAAATTCAGTGATAAAAATATAAATAATTTAGTCAAGTATTTTTTGTCCTATGATAGATAGCTAATAAGCAGTTAGACTGCCTTTTGGCATCCAACTAATACTATCAAAGTTCACTTTCACCATAGTCTCAGGAGTGGGAAAATTTCTGTTTTATGAGAAACTGAGGCCTAGAGACTATCCTAAGGTTTTACAGGAAGTAAGGAGCAAACCTGAGATCTGAATCCAGTTATTCTGACTCCAAATCCACAAATCTGACTCCACAAATCCAAGTGACTCACTAGTGATTGTTTCATTTCTGTCTTTGTGGAAACAGGAAGGAAGGGTTCTGAATTTACATGATCCATTTTAGGGTCAGTGCTACTTTTCTTAGTCCTCTGGTTGCACTGCATTATGATAGATGCTGTAAAGTTGTAATATTGTCCTTGCTTTTATTGTCCTTGGGGAGCTTACAATATCATGAGGGAGACATAACAAACGTAGGAAGACATGCATCATGGATAAAGATAAAACGGCAGATAATATCCTCAGCAGGAAAGAAGAGTGAACAAACCTGCCAATTTTATTTCTTCTCTTCTCAGATTTAGCTATATGCTGGTTCAAGTGAGAAGGGACTTACATGGATGTATTTCTTTCTAGAGAACAAGAATCAGGTAACAGCTTTATGCTTTGACATCTTCAATCATGGCAGAAGACCTTGCTAAAATTAACAATTAGCCCTGAAAATGTAACTATAAACAGAAACATAATTCGCAAATTTGATGACCATGTTTTCTTCTCATGAATTTTAGCCTAAACTCAGTCTCTGGCTATGACAAATCTATACCTCTCTCAGTCTATCTTCAGTCTTTGGCTATGACAAATCTATACCATCTATATTCCATATAATACTAGGACATGTTGAAAAGTGAAAAATTAAATCAAACTAACTGGATGTTTGGTCTACACGTGCCGTGATTCCCATTGTTCAGTCTCTCCCAACCCTCACAGTAGCATAGTGAGTAGACGGATAGCCTTACATCCACAAAGACTTGAGTTCAAGTCTGGTTTCTGATATATGCTGCCTGTGTGACCGTAGGAAAGTTAATTAGCCCCTCAATGCAACTCTTTAAGACTCTAAATGGCAGAGATGTTTCCGATCTGCATTGATAGAGGGAGTTTCCTCAGCTAATAGTTCCTTACATCACTGAAATCATAGGTCTGGTCCCTGTGTTTATCCTGCCTAGGGTTTTGGTACAATTATTTTTGGCCCACTGAATTGACTAGTGACTGTCTTAACATTGTGTAAGACAACCAATTAAATAAAGAATTTAGTCAATCACACTCATGTCTATTTCACATGCTGCCAAACAGCTGCTTTGACTAGATTTTTCAAAAAATCTGTTTGACTGAAAAGTTGAAAACCTAGTCATCTGGGCATTTGAATCTGAGACCAAACATTCAGATATTTGAAAACATCTGGGCAATTCCCTAAGTTTTCTAATTTTTCTCCAGATGTTTGCTGTAGTCTAGATAGAGCCTATTACATGTATTGAATTGACACAGAGTTTGGCATCATGGAAACACAGGCCTGAGGCTATGTGTACAGGGAGCCAAGACAACCAGTTAAAGGGTAACAAATTCTGCAGTGGACCCTTGTTTAGTTCTGTGCAGAATAGAGTCTCCCATGCATCTTGGTGAAAGAGAAAGGTACTGTTAAATCTTTCCTGGAAATTACCACCTCAGTGACTCACTAGTGATTGTTTCATTTCTGTCTTTGTGGAAACAGGAAGGAAGGATTTCCAGCTCTGTTTATTGTCTCCTTGCCCTTTGCTCTCAGGACAACAACTGCCTGATACAGAATGCTTAATTGAAAGTAAAGGGATGCTTCCCTCTTGCCTGGGAGCCTGGAGACTAATATCAAAAGTGACATTAAGAAAACACTAGGGCAGCCTCCTTAAGCTCTTGTCTCTGATCCCTCATTACTCTGCTCCTGCCTCTATCTCTGTTTCCCATCTCTCAATCTGTCTCCACTTCCTCCGTCCCCTGAGAGAAGGCCATGAGCTCATTGCCTTCCAATGAGAAGCCAGACCTGGCCTCCTGCTTGGTTGGTTTGCCTGTCAGAGCTGTGATATTTATGATTCTTCTACCAGCTGAACTCTGCTAAGAGGAGGCATAGATTACGAATATGTGCCCCATGTGTATGCAGTGCAGGATGCAGAGGTGGTCAGTAGCAGGTGAGGGGTTTTGCCTTTACAGCAAAGTCATGGAGATGAGAGGGTTAGAAGAGGTTGTTTGTTCCACTAAGAATTGGGAATTTCAATCTGAGGCTTGACTACTCATACTTTCCCAGGCAGCCCACTTCAAATGGATGAGCCATTTATTCCACTTTCCTTAGGAGCAAAATAGAAAAGATGACTGCTGAAACCATGGAAGTAGAGTGGTATTCAGTAAAAATTGAATAAGAAGAATACTTTAAGTCTATTACTGTTCTCTTGCTCACTAGCTAATGCCTGGTTATGTTTGAAGACTTCTTTTTAAAAATATATTTAAAAGGTACAGATGTGAAAGTGAGTGTAATCTTAAGAAACTGGAGGAAGTGAAAGCAATTTTTAGCAAAGAAATTTGTTAAATGGTAAACCCTAGAAACTTGAGTTAAAGAAGTGATTCACTCTAAGCAGTGGTTGGAAAATAACTAGATGAGAAAAATTAAAAACAATTAAAACAATTTAAATTATTTAATTTTTAAAAGAAGGAGAGAGGAATGAAAGGGGAGAGGAGTGAAGAGTATTGTTATGTTAATAACAATTACTCATCCAGTTAACTACCATAACTTTTGAATCATTATTAGAAAGTAAGACCCAGTGAGGCAACAACAACTATATTGTTCAGCCGTGTTTTTTTTTTTTTTGAGTTTTGAACCATAAGAAGACATAGGAGAGAAGAAAAGAATGAAAGATCCTATGTAATTCGACACCTACTTATTAGGCACCTACTATATGCAAAATTGCACAACAGTTAGTGATATCCTTGGGGAATTTCTCAGCCTGGGTTTCTAGAGATCCTCTATCTAGGGTTCATCTTTCTCACCTGAGGGTCCTCAAGACTAGAGGTCAAATCAGGTGAGTAGCCAAACTGAAAGGAAAGAAATTTATTAGCATACCAAGGAAGGTAAAGTTTGCTCACAGCGGCTTCAGTTTCCTTGGATACACATTTTGGTTCACATAGCTTTTATGAGCCTGCTTAGAGTACATGGCCAATCAGGAGCATTTTGTGGCACGTGAATGGACCAGAGGTATGTAGTCTGTCTCTTTAAGGAAGCTGCTCTGGAAAAATCCATAATCAAACCTTGGGTGCAACATTTGTGAGATTACATGCTTCTAAAGAATGAAAGGACTTTTTTTGTGTATTCCGTCTAAGCATGATGGAGGTAGCTAAGCTTTGTGTATTCAATCTAGAGTAGAATAGGGAGAACAATTCATTCAGGTTTTGTGTATTTTGCCTCAAGCAAAATGGGGATTAATTTTTTTTCCCCACTTGACATTCCAATAACAAGGCTGTTTTTCTTCTACAATCTGCACTGATAGAGGGTATTTCCTCACCAGGAATTCTCTTCACTGATAAAATCACAGGCTCTAAACTGTCCCCCTCCCCTCTCAGCAAAAAATGTGCAAGGCTGTGTGCTAGGCTCTGTTGGGATACTAAGATAGAAATAAAACACCCTGCCCTCAAGGAGTTTACATTCTAGTAGAGACCATTCAGATGGTAGCTGGGACATCAATGGTTTTTTTTTTTTTCCCAAGAAAGGAAACAGCATGCTTAAGAAGTTATGTTCTAGAACTCAGAAAGAGAGCTAGGGAAACAAAAGTGATTTTTGTTGTTAGTTGTTTCCAACTCTTCATGACTCCATCTGGGGGTTTCTTGGCAAGGATACTGGAGTGGTTTGCCATTTTCTTCTCCACTTCATTTTACAGATGAAGAAACCAAGACAAACAAGGTTTAGTGACTTGCCCAGGGTGACAGCTAGTAAGTGTCTGAGGCCACTCTATCCACAATACCATCTAACTGCCCAACAAAAATGATATTCTGTTTTAATAAAAATAGCCAGTTGTTAAGTCTGGAGGACTGGTTGTTTTTTTTTTTAAATAATAGCAGAAGCATTAAGGTTCAGTTGCTGGCTGTGAGGACCTCTGACTAGGAAGTCAATCAACAATGTGTAACAGCAGATTAAGTTAAGTATTAGTTGATAACCCTTGATGATGTTAAGTAAGGGGAGCACCATGCCATGTTATTTCCTTTTTAGTCTTCCTACAGACTGCAGGGCTATGACTATCTCTTGTAAAGATAAGTTGAATAATTAATTTTAATAAAGTATTTTTTAATAGAAAAGAAGTAACTGTCCTGGATCATGTATTAAATGATAGTATCTATTTAAATGAAGAGAATACATTTTAACAGCATACTTTTTTGCAGAAAATTAATTACCAGAGGGAGAAATAATATGGAAGGCACAGGGATACATTCTCAGATGTAAGAAAAGAAGCAGGAGGGGCTATTGTAAACATATCATTACATAGTAAGACAATATCAAGTAGATTAGAAAAATATTAAATTTCCATCTGGGAAATATGATAAAATGAAGAGTCTTGGATAAAGAAGGGGGTGGGAAGGGAATAAGCATTTAAGTGCCTACTTTGTGCCAAGCATTGTGCTAAGCATTTTCTATAAATCTTATCTCATTTGATCCTCACAACAATCCTGCCAGGTAGGTGTTTTTAATTCATCCCCTTTTTACAGATGAGGAAACTGAGGCAAATAGAGATTAAGTGACTTGCCCAGGGTCACACAGCTTGTAAGTTGTCTGAGATCAGATTTGAACTCAGATCTTCTTGATGCCAGCTTAAGTGCTCTAACCACTGAACCACCAGCTGCCTTAGGAAACAGGAGACCTGAGTTCTAGTTAAAACTGTCACCATGTTATTGTGTAACCTTGGGCAAGCCATTTTATCTCTTTGGGCTTCAATTTCCTCATCTATAAATGAGAGGATTGAAATACCTGGCCTGGCTTAAATGTTTGGTGATTTCTCAAGGTTTTAGAAGAAGTCAGTATTAGGGAACTCCTCAACCCAGAGGTCCTAAGATTCTACTGGAGAGTAATTTTTCCCACTTGGTCCATTTGAGTGGAGGTCAGTAAGTCAAAAGATAAGACAAGAAGGTAAACAATTTGATTGGCATCAGCTGATGTGCAGATTTTATATATTTATATGTATATATGTGCACATATATACACATGCACACATACATATACACATGCATACACATATGGTATTACAGAGCCTTAGGGTGACATATCTGGCTGCCAAAGGAGGCTGTCAGGTGAGGCTGCTCAGCCACTTTCCATTATTTGGGAGGCTGAGTAATAAGGACAGGATGTCAGGTAATTTTGGGAAGATTGTCTTAACCTTGGGGTTAAACATGTTAACGTTAGGGTCTCAGAAATTGCCAAAGATTAGATTTATTTCAAGTGGGGGGATATTTTCTTCGTAATCAGTACCATCAGAACATCTTGTTGGAGCAAGAGGTCTCTAGTTAATATGCTGACCTTAATAAGCTAATATTATGTTAATATACTAGATAATATGTTTAATATAAAATGTTAATATGCTGATGGCAGCATGTTCTGGTGGAGGCAGGAGGGCTCCAAAATAGTAAGGCCAACTTCAAGATTTTCATTTGTCGTTGAATAAAATACAGATCAAGGGTTTGTCTCTGTAGAACACTGTAGCTCCATTGCTTTAGCCTCTAATGTTACTTTTTTTGGAGGGGTGTGTGAAGATGTTTTCCCAAGCTCATGGCACACAGTTTTTATCCATTTTCACCACACAAATTAAGAAGATACATAGACTTCTTAGACCTAGAATCACCTGTGAATAGTCCCCTAAAAGCTTGGACCCTAGACTCATCCTCAGGGGAGCAGAGGGCCTTCTCTGGTAAGCTTTCTTCATCTTTTCATTTACCCTTCTTTATTATTTCTTAACTACTAAGCTAAAAGGATAAAATCAGATTGGTCTTTGGGGTTGGGTTCATGAATTTCCTAATGTGACTTCATTGGATTGTCTTGCTCACTCCTCCAACAGATCTCCCGCTTACTAGCCCAAAATTATCTTAAGAAACTGCAAAGCGTTTTCAAGTACAGGTTGAGGAAACACAAAGAATAGCTTTCTTCAAGTCCCCGATAAAATCCTACCTTCTACAAGAAAACTGTCCTTAATTCTAGTGCCTTCTGTTGATTATCTCAAATTTATCCTGAATATAGGTTGTTGGTATATTGTCTCCCCTGCTAGACTGGAGATCCTTGAGAGCAGGGACTGTCTCACCTTATTTGCTATCACTACTACATAGTGCCTGGCATATAGTAGGTGCCTATTTAGTGTTTGTTGATTGACTGAATTTCATTCTTAGGGAAAAGACAGTGAATAGTCACTATGTGACTAATGACTCTTAGGTTTCTTGCTGTTCTGACAGGGAAGAGAAATTCAAAGAGTAACAGGGGAAGAGATACTTAAATTGGGGGAGGGTTTGTGCTTGAGGAAGCAAAGGATGTAGAAAGAGGCTTAGAAATGATGGAGATAAATTTTGCCAGCCTCATAATTTTTCCAGTGGATTGTTTTTATTTATCTTCTACTGGGTAGAGGAAAAAAACCCGATGTTTCATCTGGAGATGCTTTTGTTATGCTAATATAATGGCAGGGGGTTGGACAGTCTGGGTAGGAGTATCTTCTTGTCTTATTACTTCTTCTTGCCTGGCTTCTTCACTCCCGTCTCACTGGAAACAGAGCACTCCCTACTTCCTCTCAGATCCAGTCCCTTTAATAAATCACTTAGACCTCATACTGTAATCAAAAAACAAAACAGCTTAATTAGTACAAACCTGGTAACATTAGCAGTAGCAGTCTTAGTAGCAGAAACTGCAGCAAATTTCAATAGCCATCCCCCCAAAGCTAAGTCTTGCTCTCCATTTGTTCCTCTAGCTCCTGAGTTGCAGGGAAAGAAATCAAGAAATTCACTTGTTTGATAATATCTGGCATATCCTGCCACTGCAGGGACATGGTGAGGGAGATGATCACAGTCATCCCTAAAAGATGCTAGGGAAGTGTGTGTGTGTGTGTGCGTGTGTGTGTGTGTGTGTACAGGGGTTGGTCATAGTTATTTGAGGAACGGGTCAGTGCAAGGCTGGGCACTGGGCTGCTCTTGGCTCAGGTAGCTACAGGAATATTAACCTGCATATGCTGGGTCCCTGCATGCACTGTGTTGATTTTGAGTGTTGCGCTTGACAAAAATCAATGACCCAGATGCACCTGCCACCTTATACGTATAGCAGATGACTACCTTCTTCGTCCTAAAAAAGGGAGGGGAGCCATGCACATGGATGGGGCCCTATTAGTCTATCTCTCTTCCCCCAATCCTTCTTGTTTCTTCTCACTACTTTCTATCCTAGTATTCCAGCTTTTGGCCTCTTGACATCTCAGCCTGGTCAACTGATCTAGAGCAGGGCTATCCAACCCTAGGTTATCTTAGGGCCTCATTAAAATAAAATAATTATTCGAAGGCTGCAGCCAGAATAAAAAATACAGAACATTAATAGAAAGTAGGGGAAAGCACGTCATCAGCACAACAGGTAAAGGCTTGAAGCACAGAAGCAAACACAAAATAACAAAGTGATGACACAACAGTATAAAGGTAGGTGTACATTGACTAGTCTGCATTGATTGAAAATTCTGTGAGATATGTTTCGTCTGTAATAGTGCTTAAAAACACCAAAGAAAATTAACATCAATGAAATTATTTATTAGTGATGGAATTAAAAAATCTAATATGCATTCCATGCAAATTATTATTTTATTTTTTCACTTGTGAAAATTAAAACTCACAGGTGTGCTGCATAAAATTGCACCACTGGTCCTGCATGCGGCCCACAGGCCGTATTTTGGACAGCCCTGATCTAGAGCATGGATGTGTCCCTCTAGAAAGAAGCTGCTTCGACACATTACCCTTTGCTTCCAGGACCAGCTCTATTCAGACCCTCCTTAAACTAATACATGAAAGCAGTGATGCTGTACAAATTTAAAAAAAAAAATCAAATGGCTAAACACCCTAAAGAGATTAGTTCCCAGAGGATTCATTAATTGAGGTATCACTGCAGTCTGAGCTATAATCGATCCATATATGGGGCTTTATTTTGCCCTAAAAAGACAAGTCTTTTTAGTTACTTGCACTGCAAGCATAGTGTCTAGTAAGAACTTTAGGAAGCAGGACTTGCAGATTCAACCCTATTTCCTTTCAAGCAAATTGAGAGGAAGGAATACTTTCTCAACCAAGATTTCATATGTATTCACAGTGGCTTCAGGGAATACTGTGACTCAGTGATTGAGAAATGTCTCAAGAATTACTAATACCAGGGAAGCATGGGAAATTTTCCCTGTCATCTATGATAAGGGAAGAATTTTTGACTAAATAAGAAATGCCAAGTAAATCGGGAAGAAATGGGAAGATAATTCTGATTACATTAAATTAAGAAACTTTTGTACAAACAAAACCAATGTTGCTAAGATTAGAAGGAAAACAGACAACTGGGAAAAATTTTTTAACAGCAAGTTTCTTTGATAAAGGCTTTTTCTCTCAAATATGTAGGGAACTGAGTCAAATTTATAAAAATAAGAGCTATTCCCCAGTTGATAAATGGCTAATGGATATGAAAAGGCAGTTTTTGGGAGAAATCAAAGCTCTCTATAGTCATTTAAAAATGCTCTAAGTAACTATTGAATAGAGAACTGCAAATTAAAACAACTCTGAAATACCACCTATCAGACTGGCAAACATAATAGAAAAGGAAAATTACAAGTGCTGGAGGGGATGTGGAAAAATTGGGACACGAATGCACTATTGGTGCAGTTGTGAACTGGCTGGAGAACAATCTGTAACTATGCCCAAAGGGCTATAAAATTGTGCATGCCCATTTACTTAGCAATACAACTACTAAGTCCATATCCCAAAGAGACCAAAGAAAGGGTAAAAAGATCTATGTGTAAGAGATAATTTATAGCAACTCTTTTTGTGGTGGGAGAGAATTGAAAATTGAGAAGATGTCTATCAATTGGGAAATTGCTGAACAAGTCATGGTATATGATAGGAATGAAATATTAATTGTGCTCTAAGAAATGACAAGGGGGATAGTTTCAGAAAAACCTGGGAAGTCATATATGAATTGAGGCAAAGTGAATTGAGCAGAAACAGAGCACTATACATAACAGTAATGTTATAATGATGTAAGCGAAACACAGCTACCTACTCTGACAATTCCAAAGGACTCGTAATGAAAAATGCTATCTATACATCTCAGGAAAGAACTGATCAACTCTAAGTGAAGATTGAAGTGTATAATCTTTTCACTTTCTTTACTTTTCTTGTTTTTTTGGGGGCAACATGGCTAATATGGAAATATGTTTTGCATGATTTCATATGTATAATGATATCATATTGCTTGCCTTCTCCAAGAGTAGGGCAGCACTGGAGTGAGGGAGATAATTTGGAACTCAAAAATTTTAAAATATGAATGTTAAAAATGAATAATAAAGATATTAAAAACAACCAATTAGACAAAAAAGAATTACTAATTTTACAAATTCTTACATATTGCACAAAAACAGACAATATCTAATTTGAGGTAACAATCATTGAATAGGAACTGGACCTGTGATTTTATTGGTATAGGAAACTATTAGATGAAGGAAACTCCTTCTACCAATGCACACTAGCAATAGTCTTGCAGAGTTGGCTATAATATTGCAAGGTTAAATGACTTTCCTGGGGTTTTTTTTGGTTCAACTACTAGAAATACTAAAGCACACTCAAGTTCTGACTTTTAACCAAGTAAAGGGAAAAAACCAAATAGGGTAGTGAAATAAGAGGAAAGAAGTAGAGACAAATAGAGCCAGAAAAAATACAGAAGGAAAGTCAATCAGTAAACATTTATTAAGTGCCTCCTATGTACCAGCCACTGTGCTAAGTGTTGGGGATACAAAAAGAGGCAAAAGAAAATCCCGGCCCCCAAGGAGTTTGTGATCTAATGATGAAGATATTCTGCAAGCATCTCTATAAACAAGCTATATGCTGGATAAATTTGAAGTCACCAGAAAGAAAGCACTAGAATTAAAGAAAGGTTTCCTATAGAAGGTGGGATTTTAGCTGGGACTTGAAGGAAGCCAGAGAAACTAAGAGTCAGAGATGAGGAGGGAGAACATCTAGGTATGGGGGTCAGAGAAAATGCTCAGAGCCAAGAGATAGCGTCTTGTTAGAGGAACAGCAAGGAGGCTGAATTGAAGAGAACATGGAGAGTGCGGTGGGCTGGAAGGTGTATGAACGCTGGAAAGGTGGGTAGGTGGGGATCTAGTTTATGAAGGTATTTGAATACCAAGCAGGATATTATATTTGATCCTGGAGGTGATAGGGACATTGGACATTGGAGTGTGGGGGTTAGAGTAGGTGGGGAGTGACATAGTTAAATTTTTGTCTTAGGGAAGTGGACTTGAGTAGGGAGAGACCTGTGGCAGGCAGACCAGCCAGCAGGCTACTGCAATAGTCTAGGCTTGAGATGAGAGGCTGGGTAGTGGCACTAACAAAGATGGGACCATACTCGAGAGATGTTGCAAAGATGAAATTCATAGACCTTGACAACTGATTGGATATGGAAAGATGAAGATGACACTTAGGTTGTGAGCCTTTGGTGTTGGTGCCCTTGGCAGTAACAGGGAAGTTTGGAAGGAGGGAAGGTTTTGGGGAAAAGATAATGAGCTCTGTTTGGACATATTGAGTTTAAGATGTATGCAGGGCATCCAGTTTGAGATGCCTGATATGCAGTTGGAGATGTGAGAGTGAGGATCCACAGAGGAATTAGGAATGGATAAATAGATTAGAGAATTATTAACATAGAGGTGATATTAAATACAGGAGAGCTGATAAGATCACCAAGTGAAACAGTATAGAGGGAGAACAGTTTTCATTGTTAGGAAATTTTCCTTATTGTTGAATGAAAGTCAGAAATGTCTCCTTTTAACATCTATCCATTGGTCCCAGTTATTCCAAGTGGAGCCCAAATCCTTTTCTTATGACAGCAGCTTCAAATATTTGAAGACAAAGCTCATGACTGCCAAGGCTTTTCTTATTTAAGCTAAACTCACCCGGATTCTTTGGCTAATCCTCATATGGCATAGTTTTGAATTTCTACATTATCCTGGTCTTCCTCTTCTGGAGGAACTCTGGCTTGTCAGCATCCCTCCTGAATATTTGAATGTTACAAGCACGGTGGCAGCAGAATACGTGATGAGAATTTTATGCCATAAACTGATTTAGCTTGTCTATTCCGTCTCTGGCATTGTCTCTGGCTGTCCCTAATTCCTGAAATGCCCTCCCTCCTCATTTCTACCTCCTGGCTTCCTTGGCTTCCTTCAAGTCCCAATTACTATTTCATCTTTGACAGCAAGTCTTTCTCAACTCCACTTAATTATGGTGCCTTCTCTCTGTTAATTATTTCCTATTTATCCTGAATATAGCTTGTTTTTTTTCCAGTTGTCTTTTCCATTAGATTATGAGCTCCTTGAGGGTGGGGACTATCTTTTGTCTCTTTTTGTAACCTTAGCACTTGGTACAGTGTCTGACATGTAGTAGGTGCTTAATTGATGCATGTTTACTGACTATTCAATATGATATTCTCCCACATGTTTTGAGAAATAAGTTCTAATGATCCCTTCAAAAAGAAAAAATACATGAGTATTTGTGCCTCACTCAAAATATTTTCATCTATAGTTTTTCTTTTGCTCTAAAGCTATCCCTTTTTGGATGTTTTTTCAGTTCTTCTGATTATATCAAGGAAAAAAGCTTACCTTGATATAAAATAGTTCTTAAGGCTTATTCATTTTCCTTTTCACATGGAGAATATGCCTAGGGCTCATGGATAGAGAGCAGGAATAAGTAAAGGACCAGAGATTAGGGGCTGAAATGGCACTAGGGAACAAGAGGTAATGAATATTTTAAGTCTCAAATCCTCAATCCATAAATTTGGAAGGTTTCTTGCATGTAACAAGCTTTTAGTACAAAAAAGAAAAAAATGAAAAATGCCAAAGCCACTTTATGTGATGCATACACAACAATATTAAAAAATTAGGCTAAAAGCATGAAAAATGTAAAGTGTGAAGCATTTGAAAGCATTAAAAATAAAAAAAACCACATATATCACTTTTCCATAATGCCATACAAGGGCATTTTTGTTGGCTAGGATTATAGGTCCAAGCTTTCAACATTTCATTGAGTTAATATTATCTGTTCCCACCCCAGTTCCCTTCCCCACCCAATTCACAACTTTTATCATCTTTGTTAATTTGAGAAGCATGAGATGAAACTTCAGAGTTCCTACCTGTAGCTTTGGAGCATGTGGTCAGCAAGGGAAAGACATTCGTTGGACACAATATGGCACATTGGAAAGTGTGCCAGATGGGGTTAGGAGACCTGGGTTTGAATTGTGTCTTATACTGTTATACTTACTGGCTAAATGACCCTGGCAAATCACTGAACCTCAAAGAGCCTCAGTTTCCTCATGTGTAGAAGGAGGTTTGCCATACATAGCTGACAAGGCTGTGTAGAAAATCAGCAGAAGACTACCTGGATTGAAAGGGAAGCCTTTCTTGGTTCTTCCCCTTCTTGAACTCTCTGAGGCATTTGACAGTGTTAATGCTGTTGACCTCCTTCTTCAGAATATCTTTTTACCTGGGCTTCTATGACACTGCTACGTTATAGTTCTTTCCTTATGCATCTAAGTGATTCTTCCCAGTCTCTTTTGTAAGATCATCACCCATAGCTGGACTCCTGTGTGTGACTTTACCCCAGGATTCTGTCCTGGGAGCTCCCTGCTTCTTTCTCCAAACTCTTTTCACTTGATGGTATCATGAGATCCCATTTGTTCAATTATCAGCTCCATGGAGATAACTTTCAAATCTACATGTCCAATCCATATCTTTCTCCTGAGTAGCAATCCCACAATTCCACCTGGATGTTCTGTGAGCATCTCAGCTCAACATGTCCAAAGCAGAACTCATTTTCTTTCCTCCTAAATGTCCTTTCTTCCAAACTTGCCTATGTTTCTTGTGGGTACCACCATTTCTTCTCATCTCTCAGGTTCTGAACTTAGGAAACATTCTTGATTTTCATTCTCCCTTGCTACCCATGTCCAATTAGTTCCTAAACCTTGTTGATTCTACATTCTTTGCATCTCTAGCATCCGTTCTTCTCTTCACTCACACCACAATTGCTTTGGTTCAGGTCTTCATCATCACTTATCTAGACTATTTTATTTTTTTGAGGCATTCTGGGTTAAGTGACTTGCCCACGGTCATGCAGCTAGTTAAGTGTCTAATTTGAACTCAGGTCCTCTTGACCCCAGGGCCAGTGCTCTATCCATTGTATCTAGACTATTTTAATAGCAATTTAATTAGTTTCCCTGTGACCAGTATCCAAAAGTAGGGGATGGCAAAGAAAAAAGTCTATCACCATCACCATCATCATCATCATCATCATCATCATCATTGTCATCAATGCTTTGTAAAATTTAAGGTGTAATATAAATGTCAACTATTACTTTTGCATATATACCTGGCCCATTTAAGTTATATCTGTATAAACAAAGAGAAATTAATTTTGCTTTTATTTTCCTACCCCATTCAGACAAATTGTGTGACTGACTCCAAATTTATGAAATAATTGTAGGTTCAGACCCTTTGGCGAGGTAGATGCAGCTCCTACAGGACCATGTGGCAATAGAAATCATAGTTGATAAGAGTAACATTTGGGATTCAAATGCCCCAACTCCTAGTTCAATACCATTTACAGTACATCATGCTGTCTCCAAGAGGGATCTATGGTCTTGTTGCCAAATTTCAACTTACATGGCATTTACATGTGAACTTACTTGGAGATGGGGAAGGTTGGTTTCAATCAAATGACAAATTGTTTTGAAAATGCTTTTTCAAAACAATTACCAGTTTGAAAAATAACAAGCTGTGTGATGATATTCAGCTTTCCCCCTCAAAACTGGATTATGTGCAGACACAAAATTACATGATGCCCACTTAAACACTGTTTCATTTGGACATGGTTCTCATCAACTTCCTACCCTGGGGAAGCTTGCTGTATTGTGGCTGTTGCTGTCACTGTACTACTCTTGGAAATCATCTTTGTAAACCATCTGTGGAGTGGGCTGTCAGTAGGCTTCAGGATTTGGGGCTTGGTAGGGAGCTGGGGTGTTACAAGCTTCAAAATGGGTTCTATTGCTGCCTGACTGGTAGCCTTAGCTATTATGTAGCCTCATTGTATTATTTTTATTATTATTATAGGACAGTGGCTAATGCTTATGGAGTAAACATACTGCTCAGGAAGTCACAAGTTACAGAAATCAAGGTAGACTTATCACCCTGGTAAAGAATGAAAGAGGACGGTTTGGGCTCCTCAGTACTGGCATACCTCGGCATAAGACATGGTGAGCCCTAGTATATTCATTTACATGGTGGATAGCAGCATGATATATTGGATAGAGAGCTGGTCTCACAGCCAAGAAGACTTGGATTCACATCCTGCCTCTGACACATACTGTCTGTATACCTCTGGGTAAGTCATTTAACCTCCTACTACTCTAGGTAACTGTCTTTACACAGACTCAGGGAGGTTTGTGGAATACCAAAGTGTAGTACAAGGAAATGTAGCACTCACAACAGGATGGTAAAGCAAGGCAGCCTTATTGGGGGGTGGGGGGTGAGGGAAGAGATTAGTTAAAAAGCAAAGGGCAATTAGAAAGAAAGGTATCAGCTGGTCAGGTTCTCTGGACCCTTAAAGGAATTGGGGACCCTGATGGGGTCATGGGCCCTATGTGGGCTCCAGAGGTAATGAGGAACAGTCTCTCCCTGAGCAGTAAAGTCTGGTAGGTTTTTATATGGTTCTTATCTAGGCATAACAGGACCAGGCATTGGGAGAAGGGGTAGAGAAGCCTGGCCCTGGCCTTGGTGCTGATTCATGCTAATAAAGGGAGAAAAAGCTCTTGAGGAATCGAAGGCTAGTTGCTATTAAAACTCCCTACTAGTAGAAGAGGCTGGGTTATTCCTGCTGGCCTTACTCTGAAGGGGTGACTCAGCTTCTCTCTTAGGGGTTTTTGAGCTTCCCTGGGCTTCTTTGTTTAGCAGATTAGGGAGACTACTGTATTCCTTACCACTGCTGTCTAAAACTATAAGTTACAGAGAAGGTGCAGACCTAAACTGATGGGAGTTTCCTCATCCAGGAGTTCTCTGTATCAGTGAAATCATAGTCACTCCCTATCCTTAGTTCTACCATTTACTTATTCAATGAATATTTGTTGAGTATCACTATGTTCAAGTCAATTTGTTAGATGCTACGGGTAATACAAAGCTAAATGAAATGTGGTCCTTGCTTTCAAAGTGTTTGGTCTAGTAAGGAATGCAGCAGATGGCATATGGAACAAAGAAAACACTTTCCTAACTGGTGGAATACTGGTGGAATATCCTTGCTGGAAGGACACCTCAGTGCCAGAAGAGAATCAGAAGAAGAGATCGCTCTACTTCTCTTAAGGCTAATTCCTCTATCTGTGTTGTTGATCCCACTCCCTCTCAACTCCTTTATGATCTTGCTCTGGCAATCACTGCTCTATGTCCTATCAGTCTTCACTCTTTCCCCTAACCATGGACCTCTTCCTACCTACCTACGAGGATTCTTATATCTCCCTAGTCCCCTAAAAAGCCTTTTATTAATACTTGCATGCCATACAGACATGTCTCATATATTTCTTCCCCTTTCTGCTCAACTTTAAAAACTTGTCTTCACCTCATAGAGAGATAGATAGATAGATAATCAGGGGTGTGCTAGAACCAGCGCCTGAGCCCATTGTTAAATTTTCATTGTGATCATTTTCACTTTGGAAATCAGCCCACACTATAAATCACCACTTGATTTATTGTTTTGTTGACTGTCTAGACTTGAGAAAGTGATGAGGGAAATGTTTTTAATGCAGAACAAACTTAAATGTGTATCATGGGTACATTTTTCCTGGAGTGCTGTTTATTAAACATTTACCAGCATGCCATTGTTAAGATAGCCCACATCTATGTAGAATTTTAGAGGTTACAGTGATTTTCCTGATGTCTTTACTTTCTTACTACCACAATGCAAATTGTCTTCTTCCCTTGTTAGACCACTGAAGCTTCTCCCTCAAAAGTCATGGGCTTTCTCCGGCCTTAATTCTTTCTCCTTGACCTCTCTAAAGTATTTGATATTGTTGATAACTATCCCCTCCTACTAGATCCTTTTTCCCTTGCTTGGCTTCAAAGATATCCATTCTTGTCTTTCGTCTTACCTCTCTTACTGCTCCTTCCATCTCCACTGCCCCCTCCCCCCACACTGAATCCATCCTTTGAATTACTTCCAGAGTGACCTTACTTAACAATAAGTTTAGCGAGAAGGTTAAATTAGTTATCATTCTGGTCACATCACTGCCCTACTCAAAAATCTTCAGCAATAAACTACTCACTATTTTGACAGAAATTGTCCAAGGATTCTTTGATAGGTACTGCTGCCAATCATAACTATCAGCATGCAGAGATTTGGAAAAAAACAGTTTATTATATACTCAGAGCATAGACTTAGTATACACAAAAAAGTGAGCCCATAGCAAGTTTTCAGCAACCTTATGTGGATTTTAATTACATAGGCAATAGGAGTATAATGGAATTTTACCGAAGGCAGAAGAGGAATGTCATGATTTACACCTCAAAGAACAGATAGCAGAAAGGGAAGATCTAATCTAGGTAAAACAGTAAACTAGTCACTAAACAACAGGGATATAGAAGAATTTGCAAACTAACCTAACATTAAAGTTAATATCTTGCTTGATTTTACAAACTGTAGCTATTTATATGACCTACTCACCTTAAGTAAATGTTGGTAAGAAAGTTAGGTCAGCGGGGCAGCTAGGTGGCTCAGTGAGTAGAGCACTGGCCCTGGAGTCAGGAGAACCTGAGTTCAAATCTGGCCTCAGACACTTGACACACTTACTAGCTGTGTGACCTTGGGCAAGTCACTTAACTCCAATTGCCCTGCCTTTTCCCCCTCCAAAAAAAAGAGAAAGTTAGGTCAGTGGGGTGGAGTCAAGATGGAGGCATGAAAACAGTGACTCCCTTGAGCTCTCCCCTAAATCCCTCTAAACACCTGTAAAAATGATGCTAAACAAATTCTAGAGCTACAGAACCCATGAAATGACAGAGTAAAACAAGTCTCCAGCCCAAGATGGCCTGGATGGTCACTGGGAAGGATCTATCACACTGTGCTAGTAGTGGAGCACAGCCCAGGGTGGGCTACACCGGGAAGAGACCAGGCCAGAGTAGACCAGGTGGAGCAGGCCTCAGGGCCCTGAATCACAGAGCTGTGGCAGTTTCTAGACTTCTCAACCCACAAACACCAACGACAGTAGAGCAGATCAGTGGGAAAACTGTTGGACCTGAGTGAGAGAAGTGCACAGTCCAGCCCTGGGGGATGTGGCAGCAGCAGTAAGAAGCACAGGTGGCTGTGGTGGGAGCAGTAGGAAGCACAGGTGGCTGTGGCACTGGCAGTAGGGAGCTCTGGTGGCTGCTTTCAGAGCTCCAGTGGCAGCTGCTTCCAGAGCTCTAGGTCCACAGATGGTGGGGGGTATCAAGTGGCTGATCAGAGCAGGAGTGCGGGGATCTCTTTGCTGGTGTTGAGGCAGCATTCTCTTGCTTTGCCCTGCTTGGATCTGGGTTGCAGTTCTGGTTGGTGGTCCTTGGGGGAGGAGGAGCACTGGTGTGGCAGGGATTGTGGTGGCTGTGGAGAGGGAGTCCTCCTGGTAGTTACATGGCAGAAAGGAGCCAGTCTAGGAGACCAGAGCACAGTCTAGGAGAGGAGTATCATACCACCTCAGAATAGAAGTAGTGCTGAAAACAACAGTACAAAACCCCTGAAGCTTTGGACAAAGCACCCTCCACTCTGGAAGCAGTCATACCCTGACAAAGAGCTCAAAAGTCAAGGAAAATGAACGGGAAGCATAAAAGAACTCGGACTATAGAATCTCTCTTTGGTGACAAAGAAGATCAAAACATACATCCAGAAGAAGTCAACAAAGTCAAAGATCCTACTTCAAAATCCTCCAAGAAAAATATGAATTGGTCTCAGGCCATGGAAGAGCTCAAAAAGGATTAGGAAAAGCAAGTAAGAGAAGTAGAGGAAAAATTGGGAAGAGAAATGAGAGTGATGCAAGAAAATAATGAAAAACAAGTCAATGACTTGCTAAAGCAGAGCCAGAAAAATACTGAAGAAAATAACAGCTTAAAAATAGACTAACTCAAATGGCAAAAGAGCTACAAAAAGACAATGAGGAGAAGAAGGCCTTAAAAGGCAGAATTAGCCAAATGAAAAGGGAGGTCCAAAAGACCAATGAAGAAAATACTGCTTTAAAAATTAGAATGGAGCAAGTGGAAGCTAGTGACTTTATGAGAAATCAAGAAATTATAAAACAGTACCAAAAGAATGAAAAAATGGAAGACAATGTGAAATATCTCACTGCAAAAACCACTGACCTGGAAAATAGATCCAGGAGAGATAATTTAAAAATTATTGACTACCTGAAAGCCATGATCAAAAAAAGAGCCTAGAAATCATCTTTCAAAAAATTATCAAGGAAAATTTTCCTGATATTCTAGAACCACAGGGTAAAATAGATATTGAAAGAATCCACCAATCACCTCTTGAAAAAGATCTCAAAAAGAAAACTCCTAGGAATATTGTAGCCAAATTCCAGAGTTCTCAAGTCAAGGAGAAAATATTGCAAGCAGCCAGAAAGAAACAATTCGAGTATTGTGGAAACACAATCAGGATAACATAAGATCTAGCAGCTTCTACATTAAGGCATCAAAGGCTTGGAATATGATATTCCAGAGGTCAAAGGAGCTAGGATTAAAACCAAGAATCACCTGCCCAGTGAAACTGAGTATAATACTTCAGAGCAAAATATGGATTTTCAATGAAATGGAAGAGTTTCAAGCATTCTTGATGAAAAAAACCACAGCTGAATAGAAAATTTGAATTTCAAATACAAGAATCAAGAGAAGCATGAAAAGGTAAACAGGAAACAGAAATCATAAGGGACTTACTAAAGTTGAACCATTTTGTTTACATTCCTACATGGAAAGATGATATTCGTAACTTATGAGACCTTTCTCAGTATTAGGGTAGTTGAAGGGATTATATACATACATACATACATATATATATAGAGAGGGCACAGAGTGAGTTGAATATGAAGGGATAATATCTAAAAAAAATAAAATTAAGAGGCAAGAGAGGAATATATTGGGAGAAAGAGAAAGGGAGAGATAGAATGGGGTAAATTATCTCACATAAAAGTGGCAAGAAAAACTGTTGTAATGGGAGGGAAGAAAGGGTAGGGGAATGAGTCAATCTTGCTCTCATGGGATTTGACTTAAGGAGGGAATAACATACACACTCAATTGAGTATTTTACCCTACAGGAAAGTAGGGGGGAAGGGGATAAGGAGGGGATGATAGAAGGGAGGGGTGGGGGAGGAGGTAGTCAAAAGTAAACACTTTTGAAAAGAGATAGGGTCAAAGGGGAAAATTGAATAAAGGGGGACAGGATAGGATGGAGGGAAATATAGTTAGTCTTTCACAACATGACTATTATGGAACTGTTTTGTATAATGATACATGTATAACCTATATTGAATTGCTTGCCTTCTCAAGGAGAGTGATTGGGGAGGAAAGAAGGGAGAGAATTTAGAACTCAAAGTTCTAAAAACAAATGTTAAAAAATTGTTTTTTACATGCAACTGGGAAATAAGACATACAGGCAATGGGTTATAGAAATCTATCTTGCTCTACAAGAAAGTAAGGGGGAAGGGGATAAGGGGGGAGGGAGTGGGGTGATAGAAGGGAAGGCAGACTGGGGAAAGAGACAATCCGAATACATGCCATCTTGGGGTGTGGGGGAGGGTAGAGATGCGGAGAAAATTTATCTCTAAATCTTGTGGAAATGAAAATTGAAAATTAAAAATAAATAAAAAAAAACAAAAAAAGAAAGTTAGGTCAGATATTTTCTTATCATACTTTTAAGTTAAGTTCAAATTCCTTTGCTTGGCATTCAAAACCTTCCATAATCTGATGTTACTCTTTTTATTGTTTCATATTATTTCCTTTTATAAGTTCTACACTATTGACAAACTGGTTTCCTCTTTTCCCCCAACCATGTACTGTGCTTTCTTGCCTCCATGCCTTTGTTTACACTGTTTCTTCCACTTGGAATGTCTCCCATCCCCTTATCTTCCCAAGTATTTTTATTTCCTAAATAACTAAATGCCACCATGAAGTCTTCTCTGGCTCAACCACTGTTAGTAATAATCTTTCTCCTGAGCTAGGTGGCACAGTGGATAGAGTGTTGGGCCTGAAGTCAGGAAGACCTGACTTAAAATCTGACATCAGACACTTGCTGGTGACCCTGGGCAAATCATTTAATCTCTGCCTCAGTTTTCCCAAATGTAAAATGAGTATAATAATGGCACTTACCTGATAAGTTTGTTGTGAGAGTCAAATGAAATAATTTTTGTAAAGTACTTAGCACAAAGTAGACCCTTAACAAATACTTGTTTTCCTTCTTCTTTACTCCCTTCCTTCCTTCTTCCCTTCTTCCCTTCCTCCCTCCCTCAATTCTTTTTTTACTTTATCCCTTCCTTCCTCCCCTCTTTCCATCCTCCCTTCCTCCCACCTTCATGGTAGAGTGCAGAAGAATGATCATTATGGAACCATTTGGAACCAGAGGACAGGGTAATAAATACTTATTGAATGAATGAAAAAAGATCAGAAAAATTAAAAGAGAAAGATAATTGTCTTCCTTAGCTTTAAGTTTAGTTAGTGTCCTTCGAAAGTACCCAGTATAGAAAGAATGCACTGAGACCAGAAGACGAGATCCCCAGATAAATTATACGATAAAGACTGTTATTAAGGATGTCTAAATTATGCCAAACAAGGTTTTTGACTGATTTTTCCTGTGAATAAATTGAATAATTTTTGGTATCATAAAAAACACTGTATTGATTATTCCTTGGTCTTCTCCAGACCAAATTGCTCCAATTACATTAGGCTACCCTCAATGATCTTTAAAAAATTCTTTTTGAATAATTTTCACTGTACTCTTGTTGATCTTCTTTCAAATTTCCTCAGGCCTTTTATAGAAATGTAGTTAAGCTCAAAAAGTAACTAGGCAATTTATAACTCAAGTGGGACAAATGATTGGTTATGGAGCTGTTGTGCTGATAATACCCAGAAATGGCTTCAGAAAAGTGGTGAATAGTGAATACTTTGAGAGGTACTGATACCATTTAACATTTGGAGAACTTTTCCATATCCTCATTTTTCTTCTGGCTCAGAGCAGGCCATTGGCCAAATTATAAAGTAAGTAGTTTGTCTTTGATGCCCCAGAATGGTATAGCAGAAGTACTAGGCTAGAAACCTGGTTTTAACTCTTACTCTGTCACTCAACCAGCTGTATGGCCTTGAACAGGTTACTTTTTAATCTCTCTGGGACTCAGTTTCCTCATATATAAATGAGAGCATTGGACTAGATGATTTGTATGGGCTTGTCTTTCTTTGGTGGTCTATGATTCTATTGTTACTTTCCCTATCTTCTTTCTCAACCTTCTAGCATCTCCTGACTTTCATGTGTCCTTCTCTCCGACCTAGTGCTCTCTCTCATTTTGACCCTAGATTTGTTCAGTTTTAGGGCCTCATCACTTCTTCTGGGGATTGTTTCAATAACCTCACTTCTCCCCAATCTATCCTTTACTCAGTTGTCAAAGTAATTCTCCTAAAATATAGGTCCAACTATGTCACCCCATTACTCACTGAACTCCAGTGATTCCCTCTTACCTCCAGGATAAAATATAAAACCTTCTGTTTGGCATTTAAAGACTCACAACCTGGCGCCTTTTTACCTTTTCAATCTTGTTACACTATTTCCCGCCTCACCCCTACTCCCCATGAACTCTATGATCCATCCACATTGGTTATCCTTCATGCTTGGAATAATTTGCCCCTCCACCCCTGCTTTTAGTGTCTCTGCCTTCCTTCAACCTCAGCTTACATCCTACTTTCTGTAGATTGCCTTTCCCAGGTATCTTTTTGCCATCTCTTTCCTCTAGTGCCTTCCCTCTGAGATAATCTTCCATTTACTCTGTATATATCTTGTATGTGCATGGTTTTTAAAGTGTTATTTCCTTCATTAGAATGTAAACTTCTTGAGAGTATTTTTGCCTTTAGATTATACTTATGCATCCCCCTCAAAATAATCTAGTATCTGTTCTGTATATCTCTATATACAGACAAGGGACTAGAAACTTCTTGAGGGTAGCGACTGTTTCTCTTTGTATGTCCAGTGACGAACACAGTTCCTGTCCTGATAAGCATTTAAAAATATATTGAGAGGGGTGCAGCTACATGGTGCAGTGAGTAGGCACTGGCCCTGGAGTCAGGAGGACCTGAGTCAAATTTGGCCTTAGACACTTGTCACACTTACTAGTTGTTTGGCCTTGGGCAAGTCACTTAGCCCGAATTGCCCTGCCTTCCCCCCTCCAATATATATAATGTGTGTGTGTGTGTGTGTGTGTGTGTGTGTGTGTGTGTGTATTAGAGGAGAGGAGAATTGTAATAGCTTTTCCTACCATGATTCCCTGTTCTTTTCCCATTTCAGACTTTTGAAAGCAGAGATAGTTGTAGCAGAGGGTTGTGAGCACTAAGGGATTAAAGGCTGAGAAGGTAAGAATGAAGCTCATATGAAGAAATTAGTAGAGAAAGAGAAGAAAAAAGAAAGGAGAAAGTAGCAGTGGCATGTAAGGGATGCAGTGCTTGTTTAGTGGAAAGATCATTAGATTTGGAGTCTGTGGTTTTGAATTCTGATTCTGTCTCTACTTGTGTGACCTTGGCAAAATCACTTAACCTCATTGGCCCTTAGTTTCCCCATCCATAAAGTGAGAAAGTTGAACTAAATGACCTCTAAGGATCCTACCAGCCTTAAATCTTATGAATCTATAAAAAAAATATGAAGGACATTTTAGAGGCACTGCCATTTCTTCAGAAAGCAGAGAGTAAGGACAGGAATTAAATTCTTCCCAAGAAGAATTGTGGAGCTCCTTTCCTCACCTTAAGCCCTGCCCTCCCTTTCTGCCCCTTTCCCCAGCCAATGTGCTAAGTTTTGAAATATTATTGATTTTAAGTTCAGCCTTCTTACTTATGTTTGGCAACATGGCATAGTAGAGTGCTGGCCATAAGCCAACAAGACCTGGGTTCATGGGCCGCTTCTGATGCAGACTGGTTGTGGGACCCTGGGTATGTCACTTAATTTCTCAGTGCCTCAGGCAACTCTCTAAGACATTAAGTTGCAGAGAAGGTACTGATTCACATTGGTAGTGGTAGTTCCTTACCCTACAGCTTTCAGAATAATGAAATTTTAGGTCAGGTTCTACTCCTATCCTGCTTACTCAATTAGGAATGGAGCTAGCTCAGGTTATGTTCCAAATAAGGACACAGGCTTGAAGGTTGGTCTGAAGGTGGTAATTGTTTTGTTCCCCTGGCACTGTTTCTTTGTGGAGAATCTTGTTTTGGGTTAGAAACTTGCATTCTGGGCACACGTTTGGTACCCAGATGGTGCCTGCACATACAAAAGCCCAGCACACTGACGGGACCTACAACTACATGGATAAATATTTTGCTTTCTATTCTGGGTAATATTTGAGTTTTTCTAATTTAATTGCTGTCAAAGGCAGAATGATTGCAGTTCTAAGCCAAGTAAATAATGAGGACCCTCCAATGTTGCTACTATCACTGCTTCAGGAAATGCTCACTGGCTGCCTACCAAAAATGCATTTTGATTGGTCCCATTCTTGGTTTGAGTCTCAGGTGGTCTTTTCTGATCTGTACTGAACTTTTCCTAGCCAAGTGAACTGACTATAGCCAACTCATAACTTACATCAGCTTGAGATATTTCTCTTTGGGCTGATATTGTTTCATTATCTACGGAGCCTTTTAGCATAATGTAGTTTCCCTTGACCATATCTATTTTTGCTGTTGCCTTGTTGGAGACCATGATTACTGCTGTGGTCTTTTTTTTAGACTGAGATGAGACATGATAAATTCTTCTGTAAGACCTCATTTCAACTCTGTATGCATTTTTATCTTTTAAGATTGTTTTCGTATATGACAAATCTTTGCGTTTTACTTTCTAAAATTTTCTGTCACCCTCTTCCTTTTCATAGGTGAGTTTACTCCATTCATATTCATGATTAGGATAGTTAAGATTGTTTTCCCCTTCCTCAAATCCTGTTATGATATATTTTTTTTCTTTTTTACTTAAAAAAAAGAAACCAGCAGCTGATGTCTGCAGTTTATACTAGTCAGAACAACAATCTTTTTCAATAATCTTTTTATCCCTGTTTCTTTCAGCCTACCCAGGTCCAAATCACTAGGGTTTCCTCCTTTTATCATCTCTTTTATAATCATTACTCTGTAGTTGTAATTTGTTTTGAGTCAATTCTTTCCTCAACTTTTTTCTACCACTCAGATGCCTAGCTCCCCCCTCACTATTTCAGTCTAGTCTAATGCTTACTTTATTATATTTCTACTACTATGTGTTTTTTTCAATCTTTCCTCACTTGACCCAGAAAGGGTGATGTTCACAGCATTGGCCACTCTTTCCCTCTCCTTCTTTAGAGTAATTCCATTTTGAACACCCCAATAACCCTTACATAAGGTTAGAATGCAAAGGGCCAATAGGCTTTGATTAAAGATATCTCATGTACTCTTCATTTTTTTTTGTTTTGACTTTCTACCAATATTTCTTATATTGAGTTTTTGAGTTCTAGCTTCATTTTTTCCCCTTGCTCTGCTAAGGTTTTCTAGCCTTCTAGTTTAAGACCTTGATTCTCTTTTTTAGCTCTAATTTAACTTCTCGTGTCTTCCTTCAATTGTTTTATGAGGCCTTCTGACCATTATTGGGGTATTTGTAGCCATTTTATTCTTTTTTCTGGTGTTCTAGCTGTGTTTTTTTTTACAGAATTATTCCCTTCATCTGGAGATTTCCCCTGGTTTTCTCTTACTCCATAGTAGTTCTTCATTTTATTGGAAACTGTTCTTTGTTCACTTCCTTCACTTCTTTGTTTTGATATTTTCCCATAATTTTCCATGGTTGTTGTTGTTCGAGTTTATTTGGTATATTTCTAGATGTTTTGAGGTTCTCTTCCCCTCCCCTTGGGCCTTTGAGAGGCTCCCATGAAAATAGATATGGTGGTCTTTAGGATTAAAAGGCTGCTGAAAATAATAGAGTTAGAATAATCTAGACTTGAACACATCAAACATCATTGTTGTATAGAGAGAGAACTGTGGACCAACAATTCAGAGAATTAAAGGGATCTTAGAGGTAAATTTGTGTAATACTATCTTGACCACCATCTCCCTTCAGAGCCAGATGGAGACAGCCTAGGACAGGGGTGGGGAACCTGCAGCCTCAAGGTCACATGTGGCCTTCTAGGTCCTCAACTGTGGCTGTTGACTGAATCCAAACTTCACAGAACAACTTTCTTAATAAAAGGTTCCTCACCCCTGGCCTAGGACCCTGAACCCAAGAGCCTTGACAAAGCAGTGTCCCCCAAATCAACAGATCTGATTCTAGTTCAGCCATCATCCAAGGGAGCAACTCCTGTGGTGAAGAGGCCAGCCATGCCCATCAACTGCTAACCAATTGCTGTTCACAGGGCAGATGAGCTAGCCCAGCTGAAGCAGCAGGGCACTGTGTTGGGGAGACAGGAGGCAGTGTACTCTAAGCATGTCAAACTACCACCTTGACCACCATTTCCTCTAATGGGGACATCCTAGTACCTTTAATCCCAAAGCCTTTGGGATAGCCATGTTTCTGGACAAAGGTCTGCAGGTATCATTATGAGGTGTCATTCCTTCTACCAAGACTCCCTGTTCTGCCATTTCAGACTTGCTATGGAGGTATCGTGGTTTTTGTTTTTGTTTTGTTTTGTTTTTCCCCTCTGTGGGACTATGGTCTACCAGAAGGGATTTCTATCCAATGATCTGATTTCCAATTAAGATAAATTACTCAAATATATTGCATATAGTTAGACCAGTCAGATTTCACACCAACTGTGGTCTTCTAATCTATACAGGAAACATTTAAAGAACTTTGTCATTCTGTAGCTGTGTGACTATGGGCAAGTCATCTCATTTCTGTGATCCTCAGTTTTCTCATCTGTAAAATGGAATCAGTAATACTGAACCTACCTACGTCACAAGATTTGTGAGGGAAAAACTCTTTGCAAACTGTAGTGCGATATATAAGTGAACTTTTCTTATTATTACTATTATTACTGAATAGCATCAGTTACCTAGTGGGTAACATTTTGTCCTTGACTGGCTACTGGACATTTTTCCAGTGATGATTTACAATGAGGTCTCAGTTCTATGAGGCATTGCCTAAATGACTGAAAATCACCAGTTTCCAAGTTCCACCCCATTGCAGGTAAAGCAGGGGTCATCATGATTCAATCAGATGCCATGAGTGATAAATTGAAAATAAGCGGGCTGCAAAGTAAATTACTATCAGAATCCATTCAGGTACAAAAATGAACATTGAAACCCCTTACCTTTAAAAATATTCCCTTTGCCTCTTCAAGATGTCCTGTCATTGAATTTTTAAGACCCTGCAGATAAGCTGTCAATGGAAATACCTGAAAGACATTGGTGGAAGCAGGGATAAGAGCATATGATTCTTTACTTCCCACTAGAACTTTGTCAAGTGTTTTTTTCTGAAGAGTTTATGAAGGAAAAGATGGATTCATGTATGGAAATTCTTGCTATTGTTTTTAAGATTCACCATTTCCTTTATTTTTACAAAGCAGTGAATAATCATACCCTGGCTAGGAAAAAAAGGTGGTTTAGGGTTTAAACAAGTCCTTCTGTCCTGAAGCATCTATTTTGAAGGCTTGGGACTAGCAGCTTTAGCCCCAGCATCTTTGGGTTTGGACTCGGCGGCCTTGGGGTCAGTAGGCTTAGCAGCCTTGGAATCACTGGGCTTCGGGGCCTTAGAATCAGACTTGGCTACCTTGGGACCGGACTTGGAGGCCTTAGCGTCAGATTTGGTGGCCTTGGGGCCAGATTTGGTAGCCTTGGGATCAGACTTACTGACCTTGGCGGCAGACTTGGCAGCCTTGGGGACAGTGGGCTTGGCAGCCTTGGGGACAGTGGACTTGGTGGCCTTGGGGTCAGTGGTTCTGGCAATCTTAGAGTCAGACTTTGTGATCCTGGAGCCTGAACGTTTGATGCCGACCCTAGGGCCTGGATGCTTGCTGGCCATCTTGTGGCCAGCACTGGCCTTGGGGATCTTGGGCCTGAGGAGCTTGGCCTTGGAGGCCTTGGTGCTCAGGGCCTTGATGGCCTCTGCTCTGGCCTTGATGGCTTTGGCATTGTTGGCCTGCATCTTCTTCAGCCCCTTCTTGTTGTGTTTCTTGGCAAAGCACATGTTTCTCAGAAACTTGGGGTCAACCCCTTTCGGAGACTCGTATCTCTGACCTAGGCTTCTTGATGCCATTTCTGTGCCATTTTCTTGATTGGTTGTGGGTGGTATGGTTCTTAGACTTAGCCATTTTTACACCGCAGCCTGCTAACAGGCGCTCCACTGACTGGAGGAGGCCGAAGCGAGCGAGCGAGAGAGAGAGAGAGAGAGAGAGAGAGAGAGAAAGAGAGAAAGAAGGCGCTATTCTTCTTTTAAAGCAAGACTTGTAGAAATGTAATTTAGTGAGTTAGAAAAAAGTACAAATTCTAGAATATTTTAAAAGTTTTGTTACTTGGGGGCAGTACATACCTGTTGACTGATAGAGTGTCAGTAGAGGTCTAGCTGGGGCTGCTTTAATAAATAAGTCAGAGTGATTTATAATTAGCACATCATTTTATGTAAATAAGTGCTTTCCAACCATGTGAAAACAATTGATTTTAAAAATAAAAAATATTTTCCCCTCCCTCAATTATTTATACTATTTACTTATAAATGTTTTTTCTTCATAAATGGCATAAAACCAAACTCATTCCTAATAGTGAACTATTGGCGTCTGGATTAACGAGGTTGTGTTCTGGTTATACTCTAAAGTTATTATTTCTTATCTTGCTTGCTCCTATAGAGATAAAGATGCTGTCTTCTGTAGCTTGGTAAATCTTATTAGTTCCTATTTGGAAATGAGATCTTTGTCCTGTGGTAATAAAACTGATGATCATAGTCTCCCACTGTGGCTGCTGGGCTATTAACATTTGGGTTCTCACTTCTCCCTGCCAGGAGAAATCGAGCGATGCATCTATATCAAGTACCATTATTCCTCAGCAACCATCCCCAGGAACCTCACGTACAACATCACCAAGACCATCCGCCAGGATGAGTGGCACGCCCTGCGTAAGTACAGCCTCTTTCTTCTCGTTAGTGTAGTGATAATGAGGTCAGGCGTCTACGATGGAGCTCAGAGGTACAGATGCTCACCAGCGGCTAGATCTGAGCTGATGAATCTGTTCCCTTGGGTGATTCCTCAAAATACCAGAAGGACCAGAATTGAAGAATGCTTATTCAAAGGACCAATCACATTTTTTTCTATCAATTGATGTGCCTCATCCTTTTCAGTGCTGAAATCTTTCCAAAATTGTTTTGTCTGTTTGGGTCAGGATGTCTTGCAAATTTGAGGGAATTGCTTTTCAAAAGAAATGTGAATGTTTTAGATAACTTATCCTGTTAACCAACTTTGTTGACCTGGATGAATCCTACCTCAGTTACTTTAGCATTTCTCCAAGTTACTTAGGAAGTTATTGTGGCAACACTTTGGTTTCCAATTTGGTAAATATGAAGACTAAGACTGATTAGATGGGTCTTATGGTGGTGCCTGAATCTTGATAGGATCACCACAGTTGGGGGTCTAGTCCTCAATTTGAAGATCCAGAGACTGGATTTCAGCAGTTCCTTTGGAGGAAGGTAATTAGGCTCTGGAGTATTGACTCACAATAATAACATTCAGACTAGAGTGGTTAGTAAGGCAAAAATATTCATTTATTCAGTCACCCTGGAGATAAATGTTGTTTGTTGTTCAGTCATTTCAGTTGTTTCTGACTCTTCGTGCCCCTGTTTTCTTGACAAACGTACTGGAGTGGTGTCACATTTCCTTCTTTTGCTCATTTTACAAATGAGGAAACTGAGGCAAACAGGATTGAATGACTTGCCCAGGGCCATATAGCTAGTG
The DNA here is from genome assembly GCA_028646595.1 of Phalanger gymnotis. Classification (NCBI taxonomy): domain Eukaryota; kingdom Metazoa; phylum Chordata; class Mammalia; order Diprotodontia; family Phalangeridae; genus Phalanger; species Phalanger gymnotis. Next base: position 83,364,105 of record CM053623.1, on the reverse strand, counting down.
AATGTCCGAGGCCAGATTTGAACTCAAGAAGAGCAGTCTTCCAGTCTCCAGGCCCAATGCTCTATTCACTGTGCCAAGTAGCTTCCTTTAACCCCCTCCTCAACCTCTTCCCCATAAATACCTGCTCCTTAAATACTATTCATATTCGCTGGTCAAACCACTCCCTTCTTGGCACCTGGAAAGACTACTCAATAATCAGATTACTTGGTAACATGTAATTGAGGCAAAAGGAGAGTTTAATACCCTTAAGAGATATTTTAATCAGTCTGTGCTCGTGGTGTGGTGAGATCTTTATTCTCCTCTGCCCTGGTATTCCTGACATATTGAAACCAATTTTCCTCTCTGATGGTGAGGATACTTCCTCCCCAGTCAATTGCTGGAAGCACACTAACAAATTCTTACCTCTTCCCACATCTCAGTTTTCTCTTCACTGTAAGTCCACACCCCTTCTCTAGCCACTTTCATTTCTATGTGTCCTTGGATAACCATGCCAACATATTTTCACAAAATATCGAAATTTTCATGTTTGCAATTTGGTTTGAATTTCATATGATCAGGGGGCTCCATAATATCTTATTAGCTTTAAAAAATATCATTCTTTCCTGGCCTGCCTCCCATGGCCTTCAGTCAACAGGCTTTTAGTAAGTGCGTATTATGTGTCAGGCACTGTGCTAAGTGCTGGGGGTACCAACAGAAACAAAAAGATAGTCCTGGTCCTCAGGAAGCTAAAATTCTAATGGAGGAAGACTACACAGAGAAGGAAACTGAAAAGGATATCTACAAAGCCAACAGAGCATGGTAGAGAAAGTCCAGAGAATGGCATGGAGAGAAATGAGACATGGCTGGCCTGGAGACCCTCCTTAAATAGAGTTTCTGGGAGAACCCGTCTAATCAGAGAGACGTCAAAGGGGCAGAGAGTACTTCCAAAATGTGAATTCCAGGGCCAGAGGGAAGCTTCAGGATAAAGAGCTGAGGAGTAGTAGAAGAAATTCAGAGGGCAGCTGGAGAGGAAGCAGAATCTTTGTCCTAATGTCGAATCACCTCTTAATAGACTTCATTCCCTTGCTTTTCTCCCACTAAGCTCTTTCTTACTTTTTGACTTTTGGCCCCCTGTCCATGAGCCATACTCAAAGAGGGGTGGGAGGAGGACAACCCAAAAGATGCTGTATTTGTCACCAAGAGGCAAGGTGAAATTAATTATCTGTTGGTCTCAGAAAATCCTGCAACTAGATCTTCCCTTGGTAGTTGCTGAATAACTAGTGATCTACGTGATACAATATTTGATGGGCTACTTACTCTAAGTCTTGTGGGATATATCCCAGGGGCAGTACTCTAGAGCCATTTTTACAGTCTTTACTATTGATAGAGCAGCTTTCCAGATATAACAGACATGTGACAGGCTCTTGGTGACTACAGTCTTCTCAGAATTACCTGTCTCTTCTCTCAGATTCTCTTCAATTCTTGGCTTACAAATAGAATAGTTAAATTAGGGGAAACATGGAAATATTAAGCGGCGGTAGACATAGGTGGCCTGAGCTTCAGCAGACACAACCTCTTCCTTGGTTCACGGCTTTCCTCAAGTCTCTGTGTTGCTTCTGTGTTACGGGAATGATGATGACTAAGAGTTAACATTTGTGCAGAGCTTTCTATATGCCAGGCACTGTGCTAAGTGTTTTGGAATTATTATTCAATCTTCACAACAAACTTGGGAGGTAAGTGCTGTTATTATCCTTGCTTTATAGATAAGGAAACTGAGGCAAACAGAAGTTAAATGAATTGCCCAGGGTCCCATAGCTAGTGGGTATCTGAGATAAGATTTGACCTCAGGTCTTCCTGACATTGGAGCCAGGTCTTTATCCACTGCACCACAGCCATCTCGTCTTCACAAACCAGCCAGTATTCTCAACATAGTGAGATTAGAGGGGGTTAGATCAGCTGCCCGTGACTTAGTCACTCAGATTACCCAGGTCGGGCTTTGGGGTACTCTGTTTACAACTCAGACGGTCATAGGTCCCTCAACTTGCCCGTGGCCTGATTCCTCATCCTATGATGGACGCTCTGGTTCAAGGATTTAGTTCATTTTGGCTGTTCCAGTACCTCAGAGATATAGGATAGATGACTACTTTTGTTCCCTATTTCTGGGGAAGATGTCACATCTTGGGCATCCGTGGCCATAGACATATTAGTCCCTGCGTCTTCTGCTCTGTTAATTATTTACTATTTGCCTTGTATACAGCTTGATTGTATGTATTCGTTTACATGTTGTTTCACCCATACTTCTTGAGGGCAGGGACTATCTTTTTTTTTTGCCTGTTTTGGTAACCCCAGCTCTTAGCACAATGCCTGGCACATAGTAGGCACTTGATAAATGTTTAATGATTATTGATTCTTAGTGCTTTGATTTATTTATATTTACTATCCTACTCTTACATGCTGTGTGTTTAGAGTCTAAGTCTCCTTGGGCATTGAATACCCCAGGAAGAAGAGGTGAATGAGGTACCATAACAGCTTTCTTTGCACATAGAATATGGGGAGGTAGAGGAAGCTCCCTTTTCAAGCTAATCCTCAAGGAAAAGAAATACATCTTTATGGCGGTTACACTTATGCCAGGAGATACTCAAGATGGGCACTTTGGCATTCTCTTATGGCCTGGTAGTAGTGTTGGGCCTTACTGAGCAGAGTTTTAAATCTGTGATTAACCTCAGAAATGCTTATAGACATAGATACAAAATTCTTGTTTGGGGAAAAATTGCCTATAAAAATTTAGTGGAGTTAAATTGGTGTCTATTAACTACAGTGCAATGGGATTTGGTGGAAGAATTTAAGACCTGAAAAGAATGTTCGAAGGTCAGCTGTGGGTAGAGTACTGGGCTTAGAATCAGAAGACTCATCTTCATGAGTTCAGATCTGGCCTTAGACACATGCTAGCTATATCACCCTGGCTGAGTCACCCTTCTTTGCCTCAGTTTCCTTATCTGTAAAATGAGCTGGAGAAGGAAATGGCAAACCACTCTAGTGTCTTTGCCAAGAAAACCCCACTAAAATGGGGTCACAGAGAGTTGGACACAACTGAAATGACTGAGAAAACCCCACTAAAATGGGGTCACAAAGAGTTGGACACAACTGAAATGACTGAACAACCACAAAAATGATCATGATACCTAGCAGACTCTCTTGACTAACTAATTTTAGGGCTCATTTTAGGGTTAGTTCTAAGTACAGTTACCATGTTTTCCAAACCAAACATCAGAACTAGTAAAAAAAATAACTTTTTCATTTTTCGATATGTAAATTGATTTGTATGAAAAGCCTCATAAAATATAAAAATTAAATCCCAGTTAACTGTACATTGAAGGCATCACTTTTCCTGAAAAAAATAAAATAAAATTGTGGGCCTTCTCCTAGAAATGTCTCAGGCAATCAATCATTTTCACTGCTGTGTTGCCTGTGCCACCACCAGTGACAAATGGAGCACATGCATATATGTGGCACATATGAGTTACAAATGTGCATATTAGGAGCCAGTTTGCATGTGTTTTCATGTGTAATCACTGTTTATCCAGCCTGTGATTATCCACCATTTGTAGCTCTCAATCTTTGATGACATGTAGATTTTGTTGTTGTTATACTTGCTGACATGATTCATTCAGTTACTATTTACTGAAATATTGGTATTTTTGGGCTATGTTAATAGTGTTTAGGGTCATTAAAATGGCATTTTAAACTATAACTGGTTCAGAAAATCTGGGCCATCAGATTGCCATAGCTCTGAGTGTGGAGCGAAGTGGGAATATGGGAATCTGAGAAGGAATTCATTTGCTTGCCTGCCCATGGCTTGGAGGAATGCAACGTGGAACAATGGCTTGAAGGCCTGGGAATACTTCCCAGTTAGAGGGAGGAAGAATTATTTCTGTGCTTAGTAAGCTTACAGACATACTTCAAAGCAAACCAAGTAGAACTGTTTTAGCTATTCAGACTGTAGATACTGGGGATAATAATTCAATTATATTACCAACTTATAGAATCAGTGGAAAGGTTTTAGGTGGCATCAGCAAAGAGGAGGTAGCAGAGATGTTAGAATTGGGAGTTAGCATGCCTTTTGTAAGTGTTCCCAAGCACAGATGATACAATTAGATTCTGTGTTGATTTTGAAAATTAAATTCCATATCTGAGCCTGATATGTAGCCTGTGTTCAGAATTCATGCCTAGGATTTGCTGGGAATAGCATCAAGCATTTTGGCCTTTGATTTATGTAAAAGTCATGGTTTTGAATGATGATGAGTTTAATGTTTTACCTTTTGAACTGGTAGTTTACCTCCTTTCCCCACCAAAGGTTGGTTATTAGATCATTTGGTGATCTGGGGCTAGGGGTATTTGTCATTGCCTATTCAGATGACATAGCTTTATTTATCCAGGGTATAGCTGAACATCTGGAACATCTCAAGTTGGTACTAAGCATAGGCCTTAGAAGAAAATATAGTAAATGCTAATTTGGAATTCCAAAAGTCATCTGTTAAGACTATGAGTTAGTAAATGGGCACATGTGCCTTTATGTTTAAAGTAGTCTTTGAATGTACTGGAAAGGTAGTATCACTAAGAAACAAAGATTAAGAGAGTGGTCATCAGTTGGAGAACAGCTGAACAAGTTATGGTGTATGAATGTGTGATGGAATGCTGTCATGCTGTAAGAAGTGTTGGAAGATAACAAACATGGGAAGATTTGTATAAACTGATGCAGAGTGAAGAGAGCAGAACCAGGGGAACAATGTATACCATAATGACAAAAAACTTTGAAAAATTAAGAACTCTGATCAATGCCAGTGATGAACCATGATTCCAAAGAACTTATGATGAAATATATTGCCTGCCTTTTGATAGAGAGGGGTTGGATTCAGAGTGAAAATTGAGACTTCTTTTTTTTTTTGGAAATGGTTAAGATGGGAATTTATTTTGCTTGACTGTTTGTAACAGGGCTTTTATTTTTCTTTATTTCTCCATGGGGGGGAAGGTTGCTTGGGAGAGAGAGAGAGGGTAGATTTTTATTGATCGAAGACAATTTAATTTTTTTAAAAACGGCTAGCATAACACTGTGGTCTTCTTCATTTGAGGATTATAGTTGCACCACTGCTTGATTTAATCTAGAAAATATCTGGACACTGGAATACCAAGAAGCTTTGGAAAAGTTGAAATAGAGTCTTATTTCTTTGCTAGTTTTGAGGGTTCCGACTGACCTAGGTTATAGATATTAAACGTATAGGTATAGGTATGGATATTAAAGATAAACCTATAGGTATAGATATTAAAGGACTACAAGTAGGTCAAACATTCTGAATATATACTGGTAGAGAATGACTGCCATTGGAAGGAAATCTGCTTTCTATTCAGGAGCATGTGGCAAATGTTTGGGCTAGGAATTTCCTTTGTATATTGATTATTAAGTCCCATGGATGAAGGCCTCCAGGAACAAGTTGCAAAGATGGTCACAGAAGCCTTAGGATATACAGATGACCATTCGGCACTCTACTGAATTAGAGAGAGAATCTTCTCTAACATATTCTTTTACCAGGTAGTGGTGACTTGGAAGAAGAATGAGAAAGCATTAATTCTCACTCTACATCTTTGACCAACAGTGAGTGAGCTTCTGTTCAGATAAAGGGGCAGCCAGGTAGCATGGGACAGGAAGTGCTGGACCTGGAGTCAGTAGGACCTGAGTTCGATTCCTCCCTCAGATAATTATAAGCTGTGTGACCCTGAGCAAGTAATTTCCCACCTGTCCGCCTTGCTGTCCTCATCTATAAAATGGGAGTAATAGTAGCAACTGTGTTAGTATTGTTGTGAGGAAAAATGAGATAGTATTTATAAAGTGTTTTGCAAATCTCATAAATGTTATAGTGATGGTGATGATGACGACGATGACTCCACTGTATAAGAAGGGGAGGGATGGGCATGGAGAAGTTGCTATGTGCCCAAAATTTTGTTTTTTAAATTAAAAAAAACTCATTTAAAATAAAAAAAAACTAATACAAAAATGAAGGTGGACCTGCCCCGAAACAGCTTATACTCTACTAGTAGATACAACATCTGTTAGAGCACGGTGACTAGGAAGGCAGCTCCCATCTAGATAGCTGCAGGGATTGTGAGGATGGCCACATAGCAGTGGATTATGCCACCCTTTTTTGGTAGCCATGGTAATACTGATTTAATTACTGTTCACAGAGCTAATAGCGGAAAGGCAAGGGTGGTAGGGGGAGGGGATGCAGAATCGAGAGTGACACATGTTTGATAGCAGGAAAGATGGCAAAGTGCCTGTTTGGCTCAGCCACAAGACCTTGTCTTTGTCACTTACCTTCCATTGCAAGTTAGTTTTGCCCCAATGGGGATTTATTCCCTTCTTCCTCTCCTTAGGAGGTCCACATCTGGTGGGTCATCACTCCTGGTAGGGAAAGGGGCGTTGTGGCAGAACCAAGTGGCAAGATGCCTTCGTCGGCAGGGCCGTAATGGTGTCTTATGGAGTGGCTAGGTGAGATTTAAACCCTGTTAAATTCCCGAGTGGAAGTCTGTACATCCCAAATCTAGACTCCAAAAACCTTTGGAGCTGTGTGTAGACTAGGAGGCCAAAGCTCCCCTTTCTCCCCAAATCTTCTTTGACTGGCCTGCAACTGAGCCAGAGGCAAGCACACGAGGACAGAGAAGCACCCAGAGCTGTAGGCCTTCATGCCTGCCCCACACTCCTTTGTCTCTTATGTTTGACTACTAGCAACAACTAGCAAATTACTGGTCTTTTGTGCCCCATTCCATCTCGCCAGACTTCACTGGTCTTCCCATACACATACAATTTGATCAGATTTTTCATGATTTTAGGAAGTAGTCTGGACTTGCAATGGCATTTCTTTAAAATAAATTTTATTTTATTTTTGTTTTTATTTCATCTATTTTACCCTATTTCTTTACCTCCTTCCCGTAGCCTTTTCTTGTAATAAAATATTCATGAGTTCAAATCTGGCCTCCGACACTTATTAACTGTATGACTCTGGGCAAGTCACTTAACCCTGTTTGCCTCAGTTTCCTCATCTGTAAAATGAGCTGGAGAAGGAAATGGCCAACAATTCCAGTATCTCTGCCAATAAAACCCCAAATGGGGTCACGAAGACTTGGACATGACTGAAAAAATGACTTAAAAACAACAAGGGTGGGTGGGGGAAGCAGTTCAGTAAAACTAACCAACATATTGAAAAAGTCTGACATTAAATGCAGTGTTGAACACCCATAGTACCCTTCCTCTGCCAAAACCCAAGGATGGATGTCTTATTATATCTCTTCTTTGGGACCAAGCTTAGTCGGTATAATTTTGCGGCATTCAGTTTTGTTTTCTTGCTCTTGGTCTTTCCCTTTACGTTATTGTAATTCTTGTGCGTATTGTCTTCTGGGTTTTGCTTAATTCATTTTGCATGAAGGCATGTAACTTTTTCCATGTATTTCCTGTATTTGTTATATCCATTACTTCTTACACCACAGCAACATTCCATCCTATTCATGTACCACCATTTTTTTTACCCATTCCCCAATTAACAGACGTCTTGCTACTATAAAAAGTGCTTTGAATCCTACTCTTCCTATCTTTTCTCACAATGGGATATTTCTTCCTGTGCTATAGTTGGAGACTGTAGCCTGATTTAGATATTCCCCTTTGGTCTTCCTCTAGCCAAGTTTGGACAACCTATGGTCTGGATGCAATCACTGAGGGCTCCTGGGACCTGGCTGTCCAGCTACTGTCAGACATTCAATAAATATTGCATGCATATTTGAACAAATTAATAAAATCTAAATAGTAATACAAAGGCTTTTCCCAATCTAGCAAATACTTAAATGGGTCTGACAAAGCAGCTTGTTACAGTGTGGGAAAACACTGGTATGGGAGCAAGAGGAGCTGGGTTCGAATCTGGGTTTTGCCACTTAGGACCCTTGCAATCTACTGTGACCTTGTCCAAATTCCTTGATCTTTCTGGAAACCAGATCTATCAATCAATAGACATTTGCTTATTGGTATGACTAGGTAGCAGGTACTGTGCTTGTTTCTGGAGGCAGGAAGACAAAAATGAAACAGGGGCCTGCCCTGTAGGATCCTAAATCTTTTGAGATAGTAACTAATCTATATTAGCAACCTCCCGTCAGGGAGTTTGCTAAATGCCAGACACCACTGAGCAATGCCTCAGCTAACTGGTTCATAGAATTAAAGAATGTCTGGGTTACCTTAGAAATCATTTAGTCCATTCCTTTCATTTGGGTCAGGTCAGACATTTATACTTTTATTTTACAGATGAGGAAACATGGGCCCAGAGAAATGAAGTGATCTGTCAAAGGTCACGTAACTAGTCAAAGGAAGGGCTGGAATTAGAAGTAGATGTGGTATATAGAAAAAACCTTGGATTTAGGGGTGACTTTGCCATGTTCCAGCTTTATGAACTTAAGCAGGTTTTTTAAATGCTCAGAGCCTTAATTTTTCTTCTATAAAAATGGGACTAATGATAACTGTTCTGCATCTGTTAACTGGGTTGTTGGGAGGCTCATTAAATTAGAAAATGGATATGAAGGTGCTTTGTAAACTGAAGCATGATACATGAAAGTTGTTGAAAGATGGCTCTGAATTTGAAATCAGAAGACCTGGATTCAAATCCTCATCTCTGCAACTTAGTAGTTATCTGACTTTGGTGAAGTCACTAGGCCCTTCTCACGTAGAGAGTGGGAAATAAAAATATGGTTGCTACCTACTTCACAAGACGAAATAAATTTTGTAAAAGATTTCTAATTAAAAAAGCACTTTAATTGAAGCTTAAGGCATTAATGGAAGGAGAACCTTCTTCAGAGCTAAGATAGGCTGGGGGGCAAATCCGTCCTCTGACATGCTAGCTATGTAAACCTGGGCAAGTCACTTAACCCCTTGGTCCTCTAGTCAACTCTAAAGCCTTAGATTGCAGAGAAGGTGCCAACCCTGCATTTACAGAGGTGTTTTCTTCTCCTGGGAGTTCCCCATAACATTGAGATGTCAAATTCAGTCCTTATATTTGTCCTTATTAGTAGAAATAGTTCAGATAATAGCCAGCTATGCTAAGAATAGAGCTGTTCCCTCACAAGTGAGCCAGACATCAAAGCATTCTGCTCTTCAGGTTTTAAATGAATACCCAGCCCCCCAGTGCTAGTGAGTAGGCAGGGCACATGGGAGCTGTCCAGCTGTGCTTTGGCCCCTCATCTTATCTGTCTATGTCCTTTCCTCATGCCTTTGTACTCACTGTGCATCCTAGTTGGAATAGTCTCTCCTGCACATTTTTATCTGCCTGTTGAAATTCTTCATTTCCTTTAAGGCTGCTCTTGGGAAATCTTTGTGAGCTTACCCTGATCCGAACCATCTCCAGCTCTGAGTGACCCCTCCCTCCTCAATTTCTCATACCTCTTTTCTCTATAATTTATTGTTTTGCAACTCACATGAATGTTTATTTGGTTGCACACTCTAATTTCCTGCTTCATAAGACTTCAAGCTTCTTGAGAGCAGCTATTGTGTCTTATTTCAGCTGGTATTATCAAATGCCAGCACCTAGCATGGTCCCCTTGACATAGTAGAGGCTTAATCAATATTTGTTCAATTGAATGAGACATTGGCCAGAACTGCTGAAATTGCCTGGCAAAGAGAACCCAAAGAAATGGAGCTGATGGCCTTGTTTTGGAACTCTGATTTTCTCATTCTGTTTGACGTTTCTAAGATGGAGGTTTCTATTCACTGTTGATTGCTTTTGGTGGTGAGAGTCAGGGAACTGGGACTTCTTTTTCTGTAGCCAGATCCTCTCTGCTATCTCTCTTCTAAGGTAGGGCTGGAAGTCAAGAAGACTGGAGATTATAAAGCCTCCTTCTGTCAGGGGCTGAGAGTTCAACTAATTACACTGAATGGGCATATGGCTCATCTCCAGCTGGTAGGGGAGGGGAAGAGAAAAAGAGAGAGAGATAATTTCCTCTCTCTCATCATCGTAGGCATAGCTCTGCTCTTTGTTCCACCTCTTCCCACTCCTACCCCCCACCTCCCACATACTTCTCCTCCTTTCCCTTTGACCAATGAAGCTGTTATTTTAAAAAATCTGAGCCCAGAACCTGGGCTGAGTTGCAAAGAAGTGCTTTTTCCTGGTATAAAGAGAACAAAAGGTAAAGCCTAGAGAATCTCTGTCTTTGGTGTAAAGGGGCTTAGCTCTGTGCCAGTGGTGTTAGGGAAATGAGGGGTCAAAGATTTGCCCTAAAGGTAGGTGGCCATAAAAGAGATGGGTGTTCCTTTGCTGCTTCTGTGCCCTATATCTGCGTTACCCATGCCTTGGCCTGTGAAAAGTCTACCCATCCTTCCTTTAAAAGTCATCTTGGCCATTGCCCCTTCCATGAAGCCTTCCTGGATTATTGCAATAGCAGTAACTTTTCATCTTTTAGGCATCATATTATATAGCCCTTTCTATGTCCTGAAACATTTACTATACATTATTTTGGGTTCGAGTTATTTGTGTAGGCATCACATTCTCCTATTAGAGCATGGTTTCTACACAGATCCTTTTGGCCATTTGGTGAAGCCAATGGTCCTCAGCATCATGGTTTTAAATAATCGAAGATGATATATTTCATTTAGAAGATAGCAAAAATAAAGATGTGTTTTTCCCATATTCTGGAATCCCCTGAAACATATTTACAGATCCCTAGGTGTCAGTGGGCCCCAGGTTAAGAACCTTTGTACTGGACTGTGAACTTCAGAACACCTAGGAATTTTATCAGTCAATCAACCATCCATCCAACAAGTATTTATTAGGTTCTTACTATGTGCTATGAAGCTTGGGATACAGAGACAAGGGTGAAATGGTCCAGCTCCCTGGAAGCTTATCTTCTATTGACTATGTCTTATCTAAGCTTTCTATGTCCCCTAGCATGACACTGTGCACACAATAGATGCTAAATAATTTTTTTGCCTCCTTGAATGAGAGAGAAGGGCAGGATAAGCCTTGAAGTTCCCTTGTAAAGGGAATTCAGAGACAGAAACATACACGCACTCACACACACACTTGCTGAAACCAGGACTCAATGAGAAACCAATGGCATTTATTTGTACAGACACTTTGTCAAGACACTAGGAAGTAAAAATTTAGGCCTTTCTTAATGCATGCAGTCTAACAATGGGTCAACAGAAGAGAAGAAAAAAAGATTGAAAATTTAAAAGGGGGTCTCTGAAATTTGGTAAAATGTTAAAAAGATTCCTGGGCTGAAAATCATTTCAAAGGCCTACATGGAAAGGTTTGGGATGAAAACACTGATAATATTAATGACCACATTTTTCATATCTGCCATAATATTCCTTGGAGGGTGCCTCTGTATTTATTTTCTCTTTATGGAAACCAAGCCAGGGAGAAAGGGGCTAGTTGTAAATAACCTTGTGGGCTCTGTGGGAGGCCCAAGGGAAGGAGTGAGACTCTAGGTCTGCACACAAATGGGTTCCAGCCCTCTCACTCAGAAACACTTTTAATCCTCCTGCTGTTTTCTCCTGATGTTATGTAAAATTGCCTAATGAGGAAAACATCTTAGGCATTAGGAAGCTAGGTCTCCTGTAAAGTCAGTCACTTTCTTTCTTCCATTATTTCAAGCCAGTCTTAAGTGCTGCCTCTTGTCTGCAGAAATATCATCGATTGGGGTGATCATGAGTAGGAAATCATCCCTGGAATTTGGAAAATCTAAAGGCATGCAAATAGCACAATGGATGCTAGTCTGCCATGTGTTCTCCCACCTACTAAAATCTCAACATTTTAAGAACTATATCCTTCCCTTCCCCAACCTACTCTCAAAGAAAAGAGACAACTCTTCAAGACAGACAAAACCCATACCACTGGACTTCTCATATCCAGTTATTTAGTGTGGGGAATTTTGTATAACTGCTAAAGAAGTCAGAAACTTAGTGCAGAGTATTTTTTGTCTCCCCAGAAATCTTTGCTTTCCTGGTCACAGGTTTTATTTCCTTCCTATTAAAATGTTTTTTTTTAATTTCATTGATAAGACTTGAGAGACATGTAATATGCAGTAGAAAAAGTATTGACTGTGGAGTCAAAGTGCCTGGATCCAATTCTTGCTTTTGATGATGACCACCACCTGTATGAACAAAGCAAAGGATTTTGTCCCTGGGTTTCAGTTTCTTCAACTGTAAAAAAAAGAGAGTTGGATTATCTTTCCTCTGAGGTCCCTTCTACATGAACCTATGAAATAGATAAGCTTAAATCAACCCTCTTGTTTCCCCTTTTGTATCTTACACTAAATTGGCCTAAAGTGACCAGATATCAGAGGAGTCAGTGGTAGACATGGAGGAGGTCAGTATAAGCCTAATGGATCTTGAGTCTGTGGTAGAGGGAAGAGAGGGTCCACTCTCTCATTCACTCCCATGGAAGGTTATCATTGACAAGTTAGCAGTACCTAGCATAGGAAAAGTGGGTAACATCAAGAGAGGGGAGGACTAATTAGGAGAGGTAGACAGAAATAGCCAAGAAGCTGCCTCAGAAAAGTGACCTCATGGATTTGGTTCAGTAAGTAAATAGTTTTCTTTCTGAGCATGCCACATTCCCTCTTTAATGTTTTCAACCTTCCCCTCCCTCCCTGAGATCTATTGTCTGACCATCGACGACACTCAAATCCAGACTTTAGGTCTATTGGCTTCTCTTGAGGGCTTTTTCCTTCTATGTAGGGAGGGGGAGGCAGAACTGTGCCAGTCAGATACCTACATCTTCTAGGGCTTGGTCATTATAGCTCTTTAAGTGCTGTTACTCCGTGAGTACTAGCATAGGGGTATCCACGTTGGGATAGCTATATAGGTGGAAGTCACCCCACCTCTGCTTCAGCCCAGTTCTCCCTCCTCATGTACCTCACATAAACTTGGCTCCATGGATCTGTATTAAGATGTGTATACTTTCCTTCTCCATGGAATTGGCCCTGAGTGCACATGTGGACATTATTTGTCTCATTCATTGTAGACATAGAATTAATAATTCTAAGGGCCTATAGGTATATGCCCAGAAAATTTTCATCTCTCACTTTCATCTTCAGTATTCTATTCCAATACTACACTCACTCAAATGATCCCTTCCTTCCTTCCTTCCTTCCTTCCTTCCTTCCTTCCTTCCTTCCTTCCTTCCTTCCTTCCTTCCTTCCTTCCCTCATTTTCCTTTCTTCCTTCTTTCTTTTTCCTTTTTCTCTTTTTTCTTTCCTTCTTTCTATTCTCCCTCTCATACCTTCTTTTGCTTTGTTTATTTGGTACCTTCATGCTTTGTCACAAACACATTTAGAAGCTGGATTCTGCTCTCACACTAAACCACAATCATTACTAGGAGAACATTTTGAAAGGAAAAGAAAAAAAGTTTTCAAAAGAAGGAATGCAAGCTATCAGCAACAATACGAAAATATGCTTCAGATCTCTAAAAACAAAAGCATGCAAAATAAAACCTTGAGGTTTTACTTTATATCCATCAAACTAACAAAGATGATAAATATGCCTGGCACATAATAAGTGCTTAATCCATGCTTGTTGATTGATTGACAAAAGATGGAAATAGTCCAAGTCAGATGGTGTGTAGGAAGAAAGGAATATTATTGTATTGTTGGAGGGACTGTGAATTGGTCCAAACATTTTGGGAAAATGACTTGGAATTACTCAAGAAAAGGGACTAAAATGTTAATAACTTTTAATCCAGTGATCCAGTTAACTACCTATATGCTGTAAGAAAGTCAAACCGGAAGAAAGACCCCATATATATTAAAATATTCATACCAGCACTCTTTGTGGTATCAAAAAACTGGAAAGATAATGAATGCCTAGCTTTTCAGCCAGTGGTTGAATAGACCTTGGTATTTGATGTAACAGAATATTATTGTGCCATAAAAAAAAAATCACAAATACGAAGAAGTCACAGAAACCTACGTATAGCAGAACCAGGAGAACAATACAGGCAATTATTGGAATAATGTAAATCAAGACAACACTAAAAGGTATCCAGTGTTGGATTAATTGTAATGACCCATCTTGGATTCCAAAGGGCAGATGATAAAATAGATTCCCCCCTCTTAGTATTGCAATGGGGGGCTATAAGTACAGAATGCCACATATGCCATCAGAATCGGTTGCTGTGTCTGTCAGTTTTGCTTAACTGTTTTTCTCTGCTACAATGGGGGGTGGGAGCAGTTAATAGATAAGGAAATGACTATAGTGTGAAAAAATAAGAGGCACCAATAAAGCTATTTTTGTTTAAAAAAAAAAGGAACACATCTCGACACTTTTTTATAGCCTAGGGTAATTAGCGATTGCAGACAGCTGCGGGAATGCTGCATCTTCCCCAAACAGCTGTCTACCTTCCCCAGGGATTCTCAACTTTAACAGAACAAAGGGAGAGGGGCAGGGAAGAAAGAGAAGGGGAAAGGCAAACTGAAAGAAGGGAGAGCAGGACAAATTGCACTAATAAGAGACATTTTGAGAAACACGTCAGGAGAGACAAATGCAAATTAAGGACCACCCTGCTCAAAACAGGATGACTAGTCACCTTAAACTTGGAAAATTACAAAAACAATCCCCTCTTCTCCCCTAACTCTTCTGCTTCCCACTCTCCACTGCCCCCCCCCAGACTCTCAAGACTTCACCTAGCACAGGGATGGGAAAGTTACTTGGTGCTAGGCTGTGGAACAGGCTGTATATCGGGTCACACTGGCGGGTGATGGTGTTGCTATGGAGATGGAGTCTTATGATCCTTTCCCCTCCCTCTCCTTTTCTTTCTTTACCTTTTTCTTTTTCTCTTTTTGGTTAGGTGAGCAGTAGGAGCAGGGAACACTTTTTACATAGGAGCTTATTATTAAGTTTGAGATTTTTCTGTGCCCCCTTTGCCCCTCCCCTGCATTACTTAGTGTGAAGCAGGTTTGTACGAATGTGCTGGGATTCTCAATGTTTGTGTATGGGGGGGGATAATGGTCTCCCATCTGCTGATATATAGAAACTGTGTTTGCCTAGAATATCTGTGCCTTTATAAGGGGAAAGGGAAAGGAAAAGAGCAAGGCAGGTCAAAGCTGGTAAGCCACAATGCCAGGCTGGGGTGCAATTGGGAGTAGGAGTATGCCTGTGTATCTTACAGCTTCTATATGGAAACCTTTTTTTTTTTGTACTTCAGGGATACATGACTTCATGGCTATGGACTCTCCCTCTACCAGTTCAGGGCACAATCCTTCTGCTTAGTACACGGTCTTTGAGAATTTCTGTGGCTGAAAAATCCATCACCCTGTGGCTAACCTGGTGAGGACTCTCTTCAGACTTTGCTAGGCTAGTTATCGAAGACCAGATATACATTCTGTTGCTGGGCTTATGTTTAACCACTCCAGCTTGGTAGGATTGGCAGGAGTTTCTGCTTTCTTACGACAATACAGGGTCACCTCCATGTCACAAAAAGGCATTGAATGAGGGTATCTCTGGTGGGAAATTTTAGTTCCCCTTCACATTTCTCCTCAATATCAACATGGCCTTACGCAAGTAAGGCAAACCAGTAGGGCCCTTCAAAACCAACTTCAAAACTTCAAAACCAACAGATCGAAATAATCTTTCAACAGTAATGCAAACGTCAGAAGATCGTAAGTATTTAAAGCTAGAAGAGACCTTAGAGTTTATCTAGTCCAATCCTGTTATTTTACAGATGAGGAAACTGAGATGTACAAGGGTTAAATGATTTGTCCAAGGTTAAACAAGTTGGGGTCTAGAGGAGAAATGAATCAACTGTCTGCCCAAATATAAGCTGATTTCAGCTTTTCAAAAAAAGTTGCTACCTCTGTTACACTTCTTGGATGGTTGTGAAATGAAACCTTAATGGAGAGGAATGCCTAAAGTGGGAATTTCAACTGCTGGAGCAGGGTTTAAAATCATGTCCTATCTGTGAGGTCACCCTTGGACAGAGGTCAAGGGACTGATGGTTAAGGGCAGAGGTTCCCAAACTTATTTGAAGCCTCCCACTGCCTTTTCAAAAAAAAAATTACTCAACACTTCCCCTGAGAAACTGATTTTCTTTAACCCTTTAACTTTAAACAAAATTTTGTGTCATTTAAAAAAACATTAATTTTTTAAAATGATGAATCTTAAATTTAATAATTTTTATAAATTTGTTGGTTTTTTTCTGCATTAAAATTTTGAAATACAATATTGCATCATGTAACTGTATAGCATCATATTGCAAACAAGTCATTACAGGCACATATTCCTTCTGTTGCATTCTGGACTTCCCAACAATGCGTGGCATGCTCACCTGCCAACACTTTCTTGTTAAGACCTGTTGGTGGACTCGACCACTGATAGGTTACAATTTGCATTTTGTGTGTTTATTTGGAAAATAATATAATCACTATGACTGTTATACAACAGGTGAAACATGTAGGAATGGTTTTTCAAAATTCTCTTCTCTTCTTTCCTTGTGCTTCCACTGCCTCCTCATTTTTATTCAATTGCCCCTCAACTGCACTGAACGCTACTACTGCCCTACCACCCACCTCCATTGTACCAGCACCCCCAGGGGGTGGTATAGCCCACTTTGGGAACCTCTTGTTAAGGGAATCAAAGGGTACAGCTCTCTGAGGAGGCTTGAGTTTGTGTGTGTGTGTGTGTGTGTTTTAACAATGACTACAGGAGGAGGTAAATTAAGTGTCCCATGACATCTTTTCCCTGCCAAAAGAGACCATATAACTGAAAACATCTTAGGACCACTGCTCTGGTTTAACAGTCTCTCTGCTGCAGTTCACCTGAATAATATCATTTATGCTGGACTTCCTTGAGAGTCCTGCCTGGAGGTACTCCGTATAATTCTGCAGAAGGGACTCTGTTTTCTTCAGGACTAGCATACCAATGCTGGGGCACCTAGGTGGCACAATGGATAGAGTGCTGAGTCTGGAGTCTGGAAGGCTCATATTCCTGAGTTCAAATCCATCCTCAGACACTTACTAGCTGTGTGACCCTGGGCAAGTCACCTCACTTGGTTTGACTCAGTTTCCTCATCTGTAAAATAAGCTAGAGAAGGAAATGGTGAACCACTCTAGTATCTCTGCTAAGAAAACCCCAAATGGGGTCATAAAGAGTTGGACATGACTGAAACAACTGAACAACAAATGCATACCAATGGAAATTACACAAAAGAAAGCCTGGGCTGTGACTATGTTGGCATTCTTATAAAGCACCTACTATGTGAAAAATAATCTGCCCAAGCACTATACATCAAATAAACAAGGAATTCCTCCATTCCTAAGATTGTCTCTGTGGGATTTTTCAAATTGGACCAACTTCTAGAAGCCAACCAGACCACAAGGCAACATTTTTCTTCCTTCTGGCCCCGAATCTCTATTATAATTCTTTAGTAAGTTAGGTGGCACAGTGAGTAGAATGCTGGGTCTGGAGTCTGGTAGACTGGAGTTCAAATGTGGCCTGTGTGACCTCAAGCAAGTCACTCGACCTCTGTTTGCCTCAGTTTTCTCATCATGTAAATGAGGATAATAAGAATACTTCCATGATTGTCGTGGAGATCAAACGAGATCCTCATTTAATTGTAAAATACTTAGTATGGTGCCTGGTATATAGTAAGCACTATATAAATTTAGTTATTATTATATGTGATATATGCCTCTGCTACATTAGAAGCTTCATGAAGTCAAGGGCCTTGATTTTTTTTTTGCTTCTAGGAATGTCTAGAATTTGTTTTTGTTTAGTTGTTTCAATTTTGTCTGACCCTTTGTGACCCCTTTTTGAAGGTTTTTCTTGGCAAAGATACTGGAATCATTTGCCATTTCCTTCTCCAGCTCATTTTACAGATGTGGAAACTGAGGTAAACAGGGTTAAGCGACTTGTCCAGGGTCACCTAGCTAATGTCTGAAGTCAGACTTGAACTCAGGAAGATGAGTATGGTACAATGTTCGGTATAGAGTAGGCGTTTGATAAATATCCCTTGTATTCAATGAAGATGCCTCTGTGGCAAATGCAATTCCCATTTGCTTTAGGAATTGTCTCTAAGAAAATATTCCATTGGTTGGGAGACTTTATGAATGGATGGTGGGTTATATTGTTGAACTGAATTGAAGTGTTTTCTTCAGGCTGTTTATTTGCGTGAGCTTTCTTTGTGTATTGGTACATGTTGGTG
Source organism: Phalanger gymnotis (assembly GCA_028646595.1). NCBI lineage: Eukaryota > Metazoa > Chordata > Mammalia > Diprotodontia > Phalangeridae > Phalanger > Phalanger gymnotis. Next base: position 83,345,905 of record CM053623.1, on the reverse strand, counting down.
GACAGGTAGTCAGTCCCCTTGTATGTTTGCTGTCTTCCTTATCTGTATGCAAGCTGAATTTACATTATGTGTTTATCGCGTGGGAGTCTAAAGTGGTTGAGAGCATTTTTTTTTTTTTTGCTAACAATAATGGTGTGGCGCATTGCAAGAGAAGCTTCAGAGCTAAAAATAATCAAAGAATTTGAGATCATCAGCAGGATAGTATTGGCAGGCACCGTTCTCTAATGTGTCAGTTGGATCCATTGAGAATAGTTTTTAAAAAATCCCTTAGATTGTGCAAAAGATAGCTTTGTGTATTTAATACCCTAAAAGTTCAGAGCAGCCAGTATAAAAATAGTGCGGGTATCACTATATTTGAATTAGTTTATGGGAAGTGAAGAGGAGGAAGAGATGTTTAGAACTACAATTCAACCCAATTTTAATCAATTTAAATAACATTTAAATACCTACTATGCATAGAGCACTGTGCAAAATTATTTGTTAAAAACCAACACCCCCTTGAGCAGCTTCCATTCTACTCAGGGGATGCATATACACAGTTAAGTAAATTGCTTTGCCTAGGAGGCGGCCCTTTAGCAAAGCTTCGAACAAAGCTAAGGGTCTGGAGAGTAATGGAAGCATATAGGGGGTATGGATGAGCCATAGGCTAGTTTCTCTGCCAAGAAGCAAAATTATTGATGATGTGAGATTGGGGAACATTTTTAGACATTGCTAGTCTTAGGAGTGGCAGTGCTAATACTAACCAGATAGTTTAGTGTAAGGCAGCTAGGGGGCACAGTGGACCCAGCCCCAAATCTGAAGTCAAGAAGACCTGAATTCAAATCTAGCCTCAGATTTTACCTTTGCTTACCTCATTTTTTTCATCTGTAAAATGAGGAAATTTAATAGCACGTGCCTCTGATGGTTGTTGAAAAGATCAAATGAGATGATATTTGTATAGCATGTTGCAAACTTTAAGGCACTATAGAGATGCTTTCTATTATTAACTACTATTACATGCAGGATTCCTCCATGCCTTCTCCCTGCTAGAAATGCCCATTGATGGGGAGATGGGCAGAGCGCTGGTGTATGGAGCTAGGATGATCTGGGTTGGCCTAAAAGGTCAGTTTGGCAATCTGGGATTAGCCGTGTGCTTCTTGGGTTTTTTTCCATTTTATCTAGGGAAGGGAAGGAAGCTGCTTGAGTTCTTCTGGCATACGTCTGCTTCGTAAATGTCAGTAATAATAATAATAATCATCATTATTGTTGTTGTTAAACTCTTTTGTTCATCAAAAGTTATATTGAATGTTCCCTCTTCCATTTGCTTTCTCCCATCTCTAAATGGTCTCCTTTCATTTGCTCCTTTACTCTCCAGGCAGACCCAGGGTAACACAATTACCTGGCCTCCCAAGGGACTCAAACCAGCCTGAAACCCCTGGGCCTCATTTGTTCTATCCCACTAGCTTATGACTTTAGATCCATTCTGCTCCACTCAGTTTCCAAGCACTTCAGAACCCCTGATGACTAAGTCCCCCATTGAGAGGCTCTGTGATTCCATCGATGTGAATACTCCCACCATTGATTCAGATTGCAGTCCATCCCTGCCTTCTTCTTCTCTTTTCCCTCATCATGTTGTTCCATACAACCTGTCCAGGTGATCCAACCAGTAGGCTAGAGGCCTTCCTCTAAGGACAGGGCTCCTTAAGCTGAGGTCCATCAATGTGTGTGTTTTTGTATTTTGGTGACTGTTTGTCAATATAATTTTAATATAATTGAATTCCTTTGGTTTCCAACGTACTTTATTTTATGCATTTAAAAACATTATTCTGAGAAAGGATCTATAGGTTTTACTAGATTGCCAAAAGATTCTATGAATCAAAAAAGGTCAAAAACCTGTGCTTTAGTCTTTTTTACCCTTCGATGATACTCTAGTGGAGCATGGAGCCCATTCTTCTGTGATTCCTTATGCTTACTATATCTTTGGCTCACTGTTTTTTCTAATCATATATTTCATAGGAGAGTTTGAAAAGACCTGTAAAGCCACCTAATCCAACCCCATCATTTTACAGTTGAAGAAACCAATATCTAGGAAGTGACTTGTCTAGGACCACACAGGTAGAAAGCACCAGAGCTAGGATTTGAACCCAGGTCCTCTGACTCCAAATCCAGGCTGCACTGCATGTCTGTTCCCTAAACAAATGGTCCCTTTGCCACTTTGTGAGAGCAGTTCACCTTTGGAAATCTCCTTCTTCATATTTGCACCCATCACCTGTCTCTCCAGTGCTCTGAGCCTCCAAGTTAAATGGAGATGCTGGCCCACCAGGCCACCTGGTGGGGATCACCCTCAAGGACCACACTCGCATGAGTGTTATGTGATCTTCTTTGCATGTTTTCCAGTATAATGCCATCTATTTTTCCTTTGTTGATATCCTCATCATCGAGAACTCGTCGCCTTGATTGAAATGTCAGTTCTTCCCCAGAGGATGCCTTAGGATGGCCATTCCAGGTAAGAGGGCTCCATACCAGGCTAGGCTGGGAGGAGAGAGCTGGTTAGTTCTATAATCTGATTCAGTTCAATCTCCAGGCAAAAGTATTCACAGCTTTGCCATTGGGAAGCAGAGGGTTTGGGCAATTAACAAATTAACTCCTTAAGAGTAAATTGACTTTTTTTCCTCTGCTTCATAAGCATGTGTAGAAACCTTGATCAAAAGAGGAACATTTCTGTTGACACAGTCAGAATAATAGGATCATAAGATTTGTAGCTGGAAGGGACCTTTGAGATCAATAGGACCTACTTCAATGTACTGTTTGTTGGTTGGTATTTTAGTAGGCACCATTTTTAGTTGTTGAGGCCTTATTTTCTTACCCTATATTTCTCCAACATCCTCCTTCCCGTTTCCTTCTCCCTTTTTGTTTTTCCTTCTAGTCTAATTTACTGCCATTGTGACAATTGTCTATTATTTCTTGCAAATATATAGTATTTCACCTACATTATGGGCCACATAGGTTTTGGGGAGCTGCCTTGGGAGCCTTATTGCCATTGATGATGTCATTTGTATGGGAAAAATGTCTTCTGTATTTTAAGTAACTGGATCACACATTTTTGCAACACACTTCACTTGCAAGTTAGGAGACCGCTTGTAATGAAAAATCCTGGCAAGCACATGTCTGATTTCATGTTCTATTCTTCACTGACCGCAGCCACCTGTTCTCTGACTCCATCTATCTTTTCTAGGTGGGATCCTTCACCCCAATGACTTAAAATCCCTCTGGGTGAAAACTCAGCATTTCTTCTGGTTGTCTTATGCAGGATTCACCTTATGCCTCTAGGTCTTGCATCATCGTAGCTCACAAACATACAGAGGCATATTGAGCACATCCAGGGTATGTGGCAGAGGCTGGGGCTGCTTCACTGTCAGGCCTCTTCTTCCTCAGTTCGTGGCTCTGAAGGGGGTCTGGTTATAAAAAAAAATTTCAGTAAGACTGCAAGCCTGGGTACCTCACACCCAAGTAGAAATGAACAGTCAGAGGTGTTTGCTGCCTCTGGGACTGAGAGACTGCTTAACAGGAATGTGGAGGCGACACTATTGGCATCAGCATTCTTGTTTCAAATTGGTCACAGAAAACCCAATGCACCTAGGGCAAGTAGACTCCCCAGCCTATTTCTAGGGAAACTTGCAAGAGACAGTGTATGAAAGCCATGTTTGATGTCAATGCATGAGGGCATTTCCAGAAGAGAGGGGATGTGATAGAAGCTACCAATACACCCCCTACTAGAGGCCTGTAAAATCAATGAGTTTATAGAGTGTGTAAGGACGTGGAGCTCCTTATACATATGACATCATCCGCATGCTGCTTATCCCACAGACCAGCATTCCCATGATGTCTCCTCAGATCCATGCCCTACTTACCTCAGTCTCAAACTTTTACTCTGCTATGTTCCCCAAGAAAAAACTTAATTTAAAAAATCACAACTCACATTTGTATGTAGCTTTATGGTTACAAAGTATTCTGTGTAAATCACCTCATTTGAGCCTCAAAATGATCCCATGAGATATCCATCATGCCCAGTTTTACAGATAAGGAATTTGAGCCTTAGAGACATCGAATAACATGTCCAAAGTCATATGGCTAATAAGCAATAGTCAAAGCTAGTAACTTTAAGTCCACTGCTCTAGATAATCTTATGGAAAAATTTAAAGACCCCTTTATGTTCATACTCTTATGTTCAGAGGATCCCAGCTAATATTGATTTTGGGCAGTTAAGCTATGCAGTGGATAGAGTGCCAGGCCTGGAGTCAGGAAGACTCGAATTCAAATCCAGCCTCAGACACTAGCTGTCCTGGACAAGTCACTTAACCCTGTTTGCCTCAGTTTCTTCACTTATAAAATGAGCTGGAGAAGGAAATGGCAAACCACTCCAGTGTCTTTGCCAAGAAAACCCCAAATAGGGTCACCAAGAGTAGGAAACAACTGAAACAACTGAACAACAAAAACAAACATTGTCCTGCAAAAGCTCAGTGAAATTTATGCTATTTTTTCCACTAAATTGGCCCCAATGAGACCAACAATTGTTAGTGTTATAATGATTAAGTCTAACATTTATATAGAGCTTTATGTTTACAAATGTCTTTTGCCTATTATCTTGTGTAATTCTCACAATAATCATGTGAGAGGCAGACAAGGAAGTTTGCAGATAAAGAAATTGAGGCAGAAAGCGGGTCAGTGTGGCATAGCGGATGGAGAGTAGGACTTGGAATCAGAAAGATCTGGATTCAGATCCTGCTTTGGATAGTTCCTCAGTTGCCTTAACTGTCAAATGAGAGGGATGGACGAGGTGGCCTCTAAAGACCATTCCAGATATAAATATATGACCCTTTGATCTTATGACTTGCTTAAGGATGCAAGAGTCTAAAATGCAGAGTCTAACTTTGAACTCATGTCCTTGGACTCCAAATTTGGTTTGCTCTTCCACTATATTGAAAGTGTTGTTGTTGTCTATTTTTTTTTAAACCAGGCTGAGGTTGACTCAGTGATTGATCTTCTGGAATGGACAAGCTTTGGAGATGATAGTGGCAGGGGTTGTGGTAGCCGTTGTTCTGTTGGTTAGCAAGAGGAGAACCTCCCCACCTCCAGTGATGCCCCCTAGTGCCCTGCCCTCTTATAATTTCTGCTTCACAGAGTTGGATTTCTTTCCTTCACTTTCACAAGGGATGACAGTGAGCCAGGCCTAAGGCTCACATTTTAAAGATTTTCTCAGGGTTAAGGTTTTGTGCTTGTGGCTTTTCTTGGCCCTAAGTCATGTTTTAAGGGAATTAAAAAAAAGACAACCTAACCTTTCCCTCATTCCTTATATCTCATCTCCTCCCCCTCCCCTTTCTCCCTTCAGTTTGGCCTTTTGAAAAACAAAACAAAACAAACCCTTCCCTTGCAGATACTCAAAGACTCAGTTTACTTGATCTTGGCAAAGAGAGATTTCTGTATTTTTACAGCAGATGGGGAGGGCAAAGACCAGGTTGATAAGAGGACTGGAGAACATACCATATGAGGATAGGAGGCAACTTAGGGATGGTGGGAAATGCTAACTGTCTTGAGTTATTTGTAGAATTGACAGGCAGAAGGATGACTAGATTTGCTCTTCATTACTCCAGAGGATAGATCAATGGGTAGAAAGAAGTTGGAAGAAAGGTTAATTTAGGCTTATTGTAAGGAAACATTTTTTTCTAGCAATTAAAGCCATAAAAAAGTAGAATGGGGTGCCCCAGGTGATAGTGGCATCCCCTTCACTGGAGGTTTACAAGCAAAGGCTGGATGTCTCTTTTTTGGGTAGAGGGCATTCTGTTTTAAGTATGGCTTAGATTATAGGTACGCATTGGGTGGTCATTGAGGTCCTTTCTAACTGTGATGATGTGAGAGAGAAGTCAGTGTTGTAAAAGCGATTGTGGAAGTAGATAAACCCTGAATGAAGAGAGCAGAGCGCAGAAGACTAAATCTTTGGGTAAACCTGTATTTAAGGGAATAGGAAGTAAAACTAAAGGAGGAGTCAGACAAGGAGAGATCAGTGTTATAGGAAGAAAACCAGCAAAATACGGAGTGATAGAAACCAGTGGCCAAGAGAGCTTCAAGAAAAAAAAAAACCACTGTGGGAATATTGCAAAGCAGTCAAGAGGATTAGGACTGAGAAGGGGCCATTTGATATGATGATTAAGAGGTCCTTGACAGCCTTGGGAAGTGCACTTCCAATAGAGTGAGGGCAAGAGAAGTGAGATTGCAAACAGGGCCAATAAAAGAGTGGTGGGCGGTGAGGAAATAGAGACATTAAGGACAAACTACTTTGTCAAGAAAATTAGTTTGGTGAAAAGAAGGAGTGAGAAAGATAGGAGGCAGTATGAAGGAACAGGTAGTGCCAAGGAAAGGGATAAGTTTATTTTTTTTAAGTTAGTGGGGACTAAATCGCATTTGTAGGAAAGACGAAGGAACCAATGGAAAGAAGAGATGGAAGAAATGAGAGAGAGAAGCAAAGTCCCAGAGGAACATTCATTTATTTTTTGTTTTGTTTTGTTTTTGCAAGCCAATTGGGGTTAAGTGACTTGCCCAGTCATAGCTATACATACTTATACATAGCTATTAAGTGTCAAGTGTCTGAGGCCGGATTTGAATTCAGGTCCTCCTGATTCCAGGGCTGGTACTCTATCCATTGCACTATCTAGCTGCCCCCCTTTTGTTTTTGTGAGACAGTTGGGGTAAAGTGACTTGCACAGGGTCACATTCATTCATTCATTCATTCATTTTTAACAGGCATTGATTAATTTATTTAAAAGCCTACTAAGTGCTAGTTCCTAATGATACAAAGATGAAAATGAAGTAGTCTCTCTCCTGAGAAGAGAGGAAAAAAGCAACATGTCCACAGATAAGTAAATAATCAACCAGAAATCATTTGTTAAGTGCCTAGTATTTGCCTGGCATTGCATTATGTGCTAGGTATAGAAAGACAAGATGAAATAATCCGTGCCCTGGAGGAATTTACATTCCTGTGGGAGAGAGAGCACGTACACAATCACAATCGCAAACACAATTTTCGTACAAAGAGATTGATGTCTTGGGGGAAGGAATTAGTAATTGAGGAGATCAGGCTAAGCTGTGCGTAGGAGGTGTTATTTGAATGAAACCTTGATCAAGCTAGGGATTCTACCATCTTGAGGTGAAGAGGGAGTGCATCGCAGGTTTGTGCAAAGGCATGGGACGAAACAGCACAGGAAGTAGGCTACTTGGGTAGAGAATGGGTCAAGAGCATAGAGAGAGGGGAGATGCTTGGGAACCAGGAGGAACACATCTTCCTTTGAGATAGGAAGACAGAAAAGAAAAATAAGACAGACATAGGCAGTAGATCAGTGATTTTTTGGTATAGGGAACTCATAGAAGAGGAAATTCCCTCTTCCGGTATAGGTCAGCCCCTTCTAAGCAACTATAATCTTATTACCTAGAACACTGAAATCTGGGCAGTCACAAATCAGTATGTTTCAGAGTCAGAACTTGAACTGGTCTTCCTGGCTTCAAAGATAATTCTTTATCCACAATGACCGCTTGCTTTCCCAAGGACAAGTGAAGCAGACATATTTGAAGATGGAAAGAGGGAGTGAGTTATCAACTATGCTAAGGAAGGTGGGGAGTTGAAAGACAGGGAGCCACATTGACATAGTGAAGTTCCAGTGGAATCTACCTGTTGAGAATGTTTGTGAAAGGGAAATTGGGCTCCATCAAAATATGGTAAAAGTTGAGAAGAATTGTAGCTTTCCTTTTGTTGTACTTAAATTGCTCCTATATACATATAGAACACTTTCTTTTTTTGCACTAGTCTGGGGGCAAAGGATAGGGTGGCTCTTGAGAAAACGTGGTTTTCTTGGAGTGAGGAGAATTAATAACCTTTTTATAGGTCCCATGTTTCCCTTTCACCAGCTAGGGCTATTGTGTATCTGTTATAACTAGAAGCTAAATTCTACGTCTATGGGGAGAGAAGAACAATGAGAAAATATGTGAGTTATTTCTGTTTAGTCTTCTATTCACAAGGCTATTTTAAAATATTGTTGTTATTCTAAGACCTTCTTTGATTATGATCATTAAGAAATACTGTATTTCAAAAAAAAAAGAAATACTGTATTTCCACAAGTATAGTATATTGAAAATAGTCAAACCTTATAGTTTATACTAGAAAACTAGACTCTGATGTGTTAACATTTTAAACCAAGGCATGAGGTCTTTAAAATTAGCCTTTAGAACAGAAATGTAAACAGAAGTACAATTCATAAATCTGTAAATTGTCTTTACACATGTGTGCACGTGCAAGCACACACACATCAGTTGGTGTTTAGATTTTCTTTTTAAAATTGGATTCTTATCAGGGGGATCATGATGGGGTGGAAAATCAATGGGTGACTATCACTTGCTCTCAGGAGAGAGACTCCTCTGCTTTATACAATTGCATCTATGAATAATTTAGTATGGTCCCAGGCTCTTTTTTCCTTTATTGAGGCTATGCTTATTAATATTGTATGGGATGAGGGTCTGGGAAAGGGATATTGGTGAGGAAGTGGCTGGAGTCCTCTGTCTTATCTATCAGACTCTCCCTAGCAAAATCTTGGTACCACCTCACTCCAATTCTGCATAAATGTTAGCCTGTTTTCTTTGCTGAGAAAGATGGCATTTTCTGATCCTGACTGAGTATCTCATCAGTTAACTTTTCCTCTATCTGCATCACACACAGCCTCATTGCCACTGGAATATCCTTTCCAGGGCTATTAGTGATCAATCATTCTAGTCATTGTCATCACACTATTATCTTTAGTTTATTGGGTATCCTTTTTGTGGGAGGTAGTTAAAGCATACCCTTCAAAAACAATCCTTTCGATTCTTTTTCATGTTATTTAATCCATCTCCATCTGGGAGACAAAGACTGGGTTCTGGGGGCGGGAAACATAAAGAAACATTGGGTTGAAGTATTTTTTAATGTCATTATTTTTAAACTCATCAGCACACCAAATTTCTGGTTACATGAACTAATCAATCTGAAAAGATCCTGGTTTGGATAAATAAGAAGGGTAGAAACCATTTATGACTTTTTTGACTTAGTGTATTTATACAAGTGTAGTTTTTATGACTAAAGAGAACAGGAAGTGAGGTGGGAAAATGAAATCTGAAATTCCATGAGTAGGAGGAGGAGGGAAGCTATAACATAGCCATCGTCGTGCAGGAATTAGAAACAATTGGTGGTGGTCCTTTTCCTGTCCCTCTCCCCAGCATCAACTTTTATCTTTCCTCTTTCTTTTTCCCCATTCATATTTAGTCCATCCTTTTCTTCCTGCTCACCTCTATGCTCTGACTTTCCCACTTTTCTGTGTTCCTTTATTTTATTTTTCCTTTCCTCTTTGTAATACTTGTGATAGGCTTTGTTTCTCCTTTGGATTGCTACCCTTCTGTGTTATGTGTTAGAAATGTGATAGGGGCTCCATTGGAGCCCAACTTAATGCCATCTCCTACTTACTATATCTTAGGATGATTGATTTAGGGCTAAAAGGCACCTTAAAGGCCCCCTAATCTAACAGATAAAAACAGGGCCAGAGAGGTGAAGTAATATGCCCGAGGTTGCACAGATAGGATTTGAATCTAGTTACAATGTAACTTTTTATTTGATCTACTTATTTTTTTTGGTTAAAATTATTTTTATGAATAGATTGTAAGCACCATGAAGGCAAGGTCTTGTCTAAATTTTATATCTTTTCTCCAGAACATAGTATAATACTGAGTGTAGTAGATGCTAGATAAATTATTGTTGAATTAAATTGAATTGAACCTGGTCAATTAGCATCATGGATAGATAGATGGAATAGGCATTTTTTAAGCACCTACTACGTGCCAGGAACTGGGCTAAGCACTTTACCAATATTATCTCATTTGCTCTTCACAATAATCCTAGGAGATAGACACTGTTATTATTCACGTTTTACAGTTGAGGAAACTGAGACAGATGGAAGTTAAGTGACTTGCCCATGGTCACATGGTTAGTAAATGTCTGAGGCAGGATTTAATTCAGGTCTTGCTGAGTCTTGCTCCAGTGTGCCACCTAGTGCCTCATGTACATACATTCATATGTTTTCACCTCCTAGAATCTTGCCTTCCCACAGAGAGAAGCACAGACAATCACACCCTCACAAAAGAAGTCTTTTCTCCTAGTAACAAAGAACACACATAGGCCTTCATAGAGGAGCAGAATCCCCATTCATAATAGGAGGAAGAATGGGACCAGGCACCAACCAGAGCAGAGTCAGGCTAGGCTTTGCTGGAGGGGCCCTAATGGGAGCTGGTGTGTACATAACTATGGAGAGTTGCTACTCCAAGACAAATATCAGTGCAGAAAAAGTAGCCGGTGAGGATCCTGGTGAGGCTCATTCCCAAGAAGGTCCAGGGTTTTACCATGTGGAGGTTTGTGCTTGTTGACTGTGTGTGAACATAGAGCTTTCAGGTGCTGGACAGCTGCGCCTTTGGTCCTGATTGCTCTAGGACTACAGACCATGCCTGCCTTTTTTCAGGGCCTCCAGGGTTATTGTCCTAAGATTAGAACAAGTCACTTCACTTACATATTAGATTTAGCATTCTGAATTGGAGGTCAAGTGCTTCTAGCAAGAAATGAGAATTATAGTGTAAGACAGAGCTCCCTAACCTTTTTTTTGTGTGTGTGTATCATGGACCCCCTTCATCAGTCTGGTGAAGACAACTCCTCAGAATTAGATTTTTAGAAGTATAAAATAAAATACAGAGGGTTAGAAAGGAGACTAGGTGGTGTAGTAGGTAGAGTTCTGGCCTGGAGTCAGGGAGACCTGAGTTCAAATTTGGCCTTATTAGCTGTGTGACTTCAAGAAAGTCACTTGAGTCTCTGCCTCAGTCTTCTCAACTATAAAATGGGGAGAATACAATAGCGCCTACCTCCCAGGGTTGTTGTGAGGAACAAATGAGATATTATTTGTAAAGCACTTACAATAGTGCCTAGCACATAGTAAGCACTTAATAAATGTTTCTACTTTTCCCCCCTCTAGATTGAAATAAGTACCAAACATTAAAAAGAAAAATTCATGGACCCCCCCCCATTAAGTTGCTCTCTGATGTTCATTCGATGGCTCCTGTTAGGGCAGTTTCTGTTAAGGGGCAGTTTGCCCAAAATTTCCAGCTCCTTTAAAATAGTTCTGCTTTCCTATGGCTCCTGGCCAGAGTTCTATTATTAATGACCTCAGGAAAGGAATGTTAGGGCTATGAAGAAAGGGATTTTAATTAATCTGTATTTCGTGTTTTGACCCAAGAAGTTATCAGATTCCTTTTCCAGAGGTGACCCATTAGTGTAATCAAGCATTGCATTTATTTTGGAGGGAACTTAAAATGATAATAACCCTTACTTGGAATAATAATTCTGAATCCCATGCCAATCATTGGTACCCTCAGATCTTGCTGTTTATACACACAGCATAGATTAATGGCTAGAAGCCACTAGCGCTAGACTTGAAGGATGGAAGACCTGAGTTTGGATCCCACCTCTCCCACTTTGCTGTTAGACCATGGGCAAACCACTAAGCTCCCCGAACCTCACTTTCCTCATCAATAAAATGGGGATGATAACATTAGCTACCTTGCCCAGGACATAGATAGTGTTGAAATTTAAATGAGATAATGTATATAAGGTTCTTTGCTAACTTAAAGTCCCTCTACAAATGTCAGTTATTACTGTATGATTTAGGGCATTTCTTTGGGTGATATTTGCTCTTGCATAATGTGGTTTGGCTTGCCCGGCACACCCAATGAGTCTGACGTTGGCATCTTCTAGGCTTTACGTCTTTAGTTTGGGTAACCGCCACTAGGTGGAAGATGGGGCTTCTCAAGGTACCCTTGTCCCCCTCTTATAGTTCTTCCCCATTGAAGTCCAGATCACATTTCTAGGCACTCAGAGCACAATCTAGTCGGTGTTCTTTATTCTCGAAAATCTAATTATTTAATAAAATTATATAAGTAGTTGATAAGTACCAGAGGCAGCTGGTGGTGCAGTGGATAGAGCACTGGGCCTGGAAATCAGGGAGACCAAAATTCAAATATGTCTTCAGATACTTACTAGTCATGTGACCCTGAGCAAGTCACTTAACCCCTGCTTGCCTCAGTTTCCTTAACTATAAAATGGGGATAACAACAGCACCTACCTTGCAGGGTTTGTTGTGAGAATCAAATGAAATAACATTTGCAAAAAGCTTAGCATAGTGTCTGGCACATCGTAGGTACCATATAAAAATGCTCATTCCCTTCCCTTACCCCAATCCTCTGGGCTTATAAATTTACTCTAAGTAAAAAACAGCATTTGGAACAAAATCCAGAAGAAATAGAGTGCCTAAGTGTAGTGTATTGTTTCCATTATAATCACAGCCATCAGATCAAGAGCCCTTGGTTTCCATCTCTTTGTTGCTTATCTTCTTTTCTTTTCATACCTCTTTATGTTTTAAAACTGTTCTAAAACTACAGCACGTTGTTGTGTGTGTGTGTGGGGTGGTGGTGGTAGTGCTGGTGGTGAGCTCTCATCTTTTAAACAGGACAAGGTCTCTTGGGTGACTAAGTTACTAACAAGGTTTAGCTTTAACTCCCTTTCACTACCCATTTCACTCTCCCACTCTCCTCTTTCTAATGAATGCTCCATTAGCATTAAAAGCACTTCTCTTTCTGACTTGATCTTATGGTCTAGCTTCCTGTCAGTATAATGGGAGAGAAAAGGAAGCACAGTAGGGTGCAGAAACAGAAGAGAGCAAGAGCAGAATTATATGCATTATGCCCTGGAGACGCCCTCCCACCCTTTCCTGCTTTGTCCAGCTCCCTCCCTCCATCCCTCTAAATGCTTTTGATCTCTTAGGGCCCTAGAAAAAGGGTAGGGATGTGAGGGAGAGATGGGAGCTAATTGCATCAACACTTCCACCAAGAATTAAAGGTAGAGTTATGCCTTCAGCATCATGGGGACCAGGGGCGTAGAGATCCATGAGATCTAGAAAAACTGTAAAATTTTTGATCCTCCCTTTGTACCAGTGAAGTTTGAATTTTTTCATTTTCTTTTTATGGGGTGTTTACAGCACCTTACTGTAAAATTTGGTTTGTCTATTTGGTCATAGGTTGTGTGTTATCTGCTGGCCTATGTGTGTCATCTGTGGCTTCTGTGTAACTCCCCCAAAATTGACATTTAATTTCTTATGCCAGCCAGTGATATATCAAAACCCTGATAGGGAAAGTCACAGTGTAGAAGGAATAACTCTATAGGGCAGGAGTGGAGAACCTGAGACCTCAAGGCCACATGTAGCCCTCTAGGTCCTGGGGTGTAGCCTTTTGACTGAGCCTAAGTTTTACAGAACAAACCCTTTTATTAAGGGGATTTGTTCTGTGAAGTTTGGATGCAGTCAAAGGGCCACACTTGAGGACCTAGAAGGCCACATGTGGCCTCGAGGCCACCGGTTACCCATCCCTGGATAGGGGATTAACACAGAGGTACTGTAGCTGGTGAACCTTTGATCAAACTGTCCTCTAGGGAGTACTGAGCAGAGAATGTGTTTAGCCCAGGGTCGTAGTGGGGAAGGTAATAAGCATTTATATAATGTCTACTATGTGCCAGGCATGTGCTAAACATTTTACAAATAGTTTTTCATTTGAAACCAGTCTAGCCATAGGTGTTATTGGTTGAGAAGGCCAGAAAGGGTAGCAAGAGTAGAGTGGTTTGGGGGCTCCTGGGTTTTCTTCCTTTTGATAAGTGGACGCTATCCTGGGTGTCAGTTCTCAAGAACCCAAATAGAACTAGACTAGAGAGAGAAGTTCAACAATGAATGAGACTTCATCCCAAGATTCATCTCAAGGCTGCTGATGTTTTATGGTGTCCATTGAGATCACTCCCTATCCTTGGTCCCCAAGAGAGGACTAAATAGCCCATTATGGAAATCAGGACAGTAAAGCCCATCTTTGCCTTTCCCCCAGAGCCTTTGTCTATTTTTTTTCTCCTCTCAATTGAATGCTTTTGAGAAAACAGAAGGAGTTTTAAAATACAGTTGCACAGTTAGCTTCTGAACTTCTTCCATAACTCTATGGACTAGATAAGTCTATTGATTAAGTCTGTATTTCCAGAACCTACTTGTCTCCTAAGCTCTGCCATTACCAACTACCTGTTTTCAATCTTGATCTCTATGTCCAGCTGATACATCTATTTCAACATGTTTAAAATTAATCATCATCCCACCCCTGCCCCCAGTGGCTCAAGGATGATACCTCCCCCCAACACCCCAATGAAGTAAGGAAGGAATGAAAAGAATTTATTAAGCACATAGCCAATCCCTCTTAATTCTAGCATTTTCCTTTGTTTAATTATTTCCTGTTTTTCCTGCACGGCAGCTAGGTGGCACAATGCATAGAGCCTGGGGCCTGAAGTCAGGAAGACCTGAGTTCAAATGTGGCTTCAAACACTAGCTATGTGACCCTGGACAAGTCACTTAACTATGTTTGCCTCAATTTCCTTACCTGTAAAATGAGCTGGGAAAGGAAATGGCAAAGCACCCTAAAACTTTGCCAAGAAAACCCCAAAAGGGGCTCACAAAAAGTTAGATATGACTGAAAAATGACTAAACGACAAAGATTTTTCCTGCACATAGCTTGTATATGTATATATTTGTTTGCATGTTGTCTCCCTACTTAGAGGGTAGTGAGTTCCCCTGAGGGCAGAGACTGTCTTTAGCTTTTCCTTGTGTCTTGGCCATTTAGCACAATGGTTGCCCCACAGTAGATGCTGAATAAATGTTTATTCATTCCCACTTATGTGCCAGGCACTGTTCAGGATACTAATACAAAAAACAAGTCTTTACTCTCAATCATCTCATGTTCTAATGAGAAGGCAACATGCATAGGTGAGGGGTGTTTTGGTTTCAAAAATCACTGGATGGTAATTATATAAGAACCAAAAATTACTTGAAGCCAGGGACTGCGTGAGTTGTTTTTTTTTTGTCTTTCTATCCTCAGAATTTAGCAGAGTGCTCTCCACATATTAGGTATTTACTTTTCATTGAATTGAATTTAGGGAACCAAGGAACCAAGAGGGAGAAGAGGCATCTGGGAACACCCTGAAGGAGGGAAACAGCAAGCCAAGATCTAGGATTCACTCATGGAAAAGGAAGGGAGTGTAATAGGCCCCATATAGCATGGATTTTATTTGTTTTTAATTTTTAAAAATTAAGTTACATTTAAAAATAGCAGCAATTTACCTTTTGTCCCTCCTACTTCTCCCTCTCCTCTAATTAATAAGAAACAAAACTAAACCCTTGTAACAAAAATATTATGAGTTTATACATTTCCTGGGCTTAAAGCCAGGAAAACCTGGGTTCAAGTTTCACCTCTGGAACATTTTGGCTGTGTGATCCTGGGTAAATTACTTACTCTCAGGCCCTCAGGCAACACTATAAGATTATAAATTGTAGGGTTAAGCCCTAGCCTACATTGGTAGAGGGAGTTCCCTGTAGCAATGGAATCCTAGGCCTAATCCTTATTCCCTATCCGTACTTCTTCCATACCTAGAGTGTAAGATGAGTCCCAACAATCTGTCAGTTAGGTTTCTGTTCTCTTGGATTATAGAGACTTTGAAATAACCTTTTCAAAGATGTAAAATCTGTGACTTTAATGAATGTCAGGAATTGTTAATTTGCATATTCCTTTTCTGTGCATTCTTGGCTTTCTGTGAATAATCTAGATCCGTAGATGACCTGCACAAAATGAACTCAAACTCACTTTGAGTGCATTTGTTGTGCCAAAAATTCCTCTCCCTCCTAGAGTTTTTGTGAGTTATATAATGAACGGGGGTGGGGGGGGTGGGGAGCTGGAGGTGGGCAGGGGGCGGTGCAAGGGATATGGTAGATTTGATAAAATTAAAGGGCTGAGTTTTTGGAATTAGTAATGATATAAAGAAGGACAATAATGGGACAGGAGACAATTTAATTTGAAGACTATTGAATAAATGAAGACAGACAACTTAATTTGAAGACTATTGAAATATGGTTCTGTGCCTGGAAGTTCTGAGCCTTTCAGGTTAAAAAAAAAAAAAGAAAAAACTCTTCTTGGGAGAGGCATGAATTCTGTTTATACGGAGAAAAAGGAGGAACCGTTTGAGAATATTTTGAAATAATGCCCGTGCAGGTTATAGAGACCATTTCAGAGGAAAAGAATGGAGAGTTGTATTGCTTGAGAAGGGAAGGCACTAGTTCAGAGTATTTATGTGGGCGATCTAGGAACACTACTCAATTGGAATTCAGGTGATTGTGAAGAGGGAGTGGTTTCCGTATATGAAGCTGAAGAGCAGACCTGATGTGCTAGGCAGGCAAGAATCTCGATTCTCTTTTGACCAAAGAGGTAAAAATAAGTAGGGACGTGTTAGCTAGTAAAGACAGGGATGTTAGATCTGAGTTCTAGGAAGAGTCAGACAATATCAGGAATGAAGGAGAGAGGGCCTAAAAGAAACTGATCGATGCTTTGAGTTGAATCAGGTTCAATCTGTAATATGAGAGGCAGCCTGTTATAGGAGCTAGGGCACTGGACCAGCTGTATGACCCTGAACAAGTCTTTTTTTTTTTTTTTAACAATCTGTGATTCAATTTCCTCATCTTTAAAATGAGGCAGTTAGAGTGGATGCCCTCTGTGGCCTTTGATGGAGGTGTTGGGCTGGAAAAAGCAATATGGGGAAGGACACCACAGGAGAAGAAAGTCAGGAAAGGGCTCGAATTCCAGGGGTCTAGTTATTCTTCACATGACGCTTCATTGCCCATCTCTTCGTTTTTGCATGGGCTCTTCTGTATGCTTGGAGTATGAATTGTCCTCATCCCTACCTCCTAGGATCCCTAGTTTCCATCAGAGCTCAGGCCAAATGTTACTTCCCACATAAAGCCTTTCCTGATTCCTCCTAGCTGCTGCTTCATTTCCTTTCTGAAATTACCTTGTAATTGTTTTTTATGTACTTAGATGTTTATATGGTATTTCACATGATATAAGTTGTTAGAGGAGCTGACACTCCTGATTTCCCAGTGTCATCAAAAGAGGCCAGAGCCTGGAGTCAGGAAGACTTAAATTCAAATCCTGCCTCAGACACTTACTGGTGGGATGACTCTGAGCCTCAGTGTCCTCAACTGCAAAATGCTTGCATTAGACTCTATGGTCTCTAATGACCACTCTAACTCTACATCTATGAGCTTTTGATCTTATGAAAATTATCCAAGCAAATGGTCCCAGAAGTTCATTAGGGAGCCTTCTGTGTGGGAAAAGAAGTAGGAACCATGATTTATTATAGTTAGATGAACACAATTTATGTTTCCTCTAGTGCAGTCTCATTGCTGATATCCTCAGAATGGATTGGCCATCAGGGGCTCTGTTCCTAGCCCAAATTATCTAACTTGATTAAACAACAACTGTGCCTCTGAGGTAGGTATCATGACACCCTTTTGACAGATAGGGAAGCTGAGGCTCAATCTTACTAAGGTCACATAGAATATGAAGGAGCCCAGGCTCAGCCCAGGCCTTCTGACCTCTAACTCTAGTGGCTTTTCCGAATATATGATATTCCTGTTGGTTGTAGCTCCAGCTCTGCTTACTAACCAACTGGGTGACTTTGGCAAAATTCTGGCCCTAGTTCTGTTACTAATTAGCTTTATCACTTTGGCTAAGCTA